>CM040125.1:39798290-40394177 GCA_022559845.1 Amorphophallus konjac
GATTGTCTCAGTTTTGGACAGATTTCACAGGACAAATTAGAGCAGTTTTGATCAATCTTTTTCTTCAGCTTTCTATTCTCAGGTTGTATTTTCCTAGATTTCTCTAACAGTTCATCATACATCACTACCAATTCATCAAATGAAATATCTTCTGATTCAGTGCTTACCTGTGAAGATGTCTCCTCCTGTTGATCACTGCTATGATCACTTCTTCTTGTCATGAGACATTCATCATCCTCTCCGTTGTGGATACAAAGCAATTCATCCAATATTTCCTTTGCAGTGCTACAACCTGAGATAATAGGAAAATTATCAGAGTTAATTGTAGCCTTCATTAGATTTAGAACTCTCACATTATCATCATTTTTCATCTTGTGAACATAAGTCCACTTAGACTTATCCTTAGGGATTTTATGTGGACCGTGAGAGAAAACCTTCCACAGTTGTGGATTAACAGAGTTAACATGCTTGCGCATGAGACATAGCCAGAATTTAATACGTAAACCATAGAATACTGGAGGATGAGCCATTACCACAAATCAAACACCAATTCAAAGTAGTGAATTCAAAACGATAAACCACGTCTCAAAAAGTAGCACCAAAAAAAATGGCATGATCCTCTACAGATCGTTGGATCTGGATAGTCAGAGACCCGCTCTGATACCAATTGTTAAGCCAATTAGATGGTGCAACCCAGATTCAGAGGGGGGTGAATGAATCTCCCCTATAAAATACCCAATTTAAAACTGTACTTATAAATCTTGCGGAATTAAAAACAGATATGCTCAGTTAAACTGATATTCTAATGAGACTAACACTCAAACACTTGTTCAGATGTTCTTATGTGATTCTCATAGAATGTTGGGCTAGCACACGTAATACCTCACTGAAATGCTCAGCATCGATCAAAACGTAGACAACTAAAACACACAGTGAATTTCAACGTATTCTAAGCTAACCAGATGTAATGATCCTAAGCATACCTCTAAGGAATTAAGAGACAACCAAACAAACCACTGCACAGATGACTTTTAGGTGGTTCGGTCCTCCAGACCTACATCCACCCCACACTCAACCTGAGTGTGGCTTCCGCTGACACACAGCTTGAACCGCCGGGCTTCACAGCTTGCCTACAACAGTTGGGCATCACAGCTTGCCATCTGTTGATTCACAGCTTCAACCGCTGGGCATTACAGCTTATGCCTCCGCTGATACACAGCTTGGAAATGGAAATAGAAGATGAAAGATGACGATGAAATCAGCAACAGAAAGCTGAACACTAAAGCTCAAAATATAGCTCGCTGTGGAGCAATGTAGCTCGTTATGGAGCACACGTAGCTTGGATCTGATCTAGAGGCTACGAGAACTTCTCCTTCCTTTGCTTGGGCTGCTGCACTCTTCTTCTCAGCTCAGACTGGCTCTCTGCTCACTGTGCATGCTTCTCTACTCAATTTTCTCTTCTTTCAACTCTCTACAGCTCCCTTATCTCGCTCTCTGATTCTTCTCTTCTGCTGCTCTCACTATTTTCTGCTTCTACTATCTTTTTCTCACTCTTCTGAACTCTCTTCTTTTTCCTCTCTCTGCTCCGATTGCTCTCACTTTCTTTCTTTCTATTCCTGCTGCACTCTGAATTCTCTTCTACGTCTACCTTGGGGCGTCGGAGGTCACTTTTGTGACGATGATGACGCTCACTTTATCAGGTGACATCCATGTGGCAGAATTATGTGCATCCTTCGAAAAGGAATCTCTGAATTCTTTGGAGGGAAAATTCCCACCATAGGATGAGTGCCTTTAGAGCGTCCACGTGTCAAAGTAGGTTGTTAAGCTTTCCACGTGGCAGATGCTCTAGGATACTTTCCTTCTTGGATCACGTGCCCAATAATAAGCATAGAGGAATCTGGGACCACGTGCTTCACTTAAGTCTCACAAGCAGACGTTCGATCCTGGTTGCCTGGGCCTTTTCTCAGTTAAGTCCCTGTCAGTAAAGTGAGAGGAATTTCATCAAACACTTTTCAGTCATACTGAGTGCATATATGCTAAGTGTGCATCGATCTTGTATGGGCACAAGACAGATAGACTTAGACTTTATAAATGACGAAGACAAGTATGCACTGACTTTAGTATGACTTAGACAAAACTAGCACCGACTGTGTATAGGTCTTAGCCAAAAACATGCACCAATCGTGTGTATGCTCGGACCTTGATATATGCTCAGTGCTCGGACGTATATGTGCTCGGACCTGGTATGTGCTAAGACTTGAAACGTGCTCGGACCTGGTATGTGCTAAGGCTTGAAACGTGCACCGACTTGGATTGACATTATGCATGAGTGTGCACAGACCTTATAATAACTAAGTGTAAACCTACACTGACTTTATATGCCATTTGAAAACATGCACAGACTTCAACAACGATAGACAATGCATGTGCAGACTTGCATGAGTCAGATACTTAGACCATGCCCAGTATGCATGTGCTTAGGCTAGAAAGTGTGCACCGACTTGCTACAGTGTGTGCACTGACCTAAGTGTGCAAAATGCCATATGTGCTTCGACTGCTACAGTGTATGCATAGACCTTATTGCGCATGTTATGAAAATATGCTCGGACCTTATGCTAAACATGCACAGACCTTAATGTGAGCACGGCAAAACCTGCACAAACCATATTGGTCACTAGCACTGACCTTAATGATACTAGCACCAACCTTAGTGAAATATGTGCACAGACCTAGTGTGTGGAAGAAGAAGAACTAGCATCGACCTGTATGCATGCTACAGTGATGTGCACGGACCTTGTATGCAAGGTTCTGCATCCTGTATGCATGCTACAGTGATATGCACGGACCTTGTATGCAAGGTTATGCATACTAGCGTCGACTTTGATGTGTAGAACACTCCAACTAACATCAACCTCAGTGTGAGTTTAGAAAAAAACTCACATCGACCTTATTTGCATGAAATGTGCACAGATGTTATATGCCGAACAACACTTGCACAGACCTTGTGTGCAGAACAACACTGAACTAACGCAGACCCTCTGTGCAGACTACTCATACTAGCACAGACCTTATCCTGCATACCGTGCTGAACTAACATCGACTAGCACAGACTATGCAGGATGTACATGCTAGCGCAGACCTTGACTCAGCTAGCTTAGACTTCAGACCATTATCAGCCTAAACACTGAGGTGACCAAACTTAATGCATTGACCTATAACTATGACACTGACGTGACTTAATGTTGACTAGTCAAACCAATTATGTTGACCATAGAAACACTGCCCTGTATGAACAGATATGTGGACATATGCACAGACCCTATGCATGGAATGTAATGATTAACAAAATGACATATACTTCCTAAACATGCATGACAAAACACATCACAGCTATTTATAGCAAAATGAGTTCAGACATATATATGACAATTCAGACACAAACATAGTTCAACCACATATGACATCATGCATATGATGAGTCATAGTGTTTGGCATCATTAAAACCACAGAAGGTACAACAGGATCAAATGGAGTAGTCACAAAGGAGAATTTGGAATATCCGAATTTATCAATGAGAGCTTGAGTGTAGTGTGACTGAGAGAGAGAAATAGAATCAAATGATCTGATGATATTCGTGCCAAGAATTTGGTCAGCTTCACCTAAATCCTTTATATCAAAGTGATCATAGAGAAATTTCTTGATGTCGTTGATTAAATCATATTGGATGTAAGAATCAAGATATCGTCAATGTAAAGACATAGGAGAATGAATTGATCATTAATCCATTTTGAATAAAGACAGTTGCTAGATTGATTGATTTGAAATCCATATGGTAGAATCACTTAATCAAACTTCTCATGCCACTATTTAGATGCTTGTTTTTGTCCATAGAGTGATTTAATAAATCTACACACTGTGTTCTTGTCCAGACACTCTAAAGCTTTCAAGTTGATGCATGTATCTCCTCATCTAGATCACCATGCAGAAAAGTAGTCTTTACATCCATTTGGTGAATGATGAGCTTATGGATGGAAGCTAGAGCAAGAAGAATGTAGATAGTAGTGATATGAGCGACAGGATAATAGGTATCGAATAAATCAATGCCGGCCTTTTACCCAAATCCTTGGGCTACAAGCCATGCCTTGTATTTTTCTACAGAGCCATTGATTCTCATCTTTTTCTTGAAGATCCATTTACAACCTAAAGGTTTATTTCCAGGAGGTAGGTCAGTGAGAATCTAGATATTGTTTCCAATAATAGTGTCACACCATGAATCGATAGTAGTGGAAACTGCTCGGAACGTGGCAGCGAATAGTCATGTCAATTAGAGCAAACTATAAACGATACAAATGAGGCCAAAAATTGACAAAATATAATTTTATTAATATCAAAATATCATTATTACAATTTTTGACTCGCATTACAAATCTAAAACTAAAAAGAAAAGGACTCAATTAGAAGACTTTTAAAAATTCTAGTCTAGACTCAAAGAATACAAAAAGACGCAGTCCTCTACTGAACTCTAGGTCGCACTTGATCACTCTTGCCCTTCCCCATCTGAATGAATGTCTTCTTTGTTATTACCTGAAAAATGTTAAAGAAACTGGGTGAGCGAGATGCTCAGTAGGAATTACATCTCTTTAGTCAGGCATGATATAAATGACTAACATTTTATTAATGTGCAATCTTCATGATCATAGATATGAAACATGAACCAGATTAATGTATAACCAGTCGAAAGTAAAGAACGGGATAAAGTGCTAGTAGCAGGTCATTTATCAATGGAACTTTAATTAGCAAGAACTTAGCATAGGAAATTCAAATGGGAGTAATCATGACTCGTTCACAAATAGCAAGATGCAATAACGATATCAGTGGATATAACTGACATAAAGGGTCAGGAGAACAACATGCCCCTTTTTGGGCCAAGAACATTAATATCAAGCACTTATATCAGTTTAGTAAATTCACTTACAATATAACTTGTCTAGTTCACACTTGTCACAAATTATCTCATGGGTCCAATGGTGTTTCTCATGAGTCCAATAATTTAACTTATGAGTTCAGTGGTATAAGCCCAGTAATTTACCTTATGAGCCAGTGGTCTTCCTCATGGGTTCAGTATAGTTTACCTCATGAGCCAGTGGTCTTTCCTCATAAGTTTAGTATAATTTGCATCATGAGCTAGTGGTCTTTCCTCATGGATTTAGCATAATTTACCTTATGAGCCAGTGATCTTTCCTCATGAGTTTATGGACTTCCGTCTAATTGGCATTGATTTACATATGGGCCCAAAGCCCCAAAACCACTAGTCATTATCACAGTAGCCAAGTACAAACTTTAAGAAATGCTTAAGAGAACAATCTTAACTTTGAAAAGATACAAGCTCATAAAGGTGATTAACATGTTGATAAACAGATCAAGAATGCAGCATAATAGTCATTTTCAGACTTATAAAATCATAATAACCGAAGGTAAATTGAATGGGGACTTTTTATGAAATCTGGAATAAATGCAGTCCACCCAGGAGCCGAGATCTCAACGCGGTCATCTGTGTAGCTGCATTCAGAGGTAGGCGTTCCAGATAGCCGATTACGGGCCGTGCTAAGAAGTAAAGAATGTGTCATGTCAAAGTGACGTGTTCATTGAACGCGTCGCATACCCAAGACGTGACTAAAGATGATTACGTAGTCTTAAACTAGGTTCACCAGAATGCGGTCTCTAGGACAGCCACCTTCTGGAAACAAGGGCTGAATGTGGTCTCTGGGTCGACCACGATCAGAACAGGGTGAACAAAATTGAACATAACCTCGTTCTGTGGTTCCAAGAGCCGATCGAACCACATCTTAAGCCAGTAAGATGTGATTCTAAGGAGTTTTCGAGGGTTTTTGTAGTACAACAAGCTCGGCGTCCTTGTGGGAATCCAAGACTCACGGAGGCTTACGAAGGCCTTAGTGAAGAAGTTCCAGTCTGACGGAATGAATATCCGACGGAGAGTTCTAACTTCACCAAGAATTGGGGTACATGCGAGAAACAGAAACCGATAGTAGCGGTAGGGAAATATCATCAGAGTGACTTGACCTTCAAACAAGACAATCAACAACTATGCCGATAAACATATATTAACTAAGTCAGATAAAAATCATCAAGCCAATCTTGAATAAATAAAATAAACTAGCATGGAGCATTCCTTTTCGATAATCAATTTGTTTCTCATGTTTCAACATGCTGAATAATCGAGTGGTAAAACAAGAAGCAGGAACATTCATAAGATCATGAATAGATGGAAATTAGAAGAACTAGGGCATGCTCAATCAAGAATCGCTTAGGCAAAAATATTATCATTATTCCAAAACTTACTTTTTTCTATCAATTATTTATTATAGAAATAAGAATTTTGGCATCAGTCAAGAGGAATCTTCTCATTAAACATGGTCTTTACGCCGGTCGTGTCCTGGAACACAGTCAGGTTCGGAACCACGATCATATTATCTTTTTCAATTAAATAAAATTATTTAATGAATAAACACATTATGTGTAGGTGACGCTTTCATAAAGACACGTCCGGTACATGAGACACATTCATTTTAACTTATTAAAAATTAAAAATTTACATGTCTAGTCACGATCTATCATGCAACCGCGTTCAGAATGTGGTTACTGTGACATCGGTGATCTAAAACAGAGAAGTCGTTCAGGCGATAGAAACCCTAACAGTGATACCTTGCCTAAAATCTTTGAAATACGTGTGACCTAGTCTATAAAAATTGGGGAAAACAATGTAGTAATAATCTAGACATGCAGGAGAACATGTTTAAGTGATTAATTTAACTTGGGCCTAAGAGATAACCTACCTTTAGTCGAACTAAGAAGAGAAAGAAGAAGACTCGACGAACCCTAGCACCCCTCGCCTTCCTCCTCGAAATCCTCCATCAAACCCTTGAGCAGCCGCCCTCCAACATGATAAGGGTTTGCTAGGAGGCCGAGGCAACCTATTTATAGACCTAGGGCACCCCAAGGACCCCTAAATCGATCAAGGAAAGTGGGGAAAGAAAAATCACCAAAAAATTCAGGGCTAACCTTATCTAGCGCTGCCTCCTCCATTTTCTCCCCTCCTAGGGTTAGGTTTCGAGGAAAAATGACCTACCTAAGTGGGCTAAGGTTTAGGCTCGAGATAAGGCCCAATAGGTTCTAGATTTATGCCTATTTAGCTTAGTTAAATTGAGGTTTTTGATTAACTCTGATTTTAGCCCTTTTTCGCCAAATTAGGTCCATTTCATAGCCCATAAATCTTTTAAATATTCACCCAATTCACTATTATAATGGTTACAATTTGACCCATAATAATTATATTAAGATTCTATTTTATTTTGTCAAGGAATTATATTAATTTAATATTCATCTTATTATGTATTTTAAAAATCTAGGTTGCTACAAATAGATTCAATCTCATTGTTGATTGTCTCCTTCCAGAAAGAAGTATCAGAAGAGTTTATGGCTTCCTGGTAGGAGGTGGGAGTATCTTCTACTAAGAATATGTAGAACCCTTCTCCAAAATTATTTTCTATTCTATCCCTTTTACTCCTTCTAGGCTCAAATTCAGGGATACTCTTCAAGAACAATACAATAAGATGTTGAATGAATATCTAAAGATGAAGGTGTAAGGAATTGAGCCAAGATAGAAGAACATAGGAAAAATAAGAAATTAACATTTCTATCCTGGTAGAGTCAATTGCTCCGATGTGATTCCCGATGATTATCTACAACTACGGGATTCGATGTTTCCTCTACGATACGCGGAATGCAGCGAATAATTATCCTCATGGCCTTAATGAACTGCGCAAGTGCACGGTCTCTAGTGGTATCCACACGGGCACAGACGATGAAGTCCTCTCTTCGCAACGCCCCACGATCAACCTCCTCCGCAACACTCCGGCATGGTCTCTACGCTAGAAATAAGAGGGAGAAGAGAGAGGAGAGAGAAGGTGGTGCCCCTCCCAAGGAGGAGCGAGAGAAAGGGGGCGGCCCCTGTTGGGGAAACCTTGGATGCCTGGCCCAGGGTTCCCCCATACAATTATTTATAGACTTCTCGATTTTTCATAAAAATCCTCACAAGTCCAAAATTGCATATATGCTCCCAATGTCTATAACCCCAATGTGTGTCACCCTCTAGACCTAGTATTAGTTTGGTTTTAGGCCCATTAAGCTTAAGAAGTTCTTCTTAGCTTTTTCACATTAATACTTAACATGGAATTAATGATTTAATCATCTCATGACTTAAATAATTAATTTATCATCATATGATGGATAATCATCTCATGGTTATTCCTTTGTTGGGCTTTCAGGCTATAGTAAGCACCAAGAAACACTCCGTGACTCCAGAAGACAAAGGGGGTCTCTAAAACCACTCTGAAACCTTTCCACCTACAATTACCATACAGCTATAGTCCTTCATTCATACCTAATGTCCTTTCTCATAATTATGGGTATGGTCATACTGTCAAACCTTTCTTATTTATGACCTGATGAATGTACTTTAAGTACCACTGGAAAACTCCTTTTCCACATAACTATCTACCTTGGCCAAGGATTTAACCGAGTATCGTTCATAGGGCATTCTCTCTCATACTATATCTGTGAGCCAATGATCCACTGTTGTCACTCAACTACTTTCGCATGTATTCCACTGTATTCGAATACCTGAGCATCTAGAACTTATAGATAAAGTCTCTTTATCAAGAATCAAAATACAGAAGTCCTCATGCAATATATCTTGGTGACTCATGTCCAATGACTAACTATGCTACTGTGATAGAAGAATCTCTTGGTTGGTAGTTAGATATAATTACCATGTAGAGATTCATGATCGGATCAGTTCAGTGAACTATATTCTTGCAATGGGCACCTGCACATATATTTTAGTATCCTCACACCAGTGATTATGAGATCAGTCACCCTCATCATCGGAGAGGATATCATGTGCACTAGTCTATCTAGATTCTTTGATGTCCTATCTCAAAGATCTTATTATCAGGAACATTTAGAACACATGCATCTGGAAGGTTGGTCCAGTATCATAATCTCATTATAATCTAACATTCATAGCATGTAGTGTTCAAGGACTTCATCATGTCAAGCAGTAATACGCTTAAACAAACAAGACATAATGAATTTTTTTCATAAATACGAATGAAAATATATAAGAAATGACATCATCACATTGTAAGTGATTGACTTGCATGGCATAATCTTGGAATCTTTGATTTGAAAGGAAAGATATTTTTAAAGAAGGTAGCATCACTAGATTCAATCATGGTGTCATTTGCAATCTCCGAGAGTTCAGAGTTGATTACTAGGAATCTATAGGTATTGCTATCTAAGGAGTATCCTACAAAGATAGCATCTAAGTTTTGGGTCCAATCTTCCTTCTCTTAGGTTCAAGGATACCTACTTTTGCAGACATCCTTAATTAGACATGGAAGAATCTAAGTTTTGGAGAATGCCCTTTCCACAATTCATAAGGAGTCTTCTCTTTTGCAGGGATCCTGTTAAGGATGAAATAAGAGGATAGTAGAACTTCACTCCATAAATTTCCTAAAGCTCTTGAACTAATGATCATAACATTAACCATATCGAGCAAGGTACAGTTCTTTAGTTCAGCCACACCATTGATTATGGTGAGTAGGAAGCAGCGACTTCATGAATTATTCCATGCTTGTAGTAAACTCATTTGAAATATACTCACTCCTCGATCAGATCTTAGGATTTTAATCTTCTTCTCAAGTTGGTTTTCAGCCTCAGCTTTATAAACCTTAAACTTGTTGAAGACTTCATCCTTAGTCTTAAGAGATAGGTGTAGTAGTACTTGGAGAAATCATCGATGAAGGTTACAAAATATTGGCTTCCACCATGCATTGGGATTCTATTTGAATCACACACATCAAGGATTGATGAGTTTCTAGTTTCAATATATTTAAAAGGTTTCTGGGATTGTTTTGTTTGAGTACAAATTTCACACTTGGAGTTTAGATCGATTTTAAATTTTAGAATCAAATTGAGATTAAATATTTTTTGAATTGATTTGAGATTGACATGACCCAATCATCTATGCCACACATCACAAGATTCAGCATTCAAGACAAGAGATAAAGGTGGTGAAATAGACGTGATTTTAATAAGTGTAGAACAAGTATATTGAGTTTGACAAGGCCTTCAGTCACAAAGCCTTTCCCTATAAATACATTTCCCTTGGAAAGCATAATTTTATTGGATTCAAGAAACATGTTGTATATCTCAAAGAGTCAACATCTTTCCTAAGGTAAACTTCAGGTTGACGGTTCTTTGTCTACACTTCCTCCACATGATTCTTGATAAGATGTAAACCATGATCGATCAACATAAATATGTACATTGGCTCTCAAGTCTAACCACCAATCATGTTAACTTGGGCCCACTTTGTTATTCGATTAGGATAGGTTAGAATATATAACCCCATGAGAGACAAACGTGGGCCCCACATATGCTAACTCCACCCCGATAACAAACAGGGACTTGAGGTTTTGGATGTTGTTAATTCTTCTTCTTGTGGGTAAGAATCTTTTCCTTCTTTCGAAAGTAGCATTTAACCGCAAGATGGCATGTTCTTGGCCTTTGGATTTGGGCTTGGGTTTCTAGTTTTGATTGAATCCTTTTCCCTTTCCCTTAAACTTTCGACCCTTTGGTTTAAGTTTGAGTGAGGTTTTCGACTTTGGTATTGATTTTGGAATTGACCTTGTAACTTATTTTGGTTGGAATTTTGGGATTCAGTTAGGTTAACCTTAACCTTGAATTGGTTATCATTAGCTTTCCTAAGATGAAATTGTGCCTCGGTTTTGATGGATTGGAAAACTTGGTCAAGAGAGAGAACATAATGAGATCTCTTAAGTACACGAGCAAAAGACGATCATGATGGAGGAAGTTTGTCAATGAGGCAAGAGACTTGATAAGTTTCATCAACCTTAAACCCTCTGGTGTGGATCTCTCGGACAAGATTTTGAAAGGTTTTGGATTTGGTCAATGATAGGAATGTTGTCCACCATTTTGAAGTTGTTGAAATCAAAAATGGTGAATCTCATAGCCCCCTCATTATCTTTGGTATAAGTATTTTCTAAATCTTGCTAAAGTTGTTTGGAGGTTGTGTACTTCCTATAGGTTTTATAAAGTTCATCAGAGAGACAACTGAGTACGCGAATGTAGTGGTAATCAATTTCCTCAGGTGACTTAGAGGGTAGAACACTTGTCCAAAGTTTTGTCAATTGGTATGGAGGTTGAAGTTTCTGGTGTAGATGTTGTAATGGAAAAACGAAGGACTTTTCCAATTGCGGTGTTAGGTCCCTTAGTGCAAACGCAATCAAAAGGGGGGGTAAATTGAATGCGCCCTATTTAAAAAAATTAATTAGATGAAACACACAGGCAAAATCTTCACAAACTATGAAGCTTACTGAAATGCATTCAAGCTCAACAATGGACAGGTTGATTAAGCACAAAAGGATGTATTCAGCACTCAACCTCTACAGAAAAGGAATTTGGAACCTCTAGCAGCACACTCTGCCTACTCAGAGATATTGAGAGTGAATGATTCTAGCAGCTGGTAATATGACTGTGTATAAGAGCAAGTGAAGCACAACCACTATAGCAACATAATAAGGTGTGTGATGAATGATTAGGATGAACAGAAGCAAGCCAGATGTTGAGGTGCAGCAGTGTGTGTGAGTTAATGTGGTGGTCACAAGTAGTGTGCTAAGCAATTATGAATACAAACTGATGCACACTTTACGAATCTAAGATAGACAGCATTCAACGAAGTATCTGTGAATGGAGGTAGATGAAATGGAACAATCACACAGTCATTCACACAGAGGCACAACAATTTTTAAGGTGGTTCGGTTGCACTCCTATGCTAACCTATGTCCACCCCTCACCAAACCATGTGAGACTTACTATGCTGCAACTGTAACAGCACACACACAGAGACAAGTCCCCAAACAACAGTTGATGCACAGCTTTCCACGGAGATGAACCCCACACACAACACACTGTCGAACAGCTTGAGTTCACACACACACACACACTCTCTGGATTTAAAATCCAACAGTACACACACACACAACCACACACCAATCTGTACTCCGATCAATTGAGCCTGTACTGAGTGTTGATCAGTACAGTCACACACACACATTGCAAATGTTCAATAAGTTCAGAAAACATAAAATAAAATAACTCAAAAATTGAATTTCTCAAGTGTGCTCCGTTTAGATCTTCATATCTGCATCTCTTCCTTTCTTCTTTCTCTTCTTCTTCTTTTTCTCCAACACTAGATGTCCTTCTTCTTCTTCTTCTTCTTCTTCTTCTTTGCTGCTGCAACTCAGATGGACGATGCTCACTGCCCTCCCTGTGGCCTTCTCATTGGTCTCTCTACTTTCTTTCTTTCTCTGCTAGAGCTGCTAGTCTTCTTGGGCTCCGGTGGCCAAAATCCCTCTCTCTCGAATCTCTCTTTCCTTCAATTCACCGCCCCTTTTGCAAAAGACGCCCTAAATGCTTATATAGGCCCTTGTGGAAAATTCTATTCCCTTGTCCTCATTCCTGGCATCTGGGAGAGGATGAGACAATCATTGGGAGGACGTCTAAGGGCTACACGCATGTGTTTTGGGCCGCCACTGGCAGATGCGTCTTCAGCGTAACCATTTTTGGTTGACCTATCCATTTGATCGGTCGACCGATCCCTGAAACTGAATAGAAAGTCTGCTCAAGTCGGTCGACCAGACCTTGATTTCGGTCGACCAGTTTCTGTAAAGAAACCGCCTACTGAGTACTGGGAAATCCGGTCGACCGAAACTGATCCATCGGTCGACCGAAGTTCACACTTTGCTTCTGGATAGCAAGTCTTGTCGACCGGTTCTATCATCCTGTCGACCGAAGTTCACATTTTCCCCTTCTCGATGAATGCCTGGGCTTTAGAGTCTGTCGACCTAGACTTTTGCTTCTGTCGACCAGATGAATACATGGTTCTATTTCCAATTACTCTAGGGACTTGGCCGTTAGGTACCCTGTCGACTTGGGCTTGATCCTATTGACCTGAGAGAGAAAGAGTGCACTTGTACTTCTGCTTCAAGTGGTTTTGTCGACTTGCCTTTAACTCTGTCGACCTTGCTTTTGACTCTGTCGACCTTGCTTTTGAGTCTTCTGTCCATCGATCGACCGATTGGTCTTCAGTGGTCGATCGATACACCTCTGTTCTGTCAACATGATCATGATTTCGTCAACCTTCTTCAACCAGCTGACAGTGAGCAGCAAATCTCCTTTGAACTGGGATACTAAGGCAGTTATGAGCTGACTCTCAAAGAGCACATCCAATAGTATATTTTAAAAGCAATTCTGAGTAATGATCAATTCTGAATAATGAGTGATGTATAAGATATAATCAAAAATAGATAATAAACTATATAATTCTAGACATCATCAATTCATCAAAAGTAAATAATGACATATGATTTAAGACATCATGAAAATCACACAATGAATCATAGTTGGATCATTATCAAAATCACAATAATGAATCATAGTTAGACATCATCAAAACCACACATAAACTACACATGCACAACATTCTCCCCTTTTTTGAGGAAGGCAACTATGAGTCATTATGACAACTGTGAGTGCAACTATGAGACCTAGAATTTTCAATTCAGTCAAAAACAATCTGAACGCAACCTGAATGCAAACTCTCCCCCTTGCAAGCTCTCTCCCTAGACTCAGCTACAAACTCTCCCTTGACTTATACGGAAATGACAACTGAACAAATCAGTCCCCCTTTGATTCAACACTCTCAATACTCTCTCCTCCTAATGGATCATAAATAATGACTCACTTAATCTTCTCCCCCTTTGACATTATCAAAATAAAATACATGGAAAGAATATGTGGAGGATACGTGGAATCAAGTGTTCAAGGTTAAAGAAAGCATTCATGAAGAGTATATGGTCAGGTGCATGGAAGCAAGTGTTATCAAGTTGAACCGTGAAACAGTGAGGTTAACCAGATATGGAATCATATGAAGCAGCAACAAGTAGAAAGTAGCAGGGATCATGAAATCTTCAAATTCAGTATTAGCCTGTGAGCCCACATCATCATCTAAGGTGAGGCAGTTAAAAAAGTAGTAGCAAGATGTATTATGAGACTTTATTCAATTCCTTTATTCTGGCATTTTCTTTGATAACAAAAACATAGACAGATTTTCATGTTTTTAATTTTTCTCTGCAATGTGTAAAATCAGACACACATAATCTACCTTAATGATGACTGTATGAGAGAGATACTAAATGGTGAAACTTTGACACCATGTGAGCTTTATGTACAAAAATTGTGAAATCAATTGTTAGACTGATACCAATTGTTGGGTTTATATCAAATGTTGAACCGATGGGCACTTGTATGCCAATTGTTGGAATAGGGGTGATTGCAAATGCACATGTATGTAGATGAATGACTTTATGACCAAATAAGACTTAATGCCAATTGTTCAGTATAATGCATTAGAAACCATGCAGGCATTCAGACAATTGACAACATGGACTTGCAGAATTCAAAATGATGAGCATGTCGATCAACCAATGTGATGGCCCAATCGACCGGATTCCAATATGACTGATCTCCAAGTATGATACCCAGCAACATATCTCCCCCTTTCTTATTAAAAGGATGGGATAGGTGTATGTAAAGTGCAAAAGAGTCTATACAATGAGAATGCTCATATTTAACACCAAGGTGAGTGTACAATTATTTATAAAAAATTCATGCAGCAACTCATATTGATCAAACAAGTTTTTAGAATACATGTCAAATCAAATTCCCATTTGTGTTATGTGAATAGATGTGAGAAATGAATCTTAAACATATGGATATATAGATTTTCAGACCAACACAAAGGGGCACTATCCACATTGCATGTCATTATCAGATTTTAGTGTATTGAAAACTTCACTCTGCCTCATTTTACTTTCTTATCACAATTTTTCTGATTCTCTGAATTTTTCTCAGCAAGAATTTGATTTTTTTTAACAAGAGTGGTTAGATTCAATCCATTTCTTTTTACGCGAGGAGACACATGGGCCACATGCCAGACTCCCCGGTTATTCAGAATGTTAACTATTCCACTTCATTTTGAATAGAGATTATTTATCACTTTTTAATATGAACCATATCACGTCTCAGGTGACATGCATCCAATTTACTTAGTGAGACTAAACATTGCTCTGTCTTCAATTTTTTTTATTTTTTATTTCTGAATCTTTTTCCATTATGAGGCAGACAACTTTTTCCTCAACTTTTCTTTTAAAACTCTATGCAGAAAGTTTAGTTTATCTAGAGTGTTAAAAGTAAATTCTTATATCCTTATGTTTAACACTCATTTTTCACATTTAAGTGCAAGAGTAGTGTGTGGATTTTGATTTAAAATATATGCTAAAAATTTAATTGACAACATAATTGTGCAGCTCTCCCTAAACAAATACACTTATTATAAATTTCTCCCCCTGAGTGTGTGACATGAGACACACCGGTCATAACTCAAATGCAACATTATTTAACAAGGGAGTCTATGATTTTAGAAAGTTCCAAAGAGGGTAGAATAACATATAATATCATGTAAGCACACTATGGGAACATGCAATATGTAGAACATACATCATGACATGCACACATAAAACCATATATCTCATGCAACTTGCGTGCAACATATAGACTCCAATCTATACATAAAATGCAATATGCATGAATGTGCTTGGTGCACCTAAATCATCGATTCTAATGCAGTCCTAAATACATGACAAAAATGCAATGCTAATGATGAGATAGTGAATAGATTTTATTGGTGTATGACTAGACCAGATAAATTATTGGAATCTCCCCCTGAGAATGAGCTATCGATTTTTCAATTGTGAATAGGAGATGAAGCACAAATTTGAACTAGACTTGACAGAAATTAGAAATCAACTCCAGAGGTAGGCTGAAATGAAGCAGATTAAAAGCAGTGATGATTGAAATAGGAATGATTTCAAGTGACCTATGACAGAGAGAGTGGAGATTTTTGATACTAGGCAGAGTGTAGTTTCACGCATAGTGATAGTTTCCAGTCAGACCTAATCTGTCATTCCACAAATCATCATTTGATATACCAGAAAACTCACATACACTCTGAGCCAAGTCCAATCAATCAATCTATTCTGGACATAGAGCAAACATGCTATGTCAACAGAGGACAAAGGTCTGTCGACAAGTAATAAGTGTTATTCTGAAACAGTGAGCAATTTTTTGAGCAAAATAGACTAGGTAATTGATTGAAATGATTAATTTTCAAGATAGCACACCTCCCCCTTAATTTGACAACCCAGTGTTAAAAGGGATAAATGTAGGTTTTCTCACACTCTCCCCCTTAGCCAAACAATCTCTCTCAAGCTTTAGAGTCTATCCATAAAGATGCCAACAAACAATTATGACAAATCAGAAACATTGCTGCAAAGTAACACAAGAATGATTGAGAGTGAGATGTAAAGAGGCAGGAGCGGAACTAGAATGATTTTCAAATAAACACAGGAAGTCAACATGAAAGCACATAGATAATATCAAGCATGTACATGCACTAATCTCCCCCTTTCAAATGAAATGAAATGATGAAGTTTAATCAAGCAAGCAAATAGCCATGGCATTATTAAAGCACATTTAAATTTGTGCCCATTCATTAAGTAAAAGTTTATTACTAAACTGTGCCTTGAGCAGCCGTTAGTACTGACTCTGTCCTTCTTATTTCCAAGGCACATTTGCAAGATAGAATACTCATTTGACATTTTTAGATACCCAAGCCTTCTTGGGTCCTTGAGGATTAGTGGGACTTCTAACAGATATGTTTGTCCTCTTCATTGCAGTCAAATCACCATTTCTCATCTAAAAATAATAATACATCTCATGCCCAAATATTCCACAATGACGACAGCATATAGGAAGTTTATGTTCTTCTTATGCATGAGATTAGTGAATTTCTGTTTGTGAACAGAAAATTTCACATTTTCCACATAAGAGTTATTTCTCCTTTTTACTAACCAACAGTCTGACATGATATGACCCAGTTTTTCACAATGATAGCAACAATAGGAATATTTTCTTTTGACTGAATTTCTACTATTCGAATTATATTTCCTAGACATGTTTTTCCTATTTGAAAACTTCCTTTGTTCAATAAAAAAAAATTATTTTTGCCTGCATTTAAATCATCTTTTCTCATGACATTGCAATCACTCTTCACATGACCATGCATTCCACAATAGACATAAGAGACATTCATTCATTTTGAAGCATGGTGTCTAACATGAGAGTTCTTAGCATGCACAACACATCCAGTGAAATTATTTTTCTATTTTTGCTGCAAGTTTTTCTTCATTTTCTGATTTTTATTGGCATGTGGATGATGGGTCTGTCGACTAGACTGGACTGTTCGGTTGACCTGGCCTTTATTTTTCTGTCCAGTTCTTTTGAAATTTATTCTTGGGTTTTCATATTAGCACATTACTTTGGGGGTAATTTTGAGGTGATGGCTACATTAGAGCTTTGAACAAATGAGGTTAGCAATTTGTTCTCAAAGGACTTTTTATTTACAGGGGTGTAGCCAAGCCCCTCTCTCTGAAAATTAATTTTAGTTCCCGAGATTTTATCTAAATTTTCTTTCCCTTTAACAAATTTGGATAAGGAATCATTTAAGTCTTTGATTTCATTTTTCAAAGATGAAATATGCACTTCAGAACTAACAATCTCTTCCTCACAAGTGATAATCTTATCGCTTAACATACCATTTACAATTTTGTAACTCTCAACTTCTTACTCCAAAACATGCAAATTTTCAGAATCATCATTCACAACACATTTTTCCTTCACATATGTAGCCAGATTATCAATCAATATTTTGTTTTGTTCCTTCAAGTTTTCATTTTCCTCGATGAGTTTATCATTTTGAATCAATTCATCAAGAAGTGTTTGATCATCTGACATAGATTTCAATTTATTTTGAAGTTATTTTTCAATCTTGTCAAATTTTGAGATTTTACCAACAAGAGTTTTACTTTCTGCTCTTATACACCTAATTTATTCTTTATGCAAATCAACATCAACAAAAAGGGATTCATTCATTTCTTTAAGAGCAGAGCATTTTTCACAAGGAGAGATATGAGTAGTGTTTTGAAATTTCTTTTTCATCTTATTTTTTGATTTCATTTTCTTGTACTTATCTAATAGTTCATCATAAGTATCAATTAATTTTTCAAAGGATACTTCATCAGAGTCAGAATTTACCTTTGTGTTTTTCTCATTGAGCTTATTACTATTGTTTGCCATCAAACATGTATTCTCCATCTTCCCTTCATGAAGCTTGACCAGACCGTCCCATATCTCCTTGTCTATGCTATAGACAGATACAAAGGGAATGAGTTAGAATCAACTGCAACTGTGAGTATATTCAAAACTATCTGATTATCATTATTCTTCAGCCTATCCTCATCAGACCATTTAGTCACATCTAGAGGCAATTGATTAGGACCATGAGAAATCAGTCTCTAGAGTTTCAGATCAATAGAATTAAAGAGCCTACACATTATACCTAACCAAAGAGAGTAGTCAAAACCATTAAAAACCCGTGGACAATCTATGGAAAATTGCTCGAGCAACGGACACATGACTGAAATTGCACTGGGATCTCCTCTGTAGATCATTAGATCTAGGTGAAACAAAGCTAGGCTCTGGTACCAATTGTTGGCTCCCTTGGTGCAAACGTAATTAAGAGGGGGGTGAATTGATTGCGCCCTATTTAAAAAATTAATTATTTGAAGCACACAACGGAATCTTCACAAACTATGAAGCTTACTGAAATGCATTCAAGCTCAACAATAGACAGGTTGATTAAGCACAAAAGGATGAATTTAGCACTCAACCTCTATAGAAAAGGAATTTGGAACATCTAGCTGCACACTCTCCATGCTCAGAGATATTGAGAGTGAATGATTCTAGCAGCATGTAATATGACCGTGTATAAGAGCAAGTGAAGCACAACCATTATAGCAACATTATAAGGTGTGTGATGAATGATTAGGATGAACATAAGTAAGCCAGATGCTGAGGTGCAGCAGTGTGTGTGTTAGTTAATGTGGTGGTCACAAGTAGCGCGCTAAGCAGTTACGAATGCAAACCGATGCACACTTTATGAAACTAAGATAGATAACATTCAACAAAGTATCTGTGAATAGAGGTAGATGAAATGGAACAATCACACAGTCATTCACACAGAGGCACACCAATTTTTAAGGAGGTTCGGTTGCACTCCTGTGCTAACCTACGTCCACCCCTCACCAAACCCGATGAGGCTTACTATGCTGCAACCGCAGCAACATACACACGGGGACAAGTCCCAAAACAACTGCTGATGCACAGCTTTCCACGGGTATGAACCCCCCACACACACACACGGTCGAACAGCTTGAGTGCACACACACACACACACACACACACACACACACACACACACACACACACACACACACACACACACACACACACACACACACACACACACACACACACACACACACACACACACCCGCGCGCGAGCGCTGTGTTGGTCCCGGGGTAGGCGAGCGGACAAGAAGAGAATGTTGAATTGTCCCCCACGCGATATGACAAATTAAAAACTTACTCAGTAGAATTAACAAGTTTAACGAGATAGATAGAAATAAACTAAGCAATGATAAATAATTTCTCTCAATCTTGTCGCACTCACTCGAACATTCAAGCAATTTAAATAATTAAGCACACATACACAAAGCAAACCACAGGACACGGGGATTTTTAAGATTGTTCGGGACCACGACAGACTCCCTATGTCCACCCCTTACCAAACCGGTAAGGACTCACTCGGGGATAAATCCCCAACACGGAGTAACACTCGAAACACACGCAGGACGACGCCTGCACACACACACACGGGGATAAATCCCCACGAGGAGAACTCTCCTCACTCTGTAGACACAGCACCAACGGGGACGAACCCCTGACGCTCTGGATCGTAAGTCCAGCAGCACACACACACACACACACGCTGTAACAAACGCAGCACAATAGACACACAACCGTACGCAGACGGTCACACACACACACAGTGCATTTTCTAGTTTGAAAAATAAACACAAATACTCAAGACATGCTCAGATCGAAATAAAACCCATGACAAACATCACACATAGACATGAATAAGATGTAGAAGTTGTTCCCACTTTGATTTCCAAAGCCAATGGATGTTGATGCTTGACTCTTGGATCAGATGATGGCGATTCTTACGTCCTCTTATTCCTCTCGTCGATCCGCTCCTTTTCTTCTTCTTCCACGAGCTCTAGAAACTCCTTGGAGTAGATGACATCCACCTTGGCTTGAGCTCCTTCTTCCTTTCCCCTTTTTTCTTTTCCTACAAGATAGAAAGAGTTAGCACAAATGGGGTTCTCTATCAAATTCGTAGGTCACATGTGAGTATATATAAGAGACATGAAAAGACCCATATACCCTTCATAAAACCCTTGAAAAACCCCTCTAAGATATGTATAATAACCCTAGGGGCAAATGAGTAAAAGTAGAGCACAAATGGATTGGGTTTAGATGGGTTTCGGATCCTCGTGTTAAGGTTTTCGCCGTATTCGGTCGACCGGAAGATGGGGTCGATCGACCGAAATATAGCAGACCTGGAACTAGCCATCTCTGGCTAGTTCGGTCGACCGAACTCTGCAGGTTATGACACTGCAGTAGTTCAGTCTGAAAGCTGATAAGACCCTATTGTCAAGTGTTCAAACTCCATGAATGAAATATGTGAAATATTAACTCCATATTAAACTCCATCACCCCAAGTTAAATATATATATGAAACACACTCATGAAAACTCAAGGAGGATGAAAACACTTGTCAAGTCATGCTCAACCAAAAATCAATACCATATAGCCATGCACATATGCAAGTGAACACTTTGAAAACTGGATTGACCACATCTAAAGGCCAAGTTCAATAGATATGCATTTGTCCAATATGAGTGCATCATGTAACCAAACACCATGAAGAGTATGCATAGAAAGTATTCAAAGCTTTGCAAAATAACCATGAAACCTTCATTCACAAAAGAACCTTTGTTTGCAATCCACATTCAAGCCAAAAGGCTTCATGTTGAAAATGCATGAATTACATTCTCAAACCATCAAGATGTATGCTACTCAATTTCATACAATTAAGGATTGGAATGAAAAACCATGCATTCAAGCAAATCCATTAGGCTATCAAGCCATGCAACCATTTCAATGAATGAGCATTTTTCAAACTGGTTTCTACCAAGGCTAATATGAAATACTTAAGTACATTGTGAACCTCAAAAGCCATGAACGAAGTGCGTTAAGAAAAACTATGTGAAATGCACATGGTGAGGTCGATGCTATGAGAAAATAAGAATCTTACCAATGGTTCTTGACAAATTAGACATGACATATACCACCTGTTATAGATTGTAGATAGCAAAGTGCTTATCCACTCGTTTGTTTTACCTTCCAAGCGACCACCATGACGTTTGATCCTACAATTCCAAATAGTCAAAGTTAATGCATGATGAGTTGCATAAGGACTTTGTTCATTCATTAAAGGCTTTGAAACCTTTTTGACAACCCAAGTTTTCTCAACTAAAAGCATCTTCTTATAGCCATGCATTCAAAAACAACTTGTATGAGCCTCAAAATGCATGAAAGAAATACATGTAAATCACATTAACAATTTGATCATTCTTCTCAAGGTTCAATCAAACATGAGCTAGATCGCAAACACTTTAAAATCTATCCATGTAACATTGTATATACAACATTTAAACCATTTACAATCTTGATCAAATTTGAACATCAAGAGCACAAATGCTCATATTATGAAACACATGCAAGCATAGCAAATATCATGAGTGATCAACAAAAGTATATGCAAGCATACACAAAGTTTAGTTATCCTAAAAAATATTTGCAAGACACACAACAATCTCTCCCTTTTTTATGATGATAAACTTTATGACTGACACATATAGATCATATTTTTCTCCCCCTTTGACATGATCAAAAAGTGGGAGGAAGGTAATGAAGTTCAAATTTCAGCAAAACAGATTCATGAATCAATAAGAGCCCACTGCAGAAGTTCAAATGATGCAATATCAAAGCAATGATAAGATCATCAAAACATGTGGATTATTTGTGATGCCAATTGTTGATTATGGAGACACAGGCAGTACCATATGCCTTCAAGCATCAAAATCACTAATCTCATGACGGTCAACTTTTTAGCAAGCTCAATCTTTATTGTCCAAGCAATGGTGCAGTAAAAACTTTGATTAGGGCAGTAGCTTTCAGTATAGTCATTAGCACAAGATGTACTTTCTTACAAATGAGCCTTAGCCTTGAGCACAAATTAACCAACGGGCAACTCTCCCTCCCAATGTGCATGAATTACACAGGTGATATTTTAACAGAAAGACATGCATCCTATGACTTATATGAACAAATGACTCATGGTACGAGACGGAGGTGTAAGTCTAAAGACTCTACTCACGCATGGTGATAGATTTCAGACAGGAATGACCTGCCCTTCCTCAAATCGCCATTTAATATACCATGTAGTCATGCAATGATGATCAGATAGATGAATGTTCAATTTCATGAAATGCAATCATGCAATGGTGATTCATGAAAGATGTAATGCATTCTAATAAGAAAAATAGATTTTTCATGATCTTTAAAGATGGATTTTCTGTTAAAACAAATTTTAGTTATCTAAAGAAAGGACACCTAACAGAAGACATAGCATTCTTCTTAACAGATAAGCATGAAATTTATGTGGGTTGGTAAAATTGTAATTATTTTTAGCATGGAAGTTATTTCTTCTATTTGCTTGCCAACACTGTGACACACGGTGTCCTGACTTTCCACAGGAGTGACAAGAAATGTTTCTTCTTTTGGAAATGAATTCATTTCTGCATGCTTTCAAGTCATCCTTTTTCAATTGAAAACAAGATTCCATTTTATGACCATATCTCCCACAGTTGCAACAAAACAAAGATGCATTCCTAGCATATGGTCTTTGAGCATGAACTTTTGGATTTTTAAATTCATTTCTTCTCTTTGAAAACTTCCTTGTATTCTTGAAATGAGCTTTTCCATTCCATGCTTTCAATTCATCATTTTTCAAAACAAAACAGTCATGCATGATGTGACCACGTTTACCATAATAAAAACAGGAAGGATTTTTGTTGGAAACATGGTGTTTATCATTGTGCTTCCTAACATGAACATTTGTACAAGCATAATTATTTTTCAGCTTTGAGTTTTGGTTCAATTTCTACATAACTTCATATTTTTGGGTATTCTTGATAGCATGTTGAACCGGGTGAACGTTTGAGGTACTAGCTACATCCGAACTCGAGACGAAAGATGTATACAGTTTATTTTCAAACTTCTTTTTGTTCACCGGATTGTAGCTTAGCTCTTCTTTTTGAAAATTAATCTTTGTTCCCAAAATTTTATCTAGGTTGTCTTTCCCCTTGATAAATTTGGACAGAGATGCATTCAAATCAACAATTTCTTTTTCAAGGGATGCAATGTGCAATTCATAGCTAGCTATCTCCTGTTCACTGCAAACAACACATTCATTCAATACTCTATTTACAGTTTTATAACTTTAAGTTCTTGTTCTAGCACATGCAATTTTTCAGATTCATCAACAACCAAACTTTTTCCCTTTTCAAAAGTAAGCAATTTCTCAGATATGATTATATTCAAATGCTTCAGTTTTTTAATTTCTTCTTTCATACTTAAAATGGTTTCTTCATGCATTTTGATATCAATCAAGAAAGGTTCATTTTCAGTTTTGAATTCTAAGCATCTATCACATGAAGAATTTTCAAGATTTTTCGAACAGCTTTCAAGCAACGAAATCTGAATTAACATCGCGTTGTTTTCCTTTTTAAGCTCTTCAAGTTCAGAACATTTATCACAAGAACTATTCTCAAGGAAATTATTTTCAAATTTCTTTTTCAGTTTTCTATTTTCAGATTTCACCTTCTTATACTTATCAACCAATTCATCATAAAGATCCATAAGTTCTTCGAAAGAGATTTCCTCACCTTCAGAGTCTGACTTTGAGCTTTCCTTACTTGATTTATCGTGCTTGTCGGCCATCAAGCACTCAGTGTCCTTCTTTCCTTTATAGTTCTCGATCAAGCATTTCAATATTTCCTTGGCCGTCCTAGATGAGATAACAAGTAAAAATTTGTGAAGATCAATTGAACTTCTAAAAATATTTAAAAGCTTAGACTTATCTTTGTATCTCTTCACATGCTCGACAGTCCACTTAGACTCATCACTAGGCAACCCATATGAATCATGCTCAACTAAATCCCAGAGTTTGGGATCAATGGTTTTAACATAACGACTCATGTGCAAAAGCTATTCATTGAAATTTGAACTATTAAAATAAGGAGGAAGATAAGACAAACAAGTATTAGACATTATGCTTATGAAAACTTGCTGAGGGATCTCTCTATAGGTCGTGAGACCTCAAGAAAATAGAGCTGTGGCTCTGATACCAATTGTTGGTCCCGGGGTAGGCGAGCGGATAAGAAGGGGGGTTGAATTGTCCCCCACGCGATATGGCAAATTAAAAACTTACTCAGTAGAATTAACAAGTTTAACTAGATAGATAGAAATAAACTAAACAAGGATAAACAAGTTCTCTCAATCTCGCCGCACTCACTCGAACATTCAAGCAATTTAAATAATTAAGCATACATCCACAAAGCAAACCACATGACATATGATTTTTAAGGTGGTTCGGGACCACGACGGGCTCCTTACGTCCACCCCTTACCAAACCGGTAAGGCTTCCCTCGGGGATAAATCCCCAACATGGAGTAACGCTTGAAACACACGTAGGACGACGCCTGCACACACACACGGGGATAAATCCCCACGAGGAGAACTCTCCTCACGCTATAGACACATCACCGATGGGGACGAACCCTAGACGCTCTGAATCGTAAGTCCAGCATCACATACACACACACGCTGCAACAAAAGCAGCACAATAGACACACAATCGTACGCAGACGGTCACACACACACAGTGTATTTCCTAGTTCGGAAAATAAACACAAATACTCAAGATATGCCCAGATCAAAACAAAACTCATGACAAACATCACACATAGACAAGACTAAGATGTAGAAGTTGTTCCCCCTTTGATTTCCAAAGCCAATGGATGTTGATACTTGACTCTTGGATCGGATGATGGCGATTCTTGAGTACTCTTGTTGCTCTCGTCGATTCGCTCCTTTTCTTCTTCTTCCACGAGCTCCAGAAACTCCTTAGAGTAGATGAAATCCACCTTGGCTTGAGCTCCTTCTTTCTTTCCGCCATTTTCTTCTCCTACAAGATAAAAAGAGTTAGCACAAATGGGGTTCTCTATCAAATTCGTAGGCCACATGAGAGTATATATAAGAGACATGAAAAGACCCATATACCCTTCACAAAACCCTTGAAAAACCCCTCTAAGATATGTATAATAACCTTAGGGGGAAATGGGTAAAAGTAGAGCACAAATGGATTGGGTTTAGATGGGTTTCAGATCCTCATGTTAAGGTTTTCACCGCATTCGTTCGATCGGAAGATGGGGTCGGTCGACCGAAATATAGCAGACCTGGAACTAGCCATCTCTGGCTAGTTCGGTTGACTGAACTAGCTAGTTCGGTCGACCGAAGTCTGCAGGTTATGACACTGTAGTAGTTCAGTCTTAAAGCTGATAAGACCCTATTGTCAAGTGTTCAAACTCCATGAATGAAATATGTGAAATATTAAACTCCATCACCCCAAGTTAAATATATATATGAAACACACTCATGAAAACTTAAAGAGGATGAAAACACTTGTCAAGTCATGCTCAACCAAAAATCAATACCATATAGCCATGCACATATGCAAGTGAACACTTTGAAAACTAGATTGACAACATCTAAAAGTCAAGTTCAATAGATATGCATTTGTCCAATATAAGTGCATCATGTAACCAAGCTCCATGAAGAGTATGCATAGAAAGCATTCAAATCTTTGCAAAATAACCATGAAACCTTCATTCACAAAAGAACCTTTATTTGCAATCCACATTCAAGCCAAAAGGCTTCATGTTGAAAATGCATGAATTACATTATCAAATTATCAAGATGTATGCTACTCAATTTCACACAATTAAGGATTGGAATGAAAAATCATACATTCAAGAAAATCTATTAGGCTATCAAGCCATGCAACCATTTCAATGAATGAGTATTTTTCAAACCGATTTCTACCAAGGCTTATGTGAAATACTTAAGCATATTGTGAACCTCAAAAGCCATGAACGAAGTGTATTAAGAAAAACTACATGAAATACACATGGTGAGGTCGATGCTATGAGAAAACATGAATCTAACCAATGGTTCTTGACAAATTAAACATGACATATATCACATGTTATAGATTGTAGATAGCAAGGTGCTTATCCACTCGTTTGTTTTACCTTCCAAGCGACCACCATGAGGTTTGATCCTACAATTCTAAATAGTCAAAGTTAATGCATCATGAGTTGCACAAGGACTTTGTTCATTCATTAAAGGCTTTGAAACCTTTTTGACAACCCAAGTTTTCTCAACTAAAAGCATCTTCTTATAGCCTGCATTCAAAAAAAACTTGTATGAGCCTCAAAATGCATGAAAGAAATGCATGTAAATCACATTAACAATTTGATCATTCTTCTCAAGGTTCAATCAAACATAAGCTAGATCGCAAACACTTTAAATGAGCTAGATCGCAAACATTTTACAATCTATCCACGCAACATTGTATATGCAACATTTAAACCATTTACAATCTCGACCAAATTTGAACATCAAGAGCACATATGTTCATAGTATGAAACACATACAAGCATAGCAAATATCATGAGTGATCAACAAAAGCATATGCAAACATACACAAAGTTTAGTTATCATCAAAAACATATGCAAGGCACACATCCAGCAGTACACACACACATAACCACACACAAATATGTACTCAGATCAACTGAGCCTGTACTGAGTGTGGATCAGTATAGTCACACACACACACACATTGCAAATGTTTAATAAGTTCAGGAAACACAAAATAAAACAACTCAAAAATAAAATTTCTCAAGTGTGATCTGTTTAGATCTTTAGATCTGCATCTCTTCTTTTCTTCCTTCTCTTCTTCTTCTTTTTCTCCCTCCCCGGAGGTCCTTCTTCTTCTTCTTCTTCATCTTCTTTGCTGCTACAACTTAGATGGACGATGCTCACTACGCTCCCTGCGGCCTTCTCATTGGTCTCTCTGCTTACTCTCTGTCTTTCTATGCTAGAGTTGCTAGTCTTCTTGGGCTCCGATCGCCGAACTCCCTCTCTCTCGAAGCTCTCTTTCCTTCTATCCTTCAATTCGCCACCCCTTTTGCAGAAGACACCCTAAATGCTTATATAGGCCCCTGTGGAAGCTTCTATTTCATTGTCCTCATTCCTGGCACGTGGGAGAGGATGAGACAATCATTGGGAGGACGCCTAAGGGTTGCACGCACGTGTTTTGGGCCTCCACTGGCAGACGCGTCTTCAGCGTAACCGTTTTCAGTTGACCTATCCATTTGATCGGTCGACCGATCCCTGAAACTGAATAGAAAGTCTGCTCAAGTCAGTCGACCAGACCTTGATTTCGATCGACCAGTTTCTGTTAAGAAACTGCCTGCTCGGTACTGGGAAATCCGGTCGACCGAAACTGCTCCATCGGTCGACCAAAGTTCACACTTTGCTTCTAGATAGCAAGTCCTGTCGACCGATTCTATCATCCTGTCGATCGAAGTTCACATTTTGCCCTTCTGGATGAAGGCCTGGGCTTTAGAGTCTATTGACCTGGACTTTTGCTTCTGTCGACCAGATGAATACATGGTTCCATTTCCAGTTACTCTAGGGACTTGGCCATTAGTTATCCTGTCGACTTGGGCTTGATCATGTCGACCTGAGCGAGAAAGAGTGCACTTGTACTTCTGCTTCAAGTGGTTCTATCGACTTGCCTTTAACTCTGTTGACCTTGCTTTTGACTCTGTTGCCTTGCTTTTGAGTCTTCTATCCATCGGTTGACCGGTTGGTCTTCGGCAGTCGACCGATACACCTCTGTTCTATCGACATGAGCATGATTCTGTCGACCTTCTTCAACCAGCTGACACTGAGCAGTAAAGCTCCTTTGAAGTGGGATACTAAGGCAGTTTTGAGCTGACTCTTAGAGAGCACATCCAACAGTATATTTAAAAAGCAATTATGAGTAATGATTAATTCTGAATAATTCTGAATACTGAGTGATGTATATGATACAATCAAGAACATATAATAAACTAGATAATTCCAGACATCATCAATTCATCAAAAGCAAATAGTGGCATATTATTTAAGACATCATCAAAATCACGTAATGAATCGTAGTTAGATCATTATCAAAATCATAATAATGAATCATAATTAGACATCATCAAAATCACACATGAACCCCACATGCATAACATGCGGAAATAAATCCTAGTGTGACTAACCAAGCTTCAAGTTGTTCTTGTCAACGAAGAAAACCTTTGCCATTGAATCTATAAGCTTTTAGGCTAAAGAAATCTATGAGAAAAATTTCAGGGAAGAATCTAAGGACAGAGGTTGTGATTATGAGCCGCAAAGATAACCAAAATATTTTTTAGAATTTTGATATATTTTTTCATAGATTTTTTGTGTAAGAACAACAATCAAGTTTTGTTCCACGGGCACTCAAAGTTCAAAATTCTCAAGAATAGAGTTTTTGAGTTGTGATATTTTAGAAATGTTTTTTAAAACTTTTATTAGTAAATTTAATTAATTTCTCAAACAAGTTTTTAATTTCACAATCAAGATACAGCAATCAGAATGCTTCTAAAACATTCTAAATAATAATAAATTATTTAATACATGTACGGTAAAATTTTCAAAATTTACGTCAACAGGATGAAATTTCTGTAATTTATTTACCTTTTTGAAGAAATTCTATGACAGGAATAAAACGGTTTATAAATACAAAAATATGTCAAACATTTACACGAAATTTTCATCTTGTCCAGTATTAGCAGAACAATATTTCAAAATTTTTTGAGTAATTAATATTCTGTTTTTAATTTCTGTAATCTATGTTATCAGTTTTACTGAAAACAAAAATATAAAAAACAGCACGTTACAATTATATATATTAATTTGTCAATAAATCTTAAACAAATTTTTTGTTATATTTTTTCAGTTGCAGTGGGTTCATAGGATTTTGGAAGTGAAATTATGTGTTTTAATATTTTTAAGGGTTTAATTTTTCTAATTTTAAAAACATAAAAATAGCAATTTAATTATTAAAATTATTTAAAGTTTTCTAAAAAGACTTGAAAAATTACGAAGTATGTATTATCTGTGAGTAATGCTCCAAAAAGTTTTAGATCGTAAATATAAGGTTTCTATGGTTCAAATTTTAGTTATTTAATAGATGAAATAGTTTAATTTTGAAAATAATGATAATTCATAAAACTAAATTACATAATGCGATGCTTTTGTAGTCTCACGATTATCATGAAATTATAGAGATATTTGAAATAATGTGTATGTTAATCTCTTTTAATCATAAATCGGTAGAGAATCGCCTTAAACGGTTGGAACAAAAAATGTTAAAACTTGCAATTTTCACAGATATTGACTGGATATGATTTATGAGATTAACAATAAAATGAAATTAAATTTATAAATATCTCCGGCTCGAATGATTCTCACTGGAATCGTAAATGAATGGATGAAGATCGATCCATGAGACCCACTCCACGCTCTGGTAGAAAATGAAAGAAGAAACATGTTGACTGGAGACATGCGAAGTATTGTTCCAAGGCGATTCCTCCGTTATTCCTCACACACCCTTATTTAAAATCATGGGAACCAAATACATAAAAGTCAAAAGGTGTAATCGTATGTGCACGAAACGATGCTTGACATTAAAGGAGAAATAAAATAAAAAAAATCAGAAGCGACTGTTGGTGAAACCGTATCTTGACATGAGGTGCTGGGTTTGGAGTTTTTTTTCTCTCCAATAAATTTGTTAGGGTGTCTTGATCCACAAGTAAGCAGAGTCAGAGTTAGATTTTATGTTTGAGTTAGATATTAGGAGGCACTTATAATGGGATTAGGAGATTGCTGAGTCTTCATAAATATAATTGTAATTTTAGGGGTGAAGAGATCGGATGTTGGGTGGCCTAGAGCTACTAGGAGGAAGGTGTAATTCTTTACGTAGTGGAAGAGCGGCTCCTCTAAATCTCTCTCTTATTCCTTCTCATGTTGGTGTGGTGGTGTCGTTGTCCCTTTGATGTCTCGGTCATAACATTTTTTATATATGATTTTCTTATGGTGTCAACACATGTATTAGGATTCAACAGTCGACAAAAATTCATAGTGACGTGATAAAAACCTAACCACTCATTATGATGTACCCAAAATTCCTCATATCCACTTATTCGTGAGAAATATCAAAATAAGATGCATGATTATACGAATGAAGACATGCCTTAATTAGTGGTTCATCACTTCCTCATGAGTTCGATTTTGCTCTCCATGTGTGAAACAGGATCACTTGCCCCGAGTTATTTGTGAACATCATACTATTAGTTAGCAGATCATCCACCCCGAGATTATAAAAAATTATGAAACCCAATTTCAAATTCTGATTCTCCAAGGCCCCCTTTGATAATGGGTTGGGGTACGAATAAGCATCTATATTTCGGCGACGCATCTCGATTGACCTTTGATAACGGGGTTAGAAAAATCCGCTCGATAATCGGGATTGGGTGTTGTTCGCACGAACAACCAATTCGCACCGGGATGTCAAATATGATAGCGGGGTAAGGTTGGCCGATGGTAAGAAGGGCAGATGGAGTCATTTCAAAACTCGCCTTTCCCCTTCGCATCTGCCTCCCACGGCATCGTCCCTGCGGCTAGGGTTCACAGGTGCCACCCATCGGGGTCTCCCTCTCACGGGTGCCTCCTGTTGACTAGGGTTTCTGTGTGTTACAGGTGAGAGGACGCGACGTCGACTGCTGTAGGCCGGCCTCGTTGCGCAGCTACAACTACGGTTCTATTTTTGCCCCGACGAGATGCGACGATGTCCAGGCGTCCTTCGATGAGACGAGATGCGACGATGCTACAGGTATGCCACTACATCCCACCTTAAAAGCAGCGTTTCTCTACAAGAAGGCAAGCAATGGTTGCAAGCATCCGTAGAGACGAGGTTGCCTGCCTTCCTTCCTCTGTGCGAGCTCCTTCACCGGTGGGTTTGACGGCATCCATTGCATCGTCGGTGGCCTCAAACGAGCCAGTTATTTACTGGTATTGGGCATTCTACTCCTACCTCAATCTACAAGTTGATCTGTGACGGCTATTCTTTCCATCCCTTTTACCCCTTGTATAACATATGTTTATATATGACGATCAGACGTGTGCATATTCATTTCACCCTTTTTTTCATGTTGGATGATCTATTTGCTTGAGTTTTCTTTCTCATTTATTTCTGATAGTGTTGTTTACATAAGGCACCCCATGATTTCGTGAGTTTACTAGGTTACTAATTTTGTAGGAAGACTTCATGCGAGTGTTATAGCTAGATTTACATTTGTAAAATTAACAATTTATTTCATTGCTGACCCACTAATTATATTTCGTTCCTCTGATCCCATTTACACGTACAAAGTGTACGAAGGTTGAGGAGGAGAAAGCTCATCATGTCTTCAGCTGGTAAGAATAAAACTTATTTATCTTCTTGTTACATGACACTACTGCATATTTTTAGATTTCGCTTTTGCTTTTTGTGTTGTTATTACTGATTTTATTTATACTCATCTATATTTCAGAAGTTAAGTAGGGCAGTATGAATCTGTACATCAATACATACGTGTTGATTTGCAGTGCCATGTGTAGTCCAATAAGATTGAAAATTTGAAAATTTTAACTGCCTATGTCGAATAGATCAGATTTAAGGGATGTAGTCTTTCTTCATATATTTGCCCATGTGTAATTATCCTTCGTATATAGATGCCAAATTTTTATGTTCTTTCATTTATGTGTTTAAAAAATGTCAAACTTAAATGTGGCTTGTATTGACTTTTGATAGTAGCCTCCCATTGTTTTGACTAGTGGCCATTAAAATTAAAGGATAGTAAATAATGTGTGCATTGCAGTATTAGATGCTCTCCTTTTAGATAATATAAAAATATGAACATCTGTATTGATTACTCCAACCAAACTGGGCATTAAGATAAGTACACATACATGAGATTGAAAGTAGTCTGGTCCAATATATGGTTAGACAGATTACATAGGTGCCAATCTCACCTTATGTTTCCTATGTGAAGAAATACAATGAAAATAAGAATATAGCAGATGGCTAATCATTTTAGTGTAAGTAACCTTTTTAGAGGAGGAAACAAGTCATTTGAACTATTTACTTCTTTCGCTGACATGTGAATGACAGAAAGTGCTTAATAAGCTTCAAATAAGAAAATTGTAATTTACGGGACATGTTGAAGTTACTGCATTAAACAGTGTATTCTCAATCTTAGTAAGCTGCAGAGCAAATTTTCAACACTCTGGTGGGGAGGAGGGCAATGCATCCATGGTAAAAATATAAATGTCAAAGTTTCCTAGCCTAAGACCGCATGGAATGTGCACAATTATGCATACATATTTCATAGTTTGAAAATATAACATGAGTAAGCATGTGCACATCAATAAAATTTACCATCCCCCCACCTTGATCTGGATGGGAAATTTACTGCATCTACTATTCTCCATTTTGTATTAGCAACAAAACCGGTATTACAAAAAATCATAACAATACAATTAAGTTTTACGAATAAATTTGATGAGCAACACTTTGCATGAATTAATATCTTTTTGCATTGGCAATCTAATATTTAGTAATGTGTTTCAGGATATATATCTTTTTTGATTAATTACTATTTTTCTGAAATGGTAATGTTTTGTTTAATTTTAGAAAACAATGGCAAGAAACGTGGGTTCTCGAGCGGGGGGGGGAGGTTCGGACACCCAATTGGTCTAATGATCAAGATGGGGTGCTCATTTCACTATTAATAGAGCAGTTCGATAGGAACATGTGCACTAGTGGAACTTTCAAGTCGCAAGCATGGAATTAGATGGTAGCAGAATTTAATAAGTCCTGCAACCTGAACTACGATAGAAAATAATTATACAACTGCTGGAAGACCTTAAAGAAGTTATATTTTATAGTATGCACAGTTGTTGCGTAAGAGTGGATGGGAGTGGGATGAAATGACTCACATGTCGGTCCTAGGTTACGCAGGGGCATGGGATGATCTGCTTGAGGTATAATGTGAAAACATATCTAGATATGTTAGATCATGTTTGTAAAATAAACTATATCATAACAATTGACATTCTTCGAACTTACCCAAAAATTCCCAAAATATCAGGTCATAAAGGGGAAATCTTTCACGTACCTAAGGTAAATGGAGCATCTTTGTCAAATCAGCATTGCAAGAGGGGAAGATGCTGAAGGGACCATCCCGAACATGCAAACTCAATCTTCTAACCAACATGTTACTGAATTCTTAAGTGCCTTGGATACTAGTTTAGATCCGGAAAGCATGGAATTATCCATTGGTATCCCTAGTGCAAATCAAGGAGCACGTACAACTGCCACCCCAATTGTGCATATTAACGATGAGTCTTCAAGGTCTCTGGTAAGAGGCAAGCGTTCCATTACTTCATCGTCGAAAGGACGGCAAAGGAGGGTTGGGGATGAGTCCCATAATGATTTTGTGGCTGCTAGTAGAGAGAGGATGGATCTTGTTAAATGTCTTCGTCGGGACCGTGGTGCATCTTCATCGTCTATTGCCAACATGGAGTGCATTGATGTTGACTATGAGGTGTCGGAAGCCATCCCAAGTATGAATGAGTGTATTAACGGGTTGAAAGCTATGGAGAATCTACCACAAGAGCTATACATCACAGCGCTTGACCTAATGAAGGATCCCCATAATAGATCTCTTTTGATGATCCTTAGCGAGGATGACATGATCGATTGGATTCGGGCTCACACCAAAGTCTAGATATTCTGTTATGTATGTTAGGTCCCTCATTTGCCATCCTTAGTTAGGTCTGTCAAATGCCATGTTGGTTTGTCTTGTGTTCTTTTCCATTTGTAGGTTATATGTTTGTTTAATGTATTACGATGGGCATAGTGTTCGCCCATCCTTTATCATCTTATGTTGTTTTCCATTTGTAGGTTATATGTTTGCTTTGTATTATGATGGACATAGTGTTCATCCATCCTTTATCGTGTATATTGAGAACTATGTTTTATTCCCTTCTTCATATTCTAGTGGAATGAGATTTATGTTCTTGCTTTACATATTATAGTCTTTAGTTGATGATGCTTTACCATATACAAATTTTATATGCAGGCTTTTGAAAACTTCTACAATGGGAAAATATAAGTGTTATGTAGTGTGGGTTGGTCGATCACCTAGCATATATTCCACATGGCCAGAATGTTACGCTCAAGTAAATGGATATCTAGGAGCCCGCTATAAGGGATTCTTCTCCATGGAGGAGGCAGAAAAAGCTTTTTACGGTGTCTTGACCACTCACAATGACATTTCAACCACAATTTCTGGTCCTAGTGCACTACAACCGTCGACGTCAATGCATGCCACTCCTCCCCAACTAAATAAGAAGTTACCTACGGAAATGACATCGATGCCATGCATCATCATTGTTCTACTTATGTTATGTGTTTTTCTATTATTTCTAGTTTTAGTAGGACTTTTATTCATGCTTGTACTTCATCATTAGGATCCATCCCTTATTTTAAAGAAAGTTGATGTGTAAAATGTGACATTTATTGTGTTTGATATGATTTAAGAGTAGATGGACAATACATGTCCACATTATCCCTATCTATATTAATTGTCATTTAGATGTGTAAAATGTGATATAACATTTAGTCAACTACTCATGGAGTTCATTGAGGAAGAAGAGGAGATGTACAATGGCATCGAAGAGACGATATTCTAGCAAATAGTAGCACAAGAAACCCCTGTGATTCCTAGGCGCCGGATGCACTCATCTATTTATGGTGGCAATGTATGGATTCACGATATTCTGAATGGCCATGAACAAAGGTGCTACAATGTATTCCGTCTTCATCCCACAATGTTCACACAATTGAGGGATATGTTAGTAAACAAAGGTCTACTGAAGGATTAAATACCTTGGTATACCTCTGTTTAAAGGTAGAGCAAAAGCCCCTCATTTTAAGTATTTACTAGACAAAGTCATTGCCAAACTTGCTGGATGGCAGAGTAAACTTCTTTCTCAAGCAGGCAGAATTGTTCTGATTCGGACAGTCTTGGCTTCCATCCCAATTTATTCTGCTAGTGCTGCATCTATTCCATATCTTATCCTCAAGCAAATTGGGAAAGTCTGCTCCAATTTTTTATGGCAGGGTTTAGAAACCTCTCACAGGAAGCACTGGGTTTCCTGGGAAAAGATATGCAGTCCTATTAATGAAGGAGGACTTGGCATTCGAAGCCTATTAGACTCACAGCTGTGTTTCTATGTCAAGCTCTTATGGTTATCCTTACATAGCAACTCCCTCTGGGCAAAGTTTGTTAGAAGCAAGTATATTCAGGGAATTCATATCTCAGATTGCAAAAAGCCATATCCTGTTGGCATTAAGACCAGGGATTTTGAGAAAGCCCGTACTGTTCTCAGGGCAGGAATCGGAATGATTGTTAATGATGGTGCCTCTACTAATTTTTTAAAAGATAAGTGGTACAAAGATAAGGCATTGATGGAATTTATTCCTGCTCAAAAGTTTTCCCAGATTGATGATTGTCCTGTTCAAATTGCTTTGGCAAATCATCAACACCCGATATGGCTTTATTTGGTTGATCAGCATCTAAGGAATGATATTCAGAAATTTGTTACTCAAAATGGGAATGACATTCCCATTTGGTCATTCTCCAATGATGGTAAATTCAGCATCAAAACTACCTATAATTTTATCAGAGGGCAAAGACAGGTTGTTGGTTCTAACAGTATTTTGAGTAAACTTTGGAACCAAAGATATCCTCCGAGAGCTTCCCTTCTTTGTTGGAAGATTATTAGGCATGCTGTTCCTGTTGACAGTCAAATTCAAACATGTGGAATTACTTTAGCATCATGCTGTGTTTGCTGCTGTGCATCCCCTAAAACAGAGGATGAGGACCATTTATTTGTCAACAGTGATTTGGCAAAATTCTTATGGAGTAAATTTGCCCCACTGCTAATCAATTCATGTCTAGAAATCTCCTCTATCAGTAACAGACTGAAATCTATGATACAGGGAGCTGTCATTTATAAACCTAAAGGTTTTATATCACTGCTGATTACCATCTTGATTGTTTGGGAAATCTGGAAATACAGATGCCAGGTTAGACATGAAAATATCAGAACTGACTTCATGAGGATATTAGACTTGATCCTCTCAGAGACAAAATATATTGTTAACCAATTCAAATTCAAGCAAGGGGCCAGCGCCAGATATCTGAAAACTCTGCAAGATTTTGGCATTACCATCAATTACAATCGTCCTATTTGCATTGTTGTCCGATGGCTAGCTCCTGTAACTAATTTTTCTCTTAACGTGGATGGCGCTAGTAAGGGTAACCCCAGCCCTTCTGGTGGTGGCGGTGTTTTCAGAAATGAATATGGGCAAGTAAAGTTGGGTTTTTCTTATTACTATGGCACTGGCTCTAACATGGTGGCAGAAGGTCGGGCTTTGTTAGATGGTCTTCGGTTAGCACAGATGCATTCTATTCCAATATCAGTCATTATCACAGATTCTTTGGCACTAATTGATTTGCTGAACAATAAAAGAGATCTCCCGTGGTCACTACTTCCTTGGTGGAGTTGCCTGCTGCAACTTTTTTCTACAATTCAATGCCCTATTATTCATTCATACAGAGAAGCTAACCAGCTCGCTGATGCTCTAGCTAATAATGCGGTCCTCATGGAATGTAACAAAGAATCTAAGTCCATTGGAGAGCTTCCAATTCTTGCTAAGGGGTATGCCATAGCTGATGCTATTGGTATTCCTAATATTCGTAGGAGGCTTGTATAGATCTTATTCTTTTTTTCATTACACTTAAGAGGCATTGCCTCCTTTGAATCTGTAATTTTTTCTGTCAAGCAATAATATAAAGCATATAATGGTGAGTTGGTGGAGCGAGAACATCTCCTTCCTTTGGAATGGGGGTGCGCTCTCCCTATGATCTATTAGATGACTTGGTTCATATAAAAAAAAAAAGGTCTACTAAAGGACTCACGATATGTCTCTGTAAATGAACAACTAGCGATGTTCCTCTATGCAGCTGGGCATGGGGTCCCGACAGGAGCTCTCTATGAACATTTTCAACACTCTTCCCAGACCATTAGTTCTTATGTGAATCATGTTATTAACGCATTGGCTTCCCTAAAATCGGACTTCATACAACTACCCACACAAGTCAGTGAATGTCACCCCTTCGTTCGTGGTAAAGAAAGATTCTACCCTTTCTTCAAGGTAATTACACCCTATAATCCTCCATTTTGTATTTCACCTTTCTAGCCAATTTTTTAACTTAAGTTGGGAATAGATATGTTATATGTAGGAAGCACTTGGAGCAATCGATGGAACCCATGTCCCGATAACTATACCTGTGGAAGACCAAGGACATTTTCGCAATCGAAAGCAATGTATAACCCAGAATGTAATGGCTGTTGTTTCGTTTGACATGCTATTTCAATATCTTTGTGTAGGTTGGGAAGGTTCGGCTACGGACATGAGGGTGTTAAAATAGGCATTGGAGGAAGGAGGCTTTGGTGAGGACACCCGAGCAAGAATACGGCTCGACTCATAGAGCCGTCGATATCGGACACGCAACACGACTCGGTCGACACCGACTTCTTTGTGGCTGGGGGACAGTCTGGAGTCTCCCCCGGAGCTTTGACACTTTAGTACGTATTTTTGTACATATTTGTATTTTGTACGTATTAGGTTGTAGTTAGTATTTTGTATTTTGTACGTATTAGGTTGTAGTTAGTATTTGGCATGTATTTTGGGTTGTATTTTGGTTTGTATTATTTTGGGATCTCCAATGGGTTTGAATTCAAATTCCAAGGAGGGAAAATGGAGCCCATAGATTTGAAAGTTCAAATGGGTTCGAATTCAAATTCCAAGGAAGGAAGATGGAGCCCATAGATTTCAAATGGGTTCAAACTCCAAGGAGGGAATATGGAGCCCATAGATCTCAAGTGAGTTCAAACTCCAAGGAGGGAAGATGGAGCCCATAGATTTCAAATTTTAAATGGGTTCAAATTCAAACACCAAGGAGGGAAGTTGGAGCCCAACTCTATATATTGTCATGTATTCCCCCTTGAGGGATTTTTTTAATGATGAATGAATGAATTGAAGAAGAAAATTGTGAGAGCTTTGCTCCCCTCTCCCTCCCTCTCCCTCTTTCTTAGGGTGTGATGCAATAGACCCTCCCCTCTCTTTCTCTGCTGCTCCAACTGCTGGGAGACGACCTCCCCATCTTCATCTCAAGCCCGGAGTTCGTCGGTCAAGGTTTTGATGTAGGCGTGGAAGAGAAGGCCATTGCTGTCCAATGCTCCATCTGTGGTGGTCTGCCTGCAGAATAGGGCCGCGAAGATCAGGTTGGAACGTCCATCTCCCGTCCTCAAATCCCCTCACCCTCTTCATGACTTTTCTTCCTCTCCCTGTCCCCCACCCCTCCTGAAAATCCCACGCTCTAATTCGCTTGATAGCAAAAGTTGACTTCATAGCTCTTTTCCCTGCGCGAGCTGCCTCTGTGCAAGCCTGCAGAAACCAGAGCCCAGGAGATCGGCCTGGTAGGCCTCCTTCCCGTCCTCTGATCCCCTCCACGTCTTCATAGAGTTTCTTCCCCTACCTGTCCCCCAATCCCTCCTGAAAACCTCGCCTCACAATTCGCTCGGAGTAACAACTTCTCTTTGGAGCCCTTTTGGTCGCGCAGACTGCCCCTGTGCAGCCCTACCGGGACAGTGTTCAAGCCCCTCCAAAGAGACGACCCCCAAATCACCTCAAAATGACTTGGGATTTTGAGCGTTGTTAACTCACATCCTAAACCCCTCTCAAGAATTTTCTTACAATTCCTAGGGGCCTTTTCCCCTACCTACCATGTCCACCCTCAGCCCCCTCAGTTCTGACTGCACTGAATTGCAGAACTGAGCCCAGTTTGTCTTCCTCTCCCACGCCCAAAACCTCCACTACACACCACCCCGCCTCTGCTACCCAGTCATCCCACGTCTATCAGCTATCCACCAAAGAAAATACCGCCCCATTCGCCTCCAGGAAGCTCCGGTTCCAGCCCCATTTGTGTTCACCTGTCCCGCTGCCAGCAGACAGACCAGATCGCGCAGGGTCTATTTCAAAATTTGCCAAGGCTACCACAGTGCTCCGTTGTAGTCGCCGCTTGACCGACATCCTTGGGACATCCCCCTCAGTGTCCACGCCAAGTTTCGTAACCAACGGACGTGCTGAAGGTGGCGTACTGGGCTCGTCTTCATGCTGTTTCCCTACGCGCGAGCAGACTGGCCTGCATTCTGCCCTCCGCTCGAGGCTATCCCGGAGGTCCCTGCCGACGCTGTCGACTTCCAGCTTCGTCGCTGAGACTCGTCATCCACTACAACATACCTCCAGGGACGTTGGCGTCTTCCTCGGCCCCCGCGACGCGCCGTCCTTGCCGCTGGTCCCTGTTCGTACCGGTTCGCAGCGGTTTGTGGACGACGAGCTACACCGACCCATGGCCCGTCACTCCACTTCGCACGACCCCCGGATCACTGTGTAGCCTTTTACCTCCCTGCGAGGAGTGGACTTTTGTTTGGGTTGTACTTGTTTAGCTCTTATACCGGGTGGTTGTGTGACTTGGCCGGGCGTCCTCCCTACGCCTTGAGCATGGAGGTATGCGTTCACATCATTGATTGGTTTCTTTCTTGCTTGTTTAGTATATTCTCTAGCGCCGCTGCTTGTGTGACTGTTAGGATTCTGGCTCGTATACATTTATGTCACTGCCACGGTGAGAGAGCGTGACCGTCCCGTGCTCGACCTGTAGCAACCCTGATAAATGAATATTTGAAATGAATTAAAATATATATATTACAGAAGCAATACAGATAATAAGAAGAGGGTTAAATGGAGGAATAAAACCCAAGATGCAAATAACGCCTCTCATTAAGGCGTTAATTTAATAATAAACGCCTCTATCACAGGCGTTATTCAAGAAAGGACGCCCTCTGCACATGGCGTCAAATTCCAAACGTCAAAAAAGGTAAGGCCAAGAAACGCCCTAATCTTGGGCGTGTTTTAAAGAAAAGAACGCCCTTACACAAGGCGCTTATTAAGAAACGACCTGAAGCAGGTCGTCAATTCAAGAATCGACGACCTGACCAAAGTCGTTAATTCAGTTCGTGAATCGTTCGACCCAGACACGTATCCTGGGTAATGGATAAGTATTAGAAAGAGTTAAAAGGTGGTAAAGACTCTATTAGGGATATATTACCCTCACACAATCACTACCCTAATAGGATTTCCCAAAATCCTATAAAGACTCTCGACAACCGAACCCTAAACCTATTTGACCAATCGACTGCAGAGGTACGTGAAGAACCAATAGTTCTTCTTATTCCTTGTTTCTTCTGTTCCCTTTTCTTATGTACGTAGCACATGAAGAACTAACGATTCTTCATCCCTTCTTACAGGTTAAGAAGCTCCTACGAAAGAACCAGGTGATGTTCTTTCTTCCTTAAATCCTCATCGTTTCCCACTATACGATCATGTATTGATCTTCTCTTATGTGTAGGAAGTTTGTTCTTCATCAACCGGTTGCTCCATCTGACCTTGCTACTGTGGATATTGGGTTGACAAAACCCAACTTCCTTCCTTCCGAGAAGGCTCTGTTAACAAATAGAGTTTTATTTTCTCACCAAAGTCCTTCATTCGTCCAGCTTCAGACAGTTATTAAGGTAGGTTTTCTTAAGTTACTGTAGCCCAAATGAAATTAATGCAAGATATATATATATAAGCATGTCATGCATACGGTTATTATAGTTTCCATGCATTTTCTGTAATATTTTGAAATAGACGCCCCTGTCAAGGGCGCTAATTCACATGAAACGACCCTTCCCAGGTCGTTAATTTCATATTTAACGCCCTGTACTCAGGCGTTAATTTCTTTAAACCGTTAATCACCCATCTTAAGAACTGATTATCTATGAAATTATGATTATAAAATAATGCATGATCCTCTGTCTTCAACCTGCTAACTTTACTGTCATGATATTATATTCGTTCCTCTGTTATCCTGGAATTATTACTGTCCTTAAAATTTCTGAAGAAACTTGAATTAACGACTTGGACAAAGTCGTTTTCCATATGTTAACGCCCCAGAATAGGGCGTGAATCTGAAGGATAACGCCCCTTCCTAGGGCGTGTATCGGTTAAAATCCTAAAATTTATATATTCTGAAAAATAGAATTAAATAGTAACGCCCCTGCCAAGGGCGCTTTTTTGATAATTCCTGAAAATTATTTATATTTTGTCAAATATGTAAATAAGAAGACGCCTTCTGTATAGTTGTCAGATCTTGAATAAACGACTCTGACTAGGGCGCGTTTTAGATAAATTATTGAAATATTGAAATTCTGCAAATATGGAAAATAGATAAACGCCCTTCTGTTAGGCGTTAATTACTTGATAAACGGCTTTACTTAAGTCGTTATTTTTACTGTAAACTAATTTTTTACTGTTAACCGATGGTTTCATATGTTTATATAATATATATATCGGCACTATTCTCCACTCCGTGAGTTTAGTCCCACGTTTCACGATTGTTTTATCGATCACACTCAATTCTCATTGACATACAAGCTCTCCATTGGACATTCCGTTCCTTTGGACTAGCGAGTTAGTCATAGAGACCTCCGTAAGACTCCTCGTACCTTGGATTCCCTCAAGGTCGACTGAGCTGGTTGTACCCTAAAAATCATTACACCATTGATGCCATGTCACTCTAAAGAAACATGGGATACCGGCCCTTATGTTATACAAAGAGTATATCATAAGAAATTCTTAATGGAATGATGATATCATGCCATATCATGTCATTCTTGTAGACCTCAATTCTATGATAAGAATGAGGGTATCTTACCTTTGATATACTGTTCATGTGGATCTCAATTCTATATAAAGAATGTCCATATCGATTTGTCATGGTACCCAAGTTAAGGGAACCATATTCTACCTAGTTTTATCGATATCGTGATTATACCGTTATTATCGCCATTCTATGTCCTTGTCATATTTTTGGACTCTATTCTATCAAAGTTGTCATACATGTCTACAAGCTTGATTATTGAAATTCTATGTTGGCTATAACAAGAGTGGATGTCAAAACACATGATAAATGCCTGCGCATATAGGGCCCGATCTGGTCCTAGGAGGAGCACCCGAAAGTACTTGTGCCCATGGGAGTTAAAATGATAAGATATCTGGCATTATACCGAGTACTTGACTTGCTTGATTGGACATTCCACACACATCTTGTACTTGAATCGTACTTAACTTGACATGAATTGCGTGACCCGAAAAAGGGTAATTTACTTGCTTGATACATGATAGCCAAAGTTCTTGACATGACTTGTTAAACGTACTTGCTTGAATATCTTGAATAAACTTGTTATCTTGTTGAAAGTTCATTATTAAGTTCATCTTATTTCCTTGATATTACATTCTCTCTATCTTGTCGTTTTATGCGAGCATGCATAGCTTTATTGCATTCATGAAAGATGTAATTACTTAAACCCCTTGCTAGTACTTGAGATATAATTTCCTACTGAGCGTTCGCTCATTCCGTTTGTCCCTTTTTACTTTTCAGGTAAGTCCGACGACGATGGAAGTCAATCGGATGGGAATGGTCAAGAGTGAAAGTGATAGAGCTGCTCAAGTGTCATCTAGTCTTTTCTATAGTTTCTTGAGTCAAATATGTATTCTTTTCCTTTTTATTAAACAGAGTATTGGATTTGTAATAGTCTATCCTTTATGAAATAAAGGATTGGGTTATCTTGCTATTTTGCGCATCTCTGTCTTTGTGTCGAATACACGACCACTCTGATTGACATGATTGATATAAACTCGTCGCGCATCTCCGGGTATCTTCTGTGCTCGGGGCGTGACACGACCCGAGCACGAGTGTGTGAATTGCCTACCCTAGACTCGGTCGGTTCCTTAACCGTGCAGATCGACACGCTTCCCTCTCCTAGGGACGATTGCGAGCATGAGTTACTTGTTTTAGGCGTGATCCCTCTCTTAGGAGCCTTAGGTGTCGAGTTACGCTACTCAATCTATCATCTTGTTGCTGGTCTAGTTGTCTACGTAGTCGTGTCCACACACAGAGTCCTAGCTTGCATAGCGTCCCGCATCAGGCTTTACTGTACCAAATGGCAAATACTACCTAGTGGATGCTGGGTATGGAAACACAAGCTCCTTCCTCACACCATATCGGGGGCAATGGTACCATCTTGTAACCTTCAGTGGTCGAGCACATATGCCATATGCCAACAAGAAGGTGAAATTCAATCATCGCCATGCTCAGCTATGCAATGTGGTCAAACGATCATTTGGCGTCTTGAAGATGAGGTTCCAAACTCTACGATAGGGAAATAATTATCCGTGGCCTGTGCAAAAGAAGATAGTCCTTGCTTGTTGTGTGGTCCAAAATTTTATTCGACGTCAGCAGGGTTTTGATTGGTATTTTAATAGGGTTGGTGAGGATGACATAGAGGTTGACGATGTTGGAGATGATGAGATTCCCAACAACATTCATGTCAACAACTTGGACGTGGCAGCGGGGGAAGTGTTGAGGAACCGTATTACTGATGATATTTGGGGCCTACATTGATGGGATGAAACTGTTAGGTATATTCAATCCAGTTAGGTTGATGATTTCCTATTTATGTAATGAAATTTCTTATCATGCACTTTATTTCTATTTGAACTATGCTATCTTCCTTCTTACTATTGTGCAATGAGATAACTACAATGAGGTAACCCCTCCGACCGTAATGAGATATATGAATAGTTTCAACTTAAATAGAAGGTCGGCTTCTAAGCAAGCTATCATCTATTTGGCCAGGTAAGAGTGAGGGCAATGTTGAAAGATTTTTTTTGAGGGATGGTTGGATGACTTTGAACATAAGGCAACCCCTCCCACTGTGAAGGACAAATTGTTGTATCTGAGCCCGCCTGAAAATGTTGTATTCCTCCTATGCATTGCAACTGTGGAAGATGACCCTAGTTGGTGGTGGTATCTATCTACCGATCCTCATGTCTTATAACAATGTGCTTGCTCTCTTGTTTTCTAATTGGGACCAAATAATAATAGAAGGTTGTGTATGGAACAATGATAGTTATTTGGATTTGATATGCTTGCTATCCTTCATACTCATGTTTATGCATTATTTTCCTTCATTCTACAGCTCCATCCTCATCCTACAGGTTCACTTTCTTCTTTGGCGGTCTGTCGACCTAGTATTCAGTGGTGTTCATTTTCTATGGCTTTTTGCATAACATACCCTGTCGACCTAGTCTGTCGGCTGGCCTTTGCTTCTAGGCCTGTCCTCGGTCGACCTGAGCCTTGGCAGATCACCTGAGCTTCTTTCTGTTATATGACTAATGGTGTTCAGGTACATATTTTAATAGATTGGTGGGAAGAAGGTATGGTGAATTTCTCACTTAAAAGAAATTGTGGAATTGAGGTATTTTATTGCTCAAATTAAAAACTCAGTATGGACTGACCACCTTCTTCAATTGCAGGCTTCCTTTCAACCAAGTAATCATTTATTTGACTAGGTAAGAGTGAGGGCAATGATGAAACATTTGTTTGAGGGAAGGTTGGATGGCCTTGAACATAAGGCAACCCCTCCCAATGTTAGGAGAAAATGTTGTATTTGAGCCCCCTTCAAACTATGGAATGTATCTTGGGAAAAATGTCACAATCGATTACGTTATGTGCGGGTATGTTCAGATCACATAATATTATTTACAGTTGTCATAGTAGTTTAAAGTTAAAACAACCTTTTGTTCAATTGCTATGGACTGACTTGTATGGACTGACCACCTTCTTCAATTGCAGGCTTCCTTTCAACCAACTAATCATCTATTTGGCAAGGTAAGAGTTAGGGCAATGATAAAACATTTTTTCTGAGGGATGGTTGGATGGCCTTGAACATAAGACAACCCCTCCCACTATGAAGGACAAATTGTTGTATCTGAGCCCGCCTGAAAACTTATGCTATGTGTGTTGGGAATAAATTTTCATTCAATCCAACTATGTGAAGGTATGTTCAGATCAACAATCTTATTTGCATTGCCAAAATAGTTTCACCTTAAATAGCATGCCGGCTACTAAGCACATACTAGTTATTAATTTTGGCATTGATTTGCTAATGGAGTCATATACGTTGGATGATCTCAAGTTACTAATCTTATTTGCATTGATATGTGCTACTGTCCATGGTGTTATTGTAGTATGCCATACAACCTTTTGTTCAATTGCTATGGATTGACCTGTATGGACTGACCACCTTCTTCAATTATAGGCTTCCTTTCAACCAAGTAATCATCTATTTGGCCAGGTAAGAGTGAGGCAATGATGAACTAGTATTTCTCTGAGGGATGGTTGGATGGCCTTGAACATAAGGCAACCCCTCCCATTGTGATTGACAAATTGTTGTATTTGAGCCCGTCGAAAAATATTGTATTCCCCCTATGCATTGCAACTGTGGAAGACGACCCTAGTTGGTGGTGGTATCTATCTACTGGTCCTCCTTCCATATAACAATGTGCTTGCTCTCTTGTTTTAGATCCCTACAAGATTTTGGAATCGTGTTTGTGAAACATTATCATCCTACTGCAAGTTTCATGGCTCTCTTATATATATAAATGTGACATTCTCCGAGGGTTGGTTGGATAACTGGAGATGTTTAATCCATCCTATACTGGTAATCATATTGCCTCTATCTGCTAATGTGCTCAAAATTATGAAACAGCTTAATTTTCTTTGATTCCACAATTTAATCATATTGGCCTTTCCAACCACGTGACCTACTCCATGTGTTACTCAAAACGTGCCTATTCCACATTTTCTTTGATTTCACATTTTCTTTGGCGGTCTGTCGACCTAGTATTCATTAATTAGTGTTCGGTTTCTCTGTCTTTTTGGATAACAGACCATGTCGACCTAGTCTGTCAGCTGGCCTTTGCTTCCGGGCCTGTGATCGGTCCCTTAGCAGATCACCTGAGCTTCTTTCTCATGTATGACTAATGGTGTTATTGTAGTATGCCATACAACCTTTCCTTGTTTCTATTGTGCAATGAGATAACTGCAATGAGGAGAAATCGATTTATAAATTATATATGTTGATTATAAACTTTTCCGTATGCTGATAATTGGTGGGCATAAGGTATGTTCAATGTTCTTACATAAGGTGCATATTTCAACAAATTGGTGGGAAGAAAGTATGATCAATATTCTCTAATGAAAAATGCTCAAATTAAAAAACTCAATATGGACTAACCACCTTCTTCAATTGCAGGCTTCCTTTCAACCAACTAATCATCTATTTGGTGAGGTAAGAGTGAGGGTAATGATGAAACATTTGTTTGAGGGAAGGTTGGATGGCCTTGAACATAAGGTAACTCCTCCCAATGTAGGAGAAAATGTTGTATTTGAGCCCCCTTTTAACACCATGTCACATTCATTACATATGTGAGAAAAATGACAAGCTTTGGGAAGTTTAGCGATCAAGTTTATCCTCTTGATCTAGTTTGCAATTTGAATCTCAGAAATTGGTTATTCTGGTTAGCGTGGAAGAGCGAGGTGATATTATTTGATCTAATACACATTCTATGAGACTCTTTTGTTAGTTGTAATCCTTAATAAAACATTCATCACTTTGTATGATTATTTCCCTGTTTAATCTGCATGTCTCTAGGATATGATTAATATCATCATTAATTTTGATCTTTCCTTCTCAGTTGCTGTGGCCACTACCAGATTAATGTATGTTCAATGTTTTCAATTTTATGACAAATATTTTTTTTCATTTTCCCTACAGATAGGCCATCAACTATCACTTGTTCACCAGATAGACCCCCCATTTAGAGATGAGCACCTGATCGTCAGTGAGGTGGAGGGACATGTGATGCATTTCTCTTATCTACCTACTACAATTCCTTCCCTCCGATCTGTGAAGCGGGTCATTAGAACTAAGAGAAAAGGCATCATTGCTACAATGTTCAGATGTAATGAGTTTTTTTTTTATGTAATGAGTTTTTTGTAATGTTCAGATGTAACGAGTTTTTTGTAATATTCTATAATCCTCATGTGTATGTAGACATGTGCATAATATTGTTCGGATACAATGTCAAACTTTAAATTTATTTTAAAGTTTTATCAATTTTCAATTGTACTATGGATTTGTGACATTTGTACAATCTATATAATATTGTAATGGGTAAGGGGAGAGTTCAGATGCAATGTATAGATCCTGCATTTCTTGTAAGACCTGATTTTGATGTATGAATGACTTATTTCTAATGGAAAAAAATGATTACATTGTGCGTAACAAGAGATCATAATGCATATTTCAGACCATATATATATATGTGAGATCAATTAGTCATCAGAATTTAATTTATCATGGACTTACGTGTATGACTAGTGGCTAGAAATAATTATTTGTATAGAAATATGTCTATTTATCATTAGTGTATATTTATTTCACTAATTAATCCTCAAGATAATTTAAATTAAGTCATCTCGTTGATATATATAATTTACATTCTAATGTGGGACTTAAAATCTATGCAATCTCTTTTGTATTAATAGTTAAAGGGAGGACAAGATGAAATTTCTCAAACATTAAAAGGAAATCAAAGGCTAAAAATAGGGATTACTGTCTCTAAAGCCAGAACCAACTCTCTCTGAATCTGAAGAGGACATAATTTTAAATCTGCTAGATGCCCCGTTACAAAAAAAAAAAAAGAATAGTTAAAGGGAGGGGGAGTGAGCTTGACATTCAGAGCAAAAGTGAGGGGCATTTTTTGTCATTTAATCATCCCCAATCACAGCGATCCCTTGTGTTGTTAACAAAGTACATGAAATGGGCTCTATTTTTCATCGAACTCAACTTTAGAATGAAGTATGTGTTATCAAATCAAAAATAGATTTTTACCGGGATATCTTACTCCACTTTGAACCCAGGTAGGCTATCCTAACCGGTTACCAAGGGGGACCCGATTTCTTTCTTCGTATCCCTCCTCCCATGATCGTTAGACAATGTAACCAGAAGAGAAAAGTATATAAATATACATACCTTCCCAAAAATATGAAAATTAGGGGAAAAAAAACTGACCCGGACACATACGTTACAGAAAAAGGAGATGGGGACCCTGGTGGAGGGGGGGGGGGGGCGCCAAGAAGAAGAAATGGAAGATACTGCCCACCCACGACGTTGTAGAGAGGGAACACACGCCTATAAAATCCCCTCTTTTGCCATCCCCTCTTCCCCATTCCCTCCTCTCTCTCTAACCTCCATAGCCCTCTCCGCCGGCGGAGGTGCCACAGCCACAGAGAGAGAGAGAGAGAGAGAGAGAGAGAGAGAGAGGAGCGTCGCTTCTCACTGCGGTCGGAAGTGTGTCGTGTGGGTGCGCGAGCTGCTCTCTCTTTCTTCCGCACATCCGCCCTGCCTCCTTTGCGTTTGTCTTCGCCCGCTTTCGAGCGCTGGATCCTAATGCCCTTCACCTTTCGTGATGTTTTTGGCTTTGGTAAAGCAGGGCAGAGGCGCAAAGGCGACGTCTTTTTTTCGTGGGGGGGAGATGAAGTATGTGCTGGTGACGGGAGGAGTGGTGAGCGGGCTGGGGAAAGGGGTGACAGCCAGCAGCATAGGCGTCGTCCTCAAGGCATGCGGCCTCCGCGTTACTTCCATCAAGATTGGTTCGTCCCCTTCCCCCCCTGCCCCCTCCTTTCCATCTATTCGTGGATCTCTGCTGTTGGCGCCTCTCCCTCCACCTTGTTCGACCTGCACTGGGGACCGGGAATGTTTTGGGATCCACAAGTGCTTCCCCCACCCCCCCCTTTTTTTTGTGGGCTAAACGTTGTGCATGCTTGCGTATTCCTCGTTCATGACGCATTTTGGCATTCAAGTTGCTATCTTGCCATTTCTTTTTTCTTTTCCCCTTTGTGCTCTTCTCTCCGGCCTGTTTAAGTTTTTTTTCCGTGGGGGGCGGGGTGGAGGGTGGACGGCGGCAACTTGTTGTTGGGTTTGTCGTGGCTTTTTGTGTGTATCCTGTTCCTCCTGCTCGTTTCTTCCTGTGGGTTTGGACCTTTGTAAACATCCTCCTCCGTTACGTACTACAGTGTTCCTTCTTTTTCCCCTTGTTGTGTGCATCCTGTTCCTTGGTGGAGCTCTTTTTCCCTTTCACTTTGTTGTATTGGACTTCATCCATGTTAATGACCGTTCCTTCTCCCTTAAATCATTTTGCTGTTTCAGAAGTAGTCTTTTCACTTCTAGAGTTGTCCCTTTGAGTTGGATGCTTTTGGCTCTTCCAATTGATATCCTTTACCTATGTGTAAATTTGCCGATTTTCGCTTTTTTTCCTTACCAGAAAAGGAAAAAGCAAGCTCTAGAGCGTCCATGACCGGAGAAATGGTGTTTCTTGTTCAGCAAAAACCGGAAAGCATATTAACCCATGGAAATATTATACAACTTTCAGCATCGCTTTATGTTTCTTGTTGTCCTTCACTAGGAAGCTTGGTTCTTTTCCCTTTTTCCCTGTCTGTAAAGGTTTTACTTTATTTGAGCTCGTTATATGCTCGGCTCCTAGGTGTAGGGGAATGGAAGGTCGCCAAAAGACTTTGAAGATTACCCTGTGTTTTGACGTGACTTGCCTTGGTCCATAACTTTGGACTTGTATGGACTATAATATTTTTGTGTCTCCATTTTTGTGATTGATGCAGGATGTGGGGGTTAGTAATGTATCTAGTAATTATCAAATCAGCTGCAGATCTAGCGCGTTAAAAAAGTGGTCAATTTGTGTACAAACTTACTTTTTTTTGGTGCTCAGAGTATTCTGTATTGACAGTGTTTTTGTTCATTTTTTTCTTTTTAATATTGTCTCTTTAAGTAACCATCGACCTTGCAGAGGACCCGGGTAAACTCTCCACACAGCCATGCCAAGGAGCTCGTTTTCAGAAGAGCGACCTTCTATAACACCCAGCCGCATGCAAAACTGAATTAGCTGCATATATGTCTCAACAAAACATATTTTCTATCTCAAAATTTGAAGTACAGTAAATTGTTGACATAAAATGTCTGCATACCTGGACTTGATCTTATTGTAATTGATCCTTAAAGGAAAAGAACGTTTATGTTACATAATGTTCTTGTGCAGATCCGTACCTGAACACAGATGCAGGAACAATGTCTCCATTTGAGCATGGTGAAGTTTTTGTGTTGGATGATGGTGGTGAGGTAATGGACACTCAGAAGTTTGTTCTTCATTCTTTGGACCTTCTCTGTTTACCATTTCAAATTCCTTGTAGCGCTTTGTCTTGCTAATCATGGCTGTCCTAGTCGGATCTTTGTACCAGTAAATATATTTTTCTTTCTTTTATTGCCAACTGCCACTGTGTTTGACTTATTCCCTTTTTAACTATATCCATCGTGGAGGATAATTTAGTCGTGGTCTTGAGCTATTGTGTATATATTTATGTTTGTCCGAAGGATCCTTGCAACACAGCTTTCTAAAATGAATATATTTTCTCCTAGTATAATTCTTTTCTTTTGTTCAGCATTCCTTTATTCTCAAATACAATCCTTTAGGTACATCAGTTTACAATGTTCAGTGATTGCATGAGAATCAATGTTTTTTGTTCTTTTTTAGTCAAATGGCCATTTAAATCATTACATTTGTTAACCTTTGATTGTGTTATGAAGGTGGACTTGGATCTTGGAAACTATGAGAGGTTCCTTGATATTAAGTTAACTCGGGATAACAACATTACGACTGGGAAGATATACCAGGTAGATGATGCCTATGTCATAGGAATGTTGTGACTGTATGATGCATGAGTACAAGGAGATAATTTTGCTATTGCTTCTGTACCCTTCTCATTTCTGTTTGATCTTGGTTTTTTTAATAATACTTCCTTTTGTGTTCATTGCTGATTACAGTCTGTTATTGACAAGGAGAGAAGAGGAGATTATCTGGGGAAAACTGTCCAGGTCTGTTGCCTTGAGCTGTTGTTTGCCTTGATGGTGTCACCATCATGTTCTTCCAGGTTGTAATGTGAATGTTTAATATACTTTAAAGGTTTACCTTTTTTTCATGTCTTCAAGGTTGTCCCCCACATTACTGATGCCATTCAAGAGTGGATTGAGCGTGTGGCGATGATACCTGTGGATGGGAAAGAAGGCCCAGCTGATGTCTGTGTCATAGAACTGGGTGGAACTATAGGTGACATCTCTATAACACATCAAGAAAGCCTGATTTCCCATTTTTGTGGTTAATGCCATGCATCAAATAGTTCCCATAGTTTTGTAAGCATGCGTGCAGGATCCATGATCCTTTTGCGGCATAACAACAATGGCATTTTTGATGCAGGGGATATTGAATCGATGCCATTTATTGAAGCTTTGGGTCAGTTCTCATATCGTGTAGGTAAATACCTGTGACAACGCATCTGTGAGAAATGGTAAATCTGTATTCTGTTTTTCCTTCCTTTTCACAAGATGGCCTGTTCTTTTCTAGGTCCTGGCAACTTCTGCTTGGTCCATGTCAGTCTTGTCCCAGTCTTGAATGTGGTTGGTGAGCAGGTAAGACTCAATGTTTTAGGTGGCTGTATATTTCTCATCCCATTGGTTTGTTCTGTGATCTCATATGCCAGAGAGACAGTAATAGTATGCACATTATTTCAAGCTGAAGTCAATTGTTTGGTTTTGACCTATTGTATTGCCTGCATGCAGAAAACGAAACCTACTCAGCATAGTGTTCGGGGGCTAAGAGGACTTGGATTGACGCCAAATATTTTAGCTTGTCGGAGCTCTAAGGTCTCTCTTTATTGTTGGTTATTTCAAGTATTCGTGATTGCATTAGTAGTCCTCTGATTTCCATTTGATGCTGTGGATAGGCACTGGAGGTCAATGTCAAGGAAAAGCTCTCACGATTTTGCCATGTTCCGGTACCAAATTTAAATATTTGATTGCATCATTTATCATTGACCTGTGTTCTAAAGTTTGCATAATCTAATTGGAAGAGATTCTTTTCTTCTGCAGGAAGCCAACATTGTCACACTCTATGATGTGTCTAACATTTGGCATATACCATTGCTGTTAAGGGTGTGTACTAGTTTTTTTTAAAAGTTTTTTAGTGCTTTGCATTTGCACAATGCTCCGTTCTTGTATTTTGTGTAAAATGTGCTGTTTATCCTTTTTGTAGGAACAAAAAGCACATGAAGCTATCTTGAAAGAGCTGAACCTTCTGGGGTTTGTCTTTTGTCATTAGCCATTTATATTATAGCTTTGCACATATATATATATTTTTTAAACTGTTGGATGAAGTTAATCAGGTATATCCTATCTTCCACCAGCCACCTGCCTAATGAAGGTGGATGGTGCCACAAATCTGCTTCCCAAAAGAAAAATTTCCAAAGATGCATTTTCCCACGTAGTCAATGTTAATTATGTTGTATGAAGATTTCCAAGCAGAAACTGCGATACTAGTCTTGATATACTAATTTGGAGTTTGCCTGTTGTTTTTTTCTCTGAAAATGCAGCATTGCACGGGAGCCTATGTTGGATGAGTGGACAGCTAGAGCGAAAATTTGTGACACATTGCAGGATCCTGTGAGTCTGAAAATGAGTCCTATGCCTTCCCTATTTTCCTGGCGTTATTTTGTGATTCTGTGGCTTTTACCCAGCAAATGGTGACAATATTCAATTTGCAGGTCAGAATTGCCATGGTTGGAAAATACACTGGTCTTTCTGATTCTTATATCTCTGTGCTGAAGGTGAATTCACTTCCCTTGTTGACAGGAATTATACCTGTATTGTTTGATATGATATATAATCAGCATATGGAAGAGAATGAGGAAGGATTGCCCAGATTTTTATAGGATAGGCCATGGGGTTATCCTATTTGACAAGACAGGCCAAATACATAGAACTTCTGTCCTTACAGATGGCTAAGGAGTCTCCCAGTCAAATATCGTAAATAAAATAGATGTTAATATGATGTTTTTATATACAAACATTTACATGTCCAATTAAGTCAGCCGACATAATTGCTTTCTGAGCCTCTTCCTGATGGTTTGTTCAACAGCATCAGACTAAGCAGCCATTCTTGTTTGTGCATTCGATAGGTTCCAAGTCTAACCAGTTTGTTTTCCAGAAGAAGAAAGATGATCTATCATCTACTCTTGAGGGGAAATGAGCATGGATAAGACAGCATTTTGTTCTTCAAATTTTTTCCCATGCATGCTGTTTCTATACTCCCCTTAGTGTTCTTATTAATGTGGCCATCAAAGTTGGCAACAAGCATTAAAAGAAATTTGAGCTTCTCACTTCATTGGAAAGGTGAATGGATATTGTGCCCTAGAATGACATCGTTATAGTGTTTCTTCTGGGAAAAACTTGTTCCACCTTTTTCATTAGTACATACTATTATTTGGCATGAGCATCTGGTGCACAGTTTTGTAGAACTAGTCACATTTTGTCTCTATCGACATAGTCAAACTTTGTGTTTGTGGTCAATGAGGAACCAATGGGTTTTTCATCCAATACACACAATGTGTGTATATTGGATTGTATTACTAATGTTTATATGTGATACATACATATGGTTACCTGTTTTGTATGTTAATAACTAATGTAGGGCCATATTGCCATTGCTTGTGAAGAAAAGATGTTGTATATGGCTCACTGTTGTTGCATTGATAAGAGGATCTTCACTTGCTTGAATTTCTTACATAGTCTGATTTTCTTTTACAGGCTCTTTTGCATGCTTCTGTAGCTTGCAGGCGTAAACTTGTTGTGGATTGGGTTCCTTCTGCTGATCTCGAAGATGTGACTGCCATTGAGGTTCTGTTTTTGGCTACATTTGGTTCTTGTTTGTTTGGAAGGTGGTTAATAAGCCACAACATTTGGTTCTTGTTTTCGGCTAGCATGCTAATGCTAAGTTGTTCAAACATTTTCTTTTTCAGTCGCCAGAAGCCTATGAAGCTGCATGGAACCTCTTGAGGGTGAGATGTTTTCATCCATGCAATTGGCTACTGAATCTTTTATTCCTGTTACCATGTTATGTGTTGTGCGTTGTCTCTTCCGCATTGGTCTAAATAGCTTTTCACCACAGGGTGCAGATGGTGTTCTAGTTCCAGGGGGATTTGGAGACAGAGGTGTGCAAGGGAAAATTCTAGCAGCAAAATATGCCCGAGAAAAAAATGTTCCATTCCTTGGAATTTGTCTCGGCATGCAAACTGCTGTTATTGAGTATGCACAATCTGTTCTTAACCTGCAAGATGCAAACAGCACAGAATTTGACCCAGACACCAAGAATCCTTGTGTTATCTTTATGCCAGAGGTGGTTAAATATGTCCTGGTTTCCTACATCTTTTGTTGTTACATTTCATCTGCTAAATTCTGACCTTTTGGCATACATAGGGGTCAAAAACTCACATGGGAGGCACCATGCGTCTAGGATCAAGACGGACATATTTTCAGAATACTAGCTGCAAATCTGCTAGATTGTGCGGATGCCATCCCCTTATTCAAATGCATCTTTTGGATTCTATGTTGCTTAATAAAAGATGTTATATGTTTTGGCCCTTTCATTCGATAATTAATTCCTGTTCTATTTTCTCTCTTTTAGATATGGAAATGTAAAGTATGTGGATGAACGACACAGACATAGATATGAGGTATACATGTTCAAACGGATACCCTATTTTCTATTCATCTTGGTTTTTTACATATATTTTGTATTCATCTTCGTTGTTTCTGGAGTAATTGCCTTCTGAAAGGAAACTTTTGGTATAATTGTTTTCACGTGGTTGATTTTTTTCCCTTTGCAGGTGAATCCTGATATGATTGCAAAACTTGAAAATGCTGGCTTGTCATTTGTTGGTAAAGATGAAACAGGACGACGAATGGAGGTGTGTTCTTCAAACAATTAAGGGTTTTGGTTTGAAATGACCCATCCAGCATTGACAGATGATTAATTATTGTTGCCCTTCCCTTTCTATACAGGTCATTGAGCTCCCTAGTCATCCTTATTTTGTTGGGGTCCAATTTCATCCAGAATTCAAATCTAGGCCTGGAAAGCCATCAGCACTTTTCCTAGGTATTTGTGTTGCTTGGATTTTTTTTTCCTGTAGGCATATAATAGTATAATATCCAAACTTTATTTTGTTTGAAACTTTTAACATACAAATAATTTGTATCAATGATAACGATTGGGGGAAATTATAATATGATATTAGCATGGCATGTTAAGATACAATAATATCAACATACTGGGAGATGTTTGGCTGTTTGCACTACTTAGAAAAGTTCATTTGCTGTCTGCTTGCACATTATTATTTTAGCCTTTAGGTGCCCATTCACCATAAGTTGCTGGATAGAAATGGCCATGGCATAATTCAAGACATCGTTATGTCCCATCAATTGCACATCTTATCAAAGTTGCAGAATTATCTTAGTAGCCTTCTCATTCATCAATTTCAGACAATGTTGGTAGTCGGTGATTTTCTAGCTGCCCACTGTTTGTCCAGATAATTGCTTTTAGCCCTGATCCCTGGATGCCTACATCTGGTGATAGGATGCATTCGACAGCATGGGTCTCTATGTTTTGGGGTGTAATGTCAGAGCACCAGGAAAGAATCCTGAAGCAGCCTTAGATGATTAACTGAGGTTTGACTACTGTAAAAGCAAAATAAATAGAAATAACAGGAACGTGGATGCTGTGTTCATGTAAATGTGCTGTGTGTGCACATTCATTTCTAAACCCAGTTTGTCCCCCATCGTGTGTTAGAAGGTACAATGCAGGCTGGCCCTGCATAAAGAACTGTCACCTCGCCAGTCTCATCCCTGACCTAGTTTGTCCTGATTCTGCTGACCAACCTTACTACTGGACATTGGAAAAACTACATGTTTAGGGCACACAAATGCACAATCAAACTAACTATTTTCCAATGCAAAACACATCTGGTCGTTGTGGCCAACCATGATTTATATTGTTTATTGGATGCAAATGCAACATGTAGTTAATGATGGTACGGTTGTTTTTCACTGATTCAGGTTGGAAAGGTCAACTTTTCAATTTTGATTTCCTAAATGGTCTCTAATTTCTGGCCACAGCTTCTGTCTTACAGTCACTTTCTGCTTCCATCTCAGGGCTTATAGCAGCTTCCTGCGGCTGGTTGGATGCCTTACTTCAAAACCCACAGAACCCATCCCGTGTCACGATGACGGCTAAACATGTGTTTAGTAATGGCGTGTCAACCAAGGCCTACCAGAATGGAACTAAAACCATCCTTTACCAAAATGGAACCAAAAGCTTGCCCAAGAATGGGTTGGTTAATGGCAACATTTACTCGAATGGGTATGGTGTGCATGCCTGATGGATCGGATGAATCAGCAATGGAAGCAAAAAGCATGCCCAAAAAAGTGCTGGTTTAGTAGCAGCAGCAACATTTACTCAGAATGGTCCTGGAGTGCAAGTGTGATGGAGCGAGAAGCCGTATCGATGATTTGTCTTAGGTAGGTTTACATACCAATTTTGCCAAACTTGATTTGAAAAATGTGGTGAGCTCATAGCAGTAGCTGGCGGTGAATGTGTGTGGGGATGAAGCTGGTTTCCGCGTTTTAGAATGGATCGGCTCCTTTTGTTGTCATTTTTCACCTGTGAATCTGCGCGGACTAAGCGGTTATACGCCTCCATGTATTGGTATTTTTGTTCCCTAACTTATGAGGGCATTCCTGTTTTTTTTTCTCCCTTTCTGTCTGTACATTGGGGGAAAAAAACGAAGCTAGCAGCTATTGTGGAAGTAGAGCCGCATGTTTTGCTCTTTTTTTTATTCTCCCCCCTTCTGTATGTGGGTGTATTTGCACGATATCATCTGTGTATATAATCTCTATTCATAACTTGGGCCCTCGTCATAAAATCATGGTTTATGCATGTTCTTCGATTGGTAACAAGCAGGTTCAGTGCTGGTGAGTGAAAACCAGTTCCTTCTATTCTGTGCGTGGTTGATGTGCTCGTTTTCTTGATTTTTTATCAATCAAAGATCTGGTATGTGTAAAAAATGCATTTGCTTCGTTACCCCAGTTCACCGGCGGAAGACTGGATAAGCTAATGAAAGTGACTCTTATGAAAAAAAGAAAAAAAGAAACACGAGAATTAGGATAAGTTAATTCATCCATGCCCCATGTTCAATGAAAGACACCATAAAAGCGTCCAACTGAGATTTTAGACCCATTTTTATCACCAAAAGTCTATACCTTCTCAAAATCTCTATGTTACAGAGTATGAGAACGATTCACAACCTAATCGCGTATCCGAACGTTAAAAGTTCTTTCAAGGACGGCTATTTTTTTTTTAAAAAGTTTGGAGATGCATTCATGTGTTCTCTCACAAACCATGTCGTCAAGAAATGCGTCGTGGGAGAGAAGAAATTATATGTTTTTGTTCTATAGGTCGATGCCACGCGTTAAACCAAAACTTGTCTCCCCCCACTTCACGTTGTGGGGGCTACTAGCATGTCTTCATCCCACCTGCCCGAGCAGAGCTGCCACGGATGGCCGTTCCTGCAGGCATCAGTGCCATCCATCAACATGCTATTAGAATTCCCTCCGTTCCGTACTAGAATTTCCATCCATTACGTACCCATGGTTATTGTTTGTGTTATGTAACCCTTAATATTTTATTGTAGGGACCAAGTACGAAAGCTTGAGTGAGCAGTGGCGAACTGAGTGTGCTGTGTAACACTTAATATTTATTGTAGGGACCAAGTAAGAAAGCGTAAGTGAGCATGGCAAACTGAGTGCGGAGCGGAGTATAGTATTGGGCACTGGTCCATCGTCAGGTGTTGAGAAGAGACGACTTTGGAGAAGGATTGAAACAAATGATCCTCTTACGAAAAAAGGTTTAGTCTAGGATGGCCCTTCGATACTTATGTCGGCGATGGATGGAGGAGAAAAAAATACCTCAGTTGAAGGAGCAATTTTTGCATACCTTGTGATGTTGATGTTCTATACCTTTTATACGTCTCAGTGTCCAAATACGTGTGATGTTGGGAGCGTCGCTCAATCATGATCGAGGGTAAAATAGGAGGTAGGTTTTGGGCGGGCTCCAATGAAGTTATGTAAAGTTAAGGAGTGCGAGTCAGTGGCGGAGGCGAGCGGAATCCAGAGTAGAATCTAGGATGGCAACGAAAGGAAGGTTGCATCAGATTGGCCTCGCGGAGAGCTCGCACCCGATACTCAGTCGGGCTTAGATTTGATCCGGGAAGGCGGCGGGAAGTGTCCAAGTCACTTGCCCCCCAACCTTCGACGCAAGGTGCGGGAGCTGGCTTGTGGCAGGGCCGATTCATTAGTGGGGGTTGACCACTGTGTCATCTGGTTATGAGAGGGGTTGCAGTGTCGTAAGATAACCGAGGCTAGGACTATAAGTAGGCTGAGCCTAAGTTTACACTCAGAGAGGGTTCTCGGAGCTATGACAGTTGTTTGGCCATGTGTGTGTAGAGATGCACGCGGCTAAGGCCGTCGTTTGGTTGAGCCAAAAAGTGTTATTGAAATATGGCCGAGGATAAGTAAGGCTGATTAACATGCTGCGCCTGAGGCTATGTCGAGGTCGGTGATCGAGGCTAAGTCTATTGGCTGGTCGCACTTGAGATTACATACAAAGGTGATGACTGAGGCTAAGATCTATGACTGGCCGTGCCTAAAATCATGAGATGAGGAGTGACGATCGGGTTGAGGGTGCTTTGCAGCTAAGCCAAAGGGTGCATGCTGAGAGGTCACCAGGATATGGCCATTGGATGGCTAGGCCGAAGGTAAAGAACTGAGGGATAGCCGTCAATCGGCTAGGCCAATTTTTTTCCAAGTCTATGAGGAAATTGAGATATGGCTGTCAATCGACTAGGTCGAATACTACAATGAGATGACCAAGGCTAAGACCCACTGTCAGCCGCATCTAAGGTCATATAAATCGATAACCAGGCAAAGGCCTATGCTTGGATGCACAGAAGGTTACGCAATTCGGTGGCTGAGACAAGGCCTGAGGTTGGCCATGCATGAGGTGGTATTGTGGCGGTTCGACCAAAGAGTTGAGTAGTTGTGGATGCCGTGACGTGTTGCCTGTGCCCTGTTGCTGTCTATCAGGCCAGACGTGTGAGGGAAGGTGGGGACAGAGCAACGCGACGTGTAAAGCCAACAGTAGATTGGGCTATCAGGCTGCCTGCGATTTGGCCGTACATGCTTGATCGACTGATGCCGACTCTGTTATGAATGCAATAGAAGTTCAAAATAGAGAGGAAGGCTACGGGTTGATGCCGCGTATCGTGACTTGATAGTTCGCATGAAGAGCCGAGATCTTTTGCCCCCAGACGATGCTACGATGAGTGATGCGTGGCTTTCATCGAAGTTCAAGCCTTCAATAGATAGTGGTTGTTGTAAGTTCCAAAGGGCATGCGTTGGTTCGTATTCTCTTTTTCATTTTGACCATTCTACCTTCAAGTGGCGCATTGGTGTCATGGCTAGTAGCTATATAATAGAGGGCCTAGCGTCCCATCGTTCGCACTTTGGAGCGAAAGGTGCTTGTGCTAGGGGAGACTCGTTGGAAGGCTCAGTGGGAGTGATTGTGCCTATCCAGTGAGGGTCTAGATAGGCATTGTTGAGACTCTTGGCGAGTAGGATGTCCTCACATTCATTCTCTACTTCCACAATCAACTAAGAGGGAAAGCGAAGGAGACCATTTCGTCGTCAACGTGAGTGGGCCGAGGAGGCAAATGAGGATCAGGATGAAAAGTACGGGTTCCTGTGTCAAGGAGGCAAATGAGGACCAAAGTCACCTGGGAGAAGGCTTAGGGAGAGGCTAAGAAGTTGTATAATGAGAGATCTGTAGGTGCCGGGAGAGTCGCCGTCTATGGGGGGTGTTCAGTTAGTTGTCCTTGGTTCCTTGTGAGGATGGGATAGGGCCGACCCCGACACTACAGTGTAGTGCAGTGGAATACAAAATTAAAGTGTGATCACCAGGGAAGTTTTACTTGATTCCCGCAGGAGTTTGATCACGCGATGTGCCTCAGGGGGGGAGCTTGCGGGGTCCTGACTTCTCCATTCTCGGTCGGCCAAGGACGGAGAGCCCTACAGTTCGCTGTACCAAAGTCTTGGAAATAGAAATGAGAACTCAAAGGAACAAAGAAAACACATATTAGAACTAGGACATGTAGTAAATGTTCAAAGGAAACTACAAAATAAAGGAAAATGGAGGTGACTTTACCTGGAAGGGTGTTGGGAAGGGGGGATGGCCGAGGCTTTCGACCACCCACCTTCCCTTTTGTTTAGTTTAAAAATGTATATGAATTGGGAGTCTAACGGAGATTTCTAATATGCAGTAATGTAATAAACACAATATGGATATGTACAACAACGAAACAGAGGGAGGCAGAAGACCAAACCAGGAAGCGGCCAGGTGACTGGCCACCCAGTGCTATGAACGGCCAAGATGATGGCTGCCCACACACTATAAAGCGCAGGGAAGAAGAAACCTCGGGACGTCTGGAGCTAGCCAGAAAAGGGAAGCTCTCTACCATAGGGCTCCCTCCTAACTCCCTTCTTTCACTCTGTTCGGTCTCTCCTGGGTGTTAGGGGTCCTCTCTCACACAGGGCTCCTCTCTTTCACTCGAGAACCTTCCTTGCTCTCGAATCTGTCCCTTCTCTTCCGATCCTCCACCTCACTTCTCCAGGTGTGTGTGTTCTCTCTTCTTCTTTCTCCCCTCCTTGACTCTAGTACCTTCCACCCTCGTGCGTCTAGAATGTGGGCAATGAGGTGGGAGACGAGCTCGAATGGGGCATTTTTGACATGGAAGAGAAATCGTGGAACGTGGGTTGACTGGCAGTTACCAGGAGGTGGCCAAATCTCTGGCCGTTCTCAGGGAGAAGGCAGTCAAGAGTCTGGCTGTCTACCAAACCTCGGTGGCCAAGGGTCTGGCCGCCCAGCTTGGCTGGGCGGCCATCGACCTAGTCGCCCAGCCCATGGTCCCCTTTCTTGTATTTATTTAGATCTCGGGCCCATTAGGCCAACTAGGCTGGACTTTAAACGTGAAAAATAAATCAATCAATTTGGAAAGACAATAGTGTCACTTATATGGTGATCAAATCAAAGGTCCATGGGATGTCCGAAATTAGGCATCTACAAATGCCCCTTCGGAATGTCCGTTTTATAAGGGAGCCTGGAGGACTGATAAATGGGTGTTTCGGTAAAGAAACAAGCCTAATTAGGACATCCCACTCAAGGATATTCTTGAGCACAGGGTGAGCTTCGCATAAGAATGAACAATCATAATGCAAAAAGAGAGGTCATCAAAGGGGTAGGAGGGGAAAAAAGTAGTATAAAGGGCTTGTATCAGTAGTCTAAGGGACCCCTAGGCAATCACACGTGAGACTTGGGCACACTCCAGAATGCATCGTAATCCGGCCCAAGGAGATACAAGACACCCAAAATAGGATTAAGTAACTAAAGTCAGGATGAGGGAAATGACCTTCTAGACTTAGTATGCTCATGGCGATCATACGCAAAACACTCTCTCTCAACTTGTCGAATCGGAGTGGAATAACATAGACACACTCATGTAAGATCAGCATAAACGAGAAATGCGGATGATTGATGCAGGGGAAAAACCCATGGGGAAACTAGCGATCAACCCACGCTGCCTCCCTAGCTTCGCTGCGTGATATCCATAAGTCATGCATGCATTTCCTTTTTCTTTTTTCTTTTGACTAAAAGACCTATATGATGCATGCTAGGTTTAAAGGGAAAAACCTATCTAATGCATAACCGGAGGATTTATTTGTCTGGCTCCGAGATGGTTCGATCAAGAGTTCGAGAAGTCCGTCATCCCGACTTAGTGACAAATGCAGTTAGGAATCTCATGAAGATCCATCGTTCCACACCTGTCACCAAGCGCGGTTGAGAGTTTGGGAAGTCCGTTATCCCGTGTTTGCAATAAATGTGGTTAGGAGTCTTACGAAGATCCATCGTTCCACACCTGTCACCAACTGCGGTCAAGAGTTCGGGAAGTTTATCATCCTGTGTTAGCAACAAATGTGGTTAGGAATCTTATGAAGATCCATCGTTCCACACCTGTCACCAAGTGTGGTCGAGAGTTCAAGAAGTCTATCATCCCGTCTCAGTAACAAATGTAGTTAACCCACGTTCCACACCTGTCACCATGTGCGGTCGAGGGTTTGTGAAGTCCGTCATCTCGTCTCAGTAACAAATGTAGTTAGGAATCTTATGAAGATCCCTGCACGTTCCACACCTGTCACCAAACACGGTCAAGAGTTCGAGAAGTCTATCATCCCATCGTTTAAGGACACTAGACGGTCGTTGAATAACTTAAGGAGCATAAACACTTCATTATTTTTATTAGAGAGGAACTTGGAGTTTATGAGCCCGAAGTTATTAGCCTCCGAGGTTGAGTACTTATATATATATAACTTAAGTACTTATATATATATATATATATATATAAAACTAAAGTCGATGGCGACGTCGTGCAACTCCCTTGCTTGCACTTTGCCTGCAGCTGCATCAACACACATTAGCGAGGTTCTCACAGGAATAAACCAAATAACAAGTTGTAAGTGGACACTAAGAGCTTAACAAAATAGTCATGAATTTTCTGCTTTATACCATAATAAAACATAGTCCACGGTGGATGAGAGTGGCGGCCAATGGAGCTGCCATCTCGAGTGGTGGGTGGCTAGGGTACTGGCCGCCTACCAAGCCCAGGGCAGTTAGTGACTTGGCCGCCTACTAGTTCAAGTCTATGTAAGATAGGAGCCCAGATGGAGTAGGACTATTCCCCTTATTTATGGGTAGAGGGCTCTGTGCCTTATCAGAAGGTTGAAGGCAACGAAAGAGGTGATCACCACCGAGGGAAAACAAACCCGAAGATGGCTTCCTCTTCTTCTCGGCCATTGGAGAGTGCTGCTCATGACCCCGGCGTGCTCTCCGACATGGAGGGGCACTTGAGCCAGCTTGTGAAGGATGGTAAGATACGTTGGGGGTGAGGTTGTCTGTGTATTTTAGTGCACGGAGCCTCTCCTTGTTCTGGCTACTTGTTTTTCTTTTCTCTACTTTTCAGCCCATCCCGATTTTCCCGGGAGCTTGGCTGCTCGAAGGTATGGGTGGCTCTATGACCTGATGGCAGCTATCACTCCTGACATGAGGGTCTATATGCATCAGTGGCATCTGACACACCTGGTCGTCATGGTGAAAAGGCTCAACAGCATGAGGTGGAACTGGGAGGTACTTGGCGTGCTATTGGAGTTATGGCATCTGGAGACCCACACTTTCGTGTTTCCTTAGTTTGATGCCTCTGTGCTACTGGAGGAGGTTGATTTTATCTTCCAATGGGGTGACTTGGATACGGGAGATCTGCTAGACCTCCCTCTATGGGAGGAGATCCTGGCCGTGAAAGTTCGTGACAAACGGGAGGTTCGACAGATGACAGACCAGCAAGGGGTCTTGATCGATCACCTTGCCAGATTGATTTTGGGCCAGATCAAGGATAAATTAGCTGATGCAGAGAGACTGATGCGAGGACTAACATTGTGTCTTGGTGGGGCTCTGCTCTTCCCGACGTCAGGGGATGTATTGACGCGAGAGAACGTCGGGCTGCTGACTCTCTTATAGGAAGAACGTTCCCTCTCCCAGGCCGTGCTAGCTCATCTGTATTGTGGATTGACACAAATGAGCATGTGAGGGAGTGCGATATGAATCCTATACTTGCTGCAGGTCTGGATGGAAGTGCACATGTGCTTCAATTTTGATGACACGGTGACTACCACTTCTTGTATCTTCGAGAAGAGCGCTCTATATCCAGCTAGGGCCATCTTTAGTTCTGAAGATCAAGTCAGGTGCAGGAAAGCACATTTGAAGACCAGAGATGACTGGCGTGACTATCTAAACTTTTTACCTAAGGAACAGTTCTTTTTCATCTCGATGATATACCGGCGTTTGGAATTCTGAGTCCATGATTCACCAGATCAAGAGCTGTGGCTAGTCGGGGCTCGAGACGTGGTATTGTACCAGGGTCATCGTTGTCACCGCCAAGTGGGTACCTAGACAAATTCTAAGGGTCATCTTGAGTGAGGGTCTAATTATAAGGTATTTCTTGGGAATTGCAGATGATAAGAGGCGGTTCTAGAAGATTAATTAGGCATGGAGGCGCCATGCCACTTCATCGACAGCACAGATAGATGTGGGAGAAGATAGAGAGGAATTGAAAGCTTATGTAGGCTATTTAAAAGGCATCTGGCCAATTGTTAATGAATTTTTCATGAGATGTGGGATTTAATGGCGTGAATGTTTTGTAACCATTCATGGATTTTTAATAAAAGGTTAACGTGAGTAAATGAGTCATTTTGTTAGATTTTTTGCTCTTTTTTGTTTTTTTTGCTCTTTGTGTTTTTGGATGAATGGACAAATTACATATTTTGTTAGTTGTTTTTTTTCGTCGTTTCTTTTTTGTTGTTATTTGTTATTTATGTTGTTTTTTTTGAACTGGGGTTGAGCCTACTGGGAAAAAAAATGCACATGGAGAAAGGTGGTCAGGGTCTTGACCGCCTTCATCTCAGGAGGGCGGCCAAGACCTTGGCTGCCTCCCTTTGCAGGCTTATAAAAAGGAGGGGGGGTTTTGAATCAAACGGCCGCACCTCCGACCGTCAAGCTTTTCTCCAAGACAACCCCGGCCGAGGTCCTCTTCCTCCCAACTGACATCCCATGCCTTCCCTTCACCTTCCCTAAAGCTATGGGGGCACGAAGGGCCATTCTCGATCGCAAGGACTCGGAGGAAAGCTCAAGCGGCACCGACTTTGCCGAGGTCCCTCAAAGCCCTTCGGCCACTCCACCATCCCATGAGGTGGAGGAGTCCTTCGATGGTGGAGAGACAGCGAGCTCGGAAGGTAACGGGTCAAGCCTGGAGGGGGGAAGACCGTGATGGATCCAGGAACAAGGATGAAGGTACACCACCGATGGAAAGTGAAGGAGAAAATGAGAGGATCCCATGTCCATAGGTGAGTTTCTCTTATTTTTAAGCATTTTAGTTACCATTTTTAGCGAGGATTGGGTTGGAGGATCTAATGGAGGCATTTTTGGGGATGAAGTGGAGGCGGCCAGGGGGCTGGCCATCTCCTGGTGCAAGGTGGCCAAAGGGTTGGCCACCCAGGGGACTAGGCGGCGAAGGGTTTGGCTGCCCAGGCTCTAGGGTTAGGTTTGGATGGAGGGTTCTTTTGTTTAATTAAATCTTGTTATTTATGGTGTTTTGCAGGGCCGGCAGGGAATCCGTGCCCAGGTTTCATGGGACTTAGTGTGGGCGTGGTACCATTCTCTCCCGCACGAGCAGCGACGGCGAGTTGATCGGCTGGGGTTTGTACCCTTCTTCAGGATTTCGTCCCTCCCAGTGGACGCTACATTTCTGACATCCCTCCGAGAGTGGTGGGTGGATGGTTGTCGGGCATTTGTGATGCCATGGGGACACATGATCCCCACCCTTGAGGATGTGGCTTATCTGACGGGCCTTCCTGTGGATGGAGTGCCTGTACTAGGCCGGAAGTTGAGGGACTACCGGTGAGAGGTGGACCGACTGATTGGCTCGAGGCTCGTCTGCATGAAGGGGCCGATGACTACCATCCCTTTCGAGCGCATTATCATGATGGTGGGCCTGGCGAGTGTGACCCGAGGAGCATTGGAGGATACGGGGGCATATTTTCAGAGGGTCTGATAGAGGATCCGGTTGAGAGAGAGGGCGGAGGACCACGAGATCCAACTCTTTCTCCTCTACTTCTTCAAGCGATTGTTGTTTGCGACGGCCTCAAACAACGTGAATTTAAAGTACATACTATTGCTCCGAGACCTTGAGCGCAGGCCTCGATATGCATGGGGAAGGGCGATTTTGGCGCACCTCTTTGCCTATGTGGATCCATTCAGGCCAGGTTTCGGGAACCTGGGTGGTTTCACCCCTTTCTTACAGGTAAGAGACTGCTCTGAGAACCCAATCTATTCTTATATTTTTAATAATCTTGATGAGCTTTAACCTCTGTTGGTGATAGATTTGGGGTTACACTCGCTTTCCTCTGAGCCGGGGCATTATTGCACGTGGGCGAGCCTTGGCAGTCCCACTACTGGCGTGGTGGGATGTCCTGCCAGACCGACACTTGGTGGCTGTCTGGATTACTGACATTCGGATGGCGTTGGATGAGTTTCCACACCACCGGGTAAGTGTCCTATTTTCTTTTAGCTTTCATGTCATTATTTGATACATGTATGATTGTTTAACATATTTGGATTGAATTTTGCAGGTGGTATGGACACCGTATGCCGGGGAAGATGACACTACCCAATCGTGGGTAGTGAGCGGGTGACCATGGATCCGCAGAGACATTGTGCTCTTCTGCTTGAACCTGTGAGAGCCACTCTACTTTCGATTAGTCCAGCGGACCCTCAGGTGGCATCAGCCACTGGTAGTGATACCTAAGGGGCACGGGTCTGACCAGGGGCGGTGCCAGACGTTAGCAAGCGACCAGGACTGGGCCTCGCTATATAGGATAGAGGCAGAGGTGCTACAGAAGGGTGCTCCCTTGGTATCAGATCTAGCACTGAGGGACAACGTGCAGACTACAGGTGTCGGTATACCAGACGGCTTCGTCTCGACACCCGCATGGTGAGCCTTTCTTTTCTCCATAAACACTTGTTCCAATTATGTGTCCTACATCTAATCAGAGTTAAATGCAGATGCTAGAGATGGAGGCTACTTGCATCCTTCAAGACCGGATCACGACTCTAGACCATGAGAATGTGGATTTGAGGCATCAGATCCGCGAGCTGGTGAGTCAAGTTGAATAAATTGAATGATTGTTTCTTACATGCTTGACTAATTAGTGAGGGTAGTTGGAGTTCATCTGAATGAGGGCCAACATGGCAGTGGAGGCAGGACTTTCATCCCAGGTAGCGGGGATGGAGGACTTGGAGGCTCGCCTGGAGGCGACACTCGAGCGGGCTGAGACGTGGGGGACCGAGCTAAGAGAGATGGTATGACCTGTGCAATCCTTTTATGGAATTGAATGCTTACCTATCTTCTTTTATGTGACTTCACTTGTGTTTATCCTTGTAACGAGCAGAGTTGAAGGGTAGTTTGACTTCCAGGAGAGAGCTTGAGACATAGTTGGGCGGGGCCACTACTGGTATAGAGGATCTTACGCACCATCTGGCCAAGGTGGAGACAAACGTGTTGTTGAGAGGTCGCACTGCTGAGGTGAAGGAGAGAGAGGTCGAGGCATGAGCTTGAAAGATAGAGGTTGTGGTCCGAGAGCGGTGAACTCTCCAGGAGGCTGCTTCTACTCGGCAGTAGCTGGAGACCTTACGGTGGAGGGTACTGAAGAAGTACCAGAGCAGGGCTCCTACAGGCGAGGCTGCAGGTGGGTACGTTGCCCCTTCAGAGTCATTGCAGACTGGAGGGCAACTCGCCTTCTCTTTGAGGGAGCTGCTGGAACTCGGGGCCTCTTCACCTGAGGCGTAGTTGCCAGCTCAGCCAGCGACATTAGGGGTTTCTCGTCCTCCGAGATCAGGTGTGAGGCATGATCGGGACGAGGAGGAGGTGAGCAGTAGGCGTAGCCGACCTCATCCGAATGAGGATCGAGAGGGTGGGGGAGAGAGAGAGGGTTAGACAGATTGATTGTACACTGGGATATGCCCCTGGAGATGTTTGTAAGCAATGAATGAATGGACATTTTATGAAATGTGAAGATGGTTTCCAGTGTACTTGATTGTTTGTGACGATGCCATCTTGATTTCCTTTTTAACTTGTTTCAACCATACTAAAAGGGAAAAAGGTTAGTGTAGTTTTGTTTTTATCCCCTTACCTGAAAAGTTCATACCTTTTTCGATGCAAGGTCATGGGGCTAAATCTTTTTAACCATATTCATGAAAAGCGACAAACATGGATGCAAATGCACATGCAAGCAGACAAAATGCAAGCAGGAAATAAAACGTGAACATGAGATGCACAGACTGATACAATGCATTTTTTGTTTCATTTTTCTTGTTTCTTTTTGCCTTTTTTGGTTTTTTTATTTTTTATTTTTATTTTTTGAGTATGTTGTTTTTTTATTTTTTAGGGTTTTTGGGACTTTGGACTTCTCTTTTTGTTGTCAACGTCTGGCAACCATCCATATGGCACTCGACCTAAATGAGGATAACGATTTCCCAAATGCCTCCCAGGCATCTTAAGCATACATCTAGGTTGATTTGAGCCTCTAGACTCCTTGAATAATAGTCCCGTCGATTAAGACTTACCTTGATGACAATTCCGTCATGCCACGCTAAGGCTCCCAGTTGCTTCCGACCGCAAGGATACACCCAAAAAGTGTTCAAGGTAAATGGTTTGCCTGACCGGAGTCTATTTCCTCACAACCATAGATGATATAAGATGGAACGCCCTGAAACCCTAATGGCCAATCACACGACGCTGACCCGGAATCAGACGCTGTCACAACTGTAAGTGACGTGCTTGCATTGGCCTAAGCCAGAGGCTAAAGGAGAAAACACTAAAGTGGTAGACGAGGATCTTGGCCTACCAGAAATGTTGAGACCTATTCGCGGTGATGGCTTCTGCATTTCAAAGTGGGACAACCATAAGTGTGAGCTTCCATTGGGCTTTCATCCGCGGGAGAGAAGGAAGAAAAATGGGGGTAAACCTCGGAAGAGGACCAGTAAAGCTGTTAACTCGGCGAGTGAAAATGCGAGCTTACTTTACTCCTCCCTTTCAGGCAACTTCGAATCATCCTTAGAGTTCTTGGCTTTACAAATTTCCCCTTGGATATGTTCTTGGTTTGTGTGCAGGGCTTCACCCATTTGTGCCATGCATAGTCACGACCATGCCTTGATGCGAATGCTATGTAAGCTAGGACTCTTGGTGAAGACGCGACTAAATGGACAACTAAGACCAACAACTTTGCGATGGATTGAACGGCGTAGACTCAACACCTAATGTTCCCAAGAGAGGAATTATGTCAACTAACAAGAATTCAAGCTCGCAAGCGCCCCTATGAGGGAAGCGCACGGATCCGCACGGTTGACAAACCGGTAGGGTCTAGGGTGATTAGACTCCACACTCGCGACTCGGATGAGTCACGGGACGGTCACACTCTCTCACCACGGCAATGAATAAAGGAAATGAACTGGCTAAGAACCTACTACGCACACAAGTAGCGGCATCAAGAGAAAATACTAAAAGAGCAAGCTAACCAGGCAAAGAAGTGGATGCATACCTCCACGCTCGGGGCGTGGGGAAGAAGCCCGGCGAAGTCACACGATCCCCGGTACAATGCTGAATGAGTACAACCAAACACAGCCCACTCCTCGCAGGGAGGTAAAAGGCTACACAGCGGGACCCGGGGGTCGTGCAACGTGGGGTGACGGGTGCCGGGTCGGTGAACCTCGTCGTACGCGAGCCGCCGCGAGTCGGTACGAACTGAGACCAGCAGTAAGAGGGGCACGTCACGGAGGCTGAGGAAGGCGCCAATGTCCCTGGTAGCACGCTATGGGGGATGGCGAGCCTCCTGGAAGACGAGGGAAGCCGACGACGCCGGCTGGAACCTCCGGAGTGGTCGCGAGCGGGGGGCAGGCTGCTAGCCGGCCTGCGCGCCGTAGGAGAGCAGCTGGACGAAGACCCTGGCACGTGACCTTCTGCTCGTCCGTTGGTCACGAAACTCAGCGTAGGCGCTGGTGGGGGGTGTCCCAAGGACACCGGTGAAGTGGCGACTGCAACGGAGTACCGAAGGCGATGTTGCGAATTTTGCAACATGCCCTACACGTTCTGGTCTGTCCTCTGGCAGCAGGACCACAGGTCAAAGATTGGGCTTGAACCGGGTCCTCCGGATAGCAAATTGGGCGGGGTTTTCTCTGGTGGATAGGTGAGGGTCGTGGGATGACTGGGTAGCAGTGGTGGGGTGGTGCGTAGTGGAGGTTTTGGGCGTGAAAACTGAAAATAGATGGGGTTCAGTTCTGCAGTCCAGTGCAGTCAGAACTGAGAGCTATGAAGGTGGATGGGATAAGTAGGGAAAGAGGGCTCAGACACTTGCAATAAAATTCTAGGGGATTGTTTTGGATGTGGTGAAGCAATGCTGAAAATCTCATGTCATTTTAAGATGTATATAGGAACGTTCCTTTGGAGGGGCTTTGTCACTGTCGCGGCAGGACTGCACAGGAGCAGTCTGCGCGACCAAAAAGGGTCCAAATGGAAGTTTTCGTCCCGATGGAGATTTGAAGTGGGATTTTCAGGAAAGGTAGGGTACATATAGGGGAAGATAAGTAAAGAAGGGGTCGATGTGATCAGAGGTCGGAAAGAGGGCGTCCTAATGTGATCTTTTAGGTTCTGGGTTACTACAGGTCTGCACAGAGATAGCCTGCGCAAGGAAAAGGGCTATGAAGACAACTTTCGATAATGGATGAATTTGGCTATGAGGTTTTCAAGGGACGTGGGGGACAGGGGGATGAAGAAAATCTTAGAAGGGTTCAATGGGTTTGGGGATGGGAAAGGAGGATGCCGACCTGATCTTCCGGACTCATTTCTGCAGGCAGACAACCAGATCTGGGCGCAGGATAGCAAGGGCCATATCCCTCAAGCTTGTTGTAAAACCTTGATCAATGGGACTCCCGACTTGAGCAGAAGATGGGGAGGTCGCCTCCCACCTGTGGAGCATCCAAGAAACCTGTAATAGACCTTAGGAGTTGCTCCCAAGGGAAGAGGAAGAGAGGGAGGAGAGATAGAGGGTGTCACACCCAAGAGGGGAGGAAGAAGAGGGAAATGCTCTTGGCCAAAACTCATTTTTCATTCATTCATTCATCAAATCCCTCAAGAGGGGGAGTACATGATAATATATAGAGTTTGGACTCCACCTTCCCTCCTTAGAGTTTGAATTTGAATCCCTTTGAAATTTAAATTCTATGGGCTCTATCATTGCTCTTTGGAGTTTGGATTTGGAACCCATTTGAAATTTAAATTCTATGGGCTCCATCATTGCTCCTTGGAGTTTGGATTTGGAACCCATTTGAAATTTAAATTCTATGGGCTCCATCATTGCTCCTTGGAGTTTGTGTTTGACCCATTTGAAATTTAAATTCTATGGGCTCCATTCTCCCTCTTTGGAGTTTGAATTCGAACCCATTTGAAATTTGAAATCCCAAAATGATGCAAACCCAAATACATGCCAAACACACACCTAAGACGTACACAATACAAAATACGACCAAGTACGTACAAAATACAAATACGACCAAGTACGTACAAAATACAAATACGACCCAAATATGTACAAAATACAAATACGACCTAAATACATACAAAATACAAATATGTATAAAAATACGTACTAAAGTGTCAAAGCTCCGGGGCGGACTCCAGACTGTCCCCCAGCCACAATGAGGTCGGTGTCGATCGAGTCGTGCTGCGTGTCCGGTACCGACGACTCTCTGAGTCGAGCCGTATTCTTGCTCTGGTGTCCTCACCAATTCTCCCCGGGTCTGTCGCTCTGGTACCGCTCTAGCAAGTCTGGATCTAACCTCTCCAGCTCTGCCCGGGAGATCCATGCATCATCGGACGCGGGCCGTCCCTCCAACGCACCAAGTAGCGGTCATACGCGCCACTCCTGGTGGTGGTCACCTGCTCATCCAGTATAGACTCTACCCGCTCACGCTGCTGAGGTGACAGGGTTGGAAGTGGACTCTCAGGGGAGGGCTCACTCACAAAGGGTGGAGAAGGCCCAAACAACTCACTAGGGATCACTGCCGGGTCCCTATATGCGACTAAGTCCGAGACATTGAATGTGGAACTGATACCGTAGTCATCCGGTAAGTCAACAACATATGCACTGGATCCAACTCGCTTCACTACTCTAAAGGGGCCAGCACCACGAGCCTGTAGTTTCTTCACAGCTCCAGAAGGAAACCGTTCCGGTCTGACCCGGATCATGACATAATCTCCCTCCCAGAACTCACGGGGGTGTCTATGAGCGTCAGCCAATTCTTTATATCGCACGTTGCTGGTCTCTATATGGCGACGAATACCATCATGCAAACCCCTAACATGCTCGGCAAACGACTCTGCAGACTGCGACACTCTAGCATGCATGGGTAAGGGAACAAGATCCACTGGCTTCCTAGGTCTATATCCTGTAACAACCTCATAAGGACTCATTCCTGTGGACCTATTGACTGAGTCATTATATGCAAACTCGGCAAGTGGCAAAACCGAATCCCAGTCCCTCTCGCGTTCCCTAACCAAACATCTCAAGAGGTTCCCCAAACTTCTATTGACTACCTCAGTCTGCCCGTCAGTCTGGGGGTGGTAAGCTGTGGAGAATTTGAGCTGAGTGCCCATCAAATGCCAAAGGGTCTTCCAAAAGTAGCTAGTGAACCGGACATCTCGATCGGACACAATGGACTTAGGAAGCCCAAATCGGCTCACTACACTAGAGAAGAACAGTTGAGCAACCCTAGAGGCATCTGAAGTCTTTGAACAAGGAATGAAGAGGGCCATCTTTGAAAATCTATCAACCACCACAAAAATTGAATCATGCTTGCGGGCGGTCCGTGGCAACCCCAAAATAAAATCCATGCTGATATCCTACCACGGCCTATCAGGCACAGGAAGAGGAGTATAAGGACCTGAAACCTGATTCCTCATTTTGGCCACAGTGCAGGTACGACACTGAGCCACAATGCGAGCAACGTCACGCTTCAAACTAGGCCAATAAAAATGATGCTCGACTGCCTCGATGGTCTTATTCCGCCCGAAGTGGCCGGCTAGACCTCCCGCATGCATCTCCCAAGTGAGGAAGTCACGAACGGAAGTCTGTGGAACACACAAGCGACTCCCACGAAAGAGATAACCATCCTGCAACATATAATCAATGTGCTCTTGGGATGGCCCCGACTGGAGGGTGGTATAAATCGGACCAAAGTCCGGACAATCGGCATATGTCTCCTTCATCCTATCCATCCCTACAACCTCTACACTCATGGTGGTCAAAAGATAAGCGCGATGGCTCAGAGCGTCGGCCACCCGGTTCTCCGCACCGGCCTTGTGCTTCAGCACAAAGGTATAATCCTGAAGGAACTCCACCCAGCGACTGTGATGAGAATTGAGCTTTTTCTGGGCATGGAGATACTTGAGTGCCTCATGATCAGAAAATAGGACAAACTCCTGGTGCAACAAGTAATGTCTCCAATGCCGAAGGGCCTGCACAACTGCGTAAAACTCTTTATCATACGTAGAATAACGCAGTTTAGCATCGCTCAATTTCTCACTGAAGTATGCAATGGGGGTGGGTCTCCTGACTCAGAACACCACCAATACCAACCCCGGAGGCATCACAAGAGACCTTAAACACCTTCGTGAAATCAGGAAGTCTAAGAATAGGTGCTTGGGTCATGCGCTCCTTGAGGAGCCCAAATGCGACTGAGGCGGCCTTCGTCCACTCAAACATCCCCTTTCGGATGCAATCTGTAATTGGGGCCGTGATAGAGCTGAAGCCTCGAATAAAGCGGCGATAGAAGGTCGCCAGTCCGTGAAAGCTGCGGACATCATGAAGAGTACGAGGTTCGGGCCACTCCACTATGGCCTTGACCTTCTCCGGGTCAGCGGAGACTCCCTCGCTAGACACGATAAACCCCAAGAATGTGACCTGACTAGTCATGAAAGCACATTTCTTAGGGTTGGCATAAAGACTCTCTCTCCTCAGAATAAGACAGACCTGCCGTAGATGGTCTAAGTGGGCCTCCCGAGTGCGGCTATAGATAAGGATATCATCAAAATATACCACCACAAATACCCCAATCAAAGGTCGAAGGACTTGAGTCATCAGCCGCATAAAAGTGCTGGGAGCATTGGTCATCCCAAAGGGCATGACCAGCCACTCATAAAGACCATCTTTGGTCTTAAAGGCCGTCTTCCACTCATCACCGGGCCTGATCCTCACCTGGTGATAGCCACTCTTCAGATCAATCTTAGAAAACATAGTGGCTCCCGCCATCATATCGAGCATATCATCTAAGCGGGGAATGGGAAATCTATACTTTACTGTGATCTTATTGATTGCACGGCTGTCGACGCACATCCTCCAAGTACCGTCCTTCTTAGGGGCAAGCAAGGCAGGGACGACACATGGACTCATGCTCTCACGAAGAGATCCCCTCGTCATCAACTCCTCAACCTGACACTGAAGCTCAACGTGATCAGCGGGGCTCATCCTATAATGTGGCAAATTGGGCAATGAGGACCCCGGAATCAGGTTAATAGCATGCTGAATGTCCCGCATAGGTGGAAGACCCTCGGGTAAATCATCAGGAAATACATCAGTAAACTCCCGAAGGACATCAGCAACATCAGATGGGAGATCACTCTCCGTCTCTCCAACCACCTCTCGGACTATAATGGCAAAAATAGGGTCCCCTCTAACAAAGTCACGCTCCAACTCCCGGGAGCTGACTAGCATCAACCTCCTAGTCGGAGGAACACTCAGGGCGGGGACATCCGGAGGCAAGGTCATAGCCTGAGCTGGCAATGGGGTACTGGGCCCTGGAATAGCAGGAGTCGGGGTACTAGGCCCAGTGGGACCCCGGATGGATGGACTCCTCGGCTGGGACGGGTGAAGGGTAATCCGTTGGCCATTATGGTCGAATGTGCATGTGTTTGACCGGCCATGGAGGGTAGCATCCCGATCAAATAACTAGGGCCTTCCCAGGATAATACTGCCTACCTTCATAGGCAACACATCACACCAGATCCCATCCTGGTAGGCATGGAACTGTAATGGCACCAGACATCGCAGCCTTACTGGGATAGAGGTGGAATCTACCCATGACACGCGATAAGGGGAAGGGTGGTCCACGGGGGTCAACCCTAAGCGTGTCACAGTACCCATGGAGATAGCGTTAATACAGCTCCCACTGTCTATGATCACCTTGCAGGCTTTCCCACCCAGCCTACAAAAGGTATGAAAAATGGTGGTGCGACGCCAGTCATCACTCACCAATGGCTGGGTCAAGATACACCTGACAACACCCAGCTGAACGTCATCCTGGCACTGTGTGCCCTGGACATCTAGTTGCTCTCCCTCAAGCAGCTCATCAAAGAATTCCTCCGCGAGCTCCTGGTCAGCCTCATAACTGACGGATACGACACCATGTGCGAGCTCACCAGTCGAAGAATCTCCGATGACCAAAGAGGATCGGGTAGGACAACTAACAGCATAATGACCAACCCCTCCGCACCTATAACACTCATGACGGGACCCAGTGCCCTGAGGTGCTCCACCAGTCATCGGCCCCTTTCCCTTGTCATCACGACTGGCCGGGGGTGGTGGAAGCTGGGGTCGGGTAGGAATGGTGGGCTGCTGAGGCCGAGGGGCCCAGGCTGGAGCCTGGGGTCGAGGGGGATAGTCCCTCGGAGGGGGAGGACGTGGTCTAAGGGCAGTGAAGTCCTGACGAGTGGGTTCCTGTGGACGGGCCACAGGTCCCCGAGGGTAAGGTCCAGTCATAGCACGGGGGTCCGACCCACGAGGATATGTGGGTCCCAGGCGCTGGACCGGAGCAAACTCAGACTCAAACTGCTCTAACTCGAGTGCGACCTGATAAGCCTCCTCCAGGGTCGTGGCATGGCGGCGAAATAACTCATACTGGTATTGCGGCCGCAGGCCCCGACGGAAGTGAGAGATGGTCATGGCACTCTCCTCCGTGACCCCACATCGCAAGTAGTACTCATCAAAATCAGCGATGTAGTCGGTCACAGTCCGATCCCCTTGGCTGAGACTCTGCCACCTATCAATAAGCCTCTGACGGTATGTGGAAGGAAGATATTTTTGCCTGAGCTTTACCTTCATATCATCCCATGTCTCAATCTGGGGTTGATGTCGCTGCATCAACAGGCTCTCCACGTTTCTCCAATAAGTCTGTGCCTGCCCTAGCAATTTCATTTTGGCAAATCGGACTCTCCGGTGGTCCGTCATCTCATACCACTCAAAGTAGCGGTCCATACCCGCCTCCCAATCAACATAGATCTTAGGGTCCGAGGACCCATCAAAGGTAGGAGGATCCGCGTGCACGGACCTAAGGAGACGGTCATCCTTGTCTTCTTTATGGGGCCTATAGCCACGTCGAGCACGGCCATAACCCTCAACCTCATTATCGGACCCAAAATCATCAAACTCCTGAATACGTGGTCTCCGGTCGTCGGCCCTAGGGTGTGCGGGCCGAAGAGCAGGGTCAAGTGGGCCTTGGGCCTGCCCGGGGACATCCTCACGCAGAGCTCTATCCTGGTTGGGCCGTCCAACTAGACCTTGAATGGTCCGGTCGGAAGCCTCCATCCGGTCCTCCATGGCCTTCATCCGGCCCTCCATGAATGCAGCATGATCTCTAAAGCTCTTATCGGACTGATCTATCCGATTCATGAGAGCCTGCATCATATCCTGAAGGGAAAAGTCACTAGGGGCAGCATTCCTAGGGTCACCCATTAGGACCGGGTGTTGGTAATCTGTACCACGCCGAGTGGGCATGTAATGGAACTAAATGCAAGGGAATTTTTTTTCTTTTTTTCTAATGCAAACTAATGCAAGACTCTAAGGGACAAATGGGGGTAGAACGAAGACTCAAATGCACCCTAGACAACCTATGGCTCTGATACCAAATTTGATGCGGAACGCTATGTAAGCTAGGACTCTTGGTGAAGACGCGACTAAATGGACAACTAAGACCAACAACTTTGCGATGGATTGAACGGAGTAGACTCAACACCTAATGTTCCCAAGAGAGGAATTATGTCAACTAACAAGAATTCAAGCTCGCAAGCACCCCTATGAGGGAAGCGCACGGATCCGCACGGTTGACAAACCGGCAGGGTCTAGGGTGATTAGACTCCACACTCGCGACTCGGATGAGTCACGGGACGGTCACACTCTCTCACCACGGCAATGAATAAAGGAAATGAACTGGCTAAGAGCCTACTACGCACACAAGCAGCGGCATCAAGAAAAAATACTAAAAGAGCAAGCTAACCAGGCAAAGAAGTGGATGCATACCTCCACGCTCGGGGCGTAGGGAAGAAGCCCGGCCAAGTCACACGATCCCCGGTACAATGCTGAATGAGTACAACCAAACACAGCCCACTCCTCGCAGGGAGGTAAAAGGCTACATAGCGGGACCCGGGGGTCGTGCAACGTGGGGTGACGGGTGCCGGGTCGGTGAACCTCGTCGTACGCGAGCCGCCGCGAGTCGGTACGAACTGAGGCCAGCAGCAAGAGGGGCACGTCACGGAGGCTGAGGAAGGCACCAATGTCCCTGGTAGCACGCTATGGGGGATGGCGAGCCTCCTGGAAGACGAGGGAAGCCGACGACGCCGGCTGGAACCTCCGGAGTGGTCGCGAGCGGGGGGCAGGCTGCTAGCCGGCCTGCACGCCGTAGGAGAGCAGCTGGACGAAGACCCTGGCACGTGACCTTCTGCTCGTCCGTTGGTCACGAAACTCAGCGTAGGCGCTGGTGGGGGTGTCCCAAGGACACCGGTGAAGTGGCGACTGCAACGGAGTACCGAAGGCGATGTTGCGAATTTTGCAACAGGCCCTACACGTTCTGGTCTGTCCTCTGGCAGCAGGACCACAGGTCAAAGATTGGGCTTGAACCGGGTCCTCCGGATAGCAAATTGGGCGGGGTTTTCTCTGGTGGATAGGTGAGGGTCGTGGGATGACTGGGTAGCAGTGGTGGGGTGGTGCGTAGTGGAGGTTTTGGACGTGAAAAGTGAAAACAGATGGGGTTCAGTTCTGCAGTCCAGTGCAGTCAGAACTGAGAGCTATGAAGGTGGATGGGATAAGTAGGGAAAGAGGGCTCAGACACTTGCAATAAAATTCTATGGGATTGTTTTGGATGTGGTGAAGCAATGCTGAAAATCTCATGTCATTTGAAGATGTATAGAGGAACGTTCCTTTGGAGGGGCTTTGTCATTGTCGCGGCAGGACTGCACATGAGCAGTCTGCGCGACCAAAATGGGTCCAAATGGAAGTTTTCGCCCCTATGGAGATTTGAAGTGGGATTTTCAGGAAAGGTAGGGGACATATATGGGAAGATAAGTAAAGAAGGGGTCGATGTGATCAGAGGTCGGAAAGAGGGCGTCCCAACGTGATCTTTTAGGTTCTGGGTTACTACAGGTCTGCACAGAGATAGCCTGCGCAAGGAAAAGGGCTATGAAGACAACTTTCGCTAATGGACGAATTTGGCTATGAGGTTTTCAGGGGACGTGGGGGACAGGGGGATGAAGAAAATATTAGAAGGGTTCAATGGGGTTTGGGGATGGGAAAGGAGGATGCCGACCTGATCTTCCGGACTCATTTCTGAAGGCAGACAACCAGATCTGGGCGCAGGACAGCAAGGGCCATATCCTCCAAGCTTGTTGCAAAACCTTGATCAATGGGACTCCCGGCTTGAGCAGAAGATGGGGAGGTCACCTCCCACTTGTGGAGCATCCAAGAAACCTGTAATAGACCTTAGGAGTTGCTCCCAAGAGAAGAGGAAGAGAGGGAGGAGAGATAGAGGGTGTCACACCCTAGAGGGGAGGAAGAAGAGGGAAATGCTCTTGGCCAAAACTCATTTTTCATTCATTCATTCATCAAATCCCTCAAGAGGGGGAGTACATGATAATATATAGAGTTTGGACTCCACCTTCCCTTCTTAGAGTTTGAATTTGAATCCCTTTGAAATTTAAATTCTATGGGCTCCATCATTGCTCCTTGGAGTTCGGATTTGGAACCCATTTGAAATTTGAAATCCCAAAATGATGCAAACCCAAATACATGCCAAAGACACACCTAAGACGTACACAATACAAAATACGACCAAGTACGTACAAAATACAAATACGACCAAGTACGTACAAAATACAAATACGACCCAAATACGTACAAAATACAAATACGACCCAAATATGTACAAAATACAAATACATATAAAAATACGTACTAAAGTGTCAAAGCTCCGGGGTGAACTCCAGACTGTCCCCCAGCCACAATGAGGTCGGTGTCGACCGAGTCGTGCTGCGTGTCCGGTACCGACGACTCTCTGAGTGTCCTCACCATGCCTTTTTTCACTTTTTTTTTTAATTTTTTGTCTCTCTTTTTTTGAGGGAGCTTAGATTTGACATTTGACTCTCAAAACCCTCTTATGTGCTTGCGGGGACACTGTCCTCTTCTCGTGCTCTGACTAAACTCGAGATATGAATCCTATCTCACCTTAGGGGTGTCGTATTTCAGCTGCCCTGCTTAGCGCTTTAAGGGCACAGACTGTCTTGGTTGGTTGAGTGAGAAGAGAAGGAGGATTAAGACCCTCGGGAGGCGACCGGGGCGAAGGCTCGTCTTTTGGCATTGCTACCAAAGTCTTGAAAACACGTGCATGTGTGCATATTATCTTTCCTTATAAAAGCATAGGCCGACATGGCCGAACATAAGTCTCCTTGGTTCTAGTAGACCAAGACCCATAACCTACCAGAACTTCAATGCACCTTATCCTGTCATGTAGGGTGGATGCATGACTCGTAAATACGTGACGGGCACCAGGCGATTGGCAAGGATTTTGTTCTTCTTTTTCCTTTTTCCTTTTTTTTTTCATTTCTTTTTTTTTGTAGCTATGTACAAGGTCTCATGGATTGAATTTCTTTAAGTAGACTCCATTCTAGGAGTGTGACAATTCAACCCCTTCAGCATCCATTAACCTGTAGGCATTTCCCAAAAAGACATCTTTGATAACATAGGGACCTTCCCAATTCTCTTGCAGTTTACTCTTAGGACCAGTGGTTTTAGTGTGTTTCCTCTTTAAGACCAGTTCACCTTCTTTGAACTTTCTCTCAAGAACTTTCTTAGTATAGAAACGTTCAATTTTTTAGCGATAGACTTGCTCGTGATCGGCCATGATCATTTGCCTTTCATCTAACAGTTCCAGCTGGGCCAATAGGTTTTCATGACACTGCTCAAGATCAAGCTCGGTGTCTAGCTACACTCTTAATGAAGGGATGCATATTTTGTATGGGAGTACCGCCTCTGTCTCGAAAGTTAGAGCATAGGGGGTTTGCCCTGTGGGAGTATGGATAGATGTACGATAAGCCCAGAGAACCTCGATGAGGTGATCTGGCCAGTCAGAATAATGATGAGACTTGCAAGTTTTCTTAATAATTCTTATGAGAGTTTTGTTCGTAACTTTTGCTTGACCATTACCTTGCGGGTGATATGGTGAAGAATGATGCAAAGTAATGCCATATTTACCACACATGTCGCGTAGCTCTTGTAAAGTGAATTGCGGCCCATGCATTGTCGGTGATGTGGTCACGCGGGACGCCGAACCTAGCGAGGAGGTTGCGCTTGATGAACTTGACCACTATTGATGCCTTCACTTCCGTGAATGCTTCAGCTTCCACCCATTTCGTGAAGTACTCTGTGGTGGTGAGAATAAAAGATTTTCTCTTGATTTCTCCAGTTCTATCTTCCAGAGGACCGACCATGTTGAATGCCCACATGGCAAAAGGTTAAGGAGCGATGAGAGGGTGAAGTGAAGATAAAGGAGCAAGGAATTTGTCCGCATGGAACTAACACTTGGCACAATGATGGACAAATCGGGTGCAATCCTCCATGGTGGGTTAGTAGTAATGCCTGAGGAGTTTCTGCGCTACCATGCGACCATTGACATGGCCACCACATTCACTGGAATGTACAACTTCAATTATTGCGCAAGATTCAATTTCATCTAGGCATCTAAGGTAAACTCCACTAAGGGATCTTTTATGCAAGATGCCACCTATGATCCCAAAGAATTCAGAGGTGTGGCGAATAGTCTGCTTGTCAGGGCGGTAGCGTACTTGAGAAAGGATCTATCATGAAGATAGTTTTTGATGTCAAAGAACCATGGGTGACCATCGTCGAAGTCGACTTCGGGCTCATGAGAAAGGGAATGCACCTGGGGTGAAGGCTCTTGGAACTACTGGAACCAATGCTCAAAGTGTGAAGGGGTATGCATTCTCTGCACAATGACGGTTGTTGAGGATTTCCTAGGCATAATTGTGAGGGAAGAGGACAAAGAAGCCAAAGAGTCGGCCAAGATATTTTGGGCTCTAGGGGTGTGCACTAGAGTAAGCTTTCTAAACTGCCGGACTACTTCACTAACCAAATCTTGATATGGCTTCAGCTTCGTATTCCGGGTTTGATACTTGCTGAGGGATTGTCGGAGTATAAGCTGTGAATCACCGATTATCCTTAATTCTTTGACTCTGAGGACCAACGCCATCTTTAAGCCTATGAGGAGCGCTTTGTACTCGGCCACATTGTTCGTGACAGGGAAGGACAACTGGCAAGCACTAAATGATCACCCCTTTCGGAGAATGGAGTATGGCTCTGATACCACATCCTTTGGAGTTGAGTGCTCCGTCGAAGTAGAGGATCCATGAAGGTTCATCATCGATAATGGTTCCTAACTCTTCGTCTGGGAAGTCCTCATTGATGGGAGAATGTGTAGGAAGTGGATGATGAGCGAGATGCTCAACAATGGCATGTCCTTTGATTGCCTTCTAACTAACATAAGTGATATCTGTTGTGCCCCAGGTGCTTTTGATAATGACAAATTTTTATATGTGTGAATGGATCATGAATTGCATGAGATTATATTTTGATGAATGGAAATTATGTTATGTTTTAAAGAGAAAATTTGTTAAATGATTCTCCTCATGGTGTGAATGATTGATTCATATATTCATGACAATCTCACTCTAAACAAGGAATGGATGAGTTTTCACCTCATAATTTTGGCTCATTGAGTGAGTTACTATCTAACCCTTCTCCAAGTGCTTATCAGGTTCAAAAGAAGTCCAAAAATGTCAAAGATATCAATTTAAGGTATGTTGGACTTATTAGATTGAGATACATGCTTAATTGAGTCAATTTCTGTGTTTTACAAGCGAACATGTCGACTTAGGCAAAGGGTCGGTCGACCTGAACTGCCCAGGAGCTAAAAAAAGGATGCAGGGACAGAATTTCCGAGAACCCACAGAATGGAAATGTTACAGGGTTTGGTCAACTAACGCATGAAGACTGGTCGATCGAAGGGGCGGTTGATCGGACCATCAAGTCCGGTCAACCGATGCAGACAGAGCTTCACACGTGTGAGTGCAAATCCGACGTGGCTCGCACATGGGGTCTCATCTAAGCCAGGTAAAATGTACAAAATGCCACCAATTCATTCCCTAACATGTGAGAAGGTTTAGGAAAGGTTCTAGAAGGGGTATGAAGGTCATTTGGTCCCCTTTTCTCCTGTATAACATCTTATCCACACAAGAGGAAGAACATGCTTGGAGAGGAAGAAGAGAGGAGCTCGCCCCCTTGCTGTTGGAAGGAGATTCCCTTTAGTTTGAAGCGATTTTCTTCATCCGGATCATGATCGAGATGGATCGTGCTGCGTGGATCGTAATTTCTGCCATCGTCGAAGCAATTTTCATCATGGGAGGAACCATCTAAAGGGGAAAACTATTCTTGCATAAATTCTTTCCATCTTAATTGAAGTTTCTATGTCATTGTTTTTATATTTGATAGAATTTGTGTGTGGAACTCGGATACATCTGATGTGTGTGTGGTCGGACTATGTTTAGTCCAGATCTATGTGTGGTTGTGCTGCGATCCACAACGTGTGCGTGTGTTAGCTGCAAATCGTACCGTGTGTGTGTGTGTGTTTGTTGCTGCATCTTGTAGCTTGTGTGTGAAATCTATGTTCTAGTGGATTTAGAATCCTCACTCTGTGAGGGGTGGACGTAGAGAGCCCAGTTGTGGTCCTGAACCACCTAAAAATTCTGCGCCTCTTTTGGTGTGAATTGTGTTTATTCGATCTTCAAGTCGTAAAATTGAGTGGAGTGCGATGCGATGAGATTTGAGTTAGTTGTTAAAATCTTAAATAGATCTCGAGTAGTTCATTCAATAGATTTTTAATTACGAAAAAATTTCATTGCAATCAATTCAACCCCCCTTCTTGATTGCTGTTTGCTTGGGACAACAAGTGATATCAGAGCGAGATCTCTGCTTTACATAGACTTCATAGTCTTAGAGAAAAGATCTTTAGCAAAGGGTTAATCGAGGAATGTTGCCAGTGGGGTATTCGATTCATAGGCCACCATTCTTTGACCGCACAAATTACCCTTACTGGAAAAATAGAATGCATGTATTCTTAAGAGCTCAAGAGTTTGATGTCTGGCGTGTCATTAGTCGTGGTCCTTATGAATTACCCGCGAATGAGGATGAATGGAATGATGATCAGATTAAGAAATCTTGTGCAAATTTCAAAGCTATGAATTTAATTCATGTGCTATATTCATCCTAGTGAGTACTCATGAATTTCAATGTGTTCTTCTGTGCCGGAGATGTGGAACAAGTTGAAGCTGATATATGAAGGTACATCAGAAGTAAAAGAGACAAAGGCAAACCTCCTTATTAAAGACTATGAACTATTCAGCATGAAGTTGGAGGAATTTATTTTTGAGATGTTCACAAGACTGACGGAGATAACAAATGGGTTAAAGGCCTTGGGAAAGGACCACACAAATGAAGAATTGGTAAGGAAAGTTCTAAGATTCTTGTCTCCACAGTGGCATACGAAAGCGACTGTGATCGAGGATTCGAAGGATCTCACTACACTCACATTGGATGAGTTGATTGGTTCACTCATGACATATGAGTTGAACATTAAAAGAAGTGAAGAAGAAAACAAGAAGAAGAAGACTGTAGCACTAAAGGCCAATTCAAAACCTTCTGATGAAAGTGATGCCAGTTTGAATGACGACAGCGATGAAGAAGAGTTGATGGCTCTAATCACAAGAAGAGTCAGAAAATTCTTCAAAATAGCTAAGAAAAATGGAGCATTTCCCAAGAAGTTTCAAAGAAGGTCAATCACCAAGAAAGGTGAGACAAGCAAGAAGGACGAGATTATTTGTTACGAGTGTAATAAAGCAGGACATATGAGGGGTGAATGTCCCGAGCTCTGGAAGAAGATCAAAAAAGGGAAAGCAAAGAGGCCAAAAACAATGAAAGCAACTTGGAGCGACGCGGAAGAGGATGAATCTAAGTCCGAAGATGAAGATGAGCTGGACAAGCTGGTCCAGAATCTATGCTTGATGGCCTAAGGAGATAGCTCCGCTGAAGTAAATTCTGACACCGAAAACCTCACAAGTGAAGAATGGCAACTAGTACATGCTGATTTATATCAAAAATATAAAAAATTCAAATATGATAATAAATCATTGAAAAAGAAAATGAATGATCTTGTTCATGCTAGGGCTTCATGTGAAAAATGTAGTGACTTAGAGTCACAAATTTAGAATTTGAAAAATGAAAATGAATTGCTAATTTCTAAAGTGAGCCTATTTGAAGAGGAGATTTCATGCACATGGAGTGAGAAAGAGAAGTTGAGAAATTGGTTGAAAATTTGGAGGAACAAAATGGAAAATTAAAGAAGGAATTTAAAGAGCTTCACATGAAAAATGTAAAATGTGAACAAGCTAAAGAGGCGGCTGAGAATAAAAATGAAGCATTACATCTAGAATTAAAGGACTTGAAAGAGGTTCTTTCCAAATTCGTAAAAGGCAAACAAAATTTGGACAATGCTCTAGGTGTGAATGTAAATTTTCAAAGAGGAGGATTGGGCTATGTGCCTAACAAGAAAAAATAATTTGAAAATAAAATCATGACATCTTATATCCATGAGAATACCTCTACACATGCACACAAAAAATTTGAAAAACCTCATGCACATGCACACCATGCTTACACATATGTGAACAACAAAAGTAATCTTAAGAACAGAAGAGTGACTTGTTTTTATTGTGGAAAAATTGGACACACTATGTATGTTTGCAATTTGATGAAGTATGATGATGAACTCTTTTCAAGAAAATTGAGAAATTCAAATGTGAAATACATAACTAACATATATGGACCCAAGTTTGCTTGGGTACCAAAATCACTGTGAGAATTATTTTCATCTTGCAGATTTACTTAAAGGCAAATGGAAATAAATGGTACCTGGACAATGGGTGTTCCAGGCACATGACTGGTAATAAAGAGCTTTTCACAGATCAACAAGAAAAAGAAGGTGGACTAGTTGCTTTTGGTGGACATGACAAGGGTAAGACTATTGGAAGCGGCAAGATATGTAAACATTCTGAAAACTCAATTGAAAATGTTTTATTGGTAAAAGGATTGAACCATAACTTGTTAAGCATTAGCCAATTTTGTGACAAAGGTTACAAAGTAGTTTTTGACTCTTCTCATTGCTCCATTGTAGATGAAAGTTTAAATGAAATAAAATTCATAGGAAATAGAAATAACAATGTTTACACCATAGATTTAGATGATCCTTCATGCAATAATTTTTGCTTAGTTGCAAATAATTTCGATGATACTTGATTATGGCATCGTCAATTAGGACATGCAAGTTTTGATGTTCTCTCCAAACTGTCAAGAAACAATTTGGTAAAAGGATTGCCAAAGCTGAAATTTGAATCCACCAAAACTTGTGATGTATGTTGTAAGGGCAAACAAACCAGAACTTCATTTAAATACAAAAATCCCGTTTCAACTGTAAGACCTTTAGAACTCCTTCATATAGACTTGTTTGGACCCAGTAGGACACATAGTCTTGGAGGCAAGCTTTATGGGTTTGTTATTATTGATGATTTTTCAAGATATTCTTGGGTGTTATTCTTTACTCACAAGAATCAAGCTTTGCAGGAACTTGAAGATCATTGCAGAAGAGTGCAAAATGATAAGGGATACCACATTCAGACTATCCAGAGTGATCATGGTAAGGAGTTTGATAACCATGACTTTGATAAATTTTATAGGAAGTAGGGGTACACTCATGTCTTCTCAGCACCAAGAACCCCTCAACAAAATGGAGTCTTGGAAAGAAAGAATAGAACACTAGTGGAGATGGCCAGAATCATGCTTTCTGAAAATGGTCTTCTAAGGTACTTTTGGGCCGAAGCTGTCAACACGACCTGTTGTGGACGCACTTTTTTGATGGTTTATTATTTATTTTTATTTGTATTTGTTTGTTCTTTATTTGGTCCTTTCGTTCTTATTTTGATTAATTCGGTTTGTTAGTGCGTGGACGTGCCAATCACAAAGTGATGATTTATTCGGGCTTCCGAAGAAGTCGCTGGTGCACGCCGTCTGACTGATCAGACGATGGTGAGTGTCGTGTCGAGACCAAAACCCAACGTGTCATAAAGGCCACGACATTAATTACATCTCCCTGGAGGGGAGAAAACCGTTGATTAATCGCCAGGAAAAGGGGCCCTACAGCCTAAGTTTAGCATCGATGGGATGAGATAATGAAAATCTTGAATTGTATTAAAATGCCCCGTGTTAGGGTGTAAGTATCCAAATTGTGTTGGTCACTCATTGACCATTTCATGTCTGGATGAGAGTTTCAGTTGAAAGCAACGACTGTAGGGGCATTTTAGGGGGATATTGGCCCAAATCAAGGTTGGGCCATGACCATGATTGGGTGGTCCCCAAGGTCCAAGCTCGGCCTGTAGGGGCATCGTTGATGTTCCCTTGTCCAGGGTCGGGGGAGATGAGGTCTCCGAAATGCACATCAGTACACGTGGGTTTTGGCATTTTGTCTTATTAGTTTAATTCCACTTGTGTAGATTTTTTTTAATCCTACTGCTTGTTTCTCTTAATCATGTGTTTTCTTTTGTTTCAGATTGTATTATCATGGCCCTTTCATTCTTATTATTATTTATTTTATTTATTATTATTATCTTTTCTTTCATTATTATTTATCTTTATTATTATTATTATTATTTTTGAGTTTCTGCCTAAGGGCTGGGTCGACTCTGCCTTGGGTAGGGTCGACCCTGTCTGAGGGCTGGGTCGACTCTGCCTTGTGCAGGGTCGACCCATTGGAGGGATCGGTCGATCGATATTGAATTTCACTCGATCGAAACACTGCATAGGTTGAATCGATCGAAACACTTTATATGTCGACTCGATCGAAACACTGCATAGGTCGACTTGCACCTCGAGTAGGTCGACTCACCCATGGCCATTGACGCAACTATGCTGCACTATTTGAATCTTTTGTTTTCTTATTGGTTTGGCTATTCTTTGCTTGTTTTAGCTTTGTTTTATTTCTTCATTTTTATTTGTTCTCTTCATCATTTAATTCTTATTTTATCCATGCATGATTAAGCCTTCATATGCATATGCATGTATGGGGGGGGTGTAGAAGAACCTTGCTGCCAAGGGACAATCAATAGGCCTAAACCCTGCTAGCTGGGAGTATGTGCGTTGACGCCGCCTGCTCCCTGCGTCGACGCATGATGAGCAGGAGGGGCTAGAAACCCTATTCTACACTATCTAGGGCTATGGATGAATGGGCCTGTGCTCAGCACATGGCCGGTTAAGCTATATGTTCTGATAGCAAGATAATCCTTTTTTTGGTTGACTTTATGACATGGATATGTAGATGTATGTACGCACATGCACTTGCAAGGGGAAGATATGCCTGATGCAATGAGGTTGCCCAAAAGGGCCAAGGTTTTTTTTTATTGGAGGGTTGCAAATGCTTTTTTTTAGCAACATGCAGTATGCATGGGTCTAATTCATACATCACTCAGACAATGAGGAATGCATGCCATCCTAGTGAATGTGGGAAAATGATCATACAAGAATTTGCGCACGGGGTAGATAGTTTTCGGTACGTGGTGGAGTGTTTCACTCACGCATAGTGGCGGTATCCAATCAGATATAATCTGCTTTTCCACACATCACCATTTTATATACCCAGAAACGATGGCATTCAAGCACGCACGATGCTTAATTCATAATTATGCCAGATGCATGCAAAAAAAAGGGTGCATGATGGTTTCAGATTTTTTTTATTTATGCATGAGCTTCCTTATTTTATTCATGGAAAGCCAACATGGAGTTTCTACTTATTTCTTTTTTTGTTCATGAGATTCGACAGGGAATTTATGCAACTTAATGCATGCATGAGATGAATGCATAAGATTCTACACCCTCTTCTTCTTCCCCCCTTTTTTTAAAGTGTGTATGTGGTTCCAGATGGCAGGTTTTGTTCTTAATTTATTCTGCATTGATCTTTCATTGTGCATCCTGCTGCCATGATTTTTGTTGTCTTGAATAATTCAGAAATGTGTCCATTGCAACAGTCCTTGACAGTCCACGGTTCCTTTTGTTTATGCATTTCATTTGTTCATCTTTGTCTTTATGGTTAACATTATTCAGTCCTTCATTTCTTTTATTAGCTGTATTCCTGACGAAATTTTGGCAGCATCTCCTCCAGACCCGGGATGATGGGGGGTGTTAAGAGGGTACTCATCCACAGAAGATCTGAGATGGCCCCGAAATAATATGGATGCGCACAAGAGCGGCAACATCTGCGGTAACAGCATGATGCACCCTAAAACAAATGGGTAAAGTCAGAACATAAATCATTCGGGGACCTCAAAGTGGCAGGATAACCCTTAGAGCTTGAAGATCCACTGAAATATGGATGTGAGCTCTACTGGGAGAAGATGCTGCCGGTTAATGAGGGAGCCCACCGGTTAAGGCCATAGGGAAGGGCCTGTCGGTTAAAACTCCACAGGGGCTGTTGGCCTTGCCATACTAGACCGTTCACAGAGAAGGGAAAGAGGAGGGACAACAAATGTACATGAGAGATGGGGAAGGGGAGAGCGAGATGAGGCTCGCGTCTTGCCGGTTATGCATGGAAGAGAGCATGCCGATAAAGCCATTGGAGGAGCTGCTGATAAAGGGAGGAAGGGGCCCTACCGATTAAGTAGGCAGGAGGCCCTGCTGGTTAACTGGGAGTGCGGCCCCGCCGGTTAAACAGTGAGAGGGGCTTGCCAGTTAAGGCGTTTCCCTCTTTATCTCCTCTCTCTTTTGTTTTCTTCCTTTTGATGTCCAGGCTTCCATACTCCGGGCTATGAGGATGCCTTGGTCTTTTCCTTCGGTTTCTTCGTTGCCGGGTTCGTACAGTCGAGCCTGCAGTAGGGTATTTTGGAACACCTTAACTTCCCATAATTTCTGCCATATTGTGGTATATTTGTGGTGCTCGAGTTTATACATCAATAAGATTGGAGCAGAGGGGGGCCGAGTGGGGTTTCCTCCTTTCTCCTCTTCTCCTTCTTTTTCTTTTTCACCGGGGTGCCTTCGATTTTCTTCTTCTTTTTCTTCGTTTATTCTTTCATTCTTGCTTTTCATCTTTTCCTTTGCCGGTGTTGGAGCGGCTAACTGGAGCTTGCTACTGCAGCTGAAAGATCATGCCAAAATTTGAGCGTCAACACCTGTTACATCATGAATAGAGCTATGGTAAGACCAATCATAAAGAAAACTCCATATGAGCTATGCTAAGAAACCTAACATTTCATACTTTAAACCCTTTGGATCCTTGTGTTAGATTCTGAATAATGGAAAAGACAACCTAGAAAATTTGAAGCTAAGAGTGATCAAGAAATGTTTCTTGATTACTCACTCAATTCTAGGGCTTATAGAGTGTATAATACAAGGACACTTGTAGTGAAGAAAGCCCTCATGTAATTGTTGATGAATTTACTTCTAGAAAGTCTGATAAGAAGGAAAATTTTCTTACTCCAGGATAAGAAAATGAAGATGATGAGAAAAGAGATGAAAGTGATCAAGAGGAGGTGGCATAGGCAGAATCTAACTAAGAAAATCAAGAGAATATGGGACAACAAGAATTGCAACAAGAGTTGCCCAGACAATGGAACTTCCAAAGAGATCATCCTGAGGAGAATGTCATTGGCAATGTGGAAGGAGGTGTAAGAACAAGAGCTTCACTCAGGGAAGTACAAAATGCCAATTATCTTGCCTCACTTTCACAATTTGAGCCTAAAAATGTAGAGGAAGTATTAATGGACAATTCCAGGATCTTGGCTATGCAGGAAGAATTGCACTAATTCCAAAGGAATGAGGTGTGGTTCCTTGTGCCTCGACCTAAGAGTCACCCTGTGATAAGAACTAAGTGGGTTTTTTGAAACAAACTTAGTGATCAAGGGGTGGTGATTAGGAATAAAGCTAGGCTTGTAGCTAAAGGCTACAGTCAAGAGTTAGGAATTGACTTTGATGAATGATTTGCTCCCGTAGCTAGATTGGAAGCAGTTAGAATTTTACTTGCTTTTGCATACTCTAGGAATATCAAATTATTTCAAATGGACATGAAGAGTGTCTTTTTGAATGGTTTTGTGAAGGAGGATGTATATGTGGAGCAACCACCCAGATTTGAAGACCAACGGCATCCCAACCATGTGTACAAATTGGACAAAGCACTCTATAGATTAAAGCAGGTCCCCCGAGCTTGGTATGAAAGGCTAAGTACTTTTCTGATTGATAATGGCTTCAAGAGAGGTAATGTTGATCAAACCTTGTTAACTAGAACTTGCAATGAACATATTTTAATTGTTCACGTATATGTTGATGATATAATTTTTGGAGCCACAAATAATACTTTGAATGAGGAATTTACTTAGTTGATGTAGGGGGAGTTCGAAATGAGTCTCATGGGTGAACTAACATTATTCTTGAGATTGCAAGTTAAACAATCAGAAGATGGAATTTTTATCAATCAGAAGTAGTACACACAAGAGCTGCTCAAGAAGTATAAGTTCGAGACTGTCAAGGCACACTCCACTCCTATGTCTACACCTCTTAAACTGGATAAAGATGAGGATGGTAAGAATGTTGATTAGAAACTTTTCAGAGGAATGATAAGTTCCTTGCTATACTTAACTACTAGTAGACCTGACATACAATTCAGTGTTTGCATGTGTGCTAGATTTCAATCTTGTCATAAAGAAACACACATGACTGCTGTGAAAAGAATTTTTTGATATTTGGTTGGGTCTAGTGATCTTGGTTTGTGGTTTCCCAGGGGTCATAATTTTGATCTGGTTGCCTATACTGATTCGGATTTTGCGGGTTGTAAAGTGGATCGAAAAAACACTAGCGGGTATTATCAGTTTCTAGGGGGCTACATGGTCTCATGGGCCTCTAAGAAATAAAATTCAGTGACATTATCAACTACTGAAGCCAAGTATGTTGCTGTAGATAGTTGTGCAGCCCAAGTGCTATGGATCCAACACCAAATGATTGATTTTGGTATATCCTTGAAAAACACTCCCATTTTGTGTGATAGTTCTTCAGCGATAAATCTTTCTAAAAAAATCATGTTCAACACTCTAGAGCAAAACACATTGAAATTTGCTATCATTTTCTTAGAGATCATATAAATAAAGGAGATTTTGAACTAATATTTGTAGATACAAAAAATTAACTTGCAGATATCTTTACCACACCTTTAAATGAAGAGAAACTCTCCAAGTTAAGGAGAGAACTTGGAATTTACAGAATAGATGGTTGTTAAGTTCATGGTAGTCACTTGTATACTTTGTGAATTTGAATAAAATTCAATACACACTTTGAATTCTCACATGCTTTATGAATAATCAATCTTTTAATTGAAGTGATTGAGGTACTGCTTTTTCTCTCTTCGTTTCTAGTGAGAGAAGCTCTGAGTGTTTTCCCACCCCTGTCTCTTTTCGTTTCGCAGAGCTCCCTCCCCGCCGGCCATGGCGGGTGCGGCGGGGGAGGTAATACCCCCTGAGCTTGGGATAGAACCTCCAGCAGAAGATGTTCCTGTGATATCTCTGAAGTCTTATGCTCAGTCTCTCCTGGAGTCTCGTCAAAATCCTCGCCGTCGCATTCCGGTGAAGCTTCCTGCGTTCACGGATCAGGGAGAACCGGCCGTGTTCTTTTCACAGGATGACATTCAGGTATCTTGCAATCATCTCCAGTATGCTATAATTGCTAAGTGTTCATATGGCCATCCATCGATTCCAGAAGTCAAGGCTTCTCTAGTTCAACACCTTCATCTGAATGCCAAGCCGATCATCAGCCGTATGAACCCTAGACATCTCTTAATCCGTCTGGGAAACGAGACTGATTACTTGAGGGTTCTTTTACAGAAAAGCTTTTTTATCAAAGGTTTTATGTTCAGATTTTTCAAATGGCAGTAGGATTTCGACTTCGAGTCTGATCCGCCTATTATACCTATCTGGATTGGTTTTTCGGAGCTTCCTGTAAACTTCTATCATGAAGACATGTTGCGTTCTATAGCTGGCAATATTGGTCAGGTGCTTCGAATTCATGAAACCACAGCTGCGATGACGAACACCTCAGAGGCTCTGGTTTACATAGAACTGAATCTTGACAAACAAAGGAGAGATAGGATCTGGATTGGTAAAGGCAATGGAGGATTCTGGCAGCCGATCAACTATCATAGAGTCCCTCAGCTATGTTCATTTTGTCATAAGATTGGTCACTCGAAAAAGGAGTGCAAAAAGAAAAAAGGTAAAATTCCCCCCAGGAAAATTACGGAAGATCATGAAGGACAAAGAAATATACGGCAAGAATATAAGCCGAAGAAGGTTATAATTGATGAGATATCAGTTACAGATGCAAATAGATTCTCAGTCCTAAATCAGGTTTCTGAGGAAAAAGAAAAAGATCCGGAGACTGTGAAAATTCAAGTTAAGAAAGTTGATGGATACCTTTCTGGCTCAGAAGGATCATGTCGTGTTTTGCCCTCTGCCTCTTCCTATGATTTTAAATCCTGTCTCCCTTCCTTGTATTGAGGAAATTTCAAAATTTGAGGATCTACCTTCAATCCATCAGCCTTCAGGAGAGATGCAGGGAACTTACCCGGGCCTTAGTCAAGTAGTCTCATGCATGGATCAGAGAATTCTTAAGGCTGCTAATGCTGAAGTGGTTTCAAAACTATCAGCTGCTGAGAATGTCAAAATGGTATGCCAATTCAGTAACTGTTCAAAGAATTTATTCCTGAAATCAAACTCTGCTTCTGTACTACCCGGAGTCTTATTTAGTGATGCCCGATTAACAAGGGCCAAAGCCAAGGTATTGGCTGCTCATTCTTTCCCTCCTTTTAGCAATGATTAAATCAGCTTTGGTTTGGAATGTCAGAGGAATTGGCAATAAGGCCACTGTCTGGAGTCTTGCTCAGCTTATTAGAGCTCATGATGTTAGCATGGCTGCAATATCTGAACCTTGCATTAGTTTCAAGCGTGCTCAGGGAGTAGCCAGGAAAATCAAAATGCAGTCTGTGATTGGCAACAATGGTGATTCTTCAAAAATCTGGCTATTTTACAATTCCAGTTTAAATTTGCAAATTATGCAGTTGCATCCCCAGTATTTGACTGTGGGCATTCAAGAAGAAGGCTCCATTTTTATGTTGTTTACTGTTATATATGCTTCCTGCAGTAGTGATCTTTGTAGAGAAATGTTTGATTCTTTAATGGCTTTTAGTCAAGGGGTTTCTATCCCATGGATAATAGGAGGTGATTTTAATTGTGTTTTGTCTCCTGAAGAGAAAATTGGAGGTAATCTCCCTTCGGTGGCAGCTATGTCTGATTTTCAAGGTTTCCTTTCAGTAGTTGGTCTTGTTGATGCTGGATATTCAGGTTCTAATTTCACTTGGTCAAATAATCAGTTAGGCCCCACTCACATCAGAGCTCGGCTGGACAGGATTCTTTACAACTCCTTGTGGCTGGAAAAAGGATTTAGATTGTCAGTTAAACACTTATCCAGGGGCCCTTCTGATCATGCTCCCCTCTTGATTTCGACAAGCTCTGTTAGTTTAACCACGGGGAGGTTTATCTACCAACATATGTGGCACACCCATTCTGAATTTCTAGATTTCGTCAAGGATCAATGGAATAAAGTTACTCAGACTGATGTTCATCCATTCCATGCCCTTCAAAGTAAACTGAAAAATCTAAAGATTCATCTCAGAAGCTGGAATAAAGATATCTTTGGCAATATTCATAAGGTCAAAGATGACACCGCTCATTTTGTTGAACGAGCTCAAGCTTTTTATGATGAAAATCCCACTGCTGAGAATAGAGCCACACTTAATAAAGCTAATGCAGAGATGAAGATGATACTAGCTAGGGAGGAGATTTTTTGGTATCAAAAATCCAGAGTTCAGTGGATTCAGTCTGGAGACAGAAATACACAATTTTTTCATCATTACACTAAGGTCAAAAAGCAGAGGAATTACATCCAAAAACTCAAGGTGGACAATACCTGGGTGGAAGATCAAGCCTCCTTGCTTGCTGGGGCTGTTGATTACTTCAAATCTCTGCTTACTTATGAGGAACACAGTCTAGAAGAAAGCCTCTTTTCTGTTATTCCTTCCCTGATTACTGATGACCAGAACTCTTCATTATGTTTAGTTCCTTCTGCTGATGAGATCAAGAAAGTGGTCTTCTCCCTATCAAGTAACAGTTCTCCAGGCCCAGATGGTTTCACAGGAGGTTTCTTCACCTTCTGTTAGGATGTTGTTTGCACGGATGTGATTAATGCTGTTCAGAGTTTTTTTCAAGGGTGGGGTCTTCCGCAGGGAGTCACCTCCACTATTATTTGCTTGATTCCAAAAGTCAAGAACCCTTCCTCATTTGTGGACTTCAGGCCAATAAGTCTGTGCAACTTTACTTATAAAATCGTGTCTAAAATTTTGAGTGACCGGCTGAGGCATGTTCTTCCTATGATTATTTCAAGTGAGCAAAGTGGATTTATTAGTGGGAGACTGATAACAGATAATTTCCTACTGGCCAGGGAGCTTTTTATGGAGTTAGATAGACCGGTTAGAGGGCATAATATGCTCATTAAACTTGACATGGCCAAAGCCTATGACCGTATTGAATGGGATTTTCTTCTTTATACAATGAGAAAATTTGGTTTTTCTAACAGGTTTGTGTCTCTCATTGCTCAACTCTTGATGAATTGCTGGTTCTCTATATCTTTTAATGGTCAGATTCATGGTTACTTTAAGTCATCCAGAGGGGTTCGCCAAGGAGATCCTTTAGCCCCTGCCTTATTCATTTTAGCAGAGGAAGTCTTGAGCAGAGGGTTGAGCTTCTTATTCTCTTTTGGAAAATGCAAATATTATCACCTGCCACGTGGTTCTCCCCAGTTATCTCACATTCTTTATGCTGATGACTCAATCATTTTTCTGAATGGTAGCATTCCCTCAGTTAAGCAGTTATTGTCTTTCCTGGGAAGATATGAAATGTCCTCTGGTCAGAGAATTAATGCTACCAAAAGCTATTTTGTTGTGGCCAAAAATATGTCAGTCTCATCTATAAACAAATTAAAGCAACTTACTGGGTACCAGCACAGAACTAATACCATCGCTTACTTGGGTATCCCCTTGTTCAAAGGAAAAACCAAGGTTACACATTTCAAATATCTCCTGGATAAAGTTAACTCCAGACTAGCAGGATGGCAGAGTAAACTTTTATCACATGCTAGTAGGGCTGTCCTCATTCGCTCTGTGTTGTCATCGCTGGCAATATACTCAGCTAGTGCTGTTTCAGTTCCTTGCACCATCCAGAGATGGATTGGCAAAATGTGTGCTAATTTTTTTTGGCAAGGTGTCGACACTTCACATAGGAAGCATTGGGTATCATGGGACAGAATATGCAATCCTATTGCTAGTGGCGGTCTGGGAATTAGAAGTCTTGCTGATATTCAGATTTGTTGCCAAGTTAAACTCCTGTGGCTTTCACTGTTCAATAATTTCTTTGGGCTCGGTTTGTTAGGTGTAAATATTTGCAAGGCTACCATATTTCTGACTGCACCTCTCCATATCCAGCTGGGATTAGAACTAGAGACTTTGTAAAGGCTAAAACTATTCTACTTACTGGTCTTCGGATGATCATTAAAGATGGTTCATCTATTAATTTTTTTAAAGATACTTGGTATAAACATAAAGCTTTATCTGACCAGGCTCCTTTTCAATCTATTCTTGAGGACTGCTCTGTAAGGGCTATTTTAACAGATTTACAACACAATGCTTGGAGTCATATAACTGCTCAATAGACTCGGCGGGACCTTCAGAATATTATTCTACAGAATGGCAGGGATATCCCCATCTGGTCCTTATCAAATTCTGGAAAGTTCAGCATCAAATCCACATATAGGTTTATAAAGGCGCAAATGATACAGCAGAGCAGTTCAGGTTTCAGCAAGATGTTGAATACCAAGTTTCCTCCGAGGGCTGCTTTATTCTGTTGGAAGCTCATACAGCAGGCGGTCCCAGTTGACAGCAGAGTACAATCAAGTGGTGTACATTTGGCATCTTGCTACTCCTATTGTCAATCCTCTAAGAATAAAGAAGATGAAGACCATTTATTTCTGAAAAGTGAACCTGCTGTCTTTCTTTGGAATAAGTTTGGGTCTCTCTTAGCTGACTCTAAACCGAATTCATCAAACTTCTGCTCGTGGCTAGAACAATTCATCACAGACATCCATATTACTTCCCCTAAAGGCTTTATAGCTCTTCTGGTGGTGATTTTGATATCTTGGGAGACATGGAAATACCGATGCTTGGTCAGGTATGAAGGTTGTTCTTCCAATATCCTAAGGGTGGCTGATAATATTCTTTTGGAGATTAAACAAATTGTGCAGCAAACCAATTTCAGATATGGTATTAGTTCTGATTACTGGAACTCGATTCATGAATTTGGTATTGATGTTAACATCAAACGGCCGGCAACTTCTATTATTAGATGGAAACCCCCCTCTGTTAACTACTCTCTCAATGTCGATGGGGCTTGTAAGGGTAATCCAGGGCCGGCTGGAGGTGGTGGCTGCATCCGAAATCCCCATGGTCAAGTTTTGTTGAGTTTCTCCTATTTTTACGGTAATGGCTCAAATATGATTGCTGAAGGAAGAGCCCTTTTGGATGGCCTGCGCCTTGCCAGACTGCATTCTATTCCATTGTCAATCATATATACGGATTCCATGGTAATGGTTGATTTGTTATCCAATAAGAAGGACCCCCCTTGGTCTCTTCTTCCATGGTGGGCAGAAATTCAACAAGCCTTCTATATGTGTGGTTGCCCCATCATTCACACCTACAGAGAAATCAACCAGGTTGCTGATGCTCTTGCTAATCATGCTATCTTCATCGGTCACAATAAGGAGTTCCACTCTTTTAAAGATCTGCCCATCCTAGCCAAAGCTTATGCTTTAGCGGATGCCTCTTCTGTTCCTAATTTTCGTAGGAGTTTTGTATAGGCTTTTTTCAGCTTCATTGTACTAGAGACTTGGTCTCTCCGGCCTCTAATGAATTGTACATGTTCTATACAAAAGTAATAAAATCAGCATTTAGTGGTTTGTTTGGTGGAGTGAGAATATTCCCTTCCTCTGGAATGGGGGTGCACTCTCCCTTCGGCCACTAGATGACTTTGTGCTTGAAAAAAAAATCTTTTAATTGAAGTGAAAAGAAAAATTTCTGCATTATTTTGTTTTTGAATGTTTCCTCATACTCCTTGCATGCTTGATTGTATATATCTTAGTACACCTTCCTTGGATTTTCTAAGACCATACTTTCTTGCTAAATAAATGTTGCCTTGATTTAAGACAAGTGTGCAATCATGTCATATACTAAGTGAGAAAAACATTTTTTTTTGTGAATGCATACATTAAGGGGGAGAGCGATATCTTTGTATCTAGCATAACTCAAGAAATTCACTAGAAACAAAACCCCTCTACACCTTGCACATAATGTGATTAATAACTTTTAACCATAAGGATATTGAAAATTCTTCCTAACACTTTAATGATGATCATATTCCTACTTTTATATGAAGAGAAATCGTGAGAAAAAAGCTGCCTACCCCAAAAATAATGAATAAGTGGAATACAGATCCTAATAATCGGATCTCCCCATTGAACAAATGAGGAGTCTCACGTAAAACGGTGAAATAAGTTTCCACAATAAAAGAAAAAAGAAGTGCGGATCCTAGTAACCAGGTCTCTTCATTGAACAAATGTTGAGTCTCGTGTTAAACGGAGAAGTCCAAATTAAAAAAAGGGGGTTGTATGAAGCTACTGATAGTCGAGAATCTGAAATGTATGTGTAGACAATAGAGTAATCTTCTAGTGTTATTTAGAATTTTCACATATCCTTATGTTTAAGATTCATTGCTCATATCTTCACACTTGCACATCATAGAGTATTTGTATTGAGTGTATATTGTGACTTTGTCTATACACATAGGCTACATGGTATTCTTTTTTTGGATGCACATCTTCATTAGTTATGATTTATGAACTACATTTCACCTATGAATCATGTGCATTATTCTTATCCCACTCCCACCCAGGGGGAGATATTCCACATATCTTTACTATGCTTGTTCTTAATGTATGCTTGCATGCATGACTGAAATTTAAATAAAACACTCAAACATTGAACTCTGAATACAAGTGGTCACAATTGATATTTGAATGGACTTCATCTTGAGATTATATGGCCAACTGGTATATCAAATGGTGATTTATGGAAGGACAGATTAGGTCTGTCTGGAAATTGTCACTATGCGTGAGAATATGCTCTGCCAAGTACCAGGAATTAGTGAAATCAGATGAATGATTCTTGTGCATTCCAGTTTATTTTTGTTCAGGTCAGCAATTATGATAATTAAAATTTGCTAAACTCAATCAAGGAAAATAAATGCAAATAAACTCAGTCCATTTCTGAATGCCAAAATAACACAGTTACACTCATGTGATTGCTTTTGCTAATGAGTTTCTACACTTTGCGTGAATGTTTCTGCAAGTGAGTTTTCTTTGCAGAATGCATCTAGATCTCTTATTCTCAGTCATTTACCTGACAGATCTCTGGTATATCAAAAGGTGTTTGTTGGAATGATAGGTTAAGCCTATTAGGAAGATAACACTTTACGTGAGTTGGATCTTCGGATTAATATCTCTGTCTAGTACCATAAATTTATCGATGTGACAGATTATATTAGATCTAAACTGATTTATTTCACATCTCAACTTCTTTCTTTGTCATACTTTTATCATGTCATATCTTGGTTTGAATTATGGTTTCCTCTTCTTCCATTGTGCCTTTTGCTGTGAATTTTACTCCTTTCTTACTTTTTGATCATGGCAAAGGGGGAGAGAAAATGTGGTTTATTGCAAAACGAGAAGTTGCAAAATGAGAAGCAGAATATGCATGCTTAAATGTGAATGCATGATTGAAGTGATTCGGGGTGAAATTGATGATCATTTTTGAACTTGCAATAAAGTTTTGCTATCATCAAAAAGGGAGAGATTGTTGTGCCCCAGGTCCTTTTGATAATGACAAAACTTCATATGTGTGAATGGATCATGAATTACATGATATTATATTTTGATGAATGGAAATTATGTTATGTTCTGAAGAGAAAATTTGTTAAATGATTCTCCTTATGGTGTGAATGATTGATTCATATATTCATGACAATCTCACTCTAAACAAGGAATGGATGAGTTTTCACATCATAATTTTGGCTCATTGAGTGAGTTACTATCTAACCCTTCTCCAAGTGCTCATCAGGTTCAAAAGAAGTCCAAAAATGTCAAAGATATTAATCTAAGGTATGTTGGACTAATTAGATTGAGATACTGTGGGGCTGGGATTTTATTAGGATATTTTGTTATTGATTTCTTTGGTCTATTAATTAGGCGTGCCAGTCACTGGCGTGACAGTTTATTGTGCACTCGATCTGACTCGGTCAGTCGATTGTGATATTCGTGTCAGGACCCGGAGTCCGTCATACCATAAAGGCTATGACGTTAATTACGTCCTTCCAAAGAAGGACAACCCTTGATTAGTTGCCAAGAAAGAATGCCCCGGGGGAAAAACAAGATAAGACTATTACGCTATCTCCGCCAATGGGATGCGAAACATGCATAGAAAACCATGCTACACGGGACATGATAACAGTGTTATGGCGTAAATCCGGCAGCATATCCCCTTGTTTTGGACTATGCCAAAGGGGGAATATAGGTCATCCACCCACAGAATGCCGGGGTGGAAGCCGAAAGGAGAGCCCGACGTAGCCCGAGATCCAGAAGGATTTGAGTGTGACGGGACAGTGTCCGTTCCCATGGTGTTTGTTGATGTTCCCCTTTAGAGACCACTGGAAGGCTTGCAATGGAAAGACTCCCAGGGTCGGCAGGGTTGGAAGAAAAACCTGACAGTTAATGGCGTAGAATATCGGGGTAAGACCCCGTTAATATAGCTCGTTTAGACATGGATGAAGAACCATGAAACCCTCATGATATGATGGGGACTGACATGATGGTCCATGGAGGCTAGGGTACCAAGTCTAGATTGGTTCCAGGCTCAGTAAAGTTGCTGAGAAGCTAGATGTTCGAGTGATGGCTGATATTAGAGTGAACCGGCGCGACCGGGGTTTCGGCACGAAAGCAAGCCGGCGCGGCTGGGAATGAAGGGGGTCGGCGTGACAAGCTCCCCGGCGCGCCCATCACCCGGCGCGAAATTGGCACCGAGAGGAGGCTGCGCCGGAGTTGTGTGGCGCCGATAAAAGGGTGTTTCTGAGTTTTCAAGTATTATGAGGGGTTTATGAATTCAAAGGGGTCCTTTGTGTTCAATAGGGGTTTCATGAGTTTGTCCATGGTTGTATTTGAGTGGGATAGAGAGTGAGGGTAGGCTCATCCATAGAAATTCTAAGGAGACCACGTGACTATGATGGTTATATTCCCCTCTGACGGTGGTGAGCAGAGGATCATGAGATGGTGTAGCTCAGATCTCTGCCACACAGCTGGGGTTAGATTCATAATCTCAGTGAAAGCGTCGCACTACACGACAAAGTAAAGCTTGCGGACGAATTTTGGCAGCATCTCCCCTCATTTTGGACTATACCAAAAGGGGAGTATAGGTCATCCACCCACGGAATGCCGGGGTGGAAGCCAAAAAAGAGGCAGGCGTAGCCCTAGATCCAAAAAGGATCTCAATCTTATGGGACGTTATCCACTTATTGTGGGATTTATTGATATCCCCTGTATAGCCAATGGAGAACATACAGCGACAGAACTCCATGACTTGATGGGGAGGCGGAATGTGGGGGGATTAACCCCATTGATATAGCTCCCATGGGTGTTGAGAGAAGGATAATGTTTCTACCTAGAAGGACAAGGTATTATGACCAAGGATGGCATGGGTCAGAAGGGTGTCGGCACGAAGCTATTGGCATGGCCGGCTTTGGCACAAAGGGGGGATGGAGGCCTCGACGCGACCAATAGCCCAAGAGGTCTCGGCGCGATGGGACGAGAGCAACCGGCGCGGGTAGCACTCGGCGCGAGACTCGCGCCGAGGGAGGGTCGCGCCGGGAGGTTGGGAGGATTTCTGAAACAAGGGTTTTAGTACGGTTTGAACGGGTTTCTGAGGTGAGGACTTCGGAGGGCTTTTGGGGGGTTCTAATGGGGGTTTATTCAAGGATTTATGGTGAACACTGGAGATGGATCTGGAGAAAGTAATCCAGGGAGAAAATGTCCTTCCCTCAGGGACCTCACTGGGAGCCTGATCACAGACTGATCCTCGTGAATTCCAGTTGAGTCTATTCCTCCTAGTTTCACAATCGAGAAGCCAAGAGATAGACTGTCTCCAGCTCTAGATGTGGAGGTGAGGTTGGGAAGGACTACGGCAAAACACGCTCGTGCAGATGGGATACGCTTGCAGTAGCTATTGAATACATTGAACCTCGGATGCAGAGGAAGAAATAAAAAGGAAAGGGCGAGCTTCAGCCCTCTTTTATTAACTATTCATCCAAACAGCATACACGCATCTAGCTCAGAAGAAAATCCAACTGAGAAAAATCATACATAGACTCTATCCCTGATAACGGGGCTACATTAGCATTCGATGCTACTGGAGCAAGGATGCTCGAAAACAGACACAAAAGAAGAAAGGGATATTCAAATAAAAGACATGGGGAAAGGGAAACTGTAGCCCCTCAGGGCATCATGAAACCGATCCCACCTTGACTCTTCCTTCGAATCTCTGCAACTCTCTCTTCTCCTCAGCTTCCTTAGAGGGCTCTCGAGCTCCCTTTCCTTTCGGTGGCTACTGCTCCCTGTTCCCTCTATTGCCTCTCTTTTTCTTCTATCTTCTCTTCTCTCTTTCTGCCCTATCTCTTCTGTTGTTGTTGTTGTTGTCCTTTTTTTTCGAAGGCAGCGGGTTGTCTTTATAGAGGCATGTCCCTCAGCCTCTCGGCACGAAATCCCCGGCGCGCCAGCAAGAAGCTTCTCGACGTGCCTCAACTCATGTTGGGCTTGGCCCATTTCTTCATCATCCGGCGCCAAGTGAGGGTTCGCCTAAAGGGCCTTCCTCACCGATTTAGTGGGCTTTCAGAGTAGATATCTGTTCCATTCGAGGCTTGCTCAACATCTCGCATTTACGACCATTTGTGAGGCTATGTGAATCCCTTTCTACGAGCATCAGAACTGTCTGAAGATCCTCTTTAGCAGGCAAATGGTTGCCTGAATGTTGTTATAATTTTATCAGCCCGACTATCTGAATGACAGCCGTGCTGGACAGCGGCCTAGCCAGAGATGGCTTTAGCCGGACAGAGTGTTAGGGGTAGTGGATCTCTTCTATTCTGATTCTCAGAACTTCCAGGGATGATACAGGAGCCGCGCCTTTGATCGATCTTCAGAGCCTTGAGTCTGCTTCGGTCTCTTCTGGTATATTTTAGGTGTCAACAGATACATGCTTAATTGAGTCCATTTTTGTGTTTTACAGGTGAACAGATCGACCTGGGCAAAGGGTCAGTCGACCTGAACTGCCCAGGAGCTGAAAAAAGGATGCATGGCATGGGCCGGTTGACCAACAGAAGGGGTCTGGTCAATCGAATTTCCTAGAACCCACAGATTGGAAATATTACAGGGTTCGTTTGACCGACGCATGAAGACCGGTCGACAGACGGGGCGGTTGACCGAACTATCAAGTCTGGTCGACCGATGCAGACAGAGCTTCGCGTGTGTGAGTGTGAATCCGACGTGGCTCGTATGTGGGGCCTCATCTAAGCCAGGTACAATGTACAAAATGCCCCCTAATTCATTCCCAAACATGTGAGAAGGTTTAGGAAAGATTCTAGAAGGGGTATGAAGGTCATTTGGCCCCTTTTTTTCCTGTATAACCTCTTATTCCGAATTTGGGAGATTTTATCAACATAAGAGGAAGAAAAGGCTTGGAGAGGAAGAAGAAGAAGAGGAAGAAGAGAGGAGCTCGCCCCCTTGTTGTTGGAAGGAGATGCCCTTCAGTTTGAAGTGATTTTCTTCATCTGGATTATGATGGAGATGGATCGTGCTGTGTGGATTGTAATTTCAGCTATCGTCGGAGCAATTTTCATCATGGGAGGAGCCATCTTAAGGGGGAAACTATTCCTGCTAAAATTCTTTCCATATTAATTGAATTTTCTATGTCATTGGTTTTCTATTTGATAGAATTTATGTGTGGAACTCAGATACATCTGATGTGTGTGTGGTCGGACTGTGTTTAGTCCAGATCTATGTGGGGTTGTGCTACGATCGACAATGTGTGTGTGTATTGACTGCAAATCATAGTGTGTGTGTGTGAGTGTGTGTGTGTGTGTGTGTGTGTGTGTGTGTGTGTGTGTGTGTGTGTGTGTGTGTGTGTGTGTGTGTGTGTGTGTGTGTGTGTGTGTGTGTGTGTGTGTGTGTGTGTGTGTGTGTGTGTGTGTGTGTGTGTGTGTGTGTGTTTGTTGCTACATCTCGTAGCTTGTGTGTGTGTGTGTTTGTTGCTGCATCAAATCTATGTTCTAGTGGATTTAGAATCCTCACTCTGTGAGGGGTGGATGTAGGGAGCCCAGTTGTGGCACCAAACCACCTAAAAATTCTACCCCTCTTATGGCTTGCCTTATGTGGTGTGAATTGTGTTTATTCGATCTTCATGTGGCAAAATTGAGTGCAATGCAGTGAGATTTGAGTGAATGGTTAAAATCTTAAATAGATCTCGAGTAGTTCATTCAATAGATTTTTAATTATGAGAAATTTTCATTATAATCAATTCAACCCCCCTTCTTGATTACCGTTTGCTTGGGAAAACAATATCAAACTAATTGAAAAAGCTTTGCCACCTTACTAAGCAATCAGTCAAGATAGGCTTTTCAAGCTAGTATTTAATTGGGTCAATGCGGGCCAAAAGTTTCACTTCATGAGCTAGGAAGTAGTGTTTCAACTTTTGAGCCACCCAGACGACGGTCGAGCTTGTTCTTTCCATAGCAGTATACTTCTTTCCAGTCTCATTAAATAATTTTGACAAGTAGTAAACTCCTCGTTCTTTCTTCTCATCATCATATTGACCCAGAACCTCTCCAATGGATTCCTTCATGGTGGATACATAGAGCAGTAAAGGCCGACCTGGGACCGGGGGTTCCAAGACTAGAGGATTAAGGAGGTAGCTCTTTAGGTCATCGAAGGCACTTTGGCATTTATCATTCCAATTAAACTTAGCCTCTCCTTTGAGCATATCATAAAATGGGTTGCATCTTTGAGAATGATGAGATATGAATCTCCTAATGAACTTTAAATGCCCGATTAGTCCTCGAACTTCTCTAATATTCTTAGGAGGAGGCATCTTGGCGATTGTCTTGGCCTTGTTGGGTTCTATTTCAATCCCTCTCTTGATGACTATGAACCTTAAAAATTTTCATGATGACACCCCAAATACACACTTCTTGGGGTTCATCTTGAGCTAATGCTCCTGAGATTGTTGGAGAACCGCGCAGAGGACTTCTGCATGACCTCTCTTGGTCTTAGATTTCATCAGAATGTCATCCACGTATACTTCCATATAAATGTGCATCATATCATGGAAGATCGCCATCATAGCCCTTTGATAAGTGGCTCTTGCATTCTTCAATCCGAAAGACATGATGACGTAGCAGTAAGTCCCCCACGGGGTTGTGAAGGATGTTTTCTCTTGGTCTTCCTTCGCCAGGAGGATCTGGTTGTACCCCGAAAAGCCATCCATGAATGACAACATTTCGTAGCTGACGGTGTTATCTACCAGGATATCTATGTGTGGAAGAGGAAAATCATCTTAGGATAGGCCCGATTGAGATCACGAAAGTCTATGCAGATTCGGACCCTACCGTCATTCTTTATGATAGGGATGATATTAGCTACCCATTACAGATACAAGACTACCTTGATGAACTCGACCTTATGGAGCTTGTCAACTTCTTCTTTGACTTTAATGGTGAGCTTTAGATGGAGTAGCCTCAACTTCTGTTTGACAGCTTTCGCAACGGGCTTTAAGACGAGACCATACTTCACCAATGAAGGATCTAGGCGAAACATATCTTCATAGGACCAAGCAAAGCTATCGTGGAATTCTTTGAGTATCGCCACAATGGCAACTTTTTCCTCTTTCTTTAGATTGGCACTTATTAGAACAATTTTTAGGTTATTGTTGTACCCAGACTATTTCCCAGCCAAAATACCAAGAAATAAGGGCTCGGGCATTTCCCAGAACACCTTCAAGACACGGGCTACCCAGCCCTTTCTACAACCCTGTAGGTCCCCACAGGGGTCCCAACCAACTTGCCGTGACATGCGGTGACACACCCAATTGTCCGGGGTCAACTCGGCCACTCTCATACGGGCCTTGCCCGTACCCTACATGGTCGCCCGGGACCACCCGGGGGCGCCCCGACGCCAAGCCATGCCACATGGCATCCAGTAAAAGAGTCACGGGCCTACTCCGAGACTCTTCATTCAACCCTCCAAGGTCAAATGGGGACCCGAGCAAGTCAACCACAGGCTTTGGAGGCCCACTGCAAGTGCATGCGGCTCACACACGTGTGTTCGGCATTTTTCTGAACACCTTGTGGGCGCGTATATTTCAACCCTTCTACACAAGACCACGGGCCAGCCCGTGGTTCCAGCACACTAATGGGGTCCTACAACGATCCCCCAACAAGTCGGGGTCACCCTCGACCTTTAGACATGTGGCAACAAGCCACTGGACTTAGCTCTCAGGTCAACCCGAGGCTACCCTGCCAACCCGTCGGATAACATGGCACACAACACGAGGCAAGGCCCATGGGCCTACGGTGCCTCCTCCTAGCCCCAAGGGACTTCTACCATTGGCCCTAGGCCAAATCCAAGGCCTGTCGGCCATTTACGCGGCTCGTTCGGTAACCCGGGGTGTGTCAGGCATTTGCCCGAACACCTTGCGAGCGGCCACTACAACTCAAAGAACAACGGCCCCACGGGCCCATGCCAGCCTCCCGAAGGTCAAAGTCCGTCAAAAGATGTCCCCAGGCAACACAAGAAGACCCCCGGGGGCCATCCCTCGGGGTTACGGCCAGCCCGGGGCTAGTTCGCCCCGGGGCATGGCCGCGCGCCCCAAGGAAGGCGAACTCCCTGGGGGCCGCACCCCTCCCTCCAGCCCGGTGGTCCCATGACCCCACTCAGCCCCGGTTCATCCAATTACGATCCTACGATGCGGTTTGTGTACCGTACCAGTTTGAGGAGTCAACACGCGGATGTGGAAGCGCAAAGCGACAGCACGACGGGCTCGTCCTTAAGTCAACGCGCACAAGTCTCCACAAGCCGCCAAGTATCCTTCACCCACTTGTCCTTTTATTCCTTAGCCAAATTAAAGAATAAAAAGGCCAAACATGGGATTTTATAGGGTGGGGACCAGCCCCCCTCTTTCCTTAGATCGAACCGCCTAAACCCCCCCTGGGGGGGGGGTTTAGGCGGACTTAATTAATTAATTAATTTTTTTAAAAAGAAAAAAAAGACCAGACCGCCTAAACCCTTGGGGGTTTAGGCGGACCAGCCAGGCCCACCTGGCTGGTCCGCGTAAACCCCCCCATCCGAGGTGGGTTTACGCTGACCAGCTACGGCCCCCTGGCTGGTCCACGTAAACCCCTTCCCCTCTCTCTCAGCCCGTAACCCAGTGAATATTCACTTGGGTTTACGCGGACCAGCTCACCCCCCTTAGCTGGTCCGCGTAAACCCCTTGTGACCCTTCAACTTTCCCTATAAATACCCCTTAGGAGCTCAAGGGGTGGGGCATCTAATCCAAGGCATCCAGAGAGATACACAAGATCGTCTGGCACCCGGCAAGCACAAGACTTTGAGCGCGGCTCCGAGCAGTGAGCTAAGGAGAATTGTGTGTGGGTCACTTGTTCGGTGGTCTACTACGCCGGGGGTATGTCATTTGCACTCCCCTCACGCCGTATGTAGCCGTCACACACGAGTCAACACCCACCATATGTGAGACGTCGTTATACGAGCGGACGTCCCCTCATGCCGGGATTTCCCTTCGCACGCCCGTCGGTCGCAACCACACGCGTGCCATGACGTCATGCTTACCTGCAGTTACGAGGCCATGTCCAACCGCTCAATCCGAGTCGCGATCGACCCTCGCCTAGATATCGAATTGATGTATCCCATCAGTTATCCAGTCATAGGCCCCCGTTCGGCACCACGGCTATGGCCCACGCCACAGGAGGAGCTCTCTGTAAACGTAGATGTGTTCATTCATCACGCATCGACCTAGGGACCGACCCACGTGTTAGAATTGTCCCATGGCATGCGCCAGTTGTACTTTGGCCATTACGGCTGTCCTGTAATGAAATATACGTCTCAGCACAACACCGCCGATTAGATGAGTGCTCTTGCACCCATGTCCCAGCCTTCAGTCTTCTATCTACATCACTCGGCATCCGTGCCTGACACCCTAACCCCAGTAAACACCTGTCGGTCCAACACGCACCCCTAGCTGCTGAATGCCCCGTAGCCCTCTACCCACGGCTTCAGACACATATACATACTTCTCTTCAGCATGGAACGAAGGTATTCAGATTCAATCCAATGTAAATAAACACCGGTTGCTTGCGGCCGGTGGGGAAAGACGTCCTGTACACGATTCCTGCAATCGCCTACGCACTCGCACCCATGGAACCCCTTCTCTCCACGTGTCGCCCGATCGCCCGTGCCCACGTGCCGCACCCTGGTGGCGCTTCCCCGGTCAAACCTTGGTTCTATGAGTGATTGTCGAGAGATCGACTGGCACGCCCGCATCTTGTCTGGTTAACCTTTATCCCGACACTTTCGTGCCATTCGACCCTTTCTGACTTTCCGTGAAAGGAGAGTGCCCGATACCGCCGTGAGAGGTATGCACCCGTAAGGAGGATACCCAAGATACATTAAACTCCCATATTTTCTTTCCCTGCTGTATTCCTTCCCTCACCCCGATTAATCGGCATAAAAAAACCCACGCAATAGAGAGGATGGCTCGCCTGGTGGGACGTCTCCCGCCTTCCTTCCTTTTGCTGAAGAAAAGTCTGTGCCAACCCTGAAGCCCGGTGCCCTTTCCCTGTCCTTGCAAGAGAGGTAGAGGAGGGTACTCGTGCGCACATTCTCCAGCAGCCCCCGGTTCGCGTTCTGATCGTCGGGCCACTTTCGGCGACTGTCAGCGACCGTCGCCTCCGCAGCACTCAGCATTCCAGCAACTATGGCGGCCGTCACTTATGGCCCCAACGTTATCGCCACCCATGCCCGGGTGGGCTACTTGGCAACGCCGATCGCTTTTGGCAGTTTCACCCCGGTTATCGGATCGCCCTACTTTCTGGGTGTGATCCCTGTGGCTGCTCCTCAGCCAACTCCAGTTTCTCCAGTGGCCCCTGCGGCCAACGCGCCATGCGCACCCCGAGCACCAGTGTCCCGCCTGAGTGCCGGGCACCAGACTGTCACTGCAGGCCCCTACAGGCCCCCCAGATCAATGCCGGCCCGGGTGAACATCAGTTCCCAAGGCCAGCCTCGTCTGATCTCCAACACGGGCCCCGCGCCCCAGACTTCGGTCACCATTACAGCACCTTCCTCGGGTCCTCAACCACGAGCCGCAGCCAAGCCGGCACCCAACACGGGCTCCCTGCCCCAGGTCCACGGCTTCCCAGCCTCTTCCTCGGGTTCTCAACCCCGAGCCGCAACCAAGCTGGCACCCAACACGAGCTTTTAGCCCCGGGTCCACGACTTCCCAGCGCCTTCCTCAGATTCTCTACCCTGAGCCGCAACAAAGCCGGCACCCAATACGGGCACCCTGCCCCGGGTCCACGGCTCCTCAGCATTCTCCTTGGGTCTCCAATCCCGAGTCCCAGCAAAGCCGGCACCCAACATGGGCTTCCTCCCCCGAGTCCACGGCTCCTCAGCATTCTCCTCGGGTCTCCAATCCCGAGTCCCAGTAAAGCTGATACCCGACACGGGCTTTCAGCCTCGGGTTTACGACTCCCCAGCATCTGCATCGGGTTTACGATCCCGAATCCTGGCAAGGCCGACACTCGACACGGGCTCACAACCCCGAGTTCGCGGCTTCCCGATAGTGCACTCGGGACCCCAGTCCCGAGCTCCAGTTGAACCGGCTCTCCCCGTGGGTCTTCTACCCAGGGGGCAACGTTCCTCGGTGTTGTGCCCCTTAGGCACAAGCATATGCTATTTTATTTTGATGATAGCAACACAGTGAGCCAGTCTGTGTGTTTAGCATACATTGCATTTGTTCACTGTATAGGTGCATTCATTTCATTGCAGCATGCACACACAAGTCTACACAGTGCTCTTCATGCATGTGCACAGTTCGTTCATCAAGTCTGTACATCGTTTAGTTGCGCGCCATACAGTCTATACACTGATGCATGTGAGGTCCTGTCTGCACGCTAAAGTCTAGTCTATACATTCTTTGCTGCAACGTTTGCACATCATGCACTAGCAAGTCTGCACATTGTCACAAGTCTACACATTGCAGTCTGTTCGTGTGCATCGTCTCCTATTGCGTCTCAGCAAGTCTATACATTCATCGAAGTCAGTCTGCACAAAGTCTTTACATTCATAGAAGTTAGTACAGTCTATGTGTGTGCATCATGCTAAGTCTATACATTGCACTGTCTCACTTAGCGTCTCATGCTAAGTCTATACATCCGTTTGTCTTACTTCATGCACTAAGTCTGTACATCGGCAAGTCTGTACATCGGACCAAACCTTTGTGCATTAGCGTACATCGGCAAGTCTGTACATCGGCAAGTCCATACATTGCCTTGTTTCATGCAGCTGAACTGAGCAAGTCTATACATTCATTGTGCATAGTCCATGAGCAAGTCTATACATCCCCGTCTGTTCATGCATCAATTAGCAAGGTCTGTACAACCTTCTTGGCACAGGCACGCGATCAAGTCTATACATTATATGTAGCATAACACATAAGTCTATGCAGACTTAGACTTAGTCCATGCATCTTAGCAAGTATGTACATCGTCCGTCTCACTTAGCGTCTCATGTGCATTCGGCAAGTCTGTACATTGCATCATGTGCTTCATGCAATTAAGTCTGCACATCGTCAGTATAGTCTATACACTTAGCATCTCATGTGCATATGCAAAGTCTATACATTGTCCACTTGCAGCATTAGCACAAGTCTGTACAGCCTGTATGCTTCATAACGCCAAGTCTATACATTGGCTAGCTACACAAACACAAAGTCTGCACATTCGTTGCTGCAAAGTCTGAACATTCTTTAATAGGAATGTCCATGCATTCATTCGTTGTGCATACTTTGTTTAAGTGCATTCTGCATAACAAACCAGCAAGTTTGTACATTGCTGTCGCATGCACACGAAGTCAATACAATTTTTAACGGCATGTCAGTGCATTCATTCTTGTTGTGCATACTTCACCTTGTGCACACTGCATCACAGTTCGTGCATCAAGTCTATACATTGCCTTTGCACAAAGGCCACACTAAGTCTATACAGTCTGTGTGTTTCATGCATTTGTGCATCGTTCACTCTAAGTCTATACATTGCTTCATGCATTGCATGAAGTCTGCACATTGTGTGTTGCTATGCTCTAGCTTTGCATTCACAAAGTCTGTACATCCCTTAGCTAGAACTGAGCAAGTCTATACATCGCTGCATAGACCAAGTCTGCACATCCCGTTTGAATAGTGCATCAAGTTTATACATTGTCTTGCACACACTTAGTTTGTGCACTGTGCTCTCATACTTTCAACACTAGGCATTGCAAAGTCTATACATTGCTGTCGCATTGCAAAGTCTATACATTGCAAAGTCTACACACTGCGTTACACAGTACAAAGTTTGTACAAGGTTCTATAGTCTTAAACTGATAATTCTCTCTGTCTGTCAGGTACTCTTCATGAAGCTTAATGAAGGCACGCGATCCGAGGATAAGAGATGCCAAGATTGTGACACGTGTAAAGCAGCAAGGCTGAGATGGTACCACGTGGTCAAGGCGATTGGGCGGGAACTGTGGAGAGCACACGCCCTACCTGCTGCTGCTATATATACTAAGCTTCTTCCTCAAAAGAAGACAGATCGAAGCTGAAGGGGCAGAAGCAGAGAGAGAGTGCCTGCACGATCCAAAAGAAGAAGAAGAGAAGAAAAGCAGAGAGAAGAAAAAGAGAGAGAAGAGAAGAGCAAAGAAAAGGAAGAAGAGAAAGAGATTAGCAGAAGAAGAAGAGAAAGAAGTTGAGGAGAGATAGTGAGATCGAGAGAAGAAGAGAGCAGTCTGAAGATCAGTCTCTACTGGACCGTGGATCAAATCCAGGCCAGTCAGCTCTCTTTGAGAGCCATATTGTGCTTCATAGTTTACAGCTTTCATGTTGCTGTTGTCTCTTGTTTTTTTTTCATTTTAAACCTTTCTTCAAGCTGTTTGTCAGTATTTTACAGTGGAGGATTCCACTGGACGGCTAAGCTGTATTGCCCAGCAGAGCAAGCTGTGATGCTCAGCATTGCAGAGGTGGACTCCTCTGGACAGCAAGCTGTGATGCTCAGCGGGATAGCAAGCTGTGATGCTCAGCGGATGGCAAGCTGTGAGGCCCAGCTGATGTAGGCAAGCTGTGATGCCCAGCCGTTCAAGCTGTGAGTCAGCAGTAATCCACACTCGGGTTGAGTGTGGGGTGGACGTAGGTCTGGAGGGCCGAACCACCTAAAAACTCCTCTGTGCAATTGGTTTGATCTGTTTAATTCTACTTCCGCTAGATGAATGCTTAGGTGCGTTCCTCATATTTGTTTACTGGTTCAACAGAGAATTTGTTTAGCTTTTCAGATTGTCTAATTCTGTCTAGTTAGCGTTCTAGATTCTTAACTGAGCAAAATTTTTAAAGGGGAGATTCAATCACCCCCCTCTGAATCCACCGCACCAAACCCAACACTTGGTATCAGGGCGGGTGTCTGCACAGAAGGTCCAACGACCTGCAGATCCAATCCTGCTATTTTCGGTGCTATTTCACTTTTGATACATTTCTTGTCAACTATTCTGTGTGCTGAATCTGTTTGCCATCTATCCAAATGGCTCGTCCTCTGGTTTATGATGGTTCTAACCTCAATAGTTGGCTGGAGGCCTATGTGTGTACGTAGACTCCATTGATCCCAAACTATGGAGTCTACTATCTAAAGGCCCACATCAATTACCTCATGATGAGACCAAGTGGTCTAGAGAGGACAGAATAAAGAACCGTGACAATGTCATAATTCTTAATATCTTGAGAGCTACAATTAATACTGATATATATCCTTTTGCTCTCAAGTGCACTTCTGGAAAGGAGATATATGACAGAGTCATTTCTGCTCATAGCGAACATGAGGATAACTGCATGATGGCAAACCGGGGAAATGATGATGAGGAAGCCTTATCCAAGGTAAATTCTGAATCTGAATCCGAAGAAATCTCGATTGATGATTTATGGAATATAAATGAGGAACTTTCTAATAGATGTGAAAAATTAAAATCTGAGAATAAAAGGTTGAAAAAGAAATGTGATCAGATAAATTTGAAAGCTCCCTGTGAAAATTGTTCTAAACTGAAAGAATCTTTTGATGCATGTTTGATGGATGTTTGCAAACATAAGGAGCTGAATAGTTTAATGAAAATTGAAAATGATGAACTTACTGTCAAGATTTCTGAACTAGAAGATAAGCTAAATTTATTAGGAAATGATCAAATCCTAACTAATGAACGGGTTCAGAATGAGCAAATAAGAAAGGAGAATGAAGAGCTGAAGTTTCTAAATACTGAAATGTCTGAGAGACTCTTAATGCTAGAAAAAGGGAAGAGTTCTTTTGAAAATGAGTGTGAGAGAGTGAGTACATTAATAGAAGAGATTGATAGCTGCAAAGCTATTAATGTAATACTTAATGAAAAGATCACAAACTCTGAAATGCTCATTTCTTCTCTCAAAAATGAAATCACTGAACTGAACAAATCTCTGTCTGAGTCTTTTAAGAATAAAGAAAATCTGAAAGTTGCATCTAAGAAGAAAGTTTCTGATGGAGGTAGTAAGCAGGAAGAGAGAAAAAGACTGTACACAACCTTTGTGCGTAGCTCTGAGTTAGCTAGCACTTCAGCTTCTTCTTCAAATATGCCTGCTAATCAAGAGAATAAGAAAATAAAATAGAAAAGGAAAGTATTGAAAAAGAATGATAACAATCAGCATGCTAAGAAAGTTCAGGCCAACAAATCTACTGTCAAGAATGTAAAATGTTTTTACTGTGGAAAGTTTGGTCATGAGATGGTTGATTGTTTTATCATGAAGAAGAATGAGAAATCTGATAGAATTCATGCTAGGAATTCTAATATGAAGAAACCCTCTTCTGTTCAAACCGAAAGGCCTCAATGCTTTTTTTGTCATAAAATAGGTCATCTCATGCGTGAATGTAGGCTAATGGAAATAGATGACCTGTCTGCTGTTAGAATGCATGATAAACTGTTCCATGCTAAAAATCATGCATCTCATAAAAAGAAGCTTCAATATTTTCATTGTGACAAATTGGGCCATATTGTTGTAAATTGTTGGCATGCTAAGGGAAGAACACTTAACTCTAAACCTGTTAAAATCCCTGCAAAAAGACATGCATTTTATAAGAATTCTGACAGAATAAATTCTTCATGTTTTGAATGTGGAAAATATGGCCATACAGTCAAGGACTGCTGGCATGCTCAGGGAAAGAAATCTAACTCTGAATTTGTTAAATTCCCTGTAAACGGAAGTGATTTTGGTTACAATAAATTTCTTGTAAATAATGCTTCTCATGGAAATATTCTTGTTTCAAAAGTTCAGCATATCGCATGCTTTAACTGTGGAAAGCCAGGCCACAGAGCTGTTAATTGTTGGCTGGCTGGTTATGAAAAGAAAAATTTCCATGTCAATAACAGAATTAATCATGTTCACTCACACCAAGTTCATGCCAATGCTAATGTCTACAAGGAGAACATGAAATCTATTATCTCTTGTTATTACTGTGGACAGTTAGGACATTCCAAGGCTAACTGCTATTTGAAGAGGGTAGATGACTCTAAAGTGTTGATCATGAGGAGAGCACCATCCAAAGGTGAAACTGTCATGTCAGGACCCAAGACATCTTGGGTGTCTATTTATGCAAAATAGTTTGATGATTTGCAGGTGTGCCTTTGGTTAAGGAATAAACAGGGGTTAATAAACCAAGGCACTCAAGTATGAGAAACCCCAGAATCCTATCTTTCAGGTTAGTTCTGAACACCTTGTTTAAATCTCATTATCTAAAATTATTGAATTGTTTGCTTGACTTCTGATGTCTTCTTCTTGTCTAGCTGATCAGTCTGCATTCCAAACTCAGCTACTGAATTTAATTTTGCACAAATCTGATGCTATTCTCTTTGCCATTTATTGCACTGTGCACATAAGATGCTAGATGCACTTTGCACCGAGTTTGAATGATTCATTTAGTGCATACAGTCGATGCATGTGTCTAATGTCTGCATATATCATTTGCATGACTATTAAGGAAGTTGTTCAATGTATATAGGATTGCTTTGCACTGCATATATCATTTGCATAACCCTGGTATATTAAATGGTAAGTTACTAAAAGGCAGGGAAATCTGCCTGGAGGTTCTTACTATGTGTGAGATGGTCCTTGAGACCAGGTTCTCCGTCAAGTACCAAGGGTCAAGTCTTCATATAGAGCAGTGTACTGCATATCATTAAATTTGAAAAATCAGAAAAAGGATAAAATGTTCATGACTTGGGTGCATAAACTTGAAATGATTGCATACTTGCTTTATGTATCATTGTTGCATAGTCTGCATTTAATTAGTTGAAAGCATTGCATAGCATAATTGTTGCATCTTGGTGTCAGGGGGAGCTGAGAGTTAAGTTCAGTACATTGAATCTTTTTCACTCCTCATAGTCCCCACTCAATTCATTCATATTCTTTGACATCAGATGCTCTTGGATCTTAATGCCTATTGCTATCATTTCCCTATCACTTTCACTGAACAACAGTATTGCTTCTGGTTTAGTACATTTAGCTGTGGTTATTGCAATTGTTCATTTATAAGAATCACACTTGCAAATTGAAAGGAACCAAAGGTTTAACTTTTATAAATTGAAGAGTTAAGTGTCTGCACTTCAGAACTTGAGATAAAAGAAAACCTTTATAGCTTTTAATCTCTGTCTCATGGTTAGAATAGAAAAAGTTTTTTTTAATGCCTGAATGTGTTAAACTGGAAATGTCTAGAAAAGGTGAATAAGAGTGTGTACTGTTTTTAAACAATCACTCTAAAAGAAATCAGGGCAGCAGTAAATAAGATCATCAATGTAAAGAGCTAAACACAGTGACAGAGCAATGGCTAAATTGCACTGAGAAACTGTGATCTCCTACAAAGAAGCAGGAGAATTCATAAGTCATGAAGTGCTTCAGACTACCTCTGTTCATAGGGTCAAATCTATAGGGGGAGTTTTCACCAAGTAACTGAGGATACTGGCCTCTGATCAAGGTGTATCCTTAATGTCAAAGGTGAAAATTGTTCCTTGTAGGTCTTGATCTGAAGTAGATCTAGTAGTTTATGCCTAGTAACTGGGGGTACCTACCTCTGATCAAGGTGTACACCTAATGTCAACAGCATAAATGCCACTGGTCTATTCACTTAGTTCGGTTTCTGAAAAATTAAAAAGTAAAAAGTAACTGTTGTAACCCTTTGAAATCAAAAGTCATTGAGTGAAAATTGTTTTTTTCTCAATACATATTCAAGTTGCCTTTCTTGATCTTCCATGTTTAATCACAAAGGGTATTGTTTCTGGCTTATCTATTAAAACCATGTGCCCTAGATTCATTGCTATAAATGGAGTCTATAACTCTTTTTCAGTGGTTAGCTGCTTTACTCTATCTTTATCACTATTAAACCTGAATTTTTTCAAGACTGTATATTGCTGATTCTTATGCTTTAACAGTTGTTTATAATCATGCTCACCTTCTGAACCAATGCTTCAGCTGTTGTGTAGTGACCCCTTCCTTATTCATGTTCCTTCCCTCCTACCTTCTCTACCTTTTGATTATCGGTTTCATCCGTCCATATTCCTTCTCAAAGGGGGAGAAATAATTCAGGGGGAGTTATACTTTCAGGGGGAGAATAAGTTGTTCTAAGAGAAATCTGCAATGTATTCTGCATGTTGCACTCATGTTTTTCTTTCTTTTTGATTATGTCAAAGGGGGAGAAAATTTGGTTGGTGACTCACTGTCACTTTGTTGCCATCATCAAAAAGGGGGAGAATGTTGTGCCCCTTAGGCACAAGCATATACTATTTTGTTTTGATGATAGCAACACAGTGAGCCAGTCTTTGTGTTTAGCATACATTGCATTTGTTCACTGTATAGGTGCATTCATTTCATTGCAGCATGCACACACAAGTCTACACAGTGCTCTTCATGCATGTGCACAGTTCGTTCATCAAGTATGTACATTGTTTAGTTGCACGCCATACAGTCTATACACTGATGCATGTGAGGTCCTGTCTGCACGCTAAAGTCTATACATTCTTTGCTGCAACGTTTGCACATCATGCACTAGCAAGTCTGCACATTGCCACAAGTCTACATATTACAGTCTGTTTGAGTGCATCGTCTCCTGTTGCGTCTCAGCAAGTCTATACATTCATCGAAGTCAGTCTGCACAAAGTCTTTACATTCATAGAAGTCAGTACAGTCTATGTGTGTGCATCATGCTAAGTCTATACATTGCACTGTCTCACTTAGCGTCTCATGCTAAGTCTATACATCCGTTTGCCTTACTTCATGCACTAAGTCTGTATATCAGCAAGTCTGTACATCGGACCAAGCCTTTGTGCATTAGCGTACATCGGCAAGCCTGTACATCGGCAAGTCCATACATTGCCTTGTTTCATGCAGCTGAACTGAGCAAGTCTATACATTCGTTGTGCATAGTCCATGAGAAAGTCTATACATCCCCGTCTGTTCATGCATCAATTAGCAAGGTCTGTACAACCTTCTTGGCACATGCACGCGATCAAGTCTATACATTGTCTGTTGCATAACACATAAGTCTATACAGACTTAGACTTAGTCCATGCATCTTAGCAAGTCTGTACATCGTCCGTCTCACTCAGCGTCTCATGCGCATTCGGCAAGTCTCTACATTGCATCATGTGCTTCATGCAATTAAGTCTGCACATCGTCAGTATAGTCTATACACTTAGCGTCTCATGTACATATGCAAAGTCTATACATTGTCCACTTGCAGCATTAGCACAAGTCTGTACAGCCTGTATGCTTCATAACGCCAAGTCTATACATTGGCTAGCTGCACAAACACAAAGTCTGCACATTCATTGCTGCAAAGTCTGAACATTCATCAATAGGAATGTCCATGCATTCATTCGTTGTGCATACTTTGTTTAAGTGCATTCTGCATAACAAACCAGCAAGTTTGTACATTGCTGTCGCATGCACACGAAGTCAATACAATTGTTAACGGCATGTCAGTGCATTCATTCTTGTTGTGCATACTTCACCTTGTGTACACTGCATCACAGTTCGTGCATCAAGTCTGTACATTGCCTTTGCACAAGGCCACACTAAGTATATACAGTCTGTGTGTTTCATGCATTTGTGCATCATTCACTCTAAGTCTATACATTGCTTCATGCATTGCACAAAGTCTGCACATTGTGTGTTGCTATGCTCTAGCTTTGCATTCACAAAGTCTGTACATCCCTTAGCTAGAACTGAGCAAGTCTATACATCGCTGCATAGACCAAGTCTGCACATCCCGTTTGAACAGTGCACCAAGTTTATACATTGTCTTGCACACACTTAGTTTGTGCACTATGCTCTCATACTTTCAACACTAGGCATTGCAAAGTCTATACATTGCTGTCGCATTACAAAGTCTATACATTGCAAAGTCTACACACTGCGTTACACACTACAAAGTATGTACAAGGTTCTATAGTCTTAAACTGATAATTCTCTCTGTCTGTCAGGTACTCTTCGTGAAGCTTAATGAAGGCACGTGATCCGAGGATAAGAGGTGCCAGGATTGTGACATGTGTAAAGTAGCAAGGCTGAGATGCTGCCACGTGGTCAAGGCGATTGGGCGGGAACTGTGTAGAGCACATGCCCTACCTGCTGCTGCTATATATACTAAGCTTCTTCCTCAGAAGAAGACAGATCGAAGCAGAAGGGGCAGAAGCAGAGAGAGAGTGCCTTCACGATCCAGAAGAAGAAGAAGAGAAGAAAAGCAGAGAGAAGAAAAAGAGAGAGAAGAGAAGAGCAAAGAAGAGGAAGAGGAGAAAGAGATTAGCAGAAGAAGAAGAGAAAGAAGTTGAGGAGAGATAGTGAGATCGAGAGAAGAAGAGAGCAGTCTGAAGATCAGTCTCTACTGGACCATGCCAGTCAGCTCTCTTTGAGAGCCATATTGTGCTTCATAGTTTACAGCTTTCCTGTTGCTGTTGTCTCTTGTTTTTGTTTTCATTTTAAACCTTTCTTCAAGCTGTTTGTCAGCATTTTACAGTGGAGGATTCCACTGGACGGCTAAGCTGTATTGCCCAGCGGAGCAAGCTGTGATGCTCAGCATTGCAGAGGTGGACTCCTCTGGACAGCAAGCTGTGATGCTCGACGGGATTGCATGCTGTGATGCTCAGCGGATGGCAAGCTGTAAGGCCCAGCTGATGTAGGCAAGCTGTGATGCCCAGCCGTTCAAGCTGTGAGTCAGCAGTAATCCACACTCGGGTTGAGTGTGGGGTGGACGTAGGTCTGGAGGACCGAACCACCTAAAAACTCCTCTGTGCAATTGGTTTGATCTGTTTAATTCTGCTTCCGCTAGATGAATGCTTAGGTGCGTTCCTCATATTTATTTACTGGTTTAACAGAGAATTTGTTTAGCTTTTCAGATTGTCTAATTCTGTCTAGTTAGCGTTCTAGATTCTTAACTGAGCAAAATTTTTAAAGGGGAGATTCATTCACCCCCCTCTGAATCCACTGCACCGAACCCAACACTCGGCACCTCCCTCGGGTCTTCCGACCCGAGCCTGGACTACACCGGCACCTACCACGGGTCCTCGACCCAGGAGCGCCGGCATCCCAATACTTCCAACGGCATCACTTTTTGGTGCAGGAGCGTCATCTCGAGCATCGGCGACACTCCTATCGACGCGGGCAAAGGCTTACACCCGAGTCACCCAGCCATCGACTCCCGGCGCGGGTTACTTACCCCCGGGGGCCGATCCCAGCACTTCTGACCGATGGCCTCATGCTGCCGATCGCTCCAGGCCAGGTCTTCTCAGTCTACCATCTTGGGGTGGAGTCTTCCTCAACTCCTCAGAAGAAGCGTTGCCATGGCCGTAGAACCAGGCGACTCGTTGCTGCAACCAACAACTCATGTAAGACGGTCCTTGTCGGCGACTTGCGGATCCGTCTTGACGAGGGCGAACTAATCGTACCCCAGAAACGGACCGTTCCCACCATCCCCACTTCCAATCGCTTTGACCTCTTAATTCAAACACAAGAGGATGGGGCGAAGCTCAAAGGAGCGGGTTCCTCAACGGTAGCCCGGGAGCGCCCACCTCAGCCAGACACGCGGTCTCCTAAGACAACTAGTCAGAAAAATGGCGACAAGGGATATCAACATTCTGACCTGAGAAGAATCTGGGTCACCCCAGAAAAAGCTCAAGCCGTTCGGAGGGCGCGTATCACAAACCCCCTACGAGCACTCAGATGCGGCATCAGACGGGATGCGACTAGCCTCACAATAGCATCGTCTGACGATGCCCAGTCGTCCAATGTCCCCCGTGCAAGCAAGCGGAGGCAAAGGCGAGCCCATTCTCGGGCCCTCCAGCAACCTATCCCGGGTTCTCCTCTGGCTGACATCGAGAGTGAGCCCCTTCCGCAACGCATCTTGATCTTTGACCGACTTGGGACGCCTGTCCACCCCGAGCGACACCCGCGGAGGAAGCGGACGGCCCGGTTCATCAGAGATGCCTTTCGAGTGTTCGCGTGCTACACCACCGGACACCAGCCAGACACCCAGTCTGATGACTTGAACCAGCCTCTGTCCCACTTCAGGAGGCCACACCATCAGGCTCCGCCGCCTCCTCCAACAGGTAACATCGGCACTTTTGCCGGACCGCAAGCATCCGAACGTGTGGAAGAGGTCCCTGTGGCAGACCGCGACCCTCCTATCAACGCAGAACCGGTCAACAATGACCCCCCTACGAACGAGGCTCAGGAAGTGACCCTCGACACTCTCATGAAGGAGAACCAGCATCTGAAGGCCCTCCTGCAGGATCTCCTCCAGGAACGGGACCTTCATCCGCAACAACCTGACATGCCTCAGGCCGAAGCACCGGTACCCCCGGTGGCTCGCGATGCTGCCAACACCTCAGCAGCAATTGCCCGAACCCCATTGGCAACTGGGTTCGGCACGCCCCCGGTTGAGGTTCAACCACGAGCCTCCAATATGCCAATGCCAGAGAATCTCTTGGCGCAATGCCAGATGATCGAGCGCATTGTCGAGACAAAGCTCGCCCAATATGGTGAAGGGGCTGTCACGGTAGATCTCTGCAGTGTACCCTACCCTCTCCACCACCAGCTGAAAAAGCTTCCCCCAGAGTACTCCAAGCCCCCGAAGCTGCAAAAGTTCGACGGGCAGGGGTCGCCACATGAACACTTGGCCTACTATGTTACGGCCATGGGTGAGCTCGCGTTGGACGAATCATATCTCCTCCGCTACTTCACCACTTCACTCATGGGAACGGCCTTTCAATGGTATTCCCGCCTGAAGCCCAACTCAGTCATCGACTGGGCGGATCTCCAGAAGAAATTTCTCGACCGCTTTCAAACGGCCGAGCGCAGGGTCTCTCTAGCCGAACTCTGTTCTCTCTGACAAAAAAAGGGCGAGAGCACCCTTGACTTCATCAAAAAATGGCGAGACCTCAGCATGAGGTGTGTCAATCCACCCGTCCAAGAGGATGCCATCACTATATGTCATCGAGGTCTGGCAGTTGAGGTCAGCGAAAAGCTTCTCGGCACCAATATCAAAGGCTTCGACCAACTCAATTCGGCAGTCGCTGAGATAGAAATGTTCTTCGCCGATAACCCGAGCCATACTACAGCCAAGGGTAAACAAGCGCGAGAACGCCAGCCTGGTAAGAAGGTGAATATCATAGAGTTCACCCCTGCCGCTAAGGCCAGTAAAGGGGCCGAGCCTAGCGGCTCTGACAAAAAGCCAGCAGATAAGTCGGCTGCTCCTTCCTTCTCGGAGCGTATGAAGACACCCTTCTCCTTCAAGAAGGAACACACGAAGATGCTCTTCGACCTCTATATGGCTTAGAAGATTGTCGAACTACCAGAAATCCGCAAGCCGGACGAGGCCTTGAAGACCGACGATCCCAGTTACTGCCTATACCATCGCATGCTGGGTCATTCAATCGAAGATTGCTACGTCTTCAAGACTCAGGCACAGAAGCTGATCCGAGACGGCCTTGTCAAAATGAAAAGCGGTCTCGTCGATCCCTCGGAGCCACATACGTGGGCCAGGCCTGCGAAGGCAGCACGTGTGGCTCACCCCTCAGCCAATGTCATCCACATGATGGCCACGTTCTCTCTTTCTGATGACGAGTCAGAGGAGCCCAGTGCCAATCGGAGGGAACGTTCGATCTAGTACCCAGGGTGGAGGCCCTGGCACGATCGGAGACCTCTCTCCTTCCCCAGAGAGAGAACCCAGAGACTCTTCGATATCCTTGTCGAGATGGGGAAAGTCATGCCCCGCAACTCGCCTGCCGACTACACCCATTAGGATTGTAGTCACCCCCAATACTGCCCCTTCCACGCCAGAATCTGCCACCCGATCGAGTCCTGCGAGGAAGTTCAATACCTCATCCAGGAACAGATCCAATGGGAGTAGATTGATGCGGAGAGAAACTCCATGTCACTTGTCAGACTTCGGTAAGCTGTCGAAGAGACCCTGAGTATCGCCAGGGATGCGCCAGAGCGGCTAGACTCTCCTCAAGGAAATGGGCACGGGCTGCCTTACCAGCATCCTCCAGAATGGCTCGAGTTCCGGACCGACAATCATGAAGCGCTCGAGCGGTTACGAAGGCGTAGAGAGCAGGATACCAGTCAAGAGATGGGGCCAACCAACGTCTTGGTCAACGTCATCCATTCCCCTGCTCCTCCGGCCCCTTCGGGCTCCCAGACATCAGCACCCAGCCAGCCAACCCCAGCCACTTCGGCTGTGCAGTGGCGGTCCTGGCAGGAGCTAAAGTCTCTCCCTTTTCCTGAAGAAGACACTGCCAGGCTCCTCTGGGCCCTTCTCGGCCAAGAGGACGTTTTGGTGGGCGAGACGACAACGGGCTCTTTAGCTCTCTCTCGTCATCCTCCCGTCCTATCTCCGCTTCCGGCAACCACAGATAGGAAGGGAAAGCAAAAGTAGGGTGAGGCCCTGCCTCAGCCTCGACACATCTCCTCAACAGATGGGCCGTCAGGTCCTCTCCACCTACCTATTGACACAATTCGGAGTACAAAGAAGGCATCTTCGGAGTCTTCAGCGGCTTCAATTCAAGTGGTGGGCCCACCGCCACAAGGCTACGCCATTTCGCAGAGTCGGGATAACTATGCAGAGCGACAACGTCTTGCAACGCAGTCAGTTGCCGCTGGGCCCAGCTCTCAGCATGGTTACAAAGGCAAGGCTAAGGAGCAGGACGACCAATGCACCTCTCTGCCCGCTTCTCAACAGAAGCCACTGCCACCGTGGTTAAGGCATCAAACCGCGTACACGTCTTCGGACGCCAGCACCAGCCTACCCACTCCTTGTAGGCTCATGCCGCCATCGCGGTTAAGGCATCAAACCGCGCACATGTCTTCGGATGCCAGCACTAGCCTATCGACTCCTTGTAGGCTCCTGTCGCCACCGCGGCTAAGGCATCAAACCGCGCACACGTCTTCGGGCGCCAGCACCAGCCTACCGACCCCTCGTAGGCTCCTGTCGCCACCGTGGGTAAGGCTTCAAACCGCGCATACGTCTTCGGACGCCAGTCCCAGCATCCCAGCATACTAGGAATTGTCGCTCGAAGTAATGGAGAAGGCAATTAATGCCACCTTCCAGATATAACAAGCGGAGGGCGCCTGGATCGAAATTCGGGCAAGGAAGAGTCATCAACCTCGCCCTGTAAAGGCATCAGCTCGGAGATATCCTCATCAGGATTTGTCAGCTCCGGCTCGAGCACCTCTCCCTCCTACTCCCTTGGAGACCGCTATCGCCAAGAGACAAGAGAAAAATAGGAGGAAGAACCTCAGAAGGCGGCTCAAGAAACAAGCTGAACAAGCCGCCGCCCTGCAATCTCCTGCCGAGCCAACGCCTCTCCAACGGCTCCAGCGGCTCATTGATGACCTGGAAGAATACGTTCCTCCTCATCCTACCGGGGCCCTCCCACTCGATAGTTACATCCCGTGGGAAGAAATGTAGAAACGAGCCCGCCTCAGGAATTGGGTCCAAGAGATGATCCAAAAGCTCAAGGATGGTGAAAGACTCGTGATCCCTGACTGTAGACGGCTGGGATGGCGTCCACCCTCGGGGGAAAGAAACAATGATGCAAAGTAATGATGAAAAGGTGATTTCCAGAGAGGTGGAGACGACAAGGGACGTCCACCCTCGTCTCTCCTGAGAGATGGAAATGACGAGATCAACTCAAGAAGAGAAAGAACATAAAGGAGAGAAAGGAAAGAAGGATGCGAAATGAACTCCGGTACGTGGCGGAGATAGGGGTCGGAAGACCCTCTCGCGCAAACTGACCCCTTCCCGGTAAGCGTGACTTACCGTTCCACGAGTAGTTTTTCATATACCGGGAAATCCGAGAATCTAAGTAACAGAAATGGGGAGGCACGAAGACTCAGGAATTGCAATGGAATATCGTTCTCCAGACAATTACAAGGACAATACGAACCAAGACGTACCACCACAGGACATTGGTCTTTGTGGGGTTCTAACAGCAATATGATACTATCAACAATAATGAATGTATATGTACATATTAAGACCACCGCAAGACATTGGCCTTACGGGATTTTTATTGCAGCATAAATAATAAATATTATATGTACACACATAAGACCACCGCGAGATATTACTCTCCGCGGGGTTTCGACAGAAATTAAAGGAATAAAACGACAGAATGAAAAGGCTTCGCGAGGAATTACTTCCGTCACGTGCACCTTCGCGAGGAATTACTTCCGTCGCAGGGTTTAGACAAAAATTGAAAGAATAAAATGACAGAATGAAAAAGGCTTTGCGAGAAATTACTTCCGTCACGTGCACCTTCGCGAGGAATTACTTCCGTCGCATGGTTTAGATAGAAATTAAAGGAATAAAATGACAGAATGAAAAGGCTTCGCGAGGAATTACTTCCGTCACGTGCACCTTCGCGAGGAATTACTTCCGTCGCAGGATTTAGACAGAAATTAAAAGAATAAAATGACAGAATGAAAAGGCTTCGCGAGGAATTACTTCCGTCACGTGCACCTTCGTGAGGAATTACTTCCGTCGCAGGGACCTCCGCGAGGAATTACTTCCGTCCACGGGGTTTAAACAGAAGGAGAAAATGACGGAAAAGGAAGTGGGAGGGGATGTGATCGCCCGGGGCTGAGAACCCCACAAAAAAGAACTGTGATCGCGTTCGCCGTCAGGGCGGGAGCAGTGTGGGTTCTCTCTTCCTCTTCTGTCGGCCGGCCGACGAAGAGGGCTTCCTTCGGTTACCCTTATTTTTATTATTCTTTTTTGTTTTATTTTATCTTTTGTTATTATATTTTTTTGGGGTTTTGTTGCTTTTATTATTATTATTATTTTTTATGCTTTTATGTCTTTTTAAAGAGATGTGAGAAAGTGAAGAAAGAAATCGAGAGATAGATGAGAGAATAAGATAATATGATATAAGGAAAAACCACTAAGAAAATATAGATAGAGTGAGAAACTTATTTTAGACAAAATAGAAAAGGACGGAGATGGAGATTTAACAATATATAACAATAACAAGGGAGAGAAGACAGACTTATTTTTGGACAAAAAATAGAGAAGGATAAAGGTGGAAATTTAACGATAAATAACGATGACAAGGGACAGAATTAGAATAGGACGAGGGAGGTGATAGTCGGGTACCTCAAAATAGGAGAGATGGTCGCAGTTTATCCCCGAACTGGGGGCACGTGAGTTGCTCCTCTTCCTCTCTCGGCCGATTGAAGAAGCGGACTTCTGGACTGGTTAACCCTTCACAGAGAGAGCAAACGAAAGAAAAATAACAACGAAATAAGGACAACGGTGGCGTAGTACCAATTCTTTAGAAACCAATATTGAAAATAACATAAACGGATACGCACCTGATTGGTGGTGTTTGAAACCCCTTTGGAACTAATGGATGGATGAGCGATATGATGAATGAATGACTAAGATTCTCTCAAAGAGAGGAATTTGATGAATATGGCGAACGATGCATGCATGCGATTAACTAAATAAAAATAGAGGACGAAGGGGGGAAGAAAGCTTATTCGGAGATGGGTGATGGGCTCGAGGGTGAGCTTCTCCAGCAAAGTGAGAATGGTGCAGACACACGGCGCAGCAGGACAGCTTTAGAGTCTCTTTTCCACTTCAAATCAACACGTGCATACGTTCACAGACACGTACCCCTACACAAACACACACATACACACATGTATATGTACATAAACATATTACATATATATATATATTCTATATTATAGGTATTATATGTATTATATATATATTATATAATATGTAAATATTACATATACATATGCTGTATCCAATATATATATATATATATATATATATATATTACTTATATAAATGTTATATACGTATAAATAGTATATACAAGAGGGAAGGGGAAAAGACAGAAAAGGGGAAATGAGCAGAGGGGGAAAGAGAGATGAGGCAGGGAGAGGGGAGAGGGGGGAGAACAGAGAGAGAAGTAGAGGGAAGAGAGTTTTTTTAAAAAAAAAACAAAAGGAAAATAAAAAGGGTGAGAGGAAGAGGGACGGTGGGAGGGGGATAAAAAAGGAGAGAAAAAAAGGAAAGGAAAAAAAAAGAAGTAAGAGAGGGGGAGATCGAGAGAGGGTGAGAGAGAGGAGAGAGAGAGATTGCGGAGGGAGAGTGAGAGGGAGTGAGAGAGGGAGAGAGAGAGATGGGGAAGTGGAAGAGAGAGAGGGAAAGAGAGGTTAAGAGAGAAACTGAGGGAGGGAGAGAGAGAGAGAGAGAGAGAGAGAGAGAGAGAGAGAGAGAGAGAGAGAGAGAGAGAGAGAGAGAGAGAGAGAGAGAGGGAGAGAGGGACCCGCGGCGGGGGGAAAAAATAAAATAAAAAAAAGAGAAGAAGAAGTGAGAGAGATCGAGAGGGAGAGAGAGAGAGAGAGAAAGAGGAGGGAGAGAGAAGACGGGAGATAGAGAGGGAGGAGAGAGAAGAGAGGGGGAGAACAGAGTGAGAGAGAGAGAGAACGGAGAAAGAGAAGGAGAGAGAGGGGTGCGAGAGAGAGAAAGAGTGGGGGGGCGAGAGAGAGAGAGAGGGAGAATTGGATTTGGTATTTTTATCCAAGTGCTTTATGTATGTTCTTGAGGAGGCTCTTGAGTTGAAAATATGTGCAAAACATTTATGTGACTCTTGCTAATGCTTTCATAATCATATTACATGTCTTTTGGGTCTTGTACTCAAAACTAGTTCCATATGTGAATGCATGATCCAAATATTTTAATTCATGATTGGTTACATTGGGTTGCACTTTTAGATCATTGGGAATGCTTTAAAATATCATTTCATGAGGTTTCAAGGTCAATGGGTCGACCCCCACTCAATGGGTCGACCCCTGGGCAAGAAAAGGCTTAAAAGGGCTTCTGGATGAAAGTGGGTCGACCCCCCCTCACAAGTGGGTCGACCCCCCTATAACAAACCTACCAGACAGCATTCTGTCTGGCAGGTGGGTCGACCGCCCTCCTAAGTGGGTCGACCCCCCCTCATTCGCAGCTCCGTGCGGGATTTCGTAAGTCACCGAAACCTAGTCTAATGACCTCCGATTGGGATGAAAATTTACCCTAATGACCTTGGGTTACTAATGAACATATTAGGGTAGTTTTGTTAGGGTTTTTCAAGGGCAATATGGTCTTTTCATCATTCTATCATGGGGCTATATATATGTTGCGAATTTGGAAGAAATATAAAGAAGCTCAAATTTTCTCTATCTATTTTTGCAGGGAAAGAAGGGAAAGGGCGGCCAGAGCTGAGGAGAGGTTGAATAGAGCAAGGATTCAAGATCTACATCCATTCTCAAGCCTCCAATGCCAGATCCGTGACCGGTTCTTTAAGGAGAAAGCACCGGTGGCTCGATTTACCTCGAGTTTCTTCTTCCTCTCGTGTGGAACCAACGAAGCATCTTCTATCGGCCTCCAACCTAAGAGAAGACATTCTTGATCTTGTTTCTCTTGATGATTCATGTCTATGTTCATTTCTATGAGTGCTTCATAGTCAATCTTCATCTAAATACTTCTGTGGGGATTCATTGTATATCTTGTTATTTTATCAAACTCGGAATATCAAAGTGTATGTGCGGAGCTTCGTCTCCGTGTGTTGGGTTTCACTGTGGGGAAGGTTTCCTCATGGTTAGTTATGTGTAGACGGAGCTGCGTCTCCGTGTGGATTTAGTGTCCGGGGCGTGTTCCCCGATTCTGTGTGTGGTTGTGTGCTGCGGTAGCAGCGTGTTGGGGATTTTCCCCGTGTGTGGATATTGCTGCGGAAGCAGCGTGTGTGTGTGTGGTTGGGGTTCATCCCCGTGTTGCTACGAAAGTAGCGTGTAGTGAACCTCACCCGGTTGGGTGAGGGGTGGACGTAGGGAGCCCGTCGTGGTCCCGAACCACCTAAAAATCCTTGTGTCTCGTGTGAATGCCTGTGTGTTTGTCCCTTTCTTCTATCTCCATTCACAGGTTAATTTAATAGATTTTTACTCACTACACCACTGCACACTGCTACTTCTGTTATCCGTGTTGGGCATATTTTTATCTAAGGGTTGCATAGTTATTACGAGTGAGATCGGAAAGATCGAGTGAATCTTTTAAATCTCATGTTTGTTCAGGCTAATCAAGTGGTTTGTTTTAATTCCATCGTGTTCAGTTAAGAGTGTTTTTTAAATCCGCCATCTAGGTCAAGGGGACAATTCAACCCCCCCTTCTTGTCTGCCATCTCGTCTGGGCCAACAATTGGTATCAGAGCACAGTCTCTGATTTTATTCAGCGGACCTCACGGTCTAGGAGTAAAGATCATTTTCATGATAGCTAACTTAGATTTTATTCCTATCTTTGATGGTTTTGATTTCACATCATGGCTTGGAAAATTGTGTGTTTGCATTTCTACTACTAATCCAAGGCTTTTGAACTTAATGACTAATGGTCCTCATGCTTTACCAAAAGACAAATCAAAGTGGACCGATGAGCACAAGAAAAAGGATTCTGATAATCATTTTGTTTTGAATACTCTTAAGGCTACAATGAACACTGATGTTTATCCTTTCGTCTTATCTTGTAGGTCAGCCAAAGATATCTTGGATGGGCTAAGCAAGGCCCAAAAAGGAAGCGACAACAATGATGAGTGCCTCGTGCAAACAAAGAAAATGAATGTCAAAGCGAGGAAAACTCCAAGGTAAATTCTAATTCTGATGAAGAGGATGAGCTTAGCTATGATGAGTTAATGGATGCTTACGATGAGTTAGTTGATAAATACAAAGCCTTAAAATCTGAGAACAGAAATATGAAAAAGAAACTTAATGATCATTCACATGTTAACTCTCCATGTGCCAAATGCTCTCAAATTGAAAATACTTGTATTGATAATCTTTCATGTGAGAAATGCTCTGAGCTTAGGAACTCGAATAAAAATTTGTTGCATGATGTTGCTGTGCATGAAGAAATTATTTCAATTCTGAAAGCTGAAAACAAATCCTTATTGGACAAAATTTCAGAACTTCAACATATGGCAAAAGATAATGAAAATCTAAAAGAATTGAATTGTGTTATGTCTGAAAAACTGCTTGTCCTTGAAAAAGAAAAATGCATGTCTGTTGACAAGTCGGATAAACTGAAGGAACTTAGAGAGGAAATAGAAAGCCTTAGAAATTTGAATGATAAATTTGAATCCAATGAAGTCATGGGTAAAATGGTTAATGATAATGTGAGTTTTCAAATGAAAGAACATGAACACACTTCCATGAGCAAACAATCATTTGACAAACTCCAAGATGAAAACACTGCATTGTTAATTCAAATTTCATTGCTTGAAGGAGAATTGAAAAGTCTCAAAAAATTTGAAAAAGGAAAATATGTGATTATTGATGGTGATTGTGACAAACTGCATATCCTTGAACAAGAAATTGAAAGTCACAAAAGTGTAAATCTCTTGTTGAATGAAAAAGTCAGTTCCTGTGAAAAAGAGATTGATGATCTTGAAATGCATATTATGTCCTTGCAAAATGAAATCAAAATTTTGAATGAATCATTGTCTTTGCATGATAAAGGAGATCAAAATCAGAAAAATGTTGATCATCACTCTTGTGTGCATGAAAAACTTCAAACTGTCAAATATGATCATGCATCAAAGAAAAGAAGAAATGTTTCATGTTATTATTGTGGACAATATGGCCATGATATGTATGATTGTTACTTGATGAAACTTGATGATGAAGAAGCATTAAAGTCAAGAATGAAAAATGTTGATGGTTTCATAAATCATGACATATTCATAAAGAAGAATCACAACATGCATTGCTTCTACTGTGGTTTACATGGTCATGTCTTTGAACATTGTATTACAAAGAAACATGATGATCAATGGTCTCTCAAAAAGAATTTTTCCTGTCATTACTGTGGTCAAAATGGACATGTGATGAATGATTATCATGTAATGAAAAATGATGACAATTGGTTTTAAAAGGAAAATCTTCTAATTGCTATTATTGTGGTGAGAATGGTCATTCAATAGATGATTGTTCCACCATGAGAAATGATGATGATTGGTTTGCTAGGAGATACAAGAATCCATCTGTTCATGTTAACACTAACCTCTCGGGACCCAAGATGGCTTGGGTACCCAAAACTCCAAAATTAGAATTTGTCTTGTAGGGGTGCCTTGAAGAGGAAGAACTAGATGACAAATAAAAACCCTTCAAGGCAAGAGAAATAATGAGCTCTTTTGATAATGAATTTGGTACATTGGCTGTTTTTTGAATTATTCAACTCAGGTAAGCGGTTGAATTTTGTGAAATACATCGTGCTTCTAACTGCAACTTCACATTCAGAATGACAGTTCATGCTTGCTAATTTCCATATTTCTGAATAGAAGTCAAATCCTTGGTTTTGAAATTAATCTTGTTTAGGTCTTTTTGAAAAACTCTGAAAAAGTGAAATGTGAGTTTGTAGAAAAATCTTGAAATTAAAAAGATGCATTTCTGCGTCATTGATTTTCTCAACTTCTGAAATCATGAGATCTTGTGAGCTTCATGCCCAGATGAGTTGAACACTCTTTTCTACACATTTTGCAAATAACAATTTAGGTTTGTATGCTTTACACTGTGCATAGAGTCCTTCAGACTCTTACTTACTATTTACAAATAACAACTCACATGTGCATACATAGAATACATACTTAGCTTCATGATACTCATTGCACATATCATACACATCTTTGCATACTGTTGAATAGGAATAATTTTTCAATCATCCTTCTAGGTTACATGCATACATTTGCATGTTATTGCATACTCGTGTGCTTGAATGTCATGATTATTTGGTATATCAATGGCGATAGTGGAAGGTTGGATTATGTCCAACTGGAAGCTTTTCTCATGCGTGATGGTGGTCTTCGGACCAATGTACTCCGCCAAGTACCAATAATCATTTGCTTGAAAACATTGAAAGATCCCTGGTTGAATGCATGTATATACTTTATACCCATCTTTTTGACTTCTTCTATGACTCATCCTTTGCTAAACGAAATTGCATTGATTTAGACATGTTTGTTACATGGCATATATTAAGGGGGAGATTTTTTTATAACCGTGCATACATTTAGGGGGAGACATTACTATGATGAAACTAATTCATATCTTACATTCAAAACAACCACCCACACAAAATGCACCTTTTTGAGATAATGATTCAATTTAATAAGGATTACGATTTTCTACTCTACACTTTTAAGGACTTTTGATTCTCTACATGAAATTCACATGTCTCGTGAGGAAAAAGCTATTTACCCCACCAAAAAGTCATATAAGTGGAACGTGGATCCGAGTAGCCGGGAATCCCCCCTGAAACAAAGGAGGAAACTCACGTCGAAAGGAGAAACTAATCCACACTAAAATAAGTGTGATTTGCCACCGAGTAGCTGGGAAGTGTCCCTAAGATAAAGGATACAACTCGCGTCGAAAAGTATCTCATCCACATCATAAAAAGTGACGAAACTGAGTAACCGGGAATTGCCCCTGAAACAAAGGGCATGACTCGTGTCAAAAGGTTAGTCACACCATTTATAGTAATTTGAAAAAAAAATTGGGGTCATACGAAGCTACCAATATTCGAGCATTGTGTTGAAAGTGTATGGATGATAAGTACTTTGTAGTGTTCTATAGAAAATTTGATTTTCCATATTACCTTGAAATTCATTACTCAATCATCACATTTGCACCTTGGGTTTGATTGTTTGAATGTTCCTTATGAATCTATCGCTTATCATGATTTATGCAGTACTTATTTATGTAAGCACGACCTTCTTAGTATTGTACATGCACATCATGTTCTATAATCGATTGCATAATCCTTACACCCATCCCGAAGGGACTTGCATGAGTCTACATCTTATTATGCATGCTTGAATGCTTGACTGCTTGATTCAGTTTGTTCATATCATACTTCATCTTGATGCATCTTTCGCTTATACTTGCAAATAACAGGTTAAATAACCCATTGTCAGCTGGTTTTTGCTCTTGACAATTGGGGAGAATAATGTGCTTTTAGCAACTTGTGCAAAGTTTGGTCATCTTGCATATAATCTTGAACAAAATTCAAAAGATGAACATTTGCATATAATTTTGTCATCTTACATACTGCACATCAAATGTCATTTCTTGCATGGTCTTCATGGTTCACACACCTTCCCTAAATGGTCGGTCATTGCTGGGTTCGTATGCCTTTGATATTTCATTCTCTTTCATTCATGCTAAAATCTCACATTTGTCATCTTAACCCCCACTTTTTGATAATGCCAAAGGGGGAGAGAATTTTGGGTGGCCATAATATTTTGTCATCATCAAAAAGGGGGAGATTATTGGGTTCGCCTGCGCTCTCTCATTGTCTCTTGTGATGGTTTTGATGATAACAAAATATTGTGTGTAAGTTTTATGAAAATGTCATTTGGCTCTTGCATAAGTTGAATGTAGATCTTGCATATTTATCATGGGACATTTGAGGTGTTCTAGGTCGTAACCTGTTTTACATGAGCATTGACCTATTTGAGTTGGATGAGATTCATGCACTGTGTTTAGTTACAGGATGCTCATATGTTGCTGAAATGATTGTGGTTCATATACATAGTTTATGGGTTGACAAGGCTTTCAACTTGCCCTTATATCTATGTTAGGTGAATGAATCTAGCTTATCTTGGACTGAACTTGAATTCTTGGACTAATCATGTGTGCCTTGCTTGAATTGTTTTGATATGTGAACTCATGATGTATCTTGATTGGAATGTGTGAGTCACTTGTGCACATAGCTACATTTTAAGATACTATCTTGCTAGGCTTTTCTTATGCATGAATGCTTGGTTGAATTCTATTTAGAAATAGTTCTTCATGTTTGAAGCAAGTTCTGATTTGATATATGAAATTCATGCTTGTGCTTTTCATGGGATATGGTTTGGTGATAACATGGCCAGGCTCATCTGTGTTAACTTTCATTAAAGCTTTCTTTGAAGTGAAAATGGGTAAAGATTTGCATTGATTTGTCTTCCATGAGAATGAGCATTTTGTGTGGTGTATCTTGCATTAATGGCTATCATATGCACAAACGTTTTCAATATATGCACCGATATTGCCCTTGTGTTACACATTCCTCTAGTGCCTAATGCTCATGCGTGAACCTTGTTTCTATACATTCTATCATGAGATTAAATTATGGAGGAATTGCTTTGAAGTTAGTTTCTCATATACATTGGTTAATATTGACACACTTCTGAAGTTTCAGAATGTGCAGGTTTTAATTCCCCCACATATCTCTAAAATCATAGTAAGAATCTTCTTATGATGGACTTCCATGTGGGGAGATTAGGCTTAGATTATGCTTCATGTCCTTGGGGTAAATTGGCTTCCAAATTGTCAATTTGATAATTGTAGTTCATATTGCATCATGCTCATTATGATTCCTATTCTTTCATGCAAGATCTAATTGGATTTGGTATATTTATCCAAGTGCTTTATGTATGTTCTTGAGGAGGCTCTTGAGTTGAAAATATGTGCAAAACATTTATGTGACTCTTGCTAATGCTTTCATAATCATATTACATGTCTTTTGGGTCTTGTACTCAAAACTAGTTCCATATGTGAATGCATGATCCAAATATTTCAATTCATGATTGGTTACATTGGGTTGCACTTTTAGATCATTGGGAATGCTTTAAAATATCATTTCATGAGGTTTCAAGGTCAATGGGTCGACCCCCCCACTCAATGGGTCGACCCTTGGGCAAGAAAAGGCTTAAAAGGGCTTCTGGCTGAAAGTGGGTCGACCCCTCTGTAACAAACCTGCCAGATAGCATTCTGTCTAGCAGGTGGGTCGACCCCCCTCCTAAGTGGGTCGACCCCCCCTCATTCGCAGCTCCGTGCGGGGTTTCCGTAAGTCACCGAAACCTAGTCTAATGACCTCCGATTGGGATGAAAATTTACCCTAATGCCCTTGAGTTACTAATGAACATATTAGGGTGGTTTTGTTAGGGTTTTGCAAGGGCAATATGGTCTTTTCATCATTCTATCATGGGGCTATATATATGTTGCGAATTTGGAAGAAATATAAAGAAGCTCTAATTTTCTCTATCTGTTTTTGCAGGGAAAGAAGGGAAAGGGCGGCCAGAGCTGAGGAGAGGTTGAATAGAGCAAGGATTCAAGATCTACATCCATTCTCAAGCCTCCAATGCCAGATCCGTGACCGGTTCTTTAAGGAGAAAGCACCGGTGGCTCGATTTACCTCGAGTTTCTTCTTCCTCTCGTGTGGAACCAACGAAGCATCTTCTATCGGCCTCCAACCTAAGAGAAGACATTCTTGATCTTGTTTCTCTTGATGATTCATGTCTATGTTCATTTCTATGAGTGCTTCATAGTCAATCTTCATCTAAATACTTCTGTGGGGATTCATTGTATATCTTGTTATTTTATCAAACTCGGAATATCAAAGTGTGTGTGCGGAGCTTCGTCTCCGTGTGTTCGATTTCACTGTGGGGAAGGTTTCCTCATGGTTGGTTATGTGTAGATGGAGCTGCGTCTCCGTGTGGATTTAGTGTTCGGGGCGTGTTACCCGATTCTGTGTGTGGTTGTGTGCTGCGGTAGTAGCGTGTTGGGGATTTTCCCCGTGTGTGGATATTACTGCGAAGCAGCGTGTGTGTGTGTGGTTGGGGTTCATCCCCGTGTTGCTATGAAAGTAGCGTGTAGTGAAGCCTCACCCGGTTGGGTGAGGGGTGGACGTAGAGAGCCCATCGTGGTCCCGAACCACCTAAAAATCCTTGTGTCTCGTGTGAATGCCTGTGTGTTTGTCCCTTTCTTCTATCTCCATTCACAGGTTAATTTAATATATTTTTACTCACTACACCACTGCACACTGTTACTTCTGTTATCCATGTTGGGCATATTTTTATCTAAGGGTTGCATAGTTATTACGAGTGAGATCGGAAAGATCGAGTGAATCTTTTAAATCTCATGTTTGTTCAGGCTAATCAAGTGGTTTGTTTTAATTCCATCGTGTTCAGTTAAGAGTGTTTTTTAAATCCGCCATCTAGGTCAAGGGGACAATTCAACCCCCCTTCTTGTCCGCCATCTCGTCTGGGCCAACAACCCAGACTCTTTCATCAGTAACATAATCTTCTTCAACCTATGAATATAAACCATGTTACTTTAAAATTAGGCATACATCTCAAGCTTTGTGGAACTTAACTTCAGCACTTACTTGAGCTTTAAGCCATCTGGCAAAAGATCTCTCTCGTTCCTTTTGAACCTCCATGTCATTGAGGCGTGGACATTGAGTAATTAATTCTGAATCAAACTGGCTACAATGATGAATCCAACATCACCATAAATGGGAGGAAGAACGTCAAGAAACTTATAAATTTTAGCACCCTACGGAGTTGAGGACTCACTCAATATAAGGTTCAATCTCAGTACAGTTCAGGAGAACATATATCTCTGCGACCAACAACTCTATGTCCTCTAATATGCGATTTGAACAACGTCCGAATGCACATCCTGGATACTTAAATATGGACAACTGGTCGGACGGACCCACCTCTCCTCCATCATCATTACGTGGAGGTCGATTGCGGCGAGTTTGAAGTTTGGGTTCGAAGTACATCGAATAGAAGTTCAAAATTTCTTCAATAATATATGCCCCGGTAATCGAACCCGGCCTCTACTTTAGCCTTGTTGCGAACCTTCATTTTCAAGTCATGCATACACCTATGACAACAATTCATATGACAATGACATGCAGTGACAATGACAGACACATGTAACTACTGACAAATAATCAGTAAATACATACTGATTACCTCTCAAATGGATACATCCATCAAAATTGTATCGGTCCTCCAACTTTGGCCTCGTATGGCAAATGGATAATCAGGTGCTCCATGGAATCGAAGAATGCAGGGGGAATATCTTCTCTAACTTGCATACCGTCGTGACCACATTTTGTTCCATAGTTTGCACGTCTCCAAGTTTGAGTTCTGATGCACATAGAATCCTGAAAAACTGACACAACTCAGTCAATGCTCCCCATATAGGCTTTGGCAATATGTCACGGAATGCAATGGGCAGAAGTCTCTCCATGAACACATGGCAGTCATGACTTTTCAATCTATATATTTTTCCCTCATTGACATTCACATAACGAGCTATGTTAGACACATATCCATCAGGGAATCTTAATTGCTTCAGCCACCGGCACAGTTCATTGATCTGTGTGTCTTTAAACATGTAAGTTGCTTTAGGTTGCACAACTTTACCCCGTACCTGCCGCAATTCCAACTCTGGTCATTTGTAAAGTATCTTCAAGTCCGCTTACGCCTTGGCATTGTCCTTTGTTTTGGCTTTCATGTTCGTGATAGTGTTGAACACATTATCAAAGACATTCTTCTCAACATGCATGATGTCTAGGTTGTGCCGTATCAAAAGGGCTGACCAGTAAGGTAATTCTCAGAAGATACTTTTCTTCACCCAGTTGTGATCCTCTCCAAATCCACGAAGATGCCGTGTACTACCGACAATTGCACTATATCTGGTAAGTTTTGCACCTGTGCCGCCATTTGTCAACTAGACATCCGTTCCAAGTCTGCTTCATCTATTTCAACTATGTTCTTAATGAATGAGTCCTTTTGCCTTCGGAATGGATGGTCAATTGGTAGAAACCGTCGATGACAATCGAACCAGCATGATTTCTTACCATATTTCAGGACAAATGATTTGATATCAACCATACAGTAAGGACATGCCAACCTCCCGTGTATGCTCTAGCCAGATAGCATTCTATATGCAGGGAAGTCACTTATTATCCACATCAATGTAGCCTTCATAGTGAAATTTTATTTTATATATGCATCATAAGTAACAACTCCATCATTCCATAATTTTTTCAACTCATCAATCAGTGGCCTGAGATATATGTCCAAACTTTTTCCTGGATTTTTTGGACCTGAAATCACCAAAGTTAAGAAAAGGTTCTCTCGCTTCATGCACATGTCCAGCGGAAGGTTGTATTGGCAACAGGAACACTGGCCAACATGAGTAAGACGCCACTGAACCTCCAAATGGGTTGAAGCCGTCTGTGCATAAACCCAGCCTAACATTCCATGACTCGTGGGGAAATGCAGAATAGGTACAATTGAAATGAGCCCAAGATTCATCATCGGCGTAATGACTCATTATATCATCTACACGACGCACTCTTTCCATGTGTCATATCATATGCCGAGCTATCTTTGGCAACATATTCATCCGCTGCAATCTGGGCGTGAGAGGGAAGTATCGCAGTGACTTGTAAGGCACATCCTTCTACTTTGAATTGTCCCCTTTCTTAAGTTTAAATCTATCATGCTGACAAATATCACATGATCTTTTATCTACATTATCTTTATAATTGAAGGGGCATGATCTCGCGCTGGTCCTGAGCTGGGAGGATGATCATCGGATAGTGAACTGCAGAGAAAGGGAACGAATCAGGAGGCCCAGGGATGGTTCCCTGGGGAAAACCCTCCGATGCCTAAGTCAGTAGAGCGTTGGTGGAAGGTATTGAGGGAGGTATAAAGAAATGCGTGAGACCCCCCAACACCAAGATGGTGAAGTGGTTCCTGCTCAGGGAGTGTTAGGCCTGTATCAGCCTTACCTGCCGCCGGAGGGAGTCCCTGGTTTATATAGCGAGCTCCCCGGATGAGTCCCATAAGTTGAGGAGTTTCAGGCGAGAGTTACGTCCTCATCATGGGATCGTTACGTCCTCGTCGTGGGCTCTTCATGACCTTGGGGGATCGTGGCTCCCTTATCCCCCTGAACTCCTACTCATAAAGGATTTTCAACGGCTGCATGGATAAACACTTGTCAGTCGATCCAAGCATGAGAAGTGCCAGCCCTGTCCGGGCAATAGGCATAGCTCGGATGCAGTCAGATCAGAGTGGGCGTGGAGCGCTTGCCCTTATCCCGCTGGAGGGATGGCTCGGGCGTGGGTCTTCCTCCGTCCCGACGTTCGGGCGTTTTGAGCCTAAGGGCTGCCGAGGAAGGATGGGATTGTAGACAGGCCGAAATTGACGTTATGTTGATCAAATCTCATGTCATTATATAAACGCCCCAAGTGGACTTCAATATTCCTATAAAATGAAGTTTTTCTATTTTTGTGAGGTTTATGCATTTTTCCTGCATTTTCATGATTCACGACCTGAAGAAGGGCGTTATTTTCAAAGTAGCGACCTGTCATAGGGCGTTTTCAAAAGAAGAGACGACCATAAGTAAGGGTGTCAATTCCTGGTATTATCCATTAATTTCTGGAATTATCTACTTTCAAAATAGAAAGCATTTTGTGATTAACGTCCTTCCTCAGGGCGTGTTTTTAATAAACACCGTTACCTCAGGCGTGTTCCCTTGATTTTTAAATAAAGAAAGTTTTATTTCCAAAATTAAATCCAGGAAGAAACGCCCTTTCCTAGGTCGTGATTTAAGAAACGTCTCTATGAAGGTCGTCAATTCATGATTTGACGCCCTGTCCTAAGTCGTGTTTCACTCCAGAGTCCTTCCTTTTTCCATCTTTCCCTCACAGTTCCCTACTATCAATTGGTCTCTTACTCGATCTCGATCCTTCCTTGGATGCCTCATTACCCGTTCTTATCTTACCTTGTTTGATCACATCCGATTGAACATTATATAAGAGGTTCCATATCGATCGTGTTAAAAGTTAAGCACTCAGAGGGTTGAACGCCTTGAACACAGAACATCACGATTGCAAGCAGAGCGTTCTTTCTCCTGTGCTGCATCCTGCTGCTACTGCTTCCACTGCTTCCTCTGCATCCGTTCAACACCTTCACAGTTTCCCTCTACTCTCGTCAGGGAGAGCAGGGCTATATTGTGCTTATCTCGTTTGTGTTCTAAGCATATCATCATCACTGTCATCCCATCATTAGTTTCTTGTTGCATTAAGTATCAACATATCATATCCTTTCCCTAGTTCTCTTCTAGGGGTTTAAAAAAAAAATCAAAAAAGAGGTGCGCACGTTGATGTCTTTTCATCGTTTCATGTTAGTTTTGGATCGATACTATAGCACTTTGGCTGATCCCTCTCTCTTTTGCTTGTTTTCATTATCTTTTTACAAGGTAATCAACTAAGAAGACCCACTTCATCGGCCGGCCGATTGAAGTTGGAGGAGGAAATCCACATCCATCCCGCATCCCAATTTTCACCAGGTACACGCGATCTCCTTTTCTTCTTATTGAGGTAACCCCTCTGGCGATCACAACTCCCCTTAGCACCTCGTGCTTTATTTGATTTATCATCATGTCCCTCCTTATATTTATTATTTTTATCATGTTATCATCATTATTTCACTTGATATCATCATTATTGTTGTGATTTGGATATATTTATATGATTTAATCATCTGTTATGTCCATCTACAAATTGGCGATCACGGTGGGAATATCACTGTTTTCTTTTTGATTACCATCTCCATTGGCACCCTCGCGTGCCCTTTCCCCTTGGCACCCTCGTGTGCCCTTTCCCCTTTGGCACCCACGTGTGCCCTTTCCCCTTGGTACCCTCGGTACCCTTTCCTTTGTGCCCCTCGGCACCCTCCACTGTGCACACTGCACACTCCGGGATCAGCCAGTTAGTGTTTGGATATCTCCCAGAATTAACGCCTTCCACGAGGGCGTGTTTTGATTTCACGCCCTTCAGAAGGGCGTGTTTTAGTTGATTAACGCCTCTTCCATTGGGCGTCTTTTGCATATCTCCTGTTGCTTTGCCGCTTAATTATTTTATCTGAGAATTCACGCCCCACCCCAGGGCGTGCCATTTCTTTTTAGTGCCTGTCATCAGGGCGTTTCATTCATTTTTCCTGCTTTATTCATATCTTGTTGCACTGTCTGAGAATTCACGCCCATTTGCAGGGCGTATTATTTGTTATTAACGCCTTCAATCAAGGCGTGTTCTTTTGATTTGACGCCCTCCTGTGTAGGCGTCCTTTCCTGATAACGCCTGACCCCAAGGCGTGGTTTTTTCTCTTCCTGTGAGCCCCTCATAGGATTCACGACAGCCACGCTGCCATTTCCTGTTTGGTAGCGACCTCTCCCAGGTCGTGTCTTTCCTGAGTTTTCACAGAAATTGCTTACTGCCTTATTTGTGATTCGTTGTTTGGCATCTTGATCTGTCTTGATATATTGCTGTGATTTACATCGGCTTCATTTTACTTGTGGGTTTTTTTGGTTGAGAGACCTCCTCTCTCTAGCCTAGGATTCCACACACCTTTCTTGGAATCGGGACAACCCTCCATTGAGCATTCCGTCTCTTTGGACCGGAAACCCCTTTTCCAAGACCTCCATAAGTCCCCGCACCCGTGGATTCCCTCACGGACGCCGGGCTGGTTGTACCCTCGAAGTACCCGGAGTTTAGATATCATATTCGTTGGTGAAGAGAGAGAAAACCTAGTTGACCCGGAGGTCACACTTGGATCAAACTAGGTTTCATTTGGCAATAGAGTGAACTATTCACAAATAATCCACTTTAATCTCAAACATCCAAACATTAAAATCTTCCGTGCTTTCCAACATTGTTTGCATAACTTGGTTGGGTGGATTTGATTAAATTGGTTTGATTAAAGTGCCCTTTTTTGTGGTAATTCCTTCATTAAACATCCCCTCTCTTAAGTATGAAACTCCGTTCAGGTAAAATCATCAACATGTCAGGCAACGGGTACTCTTATGATGATGAGGATGAGAATGTATTTGGTCAAAATGGTGACCCTTTCCAAGATTCGGTTTATTATGAGGGAAACTATCTCCGTCCTCATCCTCATTACTCACAAGTTCATGTGGTTGATACCACTATTCATGAAGCGGACCCTTCGTCTCAAGTTCCATCTTCCAACACCTCGGGGAACCCTTCCCCATCCATTAATGTCACAGATTTGACCCAAGCTCTCTCCCAGTTGGATGACTCCCAGCGGCAAGCCATTCAGGCCGCTTTGAAGGGGAAATCCGCCCCTTCGTCTTCCTCTAATCCCCCTCCGGCCATGAGCGGCCATCAGATTGTTAATGACCAGGCGGTCTTGCATCCCCCCTCCTCTCGTCCACAAACGCCTACTGCGGCCATGCCGGCCCAACAGGCGAGCTATTCAGCGGTTAGGCACCAATCTTCCCAACCTCCTCGGATTCTACGAACGCCTATACCGCATTCTTTTGTTCAGAATCAGGCCCCGGTCGAGCCCGATACCAACACTCTCTTGCTTCAGAAGCTGGCCAGCATGGAGGAGCAGCTCAAGAAGGTTACAGCAACTAAGAATGCTCCGGAAATCTCTCTTCCTACGTTGCCGGTGTTCCATTTACCACCTTCTGAAATGCCGAATTTTTGGCGATATAATGGGACAGGCAACCCATTCATTCATTTAAAGGATTTCCGATATGAGACTTCCTTCTGGCAAGACAATAAGGCCTCCCTGGCCTACTTATTCAGGAGATCTCTTGAGGGGCCAGCCCTCGAATGGTTTTATTCTCTGGAGCCAGCTGATGCCGGCGATTTTGATGTTATTCAAAGAAAATTCTTGCAAAAGTACAGAGACCGGGTGGGACCTTCCCTTTCTGTTACAGATCTAGTCGCTGAGAAAATGAAGCCCGAGGAGGACTTCATCGTATTTGCTGATAGGTGGCGGTCTATGGCCGAGAAATTGAAGGACACTTTGTCAGAACAGGAGCAAGTGAAAATGGTTATTTCTAACGCAACTCCTCAATTCCGGCATATTTTGGCCATGAATCGGCTGACAACTATGGAAGAGCTCTATGAAAGAGCTCGTTATATACAAACGCAAATGAAGGACTCGCCCATCATGGGCATGTTTGAGCCGAAGCCTCGGCTATTTAAAAAGAATACAAATGTCAACAGCGGGCCCACGACTGAAGGCACTGTCACAAATGAGCAGGTTGGCGTAGTTGGCCACCCCCACCACCAATCAAACCCACGACCTCCGCCACCTCCACAGCAAAACCCCCATTTTGCCTCCACTCCACAACACCACTTCGCACCCCAACCTTCTTTTGCTCCATCACCAAGCCAAGCGCCCCGCACCGACCCTCCAGCACCACCACAATACCATCAAGTCCCTCCGCCTACCAACTATGGCCAACAACAACGGAGACCACCGCTTGGCCCCAAGAGGGCCCATTATCCACCCCTCCCAGAGAGTCTCCCTGATATTTTTAATGCTTTGATGGCCGCTAACCTGCTCGTCCTACCAAAAGAAAGAACGGTGTGGCCCGCCAATGTTGACACATCCCGTTACTGTGCTTTTCACCGCGCCCCTGGTCACAACCTTGATCGTTGTTTCCACTTCAGAGATCATATTTATGATTTGAATGACCAGGGTGGCATTAATTGGGATGAAATGAGGCAATTCATCGCCACCATGAAAGAAAGAAGGCTTCCTCGGCAACAGCAAAATCAGCAACAACAGCAGCCAGCTCCGCAGCAAGTTCAGCCACAGCAAGCTCCAGCACCCCAGCAGGATATGGGGATCGTCCGTAATCCATTGCCGGAGCACGCTCCTAATCAACACGTGAACCCTGTCACGTCTCTCTACGAGGTGGAGAGAGGGCAGGGATGGCACGAAGAAAACGCCTCTGTCGGGGCATTTCACCATGATTCAACTCAAAATCAAACTCCGCGCCTTTTGCGCACCCCTCCTTCTTCTTCTGTCAATCTTCAGTCAGGACGTTCTCTTTTACGCACCGTCAACCCATCTACCCCCATCAATTCCACGACCTTGCCGGCTCGCTCTCTTCTGACCCACTTACCACCCCCGCAACCTGCCACTCCTTCATCCATCACCAACCCAACACCCGTGCCGTCCAGGTCACTCCTACTTCGCTCACCGCCAACACCCGCTACCCCCTCTATCACTCCTACACCGGCAAGGGTTCCTCCATCATCAGTTCAACCACCTTTTGTGCCCCGATCTCTCCTTATTCCACCGCCCACTAACGCTCGTCGCATTCGGGTATCCCTCTCTTCTCCCACGCCTCCTGCACGGGCGTCTTCGTCAAATACTTCTCCCTCGCCTCCCGCGGGGGCATCTTTGTTAAACACCACTACCGTGCCTCCTACGGGGGCGTCCTTTTCATTGAATTCCCCTTTGATTTCCCCCAGCAGGGTCTCTGCTACCAACATTCCTTCTTCTTCTTCCAACCCTCCTCCTATTTCTGCCCCGACAGAGGCGCGTCAAGGCGTGGCGCCGCTCCGCAGTGGACGGATATTCCACCGTATTTTCCCACAGAGAGATCTAGAGCCCGTGCAGGGGCTGCAAGGGCAGGAACAGGAACAAGAATCAGTGCCAGGGACTCAGTATGATCTGTTAAAGCACTTGGACCACACTCCCGCCAGGATTTCTATTCTTGAATTGATCAAACGGTCCACCACTCATCAGCTGGCTTTAAAGGAATATTTGCAGAAGGTCATGGTCAACGAAGACATTCCGGTCGAGCAAATAGTTACAGTCTTGACACCTGCTAGCAGTCAGCCGGCAATCACCTTTCATGAACATGAGTTAGCACCTCTACCGGCAAGAAAATATGCCCTATGTATTACGGTTGATATCAACAAAGTGGCTGTTAAGTAGTGTTTGGTAGACACCGGTGCATCCATCAATGTTTTACCACCAAGCACTTTAAAGCTGTGCGGCATTCCGGAAGATCAAATTCGGCCATCCACTATAACGGTCACTGCCTATGATAATACCAAGAAGCCCCCTCTAGGCATGATCACTTTAAAAGTAAGTTTGGGTCCAGTTTCCATAATAGCAGATTTTCACATCTTAGACATGGATCCAACATTTAACGGCATTCTGGGCCGCCCCTACATACAGCAGCTTGATGCGGTGCCATCTACAAATCATCAGTGTATTAAATTCCCCCACAAGGGCCGCATTATCAAGGTGACCAGTATGCCGATCCTGCCAGAGGAAGATATTCATGCAGCTTCATCAGTTCCTTCCATTTGGCCAGCCAACAAGCCACTTTTGTCTGTGCTGGACGTCCCTCGTCCACAACCAAGGCCGTCTGAGACCGTCACCGCAGTTGCTATGACGCCCCTGCCTTCTAAGGGGAAGAAGAAAAAGAATATGATTAACACCCCTGGTTGGAACATTCTGTTGAAAATGGGGTATCAAGATGGTAAGGGCCTGGGCGCCAATTGTCAGGGTAGGATTAGGCCCATTAAGCCGCAGAAATTGTTTGCACGAGGCGGCTTGGGCTATAAAGGGCCCGGTAAAAATGAAGAAGAGCCATGGGCTTTTATGACTTCTACTTTAAAGCCAGATTGCCAGCCACTCACCTGGACATTAAAGACACATTTTGTCACGGGTGGCATTCATAATGATGAGCAGACGACTATGATTACTTCATTGCTGGATTGTCAGGATGTTCACGCCAGACAGTTTGCTCGTCATATTGCACCACTAGCTACCTACAAGGCCCTGGAGTCTTTAAGGCCGGACAAAAGAAGGAAAATGGACGATCCGGAATGTGATTGGTACAGGAGGTTCGACCTGAATGACAACACTATTTCTTTAAGCCGCCTGTTCATGCCGACAGATCCGGAATGGCTGCCACTCATACAAGAATTGATTGAAATGCCAGCCGCAATCACAGACAAGAGACAGTTGCTAAGTGACTACACAGATACTGGAGAGCCAGATGTCCCCTTTGAAGAAGGTTTTACCGTGGATAGGCTGTGGGCCGGCCTCTTCTCCCTCACTTCTGTGCATCCGTCTGTGTTGGCTTCTCTCTATTCCCGTTGGTTTGGTCACGTGCCGCGATCGCCACCGATTACCATCAACTTGTCTCCCGATTCAATTCAGATTTCCCTCCCGGTTGCTCCTTCGCTCCTCGAGCGATTTTCTAAAATCTACATCTTGCCCCCGCGTGGGCCATCACTGATTAAAGCTTTCTCTGATCTTTCAATTCCCACTCCCCCTGCTACTCCCCCTTCACATTGCTTCCTACTGGAAAAAGAAAATAAAAATAAAGGAAAAGATAAAAACGAAAAAAAAAACACCAAATCTCCAACATTCCAATCATCCATTTCTATTGAGGAGACCTCCTATTTTTCTCCCGAGTGCGTCCAGACCCAGGGGCCGCTCCTTCAGGATTCCTTGATCAATCTTTTCTCCCCCTCTGGTGAGGGGCCTTCCTCTGTATCACCTCCTGTATCCGCTTTTTCATCTCCTTCCCCTGATCAAGCTAGTTGTTCCTATTCTTCCTCCTCTCCCTCTAATAATAAAAATCAGGGGATAGTTCCACATAAGAAGGCCAAGGGTAGGCAGATTCCCCGAAGATTTATGTTGGAGTTGGCCATCAGATGCCAAGCTTGTTTAGCAATCCCTGAGTTTGTGGAAGATCCACTTATCCTACCAGAGTTAGGATTTGAAGATGCTGTTCCTTCATATGAGGGTTTGGGCGTTTATGAAATTATGAATGATGAAGACCCTATTGAAGAGGGGGAAGAAAGTTATGAAGACTATGAGGACGAGGCTGACGCCTTTGCTAGTGGCATAAGAAGATTTGATGAACCATCAGCCTCTGTAGAAGAGCCAACCAAAGAAATCAATCTGGGTACCGAGGAAGACCCTAGGATTGTCCTCATCAGTAAGAATTTGCCGCCCTCCGAAGAGGAGGCGCTCATTTTAGTTCTTCAAGAATACAAGGACACGTTCGCATGGAGCTATGAAGATATGCCTGGATTAGACCCTGCGCTCGTTGAACATCGTCTTACACTTAAGCCAGGGGCTGTCCCGGTCAAACAACGGTTGAGGCGTTTCCACCCTAACATGGCTTTGAAGATGAAAGAAGAGGTCGACAAACTCCATAAGGCTAGATTTGTTAGAGTCGTCCTCTATCCCAATTGAGTGGCTAACATTGTTCCGGTTATGAAGAAAGATGGGAAAGTTTGGATTTGCATAGACTTCCGGGACCTCAATCGGGCGTGTCCTAAGGACGACTTCCCCCTCCCTCATATTGATGTTCTAATCGATAACACGGCAGGATTTGAGACTCTCTCTTTTATGGATGGCTTTTCAGGTTACAATCAAATTCGTCTGTCTGAAGAAGATCAAGAGAAAACATCATTCACTACACCATGGGGCACTTATTGTTATGTGGTCATGCCCTTTGGACTTAAGAATGCTGGAGCCACTTATCAGAGGGCTATGATGGCTATTTTTCATGACATGATCCATATCTATATTGAGGTGTATGTGGATGACCTGGTAGTGAAATCAAGGACAAGGATTGAGCATCCTGGGGTTCTAGCTAAGGTTTTACAAAGGTCGCGGGAATATCAATTGAAAATGAACCCCAAGAAGTGCGTATTTGGCGTTTCTTCAGGGAAATTGCTTGATTTCATTGTTAGCAAGAGGGGAATTGAAGTTGATCCCAACAAGGCAAAGGCCATTAGAGACATGCCTTCTCCCAAGAATTTGAAGGAAGTTCGAGGATTAATCCGGAGGTTGCAATTTATTCGCCGCTTTGTCTCCCAGCATTCACAGAGATGTAGGCCGTTTTACGAGCTCACTAAGCCGGGAGTCAAATTTGAATGGGATGACAAGTGTCAGGCAGCCTTTGACGGATTAAAGGATTATTTGGCCAATCCTCCTGTCCTGAGGCCGCCAGTTCCAGGCAAACCACTTGTTCTTTATGTTTTAGTCCTGGATGACTCTGTAGGTGCTGTTCTAGCTCAAGTGGATGAGGAAGGAAAGGAGAGGGCTGCATACTACTTGTCTAAACTCCTTAACCCCTGTGAGCAGAGGTACTCAGCCATGGAGAAGACTTGTGCAGCTTTGGTTTGGGTAGTTCAGAAATTAAAACACTATTTCCTAGCTCACGAGGTTCACCTCATTGCACGCATGAACCCAATTAAATTCCTCCTTGAAAAATCTATCCTCACTGATCGGTTAGCATGCTGGCAAAGCTTCCTTTCTCAATTTGACATCACTTACATCCAGCAGAAAGCTATCAAAGGCTACGCCATCACCGAACACCTTGCTCATCACCCTCTCCCCCATTTTGATCCGGTCAATTCAGAGTTCCCAGATGAAGAACTAATGTCCATCAATCAACCCCACGATCCTATGTGGACATTACATTTTGATGGAGCTCTAAATTCTCAAGGAAGAGGGATCGGCATGGTTCTTCTAACACCTGAAGGGGTCACCATTCCATTTGCTGCTCGGCTCACTTTCCCCGTCACCAACAATATAGCTGAGTATGAAGCTCTTTTGGCCGGTCTTCAAACCGCTCATCGATATGGCGTCACCCATTTAAGGATTGTCGGTGATAGTCAGCTCATTTTGCGCCAGGTGTTAGTCAAGTGTCGCACTATCAATCCTAAGCTCAAGCCCTACCAGGAACTCGCTTCAGCTTACGCCAAACTCTTCACTAAATTGATCTTCATTCATGTCCCTCGCAGCCAGAACATCTTGGCTGACGCTCTCGCCTCTTTGGCTTCCGCTTTAGTTTTCCCTCCTGAGCGTGATTTTCATGTCCCCCTGATTCATCAGCGTGATACTCCAGCTATTAAGGATCGTACTTTTCTCGATATTAGGGATCAGGTGTTTGAGAAAGTTAGACAAAAAGAAGCTCTCAAAGGTAAGGAAGTCATGCTTTTGGATTGGCAAGAAGATTTTGCTGACGAAGAAAAACCTTGGTATTATGAGATTGCCAGGTATTGCAATGATCAGTCCTATCCCGAAGAAGCCACTGTAGAAGAAAAGAAAGCAATCAGAAGAGTGGCTCAACGTTATACTTTGGTTGGAGGTGTGCTCTACAGAAGAGGGCTCACCGGTGTTTTATTGAGATGCCTCGATGATGATGAATCTTGGAAAAGTTGTGGAAGAGGCGCACTCTGGTGTGTGTGGTGGTCATGTGAACAGCCAGATGCTAGCTAAGAAGATTCTTAGACTAGGGTTCTATTGGCCCACTCTAGAAGAGGATTGCTCTATCTACGTTCGAAGGTGTGTTAAGTGCCAATTGCACGCCGACAAGATTCATTCTCCTACTTCTTCACTCCATCCTACGTCCTCCCCATGGCCTTTTTCCATGTGGGCTTTTGACATCATTGGACCTCTTGGTGACTCGAATCTCCTTACGAAGCAAAAGTCGTTCATCCTGACGGCAACGGAGTACTTCACCAAGTGGGCGGAAGCAGAAGCTTACGTGGAAATTAAAGCGTCAACCGTCTGCAAATTTATCATGAAGAACATCATCACGAGGTTCGGGATTCCAAATACCATCGTCACCGACAATGGACCTCAATTTATCTCTCAAGATCTCAAGGATCTCTGCAACAGGTACAACATTGCATTACATCATTCTTCTCCCTATTATCCGCAGGGCAATGGCCAAGCAGAGGTCACTAATAAAACCTTGATCAAAATTGTTAAGAAGACGTGTGAGGCTAATAAATTTGCGGACTGGCCAGACAAGCTGGTTGAAGCTCTTTGGGCCTACCGCACTTCCATTCGAACTCCCACTGGGCAAACTCCTTTCGCCCTTACTTATGGAATGGAGGCAGTAGTCCCTTATGAGATTCTTATTCCCTCTCTGCGAGTACAATTGGACAAGGAGCTCTCTATTGATGAGCGTCGTGATTCACTCCTTGCCCAGTTGGAACTCCTTGACGAGAAGCGTCTGGTCGCCGCTGAGCATGCGCGCGTTTATCAAAACAGGCTCTCACGTTTTTATCAAAAGAAGGTAATTGAGAGAAAATTTAAGGTCGGTGAAATGGTAATCAAAAGAATTTTTGTAAAACCCGGTGGCCCTCGTTCAAAGCTCCAACCAAATTGGGAAGGGCCGTTCGTCATAAAAAATGTTTATCCTGGCAATGCTTATAAACTGGTTAATGCTGAAGGAGAGGAATTGACTCACCCATGGAATGGTTTGTATATCAAGAAGTATTACCCCTGAACAAAAATCCAAACAAAAATTGAAAACTTCATAAAAATCCAAAGAAAATAGAAATCTCCCAAATAATCCAAAAAAATCGAATATTTTCAAAATCAAAACAAAAAAGTTTTATTTCATGGTTTTCCTTTTGGGTCGACATGGCATACAAAGGTCCACGGTCCGAAAGGTCAAAATTCAGAATCCATTCATCAGTCTTGCTAATTTAAAATGGGAGTTGACCCCGCACACACTACACTCTTGAGCTCAAGCAGTGCAAAATCTGATGGAAAGTCGAAACCGGACTAAAGGCGAAAGACGATATCCATTCTTTTCTTCTTCGGCCCACAGGAAGGGAGGTCTCGAGGTAGACACGCCAAGCCTATCCGCCGCCCTAGTAGGAGGAAGTCAGGGCCCAAAAGGGAACAAATGCCACAAAAAGCCCAAGTACAATTAGGTTGTTCATCAATGCAAATCAATTCCAAAGTGAAGTCAAATGGTGAAAAGAAAAGCATGTCAAGAGGGCAAAGTCCCCGCAAGGAAAACCTTGGGCGTATGCATGCAAAATGAAAAGAGGCAAAAGGCAACAAAACGTCCCTACGCCAAAGACTGAACCCCAACAGGCATAGGGTAGGGGAGGTAGCTTTGCCTCAGGCATCTCTGAATCTTTTGTGGGCTTCCTTATATCTTCTCTTTTATTTTTGGAAAAGTCATGAACCAGCAGAATGGTCGAGACAAACCGAAGAGAATGCACTGCACGAAATCTTGTGTATAAGTTTAATTATATGCACGTCAATCCCCCTTTTAATTATTCAAGAAAGGTTAATGGATCTTAGATGATGACCAAGTAGGGCCCACCACCTTAATGGCTTTATCAGCCCAATTTGGGAAGAATAAAATTAACGCCTTTGTTCAAGGCGCGTTCATGTTAATTCACGCCTCGCTTAAAGTCTCTTATTAAAAAAATAACGCCTCTGGGAAGGTCGTGTTTTCAAAAAAATTCAAAAATCTTTTCAAATTCGCGCCGCCTCCGAGGGCGTCTTTTACTAGAGTAACGACCTAATCTAAGGCGTGTTTTTCAGAAAAATCCCCAAAAAAATATATATAGATAATGAAAAGAACAAAAATAAATTCTTCATGTTGCATGAGTTGCACTCTCGCCTGGACATCTTTTAATTATTGTTTACATATGTGTGATTGCATGAGACATCTCCCAGTTTTGGTTATTTCATTTTGCCTTATTTAATTAAAGGCTTGGCCCCTTGACCCATTATTAAGGTCAGAATATTGACATCCCTTGCTCGCCGGGCAAGGGGCCAAGTCGAACAGATGAATTAACCTGTTTGTTCAAGTGAAAACCGCAGCTGCAGATACAGGGCAAAGTATAGCAAACACGAGGAACGTGGAAAGGAAAAGTACACAAACACAAGTCCACAACCACACAAGTGCTCAGGTAACAAAAGCTCAAATCTCATATATATATATATATCATCATGTCTATCATGTACAGGTGTGAGGGTGGAGGAGTACAAGTACAAAACTCTCAGCTCTCGCCTCCACCCTCCTCTACTCTCCTACTCTCAACCTCCTCCTCACCGTCCCGAGCTGGCGCTGGTGGAGGAGGCATAGGCCCCCGTGAAGAAGCCGGAACCCGAACGTGTCCCCCTGTCTCGCTCCTCTCTCGGAGGGAAGAACCCGCCACGAAGGTGGAGCTGGTGAAGGAGTACCCCGCAGCCCGTGCTCGCTCACGGCCTCGCTGCAACCGCTCCTCGGACACTCGCAGCCGCTCCTGAGAAAGGATCAACTGGGTCCTCGAGTCGGCTAGCTCTCGCTCCCGTGCTGCCGCCTGCTCCTGGAACCGGGCACGCTCCGCCTGCTGAAGCTCAAGGAACTGGGCACGCTCCGTCTGGTGCTCCTCTCGCTCTCGGGCACGCTCCCGCCTCTCCAACTCAAGAGCCACCCGCAACTCGGCCACGTCCTGAGGAAGCTCCTCCTGCCGCCTCACAGAGCGCTCCAACTCAGTGATCCACTGTTCACGGATCGCCAACTCGGTACGTGCCGCCTGTAGCTGAGCAGCCTGCAAACAGGTAAACAAATCATCAGTTCCACAGTTCAATAATTCATGAAATGAAATAACAACATGTGGCTAAAGGTAGATCACACACCTGAGAGTTCGTCATGCGGAAGCCCTCATCCACACAAGTCAGGGCTGCTCGGAGCTCCTCGGCCTGCAAAACAAATTTCATCAGTGCACAATTTATATCTAATCATTATTTGAATGAGGTTTTGAGTTCAGAATTTACCCGTGAAGCAAGGTCGCGCTCTGCTGCCTCGGCTCGCGCTATCGCGCCGGCCAGCTGCTCTGTTAGTGCAGTCACCTCTGCACTAGGCCCCCTCGAGCTGGAGGCCTCCACCGGATCTCTCCTCACTGCTCCCTGCTGGGCACGCTGCATTCATTAAGACCGTCAGTGGCTAATCATTAATTCAACAAAAATTCATTTGCATATAGGAATAATTTAAACACTCACCAGGGTCTCCAGGTCTGCCCGTGTGGCGGCCAGCTGGTCCTCCAGGCCGTGTAGATGGGCCTGGGCATCCATAGCCGCTATATCTCGCGCATCCTACATTCATCACATATTAGTTGCATAATAGACATGTATAAAGCATCGGCATTTAGAAATAATTGCATCCATACATACCCCTAAGACCTTCATCTGAGGTCTGCCGGCGTGAACCTCCCAGTAGCGCCGGAGATACTCGGAGCTGTCTATCGCCTGGGAGGTGACTCGGGTCCAGCCTCGCTGCCAGTCTCCGTACTGTTCCGCGAACCGTACCCTCCAGTCGATTGCCTTGGTGCGACCGCGGGTCTTCTTTCCAATGCCTCGAGGCTCCCCGACCTCGATCCATTCCTGGTGCAAGCCCAGGGTCCTCATCACCAACCTGAGCCGTAACGGCTCGATCTCGCTCAGACAGTGCAGCCACAGCTCATGCCCAAAGCGAGGTCGCCCCGATACGACCCAAGGTTGGCCCTCATCCGTCATATCCTCGTAAGGCCTCCACTGCACCTGCATTCATACATATCATTGTCATTTCATCATAATCAATTCAAACCAACTCAAAAGAAATGCATATCATTTATTCATACATACCCGCGAGGGAGGGAAGTCGCGGAACTCTCTCCGTAGAACCCACAACTCGTAGTCGAGTGGGGCACCGAAGACGACTGGTAACCAGCGTCGCGCCAGAGGGAAGGATCCCTCAGCTCTCGGCCGTGGGTCGACGCGCCCCATCGGCATGTATAGGTGGCTCCACACCTGTATCCATGCATTGCATTGGTAAGGCATTCATTTGCATGAAAAGAAAAGGAAAAAAAGGAAAATAAATACCTGAAGAAAAGGTGAGAAGCCACTGACGGTCGTCTCACGTCCTGTCCCCGTGGACAGGTCCGCCAGCAGGTGTGCCAGCAGCGCTGCACCCCAAGCGTAAGTGCCAACTGTCTCCAGGTCCTCAAGGATGCCCAAGAAGCGGCAGTTGATGACGTCGGCTTTCGTCCCCAGCAATAATCTCGCGAGCAGCAACAGCAGGAACCTCCTCAGGTCTCGATCCGCTCTCTCATGGTCAGTCGGGTCCTGGCAGCATACCGCTCTCACCCCGTTGGTCAGCCTCTGTGCAAACTCACCTAAGGTCTCCCCTGACCTGTGCCTGGCATCTCCTAAACCCATCGCCGTAGTCAGGTCTGTACGGAAGATGGTCCTACACTCGCTCGGTACCTCATAGACCATATCCAGCCCTAGTAACCTCTGGGCCATCTCCGTGTAGTCAGGATAGGTGAACCCACTCACAGCCTCACAATCCACCCTCAACCCTGTAATCCTAGTCACATCCTCTAGGGTAGGAACCATGTGCCCCCAGGGCATCAGGAAGGACCGGCTCACCCTATCCCAACGTTCCCGTAAAACCTGGATAAGCGCTAGGTCGGGTCTAAATGGCTCAATGGATAGGAAAGCCCCGAACCCCATAGCATCTACCCTAACCCTCTGGAAGTCGGGGAGACCCTGATATGCTGCCCAGACCATGACCCATGAGATACGGGTCCTCATCAGCCCCTGCACGCATTAAAAGAGAAGAATTTCGCTTAATTGTTTGGTTAATCATGTGTAATTGCATTTGGTTTTGCCTGGACATTGATTTTAATGTTTTGGAAGTCACGACCCTCCTCAGGTCGTTTCTTAGTAAATTCATGCCCCTAAAGGGGGCGTTTTTCTAAATTTGGTTTGACGTAACGTCTTGACTGAGGGTGTTTTCCATATTTGAAACGCCTCTGTGAAGGGCGTGAACATGTTGTTAATTTCTAAAATCCTAAAATGTTTTTCAAATCACGCCTTCGGATGGGGCGTTTTCCATTTGGGACCGTTCAGTTTAAAAAGAGAATTAATGAAGAGACGCCCTCTGGTTTGGGCGTTTCTTGTTAAAATCACGCCCTGGTGAGGGGCGTGGCTTTCATGATTTTCAGATAATTCAAATAAAAATGACAGCATGCGAAATAATTAATGAAAATATTTAATGGGCATGGAATTAATGGAAAATCATAATTTTGAAGAAACGACATTCTGCAGGGCGTTTGTCATGAGGGTTAATTAATTTTCAGAAAAATAAAAGGTTTTTTACGCCCTGGGGCAGGGCGTTTCATTTGTGAATAACGCCCCCACGGGAGGCGTCTCTTTTCTGAGTTGCAGAACTCGTGCCCGAGGGCTATGGAAATCAGGAAAAATAAAATAAAATGAAAATAAAATAAAATAAAAATGGAATTGGGGAGGGGAACCTACCTTTTTGTGCTTCTGGGGCTGTGGTCGAGGCAGTGGCCGTCTGGGCCGCCGGAGTTGACCCCGGGGAGCGACCGCCGCCGTGGGCGGTGGTCCGCCGCCTTCTCCTTCTTCATCTCCCTCTTCTTCATCATCTTCTTCTTCTTCTTCTCCACCTTCGTCTTCCCCTCCTTCTTCTGTTGTTGCTCCTTTGGCCTCGTCACCGCCGGCAACCACCACCGGTTCTTCAACAGCCACGACGGCGAGCTCCTCCACGGCGATTTCTTCCTCTTGGGCGTGGACGGCGTCGAGATCGACCACCTCTGGGGCACTCACCCTTTGGCGTTTGGCCATGGCTGGGGCTAGGAGAGAAAGAGAGATTGGGGGAATGAGAGAAGAGGATGGGAGATTGAGAGAGAGGCTTCGCGGGGGGGGGGGGGGGGGGCTTCGGTTAGGGTTTGCTGGGGAGAGATTGAACGAGAGGAGGAAGAAGAAGGGGGGCTGATGACTTTTGGGTTTCGAAAAGAAGACACGCCCTTAAGGAAGGCGTTTTTAATGGAATTCACGACCATTCGTTGGGCGTTTTCAAAAAATAGACGACGTTTATTAGGGCGTTAATTTGTTTTGCATGGGAAACGATAACCGTCGTCAGACGCATTGAATGGGCATTGATTGATGAGATAAAAGTCATCATTGTTGGCTTAGAGTAACGCCTCTGTTGAGGGCGTGTTTTTCTTGAGAAGTGACTAAGGAAAAGGCGTTAGTTTTGATGATTCAACGATTATATTCTTTGGGGTTTGAACCTATTCACGCCTTGTTTGAAGTCGTTATTTAAGTCACGCCCTCTTGTGCAGGCGTCAAATGTGGAAGATAGGCCGATTGAGGCGCCTTTAGGTCAGGCGTTCTTTCTTGAATTCACGTCCTTCCTTGAGGCGTTATTTGCAACAGAAACGCAGGTTTTGGAAAATTTTGATCATAATCACAGTGATAATTGGCTCAATCAGAAAGCAATCTTTATTATTTGAAAGAAAGGATTACAATGCCTAATGAGCCACCTTGGGCCTTAATTTCTTCAATGCTATCACATAATTTTTCCACTGTTCTTTGGCTTCTTCTAAGTCTTCTACAGGGTGATGAAGCTTGCTTAGTTTCCACAGAGCTTGAATGGTGATTATCTCCTCTCCATCTTCATTGCTGCCTAGATCCCTTGATTTGATTGGAGGAAGATGGGAGATGTCTTCTAACACTTGCCTTGGAAGCCCGAGCTGAGGAAGGCACCGGTGTGCATTGTACAAGATGAACTCGGATGCGCCAATAAGTCGAAGGTCTGTGCCGATGGAGAATCTTGCGCGAAGTTCCTGCATTTTGAGTATTCCCGGAGCGCAAGTAAAGAGGTTTTTTGGCATTACCTTAAGGTGTTCTCTCCACTCCGCCCTTTTCTTGATTTGAGGAATGCGGTTCGTCACCCTATTGCTTATTCCCAACGAGCCGGTGATGTAAGAAAGCGGACTTTTGGAGAAGATCCTTGACGATTGTTGGGCTTCATGGCATGGATCAAATTTGAAGTGGAGGTCCACCCAACTTGAGAAGGCTAGCATACAGCCGTATATGGGCCGCCCCATGGCCGCCGATGTAAGCCCGCTGTAGAGGTAAGCTAGTATGGTCGGCCCAACTCTTTCACCTTCCCATAAGCTCACCACTGCACTTATTTGACTCTCTTCAAGGAAGTCCTCCGTGGATGGAAACAAGAGCGCACCTGCTATGCAAACCACGAAGGCCTTTGTTATTCTTTCTATCTCCTCCTCTTCCTTGGCTTGATCTGCTCTTTTGTATACCCATGAGGCTAACTTCAAGAGGTTGATTCCCTTGGCGATTTTGATCTGATTCACTAAGTTTGGGTTAGGAATAAGGCTGGTTAAGAGTTCATGAGACGAGATAGGTCTTGGCATGTTGGCCATCTGTTCTTCTTCACTTTGTTTCATTCTATTCAAACCCAAGATCATCTCTATTTCTTCCAACAAGATGGTGGCCTCAAATGTGGAAAATAAGAAAGTATGGGTGGAAGGATGCCATGTTTCAATCAATGCTCCCATGGCACCCCAATCAAGATGGATTTGGTCATAATGCTTGGCATGGGTTATCAATCCTAAGAGATGCCATCTAGCTACAAAGACCCTCATGTCAGAGGAGAACTTGGAAAGTATGAGGGGCAACCACTTGATTTTTATATATCTTCTAGCCCCTGGAAGATTTGGGTACTCCTGTGAGAAGGAAAGAGAAAATAATAAAAACAAAGAATAGAAGTACATGAGCATATGAAATGTTGGGCAGAGGAGTTCAGTAACGGAGAAATAAATATATGAGCAGAGCAGTAGAGGGTTATATGAACAGAGAAGAAAGTTGAAGCTAACCTGATTCATGCATATCCTATTGCTTATATGACCTTGGATATTGTTAATCCTGGGAGTTGAGAGTTTTGGCCTTTTCAGTGCCCTATCCATCGTCAGGAAAGCTTGGATGGCTGCAACCTGCAGAGCGGATGAAGAAGAAGAAGAACAGAAAGTATGGCCGGCTGCAGGGATTTGGTTGATTCTGTTGAAGGAAGGCCTCCTTTTAATAGAGATTTAGAGAATCGTAAGGTTGTTGGAAGTTAGAATTTGATTGGGTTAAGGACTGTGTTCTCGATTTAGAAACGGATGTTCGTGCTGAATTAACGACGTTGGTTAGGGCATCGATTCTTAAATTGACGACCTGACTGACGTCGTTTTATATTTAACGCCCTAACATGGGGCGTCTTCTTCTAAGCTTCCGTTACTGTTTACGCCTTTGAGTAGGGCCTGTTTTAAATGTTAAACGACCTATGGTCAGGCGCCTTTTATGATGTTAACGCCCTATTCTTAGGCGTGTTTTATTGGATTATGATGTTTTAATGAACTTAAGTGCTATTATTTTGGTGAAATTGTTTATGATTAAGCACTTATGATCATGTCATGTTCTAAATTGATGATTATTTATGAAAACTAATAAGTTTCAAGTGCAGAAGTTTGCAGGATTCGAGGCGTTTGGACCACTCATGGGGGTAACATCGTGTCCCCTTGTATCCGTTTCTTGTAAGCATTATTATATGATATCTACACTATTATAGTATGTCAAGGACCTTGTGGTTCTGATGAATCTGAAATTTGAGTTCCCCTTCATCAAAAACAATGAGGATTTCAGGAGAGTCTTGATCACACGGATAGGCCGTTGAGTCGTTAAAGGTTTGGGACGATGGTTCCACTTTCTGAGCTGATGCGCGGACAAACGGGCTTCGGCTTAGTGTTAGCTCAGAGATTTGGATTCTTGACCAGATCTAAATGGCTTAGCAATATTATCCTTGATTATTTTCTATTTTAGTTTGTTTTAATCTTTTCTTTTAGCCCAGCATGCATCATGTAGGACTTTGAGTTTCATGCTGAAAATCTTCATATTATGGTAATAATGAAGTTCACTCGCTCTTGATTGAGTTGACATGAGATATTCCACTTCAAATCAAGTACTTCGTTCTATTTGAAGCCGTTCAGGCTGATTCCTTGAAAGTGTCCCTTTTGTTGGATCTCTATCCCAATTCTCTTTACTTTTCTGCAAAATTTACCTTGGTTGTAGCACGTCCACGTTGGCTGGTAATCGCTCTCCAATGGTCTTTCCCTGTCGTGCCCACGAGCACACCCTTTATTTACTTAGTTTAATCTCCTTTTATCCAACAAATCGATGTTTCCTTGGAACCACTCAGAGTTGTTTCACTCAGAATCTTGGAAAGATTTCAAATGCTTGGTGTCTGAGGCGTGTCACATCACACCTTGGCGTCTCCTTATCAGTTTACTCCACTTCATTCCTTTCATTACACTTCACTCCATTCCGTCTCACTCCCTTGCAAAGCAGACGCCAAGGCGGGGCAGCTGTAGACACGCCGAAATTGACGTTATGTTGATCAAATCTCATGTCATTATATAAACGCCCCAAGTGGACTTCAATATTCCTATAAAATGAAGTTTTTCTATTTTTGTGAGGTTTATGCATTTTTCCTGCATTTTCATGATTCACGACCTGAAGAAGGGCGTTATTTTCAAAGTAGCGACATGTCATAGGGCGTTTTCAAAAGAAGAGACGACCATAAGTAAGGGCGTCAATTCCTGGTATTATCCATTAATTTCTGGAATTATCTACTTTCAAAATAGAAAACATTTTGTGATTAACGTCCTTCCTCAGGGCGTGTTTTTAATAAACGCCGTTACCTCAGGCGTGTTCCCTTGATTTTTAAACAAAGAAAGTTTTATTTCCAAAATTAAATCCAGGAAGAAACGCCCTTTCCTAGGTCGTGGTTTAAGAAACGTCTCTGTGAAGGTCGTCAATTCATGATTTGACGCCCTGTCCTAAGTCGTGTTTCACTCCAGAGTCCTTCCTTTTTCCATCTTTCCCTCACAGTTCCCTACTATCAATTGGTCTCTTACTCGATCTCGATCCTTCCTTGGATGCCTCATTACCCGTTCTTATCTTACCTTGTTTGATCACATCCGATTGAACATTATATAAGAGGTTCCATATCGATCGTGTTAAATGTTAAGCACTCAGAGGGTTGAACGCCTTGAACCCAGAACATCACGATTGCAAGCAGAGCGTTCTTTCTCCTGTGCTGCATCCTGCTGCTACTGCTTCCACTGCTTCCTCTGCATCCGTTCAACACCTTCACAGTTTCCCTCTACTCTCGTCAGGGAGAGCAGGGCTATATTGTGCTTATCTCGTTTGTGTTCTAAGCATATCATCATCACTGTCATCCCATCATTAGTTTCTTGTTGCATTAAGTATCAACATATCATATCCTTTCCCTAGTTCTCTTCTAGGGGTTTTAAAAAAAAATCAAAAAAGAGGTGCGCACGTTGATGTCTTTTCATCGTTTCATGTTAGTTTTGGATTGATACTATAGCACTTTGGCTGATCCCTCTCTCTTCTGCTTATTTTCATTGTCTTTTTACAAGGTAATCAACTAAGAAGACCCACTTCATCGGCCGGCCGATTGAAGTTGGAGGAGGAAATCCACATCTATCCCGCATCCCAATTTTCACCAGGTACACGCGATCTCCTTTTCTTCTTATTGAGGTAACCCCTCTGGCGATCACAACTCCCCTTAGCACCTCGTGCTTTATTTGATTTATCATCATGTCCCTCCTTATATTTATTGTTTTTATCATGTTATCATCATTATTTCACTTGATATCATCATTATTATTGTGATTTGGATATATTTATATGATTTAATCATCTGTTATGTCCATCTACAGGGATCCCGAGTGATCTTTATTGGGCTTTTTTGCCGAAGTGGTTCCTAGAGGGCTGTCACTTGGATGAGCTAAGCCTCGTTCGGTCCTGATGGGCCTAGTTTGGCTGCTCTTAATTGGACTACAGAAATCCCCCTCTCCACTTGTCCCCCTCCTACTCCCGAGCTTTAGTAAGCTCGGACGAGTCGCTGTTTGGGGTTTCGAACCAACGTGGCTCAGGTGGGTGGAGATCTGGCGGTGTTAGGAAGCCACGTGTCGTGGTCACCTGTGCCCGTGTTAATGATGATCCTGACAGATTTGAACTGAAGGGGCCCCCTTTCCTCGGAGGTTGGAACGACACGCCACCTTCCGCGTGGGTTTATAGGCGTTGGGCGCTTGTTGTCATTCCAAACTCCCTCCATCTTTTAGGGTTTTGGCTCTCCTTCATTCTTATTTTTGGGGCTCTTCGATGCACCGTGAGGACACGACGGAGGAGCAGAGGCTTGCGACGGCATTTGAGGAGTTGGCGGCGATAACCGCGAAGGCCGTCCGGCAGCTTCCTCCTCCCCCGGAATCTTCAGGGTCTCGGGGCCGCCTTCCCTCAGAGTCTTCTTCTAACTCCATGGTGGGCCAGCGCCCAGAGGTCGAGGAGTGGGTGGATGAGCAGTGGCGAGGGCGCCGGTCCCCAACTACAGCGAACTGGGGGAGGCGGATGTGAGGAGGCTGGAGCACCAGTATCGCCTGCCCCACAAGTACAGTTTTGCCGCTGCTATTCCATATGAGACGTGCCTAGACTCTCGTACAGGCCACATCTGTATGTTTCTTCTGTCGTGGAAGGGTGGATTCCGCCTTCCTTTCGAACCTTTCATCCTTCAGCTTCTTGATTTTTTTCGGTTGGCGCCCATTCAGTTGGTAGCCAACTCTTATCTCCTCCTTTCCGCCTTCCGTATTCTCTGCCGTCAGTGCGGAGTTCCTCCTTCCATGGACCTCTTCCACTATTTCTTTGAGTTCAAAGCACATCCTTCAGCTGGGAAGGGCTTCTAGTTCATCCAGGCGAGGCGGAATAGGAGTTGTATCTCTTTGGCGGCGAAGGATTCTTCGCATAAGGGGTGGAAGACCCAATTCTTCTAGGTGAATGGGTAATCCCCAATTTCCACCCTAACATCCCTCTTAGGCAGGAGGAGTTCCCCCCTCACGTGGAGAAGTACGCAGCCATCCTGTTGAAACACCGCTAGTCCACCGAGGAACTGGTGACACCAGAGAATATCGAGCGATGTCTTCTCACGCGGCTGCACCCGTCAGGCTCAGGTGCCACAACTTAGACTTTCCTTCGGATGTGGGGGTCATGATGTGACACAACTAAGGGGTATGCAGCAAAATAGACACGGGTCTTTGGACCTATTCCGCAAGCACAAACACAAAGCAACAAAGTACTAGATTGGGCTGAATCACCGTCGCACACACACGAGCCCGGGTGACTTGATGATGCCAAGTGGAGATGATGGATCAAGGACCTTGCTGGTAGAGTGCCAGCAGGGCTAGGGTTGCCCTCCAGAAGGTACGAGGCCCACACTTAAGGGGCTGGCCGGGTGCCAATTGGGGCACTAGGTCCCTCTCTCACACAGCCCACGGTGACCGCTCGTAAGTGGATCACATGGGGTCGGGCGCTCTCTCTCTTGCTCAACGGAGCAATGCCGCGGATATTAGCTGAACAAGTACTATTGTTGGAGCAAAGTTCAGAGCTTACCCTGGTTGGTTTGAAGAAACCAACCCCGTTCAGAGACGAGGGCGAGCGGGGAAGTGTGGGTTCCCCGCACACTGCGCCGATGAAGCTTGAACCCTGTTTAAATTATACAACCACTACGCCTCACACAGGAGGGTGGACTTGGGGTGGGGATATCTGTATTACAATTCAAACACTACCTCCACATAAGGAGGGGCGTTAAGCCAGCCAGGCGGGGAGGGGAGATTCGCTCGAATCGCGTCGACGGATCACCCGACCGAATCTGCCCGTGTCTTGGGCAGCAGGACAGGGGATCGATGTTGCTGCCGCTGCGCCCTCCTCCGGACTTAGAACTTGATGAGACTGGCGCTGAAACGATGCTGACAGACCCAGGTACGCTTGTGAATTTTGGTGGGTGGTTCCCGCGTTGCCTCTGGTCGGAGTGGACCCCGGAGCAGGTGCTCAGAGTTCTGGTTCAGGCTGGTCCAGAGTGTTGCAGCTGCTTGTCGAAGGTGCCACGGTCACTCCCGAAGTCCGAATGAGGCGCCACTTGGCCGAGAGCTGCTACCACAAGGCATCTACCATCACCAACAAGCGGCATCCCTTTCAGCATCAGGAAGAGCTTTTACAATTTTTCTCTCCCGTGTGCGCAGAACAGATCATTCACGTCCTGCCCTGACCCCCCCTCACTCAACGGACTCCTCCTCACCACCCCGACATTGTCTGGTGCTCTTCTTGGTTGCTGCTCGAAGAAGACTTGTCCACGGTCGTCCTCGACTTGGTCTTGCATAAATCGGACTTCGGGAGCGGTCATGGTGACTACATCCATCTGCTGCTGCACCCTGGAAACAGTACGAATCTGAGCGCAGGGGCCCTATTCCAGAGCCTGCCCCAGCCGGTGACGACTTCTGAACTGCCCACAAAAATTCACAGACGTGACTGGATCTGTCAGCGTCGTTTCAGCACCGGTCTCGTCGAATTCTGAGTTCGGAGGAGTGCACAGCGACGACTACACCAACCCCCTATCCTGCTGTCCCAGACCTGGGCAGATTCGGCAGGGTGCTTCATCGGCACGATTCAAGCCAATCTCCCCTCCCTGCCTGGCCGGCTTAGCGCCCCTCCCTGTGTGGAGGTAGTGTTTGGTTTGTAACTCCATCTCCCCTCCCCTAGTTCACCCCCCTGCGTGGGGAGTAGTGCTTGTATAACTTAAACAGGGGAAGCTTCATCGACGCAGCGTGCGGGTAGCCCACGCTTCCCCGCTCGCCCTCGTCTCCGGCGGGGATCGGTGTCTTCACACCGATCAGGTGAGCCACTCACACTGCTCTTCGCTGGATGTCTTTTGCTTAATTAGTATTGCATCTTAGTACCGTCGGTGTAAGAGAGTGCCTGAACCCGAATTATCATTTAATTGCGTGACTACCGCGGGTGAGCTGTGAGAGTGACATTACAACCCACGCCCCCGGCGTGCCGGCCGCCCTTGGAATTGGGCATCTCTGGCCCATTGGGGTCCATCCCTAGCTGGCCATACCCTTGGAACCTTGAGGTCCAACCGCGGACCCTCACCATCATTGCCGGCCCGCCTACGGGCCCGGGTGCGCGCATCGCGGGTGAACCCACTTGTAAGATATTGCCGTTCGGTCTGGATTGCTTGCAAATCTACGTCTAAGGAGTGGTGTCGCATCAAATGGTATCAGAGCAAGTTTTAGACTTGTCTCTACGAGTCTAATCCTAGGGCATTATCATTTGAGTCTCCCTTGCATCATGTTTTCCATCACTCCATTGCATGACCACCCTAGGGAGATGCCCCAAATATCCATGAACCGATTTGACACTGTCACCAACAAGATTCATAACTATATAGATACCCTCACCACTCGGCTTGATCGGATTGAAGCAAAAAGGAACCACGGCCCTAGAGCTTGGTCACCTCGGGATGAATTTGGATGGGAAGCCAAAGGACCCCTAGATTCATTGGAAGAGATAAGGATTGAGATTAGGAAGATATTCACTCCCCGACCTTCCCACTCCTACCTTGAGAACCATAACCCGAGGAGCACTCCCACTCCCCCTTTCCCTCCCAGTCAACCTAAGACCTCCCTTAGGGCCCAAACTCTACCACCCCAAATGATTCCAATCCCGATCACCACCACCATTCAAACCAAATTGGCCACCACCCAACCCAAAATTCTCCATCAAACCCACACCCCACAAGCTTTCACAAATCTTCCTCCTACCCCTTTCCAAAAGGAACTTAAGAAGGTGACCGAAGTATATGAGGCTCCCCTAGATTGGGAAGAAGAATATAAAGCCCATTTGGATCAAGAGAACTCAATCCTTCCCAAAGAAAACCCACTGGGCCAAATTGGGTGCACCCTCCCCTATAAGTTACAAGATGCCCAACCTAGGCCTCCACTACTACCTCTCCCCATTCTATCCCAAGTCCCCCATTACCCACCACCCAAAGAGCACCACATGCCAGTCATCATCACCCCACCCACAAAGGACCTACTCACCTCTTTGGTAGAGGAAACCATGATCCCCACACCCGACCCCCTAGTAGGGAACACCACAGAACCACTCCCCATCTTGGAGGAAAGTCATGGCCAAAACGAGGAAGAAATTTCACCTTTCATGCCACCCTCAATTTGGAGTGAACTTATCATAAGTGGGCCCTTGGTTAGATGGCTTGTGGAAAACCAGGCTCACCCTATCCTGCCCCATGCTTACCCTTCCATGGAACAACACCTCCCCATAGTACCCTTATCCACCTATCACACCACAATCCAATCATCCTATCAGGTGGAAACATTAGGGGATCTTCTTAAGGGTATAGCTTGGCAAATGGAGCTAACTGGCATGTTGACTACTGTAGCCGACCGACCTAGGAGCCTTGACCTCCTACACCTATGTGTCGGATCCATCTCCTCCATTTACACTGTGGGTTGCTACACTAGCGACCTTCTTTTACTCCTCCCTACACCCGACGAGCCCGATGCTATCCACAAACTAGAGTTGCTTGTCTCGGGTAGAACAACTAGCCCTCCATTCATGGCCGACCATCCCACCAAAAACTTTGGCCCGATCATTTTACTTGAGGAGGAGAGTCCGCCATCCAATGGTTGTGAGGACCATGAGGACCTAGAGTTCCTCTCCTTAGGTGACCCTTACCATGACCCCTTCGATCCCTTCCTATGCCCCCCCACCTTACTCACCACTAACCTTTTCCTACCCCAACTGACCTTATTGGACCAAGCCCACTCCATTTTCTTAGACCCCTTTGACCCCTATGAGTGGAAACCCTCACACCAAGCCATACACATAAAAGAAACCATTTGGATGGGAATGCATGTGCCCCTACATTTTACATCATTTGGTAGGGCTAGTAAGCCCAGTCCTCTCATACATGTCCCACACACTTTAGGCCCAATGTATGACTGGCTCACATTTGGATGTGCTGGTCCTCCCTCATTCATCATTGATCATATGCATGCTAGGAGCATCTACGGGTGTCCGAGTCCCCCGGCATTCATCACAACTTTGTGTGATAGGATCCCCTATAGATACCATGGCCCTCAAACCATTGTTATGAAGCCCATGCATGATTGGGCCACTTGTGGCTGCCCCGGTCCACCTAAGTTCATCAAGGTCCACATGGCATCACAGCCTGATAGGCCAATTTACGGTTGCCCCGGTCCACCTTTACACACCAAGCTTTTCACACCCGCACCGTATCATAGTGCATGGCATACGCATACACGCAAGCAATTCGCAATGAGCGGTGAGGTTCATAAAGAGCGGATAAGAGCTCGCGAGCGCCACTTGGAATTTCCAGTAGGCGATTTGGTGATGATGGCATCGGAGTGGCTCTACCTCAGGGTCACCTCCCATTCGAGGGCACGAGGACTTGGATCTTTCCCTGTTCCTAGTGGCTTTGGCAACACAGCTTGTGGATTGAATTTACCAATGGGTTATGGGATATACCCCACTTCCCACGTGGCAGACCCGGCACCCTATATGGGCACCGCGGTGGATCCTAGTGAGTGCTTTGAGCCTATACCTTCCTTTAAGAGGGACACCCCAGAGAACCACCACAAAGTAGTCTTGAGAGCCCGACGTGTGCACATGGGGCAAATACTATGCAAGCATGGTTCCGTCGCCAACAAGAGGGTGTGCCCAAGCCATCTTGAGAGGATGAAGGACCGTCCCCTGGTCGCAGATGCGGGTTGAGTTTGGAGGTTGAGGGTCGCCCTGAGCTGCTTTGGAGGACCGCTCCCCCGGTGGGCCCATACTCGACGGAGTCGAGTTCTCCGCACCCCGGGGGTATGATGAGGACATCACCAGCTTTCCCCTTGTTCGAGGATCCATATGCTCGCCAGCTATGCTACATCTTGTCCGCCACTATATTTCGAGTCATATGATGTAATTTTCATTTTCTTATCATGTAATTTTCCTTTTATTTGAGTCCAATACCTAGGTTAGGTAGCTATTTACCTAAGTCTATAGTCGTTATGTTGGTTAATGGGCCCAATTATATGGGCTAGGCCCAGGGGCGCCCCCTTCCCCTTGGTTATGTGTTAGTAGTCCAAAAGTCAGGGACTTATGTGAAAATGTGGGATTCCTATAAATAGGACCCCAATCCCTCATTTGAAGGCTAATGAAGTATTGATAAAATTGCCACAAGAATTTGTGCCTCTCTCTCTAGCTCTCTCTCTCTCTATTTCTCTCTCTCTCTCTCTCTCTAAAGGGGGCGAACCCCATTCTCTCTCCTCCCCACCCCCAAATTCAAAATTCACTCTCTCTCCTCCCTATTCACCTCTAATTAAGACCCCTCCCCCTTCTCCATACCTCCCATTTAAGTCCCCTCCAACCCCTAGGTGGAATCCCCTTCTCCTAGGCACCTCTCCCTCCTCCCAAGCAACCTTTCCCCTTCCCCATACAACCTTTCATTTTCCCAATGGAGAAGCCCTTCTCCCAAACACTCCTTCCCCTCCCCAAGGCAACCCTTCCCATTCCCTAGGCCCCCATTAACCCCTCCATTAACCCACCATTCAAAACAAAGGAGAGATCTCTCCTCCCTCTCTCCTTCCCAACCCAAATTTGCATCTCCCCCTCCCTCCACTTGCTAGACCACCTCCCAGCCCCCTTTCTGCCCCTCCCACACCTTGAATCACCCCCTAATAGACCCCCACATAGTCAGGTGTCACCCCCACACCCATCCACCCCATCTACTCCGTCTCCCATCACCTTTCATCACCCTATCCATCTCAGTTCGCAGGCAGCAGTTAGAGCACAACTTGCAGAGACTGCCCCAGTGCTATCCGACGTCATTTGGAGGTGCACCATACATCGCCGGAAAGGTCTTCTAGTATTATTCGTAGGCGAGGTGGAATCGTCTCGTTCCGACTTCACTACAGATCGTGGTGCCCATTCTCGTCCGACTGCACAACCGTGACCAGAACCTGGACCAGATCTGCAGTGCAGAAGCTACCACGGCCACACCCCTCAACTTCTGAAGGTGCCACTTGGCCGAGAGCTGATACCACAAGGAATCTACCATCACCAACAAGCGGCATCCCTTTCGGCATCAGGAAGAACTTTTCCAATTTTTCTCTCCCGGGCGCGCAGAACAGATCGTTCAGGTCCTACCCTGACCCCCCCTCACTCAACAGACTACTCCTCGCCACCCCGACATCTTCTGGTGCTCTTCTTGGTTGCTGCTCGAAGAAGACTCGTCCACGGTCGTCCTCGACTTGGTCTCGCATCAATCGGACTTCGGGAGCGGTCGTGGTGACTACATCCATCTGCTGCTGTACCCTGGGAACAGTACGAATCTGAGCACAGGGGCCCTGTTCCAGAGCCTGCCCCAGCCAGTGACGACTTCAGGACTGCCCACAAAAATTCACAGACGTGCCTGGATCCGTCAGCGTCATTTCAGCACCGGTCTCGTCAAATTCTGAGTTCGGAAAGTGCACAGCGATGACTATATCGACCCCCTTTCCTACTGTCCCAGACCTGGGCAGATTCGGCGGGGTGCTTCATCGGCGCGATTCAAGCCAATCTCCCCTCCCCGCCTGGCCAGCTTAGTGCCCCTCCCTGTGTGGAGGTAGTTTTTGGTTTGTAACTCCATCTCCCCTCCCCTAGTCCACCCCCCTGCATGGGGAGTAGTGCTTGTATAACTTAAACAGGGGAGGCTTCATCGGCGCAGCGTGCGGGTAGCCCACGCTTCCTCGCTCGCCCTCGTCTCCGGCCGGGATCGGTGTCTTCACACCGATCAGGTGAGCCACTCACACTGCTCTTCGCTGGATGTCTTTTGCTTAATTAGTATTGCATCTTAGTACCGTCAGTGTAAGAGAGTGCCCGAACCCGAATTATCATTTAATTGCGTGACTACCGCGGGTGAGCTGTGAGAGTGACATTACAACCCACGCCCCCGGCGTGCCGACCGCCCTTGGAATTGGGCATCTCTGGCCCATTGGGGTCCATCCCTAGCTGGCCATACCCTTGGAACCTTGAGGTCCAACCGCGGACCCTCACCATCATCGCCGGCCCACCTACGGGCCCGGGTGCGCGCATCGCGGGTGAACCCGCTTGTAAGATATCGTCGTTCGGTACGGATTGCTTGCAAATCTACGTCCAAGGAGTGGTGTCGCATCAGGTCATCTTTCTTTTCCTGAATTCATCTTCTTCTTCGTGCAGACACCAGGCGGGAGCCTCTGAAGGAGGCCACTGAGGTGATCGAGCTTGGAGATGACTCGACTGCCGACGAACCGACTGCTACCGTGGGTCGCTCCCGAACCAAAGATAAAGCCAAGGGAGTGGCCCGGGGTGAATCCTCCAGACCGCGGGGACCCAAGCGTAAGGACCCTGTGGAGGGTATGGTTTGGGCTGCTGTGAGGGCCAGAAAGTGGGCTAGGAAGGCCGGGGCCGTACCCGCAGTCGAAGGTGACCCTACCGCAGCTCACCCCTCCGCCGGGCACAGTGGGGCCGACCCTACCGGGCGGGCTCTCCAACCAGCCGAGCTAGAGGGAGTCGAGGAGGTCGGGGATGCCCCTGCAGGCGGCGATGATGCAGCTTGGTTCCTCATTTTGGGTCCGAGGGGGCCGAAGGTGCTCCTGCAACCGGTAGCGGGGCCGACCCGGCTCTCCCCTCGCCGGAGCCGAGGGGGCCGTGGCCGAAGTTGGGGATGTTGTGATCGCGGCTGAGGATGACGCTCCAGGTGGTGATGCCAATGCCGATCCGATCCATGTTGAGAGGCCGCCGGAAAATCCGGTCGGGGCGCGAGGGGCGGCCGAGGCCGGGGCTCGATCTGGGCCATACGGTGGGGCGCCGGGCGATGGGGGGTTCTCCGTTCCGGCGGCCTTGGAGAGGCTGGGTATCTTGGGCCCCCTGCACCAGGTGTGTCGTGGTATATCCGCGAAGGTGAGGGGGGGAGGTAGGCAGCACTCCCCATCCATGGCTCTCGCCGGGGTTATGGAGGGCGGCTTGGCCCTGGCCCAGATGGGGGCGGTTCTGGCAGAAGCGTACGCTCGATCGGAGTGAGAGCGAGCGAACCTGGCCTGGACCCTCGGTGGGTCGGACAGGAGGTTGACTCGGCTCATCGAGGAGTGTGACGGGCTTCGGCGGGAGCTTTCCTCAATCAGGGTGCTGGTACGATCGAGCCAAGTGGAGACCCGGGCGCTAGCCAAGCAGCTAGCCAAGGCCCGTGAATCGCTTGAGAGGAAGAACCGACTTCTCGAAGAGGAGCACTTAGCATACGCTGAGCTGGACGGCTGGTGGGAGACCGAGCGTGCCGGGCTAGTAGACCGCACGGAGGAAGCCGAGCGTCTTCGACGGGAGGCCGAGGCTAATCGAGCTAAGGCGGAGAAGCAGGTGGCGGCGACCGAAGGGCGGACTGCTGAGGCTGAGCGAAAGGTAGCCGAGGCGGAGCAGAGGGAGGCCGAGCTCGCGGGTAGGGTGGGATCAGCCGGGGCGGAGGCTCTCGAGCAATACAAGAGCTTAGAGGCTTACCGGTTTGACCTTAAAGAGGATGCCCTCCCCTACTACGAGCTAGGACTCCGCCGGGGCATCCGCAAGGGTTTCCAGCAGGGCTACAACCGGGCCATTTCTTACGCCGAGGAGCAGGCGTCCGGAGTGGTTGACTTCTCGTCCGGTCAATGTTATGACTCGGACTCGTCATCCTCTAGTTCCTCTGTTTCGACGCAGGATGAAGAGGATCCCGAGGGCTCATCACCCGAGGGGTCGCCAACTCTGGATGCCTCGGGAGGGCACGCAACTGAGGCAGTTCCCATGCCGATGGGGTCGGTGCCAGGGTCGGCCGTCGCCGAGGCTGCCGGGGCAGACCGCTCGAGCCCTCTACTTCCAGTCTTCAAGGTGGGCCAGAGGCCTGATGTATCTATTTCGCTTCTTCTTTTTGCATACATTTTCCCTTTTTGAAGAAAAAGACTCCCTTTTTTGTGTAGAGATAAATAAGGCAGTAGCATTATGATGAAGACTTATCTGTTCCATATCGCCATTGCCGTATTCTGTTCAGCGTATCTACAGTGGTTGGAAAGATCCGATATTTTTTGCGTGAATCTCGCATAATGGTTAGGTGAGTGTCTTACAGGGTGTCTTTCCATTTTCTCACGCTTTAAATGCCTGGCCGCTTCGTGTATCCCTCTGGGGCGGAAGACGAGAAGTTTGAGGTGACAGTTCGTAGGGAGAAATCCTTCTGGCGTGTTTTCGAGAGGAGGGAAATCATTTAAGGCAAGTAGCCTCCCTTCGCCTATAAAAAGGACTGAAGGGCGTCCCTTCCTCTCCACCGCTTAGGGTTTTCCCTGATAGTCTTTCCTCGTTCCTTCTTCACGTAGCGTTGTGCCGTTGTATTCGGAGCATGGAGGAAGCTCCGGAAGAGGAGGCTGCCGACGACGGGGGCCAGAGAGTTCCTACTGCTCCGGACTTAAAGAGGATTCGACGGCCGGTGGGCGGACTTGAAAAGGGTTCGACGTGTGGAGGCACGCCGTTGTCCCTTTATCAGTTCCAACGGTGCTTGCAGGGCGGCGAGATGGAGTACGGATGGGGGCATCAGACATCCCTACTACCCGTTCCTTCCTGCTCGCTTCACGGATGGGAGGAGGAAGCCAACTAAGCTCCATCCCTTCCGGGCCTTCCCCTGCCTCCTCATCCAGCTCTGCTGGTTTCTTTTTCTTTCTGGCAGCCTCTTTTTCCCTCTTCTGCTCTGGTCCTCCTTTATTTCACTCTTTGGAGGGTGCCTGCACTCTCTTCCTTCCAAGGAGTTGGCAGTTTGGCGGGGAAGATGCTTTCATATGCATTCCCTCTCCTCCTTCTCTGCCAACTTCAACTTGGACGGTAGCCTTCTCTTTCTTAATCCCTCTGTCACCTTTGTCTCGAGCTGCCTGAGCTAACAGGGTCAACTATCCTTTATCCGAGCCAGTTTCTACACTAGGCAGAGTCAGTGGCTGGACGCAGGAAGGTCATCCGAGTCAGCCGAGCGATGGGCTCATACGACGGCGCTAGATGGATCTTTTGCTTTTTTGACATGTATTCTATTGGCTTCGGCCTTCCTGATGTAAAAACGGGTTGTTTGAATAAAAAGAAAGGAGCCTTTTGTTTTATCTCATGTCATTTGCACAATACCCAGTACTCAGAAGTAGAACTTGCGTAATGTAGTTGCGTTCCAGGTCCGAGGCATGGGCTCTCCTTCCATCATGGATAGGCGGTATGCTCCTTTTTCCAGCGTCTCGACCACTAGGTAGGGGCCTTCCCAGTTAGGGGATAACTTGCCCGCCGCCTCAAGTGGTCGAGAGGCTTCGGCTTTCCTGAGGACTAAGTCTCCCGGCTGGCAGTGTCTGTCTCGGACTTTGGCGTTGTAGTATCGAGTGAGGTGGCATTGGTACTCCATTGCTCTGATGCTGGCAATCTCCCGGATTTCATCTGCTAAGTTAAGATTTTCGAGCAGTTTCTGGTCGTTTGTCTCGAATGGGAAGTAGATGACTCGGAGAGAGGGGTTGCCAATCTCCAACGGGATCACGGCCTCGGTACTGTATACCAGCTGAAAAGGGCTTTCACCGGTTACCGTTCTGGGAGTCATTCTATGCGACCAGAGTACGTTCGGCAATTCCTCGAGCCAGCTGCCTTTGGCTTTGCCGAGCCTAGTCTTGATGCCTTTTAAGATAGTCTTGTTGGCATTTTCGACCAGCCCGTTAGCCTGAGGGTGGGCGACCGAAGTGAAGTGATTGCGAATATTGAGGTCGGCGCATCTATCTCGGAAATACCGAGAATCAAATTGCCGACCATTATCGCTCACTATCACCTGGGGGATGTCGTAGCGACAGATGATCGACTTCCAGATGAAATTCCAGACGACTGTCTCGGTGATCCTTATAGTGGCTTCGGCCTCGATCCACTTAGTGAAGTAGTCGATGGCAACGATAATGAACTTCTTCTGGGCCTGGGCCGTGGGGAATGGCCCGAGGATGTCGATTCCCCAGCGAGCGAAAGGATAAGGCTCGGCTAGGGTGATAAGCTCCGTTGCTGGCTGATGGACCAAGTGGTCGAATCGCTGGCAACGGTCACAACGTTGTGTATAGGCTGAGCAGTCACGCTGTAGGGTGGGCCACCAATAACCTCGCCGTAGCAAGATCCTGGCGAGCGATCTTCCCCCCAAATGCGCTCCGCACAGACCTTCATGAACTTCTTCGATCGCTCGGTTGGCTTCGTCGGCACCGAGGCACTTCAAAAGAGGGCCAGAGAAGGATCTCCGGTAAAGTGCGCCATCCAGAGTGACGAATCATCGAGCTTGGTATTTCAACCTTCGGGCTTCCCGAGGGTCGGGAGGCTCCTGGGAGTCTTGGAGCCACGACAGGTAGGGGGTACGCCAGTCGCTTGGGGAGGCTGAATCAATAGCTAGGAGCTCCGAATCAATGCTCAGGCGCTCTAGCTCTTCGAGAAGGACCGATCGAGTACCCTCGGGGTCAAGAGAGGAGGCCAGCCGAGAGAGGGCGTTCGCTCGAGAGTTTTCCTCCCGAGCTATTCGGACTACCTCAAAACTCTCGAACTGTTGTGCCACAGTCTTGACTAGTTGGAGGTATTTGATCATCGGTGCCTCCCGAGCTTCATAATCACCATTGACATGGCTAGCGACCAGTTGGGAGTCGGTGTGAATTCAGACTCGCTCAGCCCCTAACCGCCGGGCCATGCGTGTAGCAACCCTGATAAAAATAAGATTTTTAAATAAATCAAATTAAAATAAAAGATAAGTAAATAGATGACAAAGAGCCTAAATGGGTAAATCATTAATCAAGAAGAAATAACGCCTTTGTTCAAGGTGCGACTTCTAAAAGAAACGCCCTTACATAAGGCGTTAATTATAAAAAGGACGCCAACACCAAAGGGCGTCAATTCCCAAACGGCCGAAAATAAATAAAGGGCAAGTATAAGTGATGCCCTCTACATGGGCGCGTTTTACATAAGAAATGACACTTGACAAGGCGTCAATTTAAATTAACGCCCTCGCTTAAGACGTTAATTCAGTTCGAGTTTCGTTCGACCCAGGAAACCATCCAGGGCAAGTTCTGGATAACTACGACAAAGATGGAATATGGTAAGGACTCTATCATGGAAGTATTACTTCTAATACAACTCTAACCCTATTAGGATTCCCAAAATCCTATAAGTAACCTTCTCTGTCGAACCCTAACGAGCTGTTGGCCGAAGGAAGCTCTGCTGCTGCTGTGCGTGAAGAACAGGTAGCATACAAACAACTCGTTGAAGAACGTGGTTCTTCATCAACATCGTTCTTCCTCTTTTTTTCTTTTACCTTAGGTTATATGATTAAAGATCTTCATTATTTCTTCTGTAGGAAGTCTGCAGTAACTCCCTGTCGAAGTGAAGAACGTGAGGTTCTTCATCCTCTTCTTCTTCCTCTTCTGGTGATCAGAAGACTCTGTTACAAACAGAGTGTCGTTCCAAACCTTCATCAGTTCATCAGTTAAATCTTCATAAGGTAGGTTTTCTCAAGAACGTAGCCCAAACTAGCTTAATATCTTTAATAATATCATCAATCCTCCATGCATATAGTTTTATTGTGGTTTCAACTGTTTCTATGTAATTTTCAAAGCAACGCCCTTGACCAGGGTGCTAATTTAAAGAAACGACCCACACTAGGGTGCTAATTATTGTTTTGACGCCCTGCCCAGAAGTCGTCAATTACATGTAATTAATAAATACCCACGTTTAAAATTTAATGTCTATGTAACCATGAATCTAATATATTGCATGAGTATACCTGTGAAATCCTGTTAATTATCTTGTCATGACCATGAAATTGTTTTCCTGAAATTTTATCATCTGAAAATTGATAAATTGTTGAATTAACGACCTGCACAAGGTCGTCTCTTATTGAACTGACGCCCCAGACCAGGGCGCTAATTGAAAAGTAACGCCCCTGTCCAGGGCGCATTTTTGTTAAAATTCCAGAATATTGATTTTCCGTAGAATGGAAATATTGAAGGGACGACTAATGTATAAGTCGTCAAATTGTGAATAAACGCCCCTGAGTAAGGCGTTAATTGGATAATTAATGACTTAGCTTAAGTCGCTATTTTCTGTATTTCTGTTTTACACTGATTACTGTCAACCGAAGGGTTATATATATATATATATATATATATATATATATATATATATATATATATATATATTATATATATATATCGGCACTATATTTCCACTCCGTGAATATAGTCCCATGTTTCATGATGTTTTTATTGTACTACCCTCAATTCTCATTGACATACAAGCTCTCCATTAGACATTCCGTTCCTTTGGACTAGCGAGTTAGTCATAGAGACCTCCGTAAGACTCCTCGAGCCTTGGATTCCCTCAAGACCGACTGAGCTGGTTGTATCATAAAAACCCATTACCCTATTTTGCCATGTCACTCTAAAGAAACATGGTATACCGGCCCTCATGTTATGCAAAGTGTGTATCATGAGAATTCTATTAATGGGATGAGGTTATCATGCCATTTGATGCTGTTCTTGTAAACCCCAATTCTATATTCCACATGATGTTCTTATGGACCTCAATTCTATATCAAGAATGAGGACGTCTTGCCATTGATGTGCTGTTCATGTGGACCTCAATTCTATATAAAGAGTGTCCATACTTGTTTGTCATGGTACCCAAGTTAGGGAACCAATTCCACCTACTTTTATCGATAATCGTGATTGTACCGTTATTATCGCCATTCTATGTCAAGTGTCATATTTTCGGACTCTACTCTATCCAAGTTTATCCTACATGTCTACAAGCTTTATTCTTGAAATTCCATAATGGCTATACACAAAAGTGGATGTTAAAATACATGATTAATGCCTGCGCATATAGGGCCCGATCTGGTCCTGGGAGGAGCACCCGAAAGTACTTGTGCCCATGGGAGTTGATTGATCACGGTATTGGCATTATACCGAAGTGCATGACTAGCTTGATTGAACATTCCACAAATCTTGTACTTGTACTTGACTTGATATTACATGACTTGCGTGACCCGAAAAAGGGTAATTGCATACTTGCGTGCTTGAACGTGATAGCCAAATTCCAACATGACATGATGAATACACTTGCTTGAATATCTTGATATCTTTTGATATAAGTTCTTGAAAGTTCATGACTAGTTCTCGTCGCTATCTTATTGTTATACACTCTCTCTATCTTGTCATTTTATGCGAGCATGCATAGCTATAGTGCATTAATGAAAGATGTAATTACTTAAACCCATTGCTAGTTCTTGAGATATAATTTCCTACTGAGCGTTCGCTCACTTAGTGTTTCCCTATTTTTCAAGTAAGTCCGACGATGAGGGAACTCGAACGGATGGGGAAAATCAAGAGTGAAAGAGATAGAGCTTCTTCCGTGTTATCTAGTCTTTTTCATATTTTCTTGAGTCAACCTTATATTTTTCCCTTATTTTAGTTAGTACTTCAAAGGTTTGTAATAGACATATTCTTATGAAGGAATAAAGGATTGGGTTATCTTTACTTTTACGCATCTCTGATTTTGGTGTCGAATACACTAATACTCTGATTGACATGATTGATATAAACTCGTCACGCGTCTCCGGGTATCTTCCGCTCTCGGGACGTGACAGTTTTTGTGGTATCAGAGCCTAGGGTATTCAATTCCTAGGAAAACCCAAGTCTAAGGATAGGTTCAAACCTTTAACCAGTGAGATTGGGTAGAACCAAGGGTTGAGTTAACATAAAAACTTAAAAGCCCTTAAAGCGAGTATATACTAATCTAGTTATTGTAATTGTAGGACGATGGCTGCCGAACGTGCTCAGTGGCGCCACATGCAGCGTACACTTCAAGGCATGACTCAGGTGCTGCAACAGGTAGCACACGGAGGAGCACAATGAGCAGGGAGTCTCCACCAAGTCTTTAAAAGCATGAACCCGCCTAAATTCACGGGTTCTACTGATCCGGACGACGCAGAGCACTGGATCAGGGAGACGGAACGTATATTCCGTGTTATGCAGTGCACAGATCAAGATAAAGTCTTATTAGCTACCTTTCAGTTGGAAAGGGATGCCCGATGTTGGTGGGAATCAATAGAAGCTACTTTAAATCAAGACCAAGTTACTTGGGAAGAATTCGTTGAACATTTCAACGCTAAATATTTTTCGGACCGAGTACAGGAAAAGAAAGCTGCAGAATTTGCTGCACTGAAGCAACGGTCCTTGACAGTGGCCGAGTATGAGGCCCAATTTTATAGATTATCTCGGTATGCTAAGCACTTAGTTAGCACCGAGAAGATGAAAGCTAGGAGGTTCCTTAATGGGCTCAGGCCCCAATATATTACCCAACTGGCGCCAATGGATATTCAAGTCTATTCGGAGAGAGTACGTCGAGCCCAGCTTCTAGAAGATGCCACGGAACTATCTGATAGAATCCGTGGGAAGGACAAGAAAGAACATGTTACAAGTTCGGGTTCCTTTAAACCCAACTTCAAGAAGAGGCCTAGCAATGGAGGTACTTCCTCACAAGATCAGAAGTTTAAGAAGACCAAGCCCTTCTCCATCACCACTACCCCATCAAATATAGTGTGCAAGCATTGTGACAAGGCGGGGCATAGAGCAGAAGAATGCTGGAGGAAACGAGGAGCATGTCTCCGCTGTGGGAGTCGCGATCATCGAATTCCCGATTGCCCATTACTTAATGATCAAGCCGGGGACGGAAAGCGCCCAGTAACCAAGAATGCTCGTCTTCACGCAATTAAGGAGACCGAACAAGAAGAAGAAGGCGGACTAGTAGAAGGTACATTGAAAGTTTGTTCCAAGTCTGCATATGTCTTAATTGATATTGGTGCTTCACATTCAATTGTTTCCAAGAAGTTCGCTGATCCGTTACCCCTAGAACCGGAATGGATAAAATTAGTCTTGTATACTCCTCTAGGAAACGAGACTGATATTACACACCATTACCAGAACTGTGAAGTATTGGTTCATGGTAAGAATCTCCATATTGATCTTATATGTTTAAATCTAAAGGAGTATGATGTCATACTAGGAGCGGATTGGTTATCTAAATATCAGGCAACGGTCGATTGCCGCAATAGCAAGGTTACTTTCGAGGAATTTCCCGAACTGATCTTTACTAGCCCCAAGAGGCGAAGCAAAACCCCTCTTATTTCGGCTCTCCGAGCTAGCAAGCTCATCAGGGAAGGATGTGTGTCTTTCCTTGCATTTGTCACGATTAAGGAGGCTAAGGAAACTAAGATAGAAGACATTCCGGTGGTACAAGAATTTCCGGACGTATTTCGGAAGATTTGCCTGGATTACCCCCGCAAAGAGAAGTGGCCTTCACCATCGATTTAGTTCCTGGTGCGGGTCCAGTTTCTAAGGCACCGTATAGAATGTCACCTGCTGAACTCAAGGAGTTAAAGGAGCAATTGATGGAACTCATTAAGAAAGGATTCATAAGACCAAGTACTTCCCCATGGGGAGCGCCTGTATTATTTGTAAAGAAGAAAGATGGATCCATGAGGTTATGCATCGACTATCGACAGTTGAATCATCTCACTATCAAGAACAAGTATCCACTGCCGAGAATCGATGAGTTGTTTGATTGAATTTCAGGATCCAAGTACTTTTCCAAAATTGATCTTAGGTCGAGATATCATCAGTTAAGAATCAAGGATGAGGACATTCATAAGACTGCATTCAGAAGCAGGTACGGCCATTATGAATTTGTTGTTATGCCTTTCGGACTAACGAATGCCCCTGCTGCCTTTATGCAGTTAATGAATAGTATATTCAGGCCTTATTTGGATCAATTCGTGGTGGTCTTTATCGATGATATATTGATTTATTCCAAGACCAAGGAAGAGCATGAGGAGCATTTAAGGATTGCATTACAAATATTAAGGGCAAACCAATTATATGCAAAACTCAGCAAGTGTGAATTCTGGCTTGAGGAAGTGACTTTTCTCGGACATGTCATATCAAAGGATGGCTTATCAGTAGATCCATCAAAAGTTGAAGCTGTAAGAAATTGGGAAAGACCGACCAATGCTAGCGAGATCCGAAGTTTCTTAGGTCTTGCTGGCTATTACAGGCGATTCATCAAAGATTTCTCTAAGATCGCCGTACCACTTACGAGGTTAACTCGCAAGGAGATCCGTTACGAATGGAGTGAGGAATGTGAAAGAAGCTTCCAAACTCTCAAGGATCATCTTACTACAGCTCCTGTCTTAGCTTTACTAATGGAAGGAGAGAAATTCGAGGTATACACTGATGCTTCTGGCATTGGCCTCAGATGTGTTCTAATGCAACAAGGAAAGGTTATAGCTTACTCTTCTCGTCAATTAAAGAAGCATGAAGAGAACTACCCCGTCCATGACTTAGAATTAGCCGCGGTAGTATTTGCACTAAAGATCTGGAGACATTATCTATATGGAGTGCAGTTTACTGTATACTCCGATCACAAGAGTCTCAAGTATCTTTTCTCTCAAAAGGAACTAAATATGAGGCAACGGCGTTGGCTAGAATATCTCAAGGACTTCGACTTCAATATACAATATCATCCCGGAAAGGGTAACCATGTAGCAGATGTCCTTAGTCGAAGGCCGAGAGCACTGTTAGCTAATTGTATGATTCAAGAATGGAAGTTGCTGGAGCAATTCTCTAAGCTCAATATAAGCATGGACACGAACTTCAAATGTGTCACATTATCTCATGTAAGCATTCATCCAGACCTATTAACTGAAATACAAGCACTTCAGGATGATGACCCAATATTAGTGAAATCAAGGGCAAACTAGAAGGACAGTCTGAATTCCAATTAGCATCAGATAGAAGGTTGTTATTCCAAAACAGAACTTGTATACCGGATTGTCCCGAGTTAAAGAAGAAGATCTTAAATGAAGCTCATAGATCAAGGTACACGATTCATCCTGGATCTACTAAAATGTATCAAGATGTGAAAACAAATTTTTGGTGGCCCAACATGAAAAGGGAAATAGCGGACTACGTGTCACGCTGTCTCACATGCCAACAGGTCAAGGCGGAACACCAAAAGCCTGCTGGAAAACTACATCCTCTAGATATCCCTAAATGGAAGTGGGAGGATATTGGTATGGATTTCATCATGGGTTTATCTAAATCAAAAGGAGGACATGATGGAATATGGGTTATTATTGACCGATTGACTAAATCGGCACATTTCTTGCCAATCAAGAGCCGATGGTCAGTCGATGTGTTGGCTGCATTATACATCAAGGACATAGTCAGATTACATGGTATTCCTGTTTCAATCATGTTTTACAGAGATCCCCGTTTTACTTCTCATTTTTGGAAGGGACTACAACATTCGTGGGGAACAAGGCTTAACTTTAGTACAGCTTTTCATCCTCAAACGGATGGTCAGACCGAGAGAACTAACTAGGTGATTGAAGATATGCTCAGAGCTTGCATCATGGATTTCAATGGAAGATGGCATGATCACTTGCCATTGGTGGAATTTACATACAATAATAGCTACCAGGCAAGTATACAAATGGCACCTTTCGAAGCTTTATACGGAAGAAGTTGCCGATCACCCTTATGCTGGGATGAAGTTGGAGAAAAATAACTATTAGGTCCAGACATGGTAAGGGTTACCACTGAAAGAATACAATTGATTCGAGAAAGACTGCAAGTTGCTCAATCTAGACAAAAGGCTTATGCCGATACAAGAAGGAGAAATCTTGAATTCCAAGTCGGAGATCATGTATTTCTCAAGATATCGCCTGGACGTGGAATACGGAGATTTGGTGTTAAGGGCAAGCTTACACCAAGATTTATCGGACCTTTCGAGATACTGGAAGGAGTTGGCGAGGTTGCGTATCGCATCGCATTACCTCCTCAATTGTCCGAAGTCCATAATGTGTTCCATATATCTATGTTGAAGAAGTATGTACACGATCCATATCATATTATTGAACATGGAGACTTAGTTATCCAGAAGGATCTCACATATGAGCAGAAGCCCATAAAGATACTAGATCGTGAAGTACGTACCCTAAGGAATAAGGTTATTCCCATGCTTAAGGTACAATGGAATAAGAACTCCGAACATGAAGCTACATGGGAGACCGAGGAATCCATGAGGAAGCGATTTTCAGAATTATTTTAAGGTATATACTCTACACTCTCCACTTATATATACTATTGAATTTGGGGACCAAATTCTTTCAAGTGGGGGAGGGTGTAGCAACCCTGATAAAAACAAGATTTTTAAATAAATCAAATTAAAATAAAAGATAAGTAAATAGATGACAAAGAGCCTAAACGGGTAAATCATTAATCAAGAAGAAATAACGCCTTTGGTCAAGGGGCGACTTCGAAAAGAAACGCCCTTACATAAGGCGTTAATTATAAAAAGGACGCCAACACCAAAGGGCGTCAATTCCCAAACGGCTGAAAATAAATAAAGGGCAAGTATAAGTGACGCCCTCTACATGGGAGCGTTTTACATAAGAAATGACGCTTGACAAGGCGTCAATTTAAATTAACACCCTCGCTTAAGACGTTAATTCAGTTCGAGTTTCGTTCGACCCAGGAAACCATCCAGGGCAAGTTCTGGATAACTACGATAAAGATGGAATATGGTAAGGACTCTATCATGGAAGTATTACTTCTAATACAACTCTAACCCTATTAGGATTCCCAAAATCCTATAAGTAACCTTCTCTGTCGAACCCTAACGAGCTGTTGGCCGAAGGAAGCTCTGCTGCTGCTGTGCGTGAAGAACAGGTAGCATACAAACAACTCGTTGAAGAACGTGGTTCTTCATCAACATCGTTCTTCCTCTTTTTTTCTTTTACCTTAGGTTATATGATTAAAGATCTTCATTATTTCTTCTATAGGAAGTCTGCAGTAACTCCCTGTCGAAGTGAAGAACGTGAGGTTCTTCATCCTCTTCTTCTTCCTCTTCTGGTGATCAGAAGACTCTGTTACAAACAGAGTGTCGTTCCAAACCTTCATCCGTTCATCAGTTAAATCTTCATAAGGTAGGTTTTCTCAAGAGCGTAGCCCAAACTAGCTTAATATCTTTAATAATATCATCGATCCTCCATGCATATAGTTTTATTGTGGTTTCAACTGTTTCTATGTAATTTTCAAAGCAACGCCCTTGACCAGGGCGCTAATTTAAAGAAGCGACCCACACTAGGGCGCTAATTATTATTTTGACGCCCTGCCCAGAAGTCGTCAATTACATGTAATTAATAAATACCCACGTTTAAAATTTAATATCTATGTAACCATGAATCTAATATATTGCGTGAGTATACCTGTGAAATCCTGTTAATTATCTTGTCATGACCATGAAATTGTTTTCCTGAAATTTTATCATCTGAAAATTGATAAATTATTGAATTAACGACCTGCACAAGGTCGTCTCTTATTGAACTGACTCCCCAGACCAGGGCGCTAATTGAAAAGTAACGCCCCTGTCCAGGGCGCGTTTTTGTTAAAATTCCAGAATATTGATTTTCCGTAGAATGGAAATATTGAAGGGACGACTAATGTATAAGTTGTCAAATTGTGAATAAACGCCCCTGAGTAAAGCGTTAATTGGATAATTAATGACTTAGCTTAAGTCGCTATTTTCTGTATTTCTGTTTTACACTGATTACTGTCAACCGAAGGGTTATATATATATATATATTTATATATATCTATATCGGCACTATATTTCCACTCCGTGAATATAGTCTCATGTTTCATGATGTTTTTATCGCACTACCCTCAATTCTCATTGACATACAAGCTCTCCATTGGACATTCCGTTCCTTTGGACTAGCGAGTTAGTCATAGAGACCTCCGTAAGACTCCTCGAGCCTTGGATTCCCTCAAGGCCGACTGAGCTTATTGTACCATAAAAACCCATTACCCTATTTTGCCATGTCACTCTAAAGAAACATGGTATACCGGCCCTCATGTTATGCAAAGTGTGTATCATGAGAATTCTATTAATGGGATGAGGTTATCATGCCATTTGATGCTGTTCTTGTAAACCCCAATTCTATATTCCACATGATGTTCTTGTGGACCTCAATTCTATATCAAGAATGAGGACGTCTTGCCATTGATGTGCTGTTCATGTGGACCTCAATTCTATATAAAGAGTGTCCATACTTATTTGTCATGGTACCCAAGTTAGGGAACCAATTCCACCTAGTTTTATCGATAATCGTGATTGTACCGTTATTATCGCCATTCTATGTCAAGTGTCATATTTTCAGACTCTACTCTATCCAAGTTTATCCTACATGTCTACAAGCTTTATTCTTGAAATTCCATAATGGCTATACACAAAAGTGGATGTTAAAATACATGATTAATGCCTGCGCATATAGGGCCCGATCTGGTCCTGGGAGGAGCACCCGAAAGTACTTGTGCCCATGGGAGTTGATTGATCACGGTATTGGCATTATACTGAAGTGCATGACTAGCTTGATTGAACATTCCACAAATCTTGTACTTGTACTTGACTTGATATTACATGACTTGCGTGACCCGAAAAAGGGTAATTGCATACTTGCATGCTTGAACGTGATAGCCAAATTTCAACATGACATGATGAATACACTTGCTTGAATATCTTGATATCTTTTGATATAAGTTCTTGAAAGTTCATGACTAGTTCTCATCGCTATCTTATTGTTATACACTCTCTCTATCTTGTCGTTTTATGCGAGCATGCATAGCTATAGTGCATTCATGAAAGATGTAATTACTTAAACCCATTGCTAGTTCTTGAGATATAATTTCCTACTGAGCGTTCGCTCACTTAGTGTTTCCCTACTTTTCAGGTAAGTCCGACGATGAGGGAACTCAAACGGATGGGGAAAATCAAGAGTGAAAGAGATAGAGCTTCTTCCGTGTTATCTAGTCTTTTTCATATTTTCTTGAGTCAACCTTGTATTTTTCCCTTATTTTAGTTAGTACTTCAAAGGTTTGTGTAGATTTGATTTAAAGATCCACTTTAGGAAAATATTAAAGAATAAAGTGAATGAATAATAAGCATGAAATAGCACGAGGTGCTATGGGGAATTTGTGATCGCCAGAGACGCGAACGTCTCAAAAGATATAACAATTAATGAAGGGGAGAGATCGCGAAGAATACCTTGAAAGTGCGGGGATGTGAGTGCTCCTTTCTCTTCTAATCGGCCGGCCAATGAAGTGAGTTCTTCAATTAATTACCCTTGCAAAAAAAGACAAACACCAATAAAAAAATATGGATTAGAAACAATGGTGTAGCATCAAATCCTAAATAAAGATGAGCATGAAATCATGATGAAGAACACACCTTAAGGGATTGCCCTTAAACCCCTATGCAAAAGAGGATGTGGGGAGATATAATGAATGCATGAAAATATGAATAAAAATAGGGGGAAAGAGTGCAAGAGTTGCACTAAATGGGGAGATTTCTCAATGTGGTTGAGTTAAAGATGTGTATACGAACACTATGAACATGCAGATATGAATGATGATAGTGAAAAGGAAATAAAAATGAAAAGAGGAAGACTGTTGCTTTTGGGCTTGAATGCTCGATGGGGAGGAGTTCCCAGAAGATGATGAAGACTTGAACATATGCAGGAGCCCCTCCTTAGCCAATGGCAACAGCAGCACCTGCGTGAGGAAAGAAAGAAGAAGAAGAAGAAAAAGAAGAAAACAGAAAAGGAAAAGAGAAGAACGTCGGAGAGAGAGGTGGGCGTCCGAAGAAGAGGAATCCAACCTGAAAACAGAGCCGATGGCTCTATTAAATAGATTGAAGAAAGGATAAACATGGGCAAGAGTCCAAAGGGGGAAAGGATTGGAACGGGCAAGAGCCCAAATAGGGGAGGAGTCTAACGAAGCAAGGACCATCTGGGGAAAGGGCTGCGAAGCCAGAAGCTGAAACACGCCTTAGGTAAGGGCGTCAATTGATGAATTGACGACCTATCCAGAGGTCGTTTCTCAAAAACACGCTCTGCACAAGGGCGTTCCTCAAAGCCAAATTTTGGAAATAAAAACTCCCATATTTGAAAAATGTAAAACACACCTTAATCAAAGCCACGTTTAAAAACACGCCCCTGAGAAGGGCGTTAATTTGAAGAGCTCAAATGGGGGAAGTCGGTCAAACCAAAAGAATTAACGCCCTTATTTGAGGTCGTCCTTTCTCTAAGAAACGCCCTAGGTTAAGTCATGTTTTCAGAAAAACACGCCCTTAACCAGGTCGTGAATTCAGAAAATTCATAAAATAGATAAAATGGGGAGAAATAGATAAAATGGGAAGGAAACGCCCTAGACAAGGCCGTGTTATAAAAACACGCCCCTATCCAGGGCGTTAATTCAGAAAATAGAGATAAATGCCCAAAAAATCCAGAAAAATAGGAAAAGGGAGATAAATGGGAAAAAATAGAGGAAATCAGGGGAAATCCAAGAAAAGTGGGAAAACCACTCAAATAAGCTATTTTGAGGGTCAAATGGGGCATCGCAGAGCGATATGAAATATACTCAACATAATGTCAATTTTGGCGTGTCTACAGCTACCCCGCCTTGGTGTCTGCTTTGCAAGGGAGCGTAGCAAACTGAAAAGTAGATACCAAGGTGTGATGAGACACGGAATCAACATCACTTGATGAGAATCAAATCAAAAGCACGAGATGAAGCAAATCTCGAGAAATTCAAGGAAATCAACAATGTTTGGATAAATGGGGAGATGTGCACGCGGTGCACGGATGAGATAAAATAAAATGATCAACTTCCAGCACGGTAGAAGTACCTCAGGTCACAAACCTGCAAGTTTCACCATTGGGGAGCGGTTACCAGCCAGTGGACGTGCTGCAGCCAAGGTGGATCAAGGGGAAAGTTGGAAAATAAAATGACAAAAATCCAAACAAGGAGCTTTCGAGAAAATCACCCAAAACAGCAACAAAACGAACTGAAGACACAATTCGACAAGGAATATCTCATATCGGGTAAAATCAAGATCAATTCAACTCTCAACATCAGCTTATCAAAATGATTTTTCAACAATTGTTTCAAAGTCCTACATGAATGCATGCTGGGCTAAAGGGAAAATAACAAATGAAGATATAATATAATCAAGGATAATATTGTTAAACTGCCCAGATTGGGTCAAGAAACCAGTTTTGCGAGCTGATACTAAGCCGAAGCCCGTTTATCCACGCACCAACTCGTAAAAAGGGAACCATCGTCCCCAGTCTCGGACGGCTCAACGGCCTATCCGTATGACTAAGACTTCTCTGGAATCATCATTATTTTTGATGAAGGGGAACTCAAATTCCAGATTTACCAAAGCCACAAGGTCCTTGATATAATCTAGTAGCATATGTAACATATAGTAGAATGCATACAGGGAGATGGTGATATCAATAAGCATGGGAACTGAGAAATGAGCTGCAAAACCGGTGGGACTTTGAATGATGATGCCCAGTCAGCGGGACCAAGAGCTTTTTATCCTGCGCTCAAAAATTCATTAGCCAAGATATAAAAAATATAACAAGCAATGAATAAGGTATTTAAGCATAGCATGCATTGCATGGATCAAAGCAACCAATTACAGCATGTATATGGCATGAATAGCATAAGTCAAATCATAGCATTGCTTGTTGTTTTATCATGAGGAGACAATCTGGCTAATCAAGATTTGGAGATGAATGATCAAGATCTGATATAATGCCCATCGGCGGAGTGATCAGATGAAATTAGCAGGAGTAGATTAAAAAGATTTGGAGATGAATAATAATCAGGAGATATGATATGGAGATGACAATCAAAATGCCCCTGGGTGGCATGTTATAAAAATATCGGGGAGAATCAATAGATTGATAGTAATAAGTGGAGATAGGACTCATCCCGCGCTCTTGGTCCTTGCAAAGTTGTTCCTGCAAAACACCATCAGAAAAATACAATGCAATTTTTATGGAGTTTTGAAATATGCAAATTTTTATGAGTTTTGAAATTGAAAATATTTGAATTTTTGTGGAGATTTTGAAAATATTCAAATTTTTGTGGAGATTTTGGAAATATTCAAATTTTTATGGAGATTTTGGAAATATTCAAATTTTTTGTGGATATTATGGAAATATTCAAATTTTTGTGGAGATTTTGGTTTAGACATTGTTAATGCAGCATCAAAGGGTTGTTTTTGAACCACTAATTGGGGGTCCTTGTTCCTTCCTTTTTCGCTAAAAACTGCCCAAAGCTGGACGTGCATTGAAAGTGGCGTCCTATTATTGACTGCCCTTGATTAACGGTGCTCCTACCAAGGCCATACCTGAGAAATATTCGGTCTTGGAGGGAGAAGAGAAGAACAATTGGAGATAAGCTTAAAGCAGGATGGGAGATATCGAGACTTGAATTCTTTCCAAGATATTAACCCTCAAAGAGGTAGTCTGTTGTGCCGGGGCTTTGTGTCTTTGGTTTTTTAGACCCTTGACATGCATACGACCAGGGTTTTCCTTGCGGGGACTTTGCCACTCTTGTCATGCCATAATTCATAATTTTGCATCAAAATGTTGATTTGATTTTTATAATAGCCCTTTTGGCGAAATGTATATCATGAAATCTCATATTGATTTTGGGTCAAGACTACCCCTGTTTGAGACTCCTCTCGTATTGGGGATTACCTAGGTTGGTCATCTCATCCGTCAACCTCTTGCCCCTGCATGCGGCCGAGTAAAGAAGAGAAAAAGACTTTTAGATATACTCATGGCATGGCCAAAGTAGGGACGGCGTTTTAACAAAGGAGCCAGCTAAGGACGCCGTGAAGTGTGTGAGGTGCCCAGCTAAGGGTTGCTCTTAACAAGCGGGGAGAGAACGTTGAATTCCCAGCTCGGGTTTTTATTAACCAAAGTGCTGCAAAAGCAAGTCTAAAGACTCTTTTTAACAAAGATTTCAATTAAACAAAAGCTTAAGATAAAGGTTTAAAACACCACTCTTAATCTCGTTAAGAAGCACTTGATTTTGAAAATTATGCGTGAAGCAATGAGATAATGATATCATGAAAATGCACACTTACGCCAATATGTTACCTTGCAACCTTTGTAGAAGCAGCTGCTGCGAGAGGCGGGGTTGATCTTCGTGGGATAGCCCTCTTTGGCAGTCAAAATGATTGGAAGCAAAGGGTTAAAAGTGGCTTAACAAGAAGGAGTGATGTCAAGACCAGACTCAGACGAATAAGGAGAAAAGGAAAAGAGGCGAGGGCTAGAACTCCCTTGCTAAGGCGTGAAGACCCTGATCACATGGAATAGTCTACAGAAGGAGAGGAGAATTAGAAGGAGGAGTGAGGACTAAAGCCTCGAAAATAATGGGAGAAGGGGCAAATGCCCAAAGCAGTGGATGCGGAAGAAGTTGGGTCAGACCCAGAATTAGGAGGAATCAGCAGGAGAAATTGGTAGATAGAAAGAGGCGGATCCGGAGGGTCCGGAGGCGGTGGAGGAGAATCATGATAGGAGGAATCCGGAGACTCCGGAGGAATGACAAAAGAAGGGACGCGATGCCCTGGGAAAAAATAGGGAAAAAGATGATAAAAAAAGGTGACGGAAAAGGAAGAAGAGAATAAAAGATATGGAGTCCCGGAGGAGCAAGAAGATGAATCGAAAGAAATATGGAAGGTCCGAAGGTTTCGGAGGAATGAAATCAGGAGGGTCGCGATGCCCTGGGAGATGACAGAGAGAATAAGATGGAAAATCCGGAGGTTCCGGAGGAATGATGGAAGGAGGGACGCGATGCCCAAGAAGGTCCGGAGGTTCCGGTGAAATGAGGTGGAAAGGGGCGCGATGCCCGAGGGGAAAGCCCGGAGGTTCCGGAGGAATGAAATCAGTAAGGAGAAGATGGAAAGGGGCGCGATGCCCTAGGGGAAAGTCTGGAGGTTCCGGAGGAGGAAGATGGAAAGGGGCGCGATGCCCGAGGGGAAAGCCCGGAGGTTCCGGAGGAGGAGAATGGAAAGGGGCGCGATGCCCGAGGGGAAAGTCCGGAGGTTCCGGAGGAATGAAATCAGTAAGGGCGAGATGCCCAAAGAGGAGGGATAAAATTCCTGGAGGTTCCAGGGATATAGCAGGAAAAGGGACGCGATGCCCCAAGGGGAGTGGACAAAAAGATGAATATGAATAAGATGGGAAATGCGGAATATCCGGCGGTGCTGGAAGGCGGGGAAGAAGAAGGTGCAAACGCATGCAATGGGATGGATGCGATGAATGCAATGAATGCGTGAATGCAACGAGATGCAAAGAAGATGAATAATGTGAAGGGTGAGAGGATGAGATCTTCCTTTTTACCCTTAGAGTGGCCCATGCAGAAAAGGTGATAGAAATAGATGAATAGAAGGTGGAGCAAATAAGGGACGGTCCCTTAGCATCAAGGTAACTGCCCCTCCACGGCAGTGAACATGTACGGCCAATTGGCCCAATAAAAGAAGCTTCAATAGTAAAAGACAACTCCTTTGGAAAGGAAAGATCAATAATGTGGGGGAGTTGGGGAGTTGGAACGGGAAGCATTGTGTTGCCCATTGAATGTGGTGTATATGGAGTGTTAAGCAAAAAAAGCAATTGCCCCTTGTATGGAATAATGAATTCTGGATTGGAAAGTTTGAACAAGGGGTGCCCTGCCCGGCCCTCAAACGGCGTCAACGCTTGGCATCTATTGAGCAACGGCGATGACTTGGCTTCTTCGACCATGCTTGGCACAATAACCCGGATTGGCATCCGGTAAATGAATTCTTGCATCTTGAATGGCACAGTCGTGGCCAAAGTCTTCTTGCCCGGCTCTTGCTTATCCTTGGCGCAAGTAGCTGCAGAAGCACGCCCCTTCCGAGTAACAAAGGGAGGTGAGGCGGAGGCGGAAGGCTCCGTGGATGGTGGAGTTATAATGGAAGGTGTTGGCAAATGGGTGAATGGGGGCGGAGGTTCAAACACGTCGAGTTTCTCCCTTTGCTCGGAAGCAGTCGGGATTGGCTCGGGTGCAAAAAGTAGTGGATCCTGCTCAGGATTAGCCATAGGTAAAGGTGGAGGGTTAAGTGGTGGAGGAATAGGCAATGTGGGTTGAGGCGGTGGTAATGGGAGGCTAATTGGGGAAGGTTTAACGGTAGGCTCAATGGAGGCCGATGGTGTGGAGGTTAATGGTTTAAGGAGTGGAGGTGTAATTGGTGGAGGTTTAATGGAAGGTTCAGGGGAGGTTGGTGCGAAGGTTAATGGTGTAACTGGAGGAGGTGTAATTGATGGAGGTTTAATGGAAGGGGGAGACTCAAAATGTGCCGGTGTGGGTGATTGAAGTATCGACCCATCATCGTAACACCAGTTAGTCTCATAAATGGGGGTTGGATCGGGGACGGTGGCTTCGTCCTGAGCAGGAGGTTCATCAAATGATAGTGGGGGGAGTGGGAAATTAAGGAAACTCGGAAGGGGTGCCTGCGGAGCTTCATCATCATATACCGGCTCGTATTCTTCAATTGCCGGTTCTTGCTCGTTTGGAATATCAACGCCGTAGTCGTAATCATCCATCCTATCTTTCCATTCTCTCTCCATTCTTGTAATGTCATCCAAAGCCGCATGGAGAGGATTTACCGGAATAGGAGGAGCCGTGACCCTCTTTATTTGTTCCTCCATCAAAGTAATCTTATCAAGCAGAGATTGTTGGAGGGGAGTAACATTAACAACAGAAGGTTGGCAGGGCCTTGAAGGAGGAGGGGCCGCATAAAAAGGCCGTGGAGGGGAGTTGACGGGATGACCCGTAAAAGAACCCGGACGGGCCGGATTGCAATGAATAAATGGGCCTTGGGGCCGTGATGGAGGAGGAATAGAAGGAGGCGGCTGATGGGCCACCCGAGTAGAATGAACAGGAGGAGATGGGTAATGGGCTACCCGAATATGATTGGAAGGAGGAGGTGGGTGATGGGCCACCCGAATAGGAATAGAAGAAGGAGACGAAGGAGATGCACACTCAACGGCAGCCTTAAGGGCTTGGATCTGTTGAGGGGTGAGAAGATCTAATGCATGCAAGATTTGAGAGACCTTCTCATCATTGGGAGGAGACGGTCCCGGAGGAATAGTGGCTCGAACTTGAGGAGGGGGACCATAAGAATGGACATTGCCCATGGGTTGGGCATGACCATAAGAATGAGGACGTGGTCCCTTGAAAGTATGGTGAGAATGATGAACATGTTGAAATTGAGGATATGAAGTGCTAGGTTGTGCATCCTCATGAATTGAATTGAACATGTTTCTATCATGGTAAGCCATTATATAATCAAAATTCTCAATAATTATGCAAATAAGCACACAAGTTGGAATGGTTACCGTGATTTTGATTTGTTTAATCCTTGGTGAATTAATGATTTTTAGCAAAGTTTTGAATGATTCACACAAGGAGAGTCCTAGTTTCAATATGGTTTGAACTTCAATGCCAACTAGGAACTCTCACTCACTACGTATTAGGCCAACTATATCGGGACTCCAAAAGGGTACAACCTGCCCGACGTCCGTGAGGGAATCCATGGGTGCGGGAACTTACGGAGGCTTGGAAAAGGGATTTCCAGTCCAAAGAGACGGAGTGCTCAATGGAGAGTCGTCCCGATTCCAAGAGGGTGTGTGGATCCAAATGAAGAGGAGGAGGCTCTCAAACCAAATGCAAATATGAATGCAACAGGGTAAACAGGCCAACCACAATAATATGATCAATAAACAAAGATAAGCATGAAATATCATGAAAAAAAAACCACAGTCGGGTGTTCTGGAAACCCACAGTAAAAACACGCCCTGGAAGGGGGCGCTACTAAAAAAGACACGACGATGTGACTGTCGTGAATCAACGTGAGAGGCACAGGGGCTGGGGAAAACGCGCCTTATATGGAGGCACTATCAATAAACGGACGCCCTGTCCAGAGGGCGTCAACTCAAGAGAAACGCCCTGATGAGGGGCGCTAATAAATAAAAGAACGCCCTGGGGCAAGGCGTTAATTAACAGGCAGTAATATAAAGCAAGAAAGCCCGGAAGTATACTGGAAAACGCCCTGTCAGAGGGCGTAAAATATGCAGAAGACACCCTGGGTTAGGGCGTTAAATCAGGAAAAATGCCTCTTCGAGAGGCGTGAATTAACTTTCTCCAGGAGGACTTCACGGCCGACAGTAACAAGTACTCACAGTCACAGCAGGGCAATCAATAGTATAATTAACACAGAAGCATGCTCATCAAGATTTTAAATAAGTGAAAGTTTTAAAACAAATCTATCTAATTGACAGATCACTTTGGGGGAGAGTGCAATGCACAAGGGAGGGTGCCCGAGGGGCACAAAAGGAGGGGTACACGTGGGTACCAATAGGAAAGGGCACACGTGGGTGCCAAGGGGAAAGGGGTAATGAAAGAAGAACACAAAGTGTCCCACCGTGATCGCCAATTTGTAGATTTGATTTAAAGATCCACTTTAGGCAAATATTAAAGAATAAAGTGAATGAATAATAAGCATGAAATAGCACGAGGTGCTAAGGGGAATTTGTGATCGCCAGAGATGCGAACGCCTCAAAAGATATAACAATTAATGAAGGGGAGAGATCGCGAAGAATACCTTGAAAGTGCGGGGATGTGAGTGCTCCTTTCTCTTCTAATCGGCCGGCCAATGAAGAGAGTTCTTCAATTAATTACCCTTGCAAAAAAAGACAAACACCAATAAAAAAATATGGATTAGAAACAATGTTGTAGCATCAAATCCTAAATAAAGATGAGCATGAAATCATGATGAAGAACACACCTTAAGGGGATTGCCCTTAAACCCCTATGCAAAAGAGGATGTGGGGAGATATAATGAATTCATGAAAATATGAATAAAAATAGGGGGAAAGAGTGCAAGAGTTGCACTAAATGGGGAGATTTCTCAACGTGGTTGAGTTAAAGATGTGTATACGAACACTATGAACATGCAGATATGAATGATGATAGTGAAAAGGAAATAAAAATGAAAAGAGGAAGACTGTTGCTTTTGGGCTTGAATGCTCGATGGGCAGGAGTTCCCAGAAGATGATGAAGACTTGAACGTATGCAGGAGCCCCTCCTTAGCCAATGGCAACAGCAGCACCTGCGTGAGGAAAGAAAGAAGAAGAAGAAGAAAAAGAAGAAAACAGAAAAGGAAAAGAGAAGAACGTCGGAGAGAGAGGTGGGCGTCCGAAGAAGAGGAATCCAACCTGAAAACAGAGCCGATGGCTCTATTAAATAGATTGAAGAAATGATAAACATGGGCAAGAGTCCAAAGGGGGAAAGGATTGGAACGGGCAAGAGCCCAAATAGGGGAGGAGTCTAACGAAGCAAGGACCATCTGGGGAAAGGGCTGCGAAGCCAGAAGCTGAAACACGCCTTAGGTAAGGGCGTCAATTGATGAATTGACGACCTATCCAGAGGTCGTTTCTCAAAAACATGCTCTGCACAAGGGCGTTCCTCAAAGCCAAATTTTGGAAATAAAAACTCCCCATATTTGAAAAATGTAAAACACGCCTTAATCAAAGCCACGTTTAAAAACACGCCCCTGAGAAGGGTGTTAATTTGAAGAGCTCAAATGGGGGAAGTCGGTCAAACCAAAAGAATTAACGCCCTTATTTGAGGTCGTCCTTTCTCTAAGAAACGCCCTAGGTTAAGTCATGTTTTCAGAAAAACACGCCCTTAACCAGGTCGTGAATTCAGAAAATTCATAAAATAGATAAAATGGGGAGAAATAGATAAAATGGGAAGGAAACGCCCTAGACAAGGCCGTGTTATAAAAACACGCCCCTATCCAGGGCGTTAATTCAGAAAATAGAGATAAATGCCCAAAAAATCCAGAAAAATAGGAAAATGGAGATAAATGGGAAAAAAATAGAGGAAATCAGGGGAAATCCAAGAAAAGTGGGAAAACCACTCAAATAAGCTATTTTGAGGGTCAAATGGGGCATCGCAGAGCGATATGAAATATACTCAACATAATGTCAATTTTGGCGTGTCTACAGCTGCCCCGCCTTGGCGTCTGCTTTGCAAGGGAGCGTAGCAAACTGAAAAGTAGATACCAAGGTGTGATGAGACACGCAATCAACATCACTTGATGAGAATCAAATCAAAAGCACGAGATGAAGTAAATCTCGGGAAATTCAAGGAAATCAACAATGTTTGGATAAATGGGGAGATGTGCACGCGGTGCACGGAGGAGATAAAATAAAATGATCAACTTCCAGCACGGTGGAAGTACCTCAGGTCACAAACCTGCAAGTTTCACCATTGGGGAGCGGTTACCAGCCAGTGGACGTGCTGCAGCCAAGGTGGATCAAGGGGAAAGTTGGAAAATAAAATGACAAAAATCCAAACAAGGAGCTTTCGAGAAAATCACCCAAAACAGCAACAAAACGAACTGAAGACACAATTCGGCAAGGAATATCTCATATCGGGTAAAATCAAGATCAATTCAACTCTCAACATTAGCTTATCAAAATGATTTTTCAACAATTGTTTCAAAGTCCTACATGAATGCATGCTGGGCTAAAGGGAAAATAACAAATGAAGATATAATATAATCAAGGATAATATTGTTAAACTGCCCAGACTAGGTCAAGAAACCAATTCTGCGAGCTGATACTAAGCCGAAGCCCGTTTATCCACGCACCAACTCGTAAAAAGGGAACCATCGTCCCCAGTCTCGGACGGCTCAACGGCCTATCCGTATGACTAAGACTTCTCTGGAATCATCATTATTTTTGATGAAGGGGAACTCAAATTCCAGATTTACCAAAGCCACAAGGTCCTTGATATAATCTAGTAGCATATGTAACATATAGTAGAATGCATACAGGGAGATGATGATATCAATAAGCATGGGAACTGAGAAATGAGCTGCAAAACTGGTGGGACTTTGAATGATGATGCCCAGTCGGCGGGACCAAGAGCTTTTTATCCTGCGCTCAAAAATTCATTAGCCAAGATATAAAAAATATAACAAGCAATGAATAAGGCATTTAAGCGTAGCATGCATTGCATGGATCAAAGCAACCAATTACAGCATGTATATGGCATGAATAGCATAAGTCAAATCATAGCATTGCTTGTTGTTTTATCATGAGGAGACAATCTGGCTAATCAAGATTTGGAGATGAATGATCAAGATCTGATATAATGCCCATCGGCGGAGTGATCAGATGAAATTAGCAGGAGTAGATTAAAAAGATTTGGAGATGAATAATAATCAGGAGATATGATAGGGAGATGACAATCAAAATGCCCCTGGGTGGCATGTTATAAAAATATCGGGGAGAATCAATAGATTGATAGCAATAAGTGGAGATAGGACTCATCCCGCGCTCTTGGTCCTTACAAAGTTGTTCCTGCAAAACACCATCAGAAAAATACAATGCAATTTTTATGGAGTTTTGAAATATGCAAATTTTTATGAGTTTTGAAATTGAAAATATTTGAATTTTTGTGGAGATTTTGAAAATATTCAAATTTTTGTGGAGATTTTGGAAATATTCAAATTTTTATGGAGATTTTGGAAATATTCAAATTTTTTGTGGATATTATGGAAATATTCAAATTTTTGTGGAGATTCTGGTTTAGACATTGTTAATGCAGCATCAAAGGGTTATTTTTGAACCACTAATTAGGGGTCCTTGTTCCTTCCCTTTTCGCTAAAAACTGCCCAAAGCTGGACGTGCATTGAAAGTGGCGTCCTATAATTGACTGCCCTTGATTAACGGTGCTCCTACCAAGGCCATACCTGAGAAACATTCGGTCTTGGAGGGAGAAGAGAAGAAAAATTGGAGATAAGCTTAAAGCAGGATGGGAGATATCGAGACTTGAATTCTTTCCAAGATATTAACCCTCAAAGAGGTAGTCTGTTGTGCCGGGGCTTTGTGCCTTTGGTTTTTTAGACCCTTGACATGCATACGACCAGGGTTTTCCCTGCGGGGACTTTGCCACTCTTGTCATGCCATAATTCATAATTTTGCATCAAAATGTTGATTTGATTTTTATAATAGCCCTTTTGACGAAATGTATATCATGAAAACTCATATTGATTTTGGGTCAAGACTACCCCTGTTTGAGACTCCTCTCGTATTGGGGATTACCTAGGTTGGTCATCTCATCCGTCAACCTCTTGCCCCTGCATGCGGCCGAGTAAAGAAGAGAAAAAGACTTTTAGATATACTCATGGCATGGCCAGAGTAGGGACGGTGTTTTAACAAAGGAGCCAGCTAAGGACGCCGTGAAGTGTGTGAGGTGCCCAGCTAAGGGTTGCTCTTAACAAGCGGGGAGAGAACGTTGAATTCCCAGCTCGGGTTTTTATTAACCAAAGTGCTGCAAAAGCAAGTCTAAAGACTCTTTTTAACAAAGATTTCAATTAAACAAAAGCTTAAGATAAAGGTTTAAAACACCACTCTTAATCTCGTTAAGAAGCACTTGATTTTGAAAATTATGCGTGAAGCAATGAGATAATGATATCATGAAAATGCGCACTTACGCCAATATGTTACCTTGCAACCTTTGTAGAAGCAGCTGCTGCGAGAGGCGGGGTTGATCTTCGTGGGATAGCCCTCTTTGGCAGTCAAAATGATTGGAAGCAAAGGGTTAAAAGTGGCTTAACAAGAAGGAGTGATGCCAAGACCAGACTCAGACGAATAAGGAGAAAAAGAAAAGAGGCGAGGGCTAGAACTCCCTTGCTAAGGCGTGAAGACCCTGATCACATGGAACAGTCTACAGAAGGAGAGGAGAATTAGAAGGAGGAGTGAGGACTAAAGCCTCGAAAACAATGGGAGAAGGGGCAAATGCCCAAAGCAGTGGATGCGGAAGAAGTTGGGTCAGACCCAGAATTAGGAGGAATCAGCAGGAGAAATTGGTAGATAGAAAGAGGCGGATCCGGAGGGTCCGGAGGCGGTGGAGGAGAATCATGATAGGAGGAATCCGGAGGCTCCGGAGGAATGACAAAAGAAGGGACGCGATGCCCTGGGAAAAAATAGGGAAAAAGATGATAAAAAAAGGTGACGGAAAAGGAAGAAGAGAATAAAAGATATGGAGTCCCGGAGGAGCAAGAAGATGAATCGAAAGAAATATGGAAGGTCCGGAGGTTCCGGAGGAATGAAATCAGGAGGGTCGCGATGCCCTGGGAGATGACAGAGAGAATAAGATGGAAAATCTGGAGGTTCCGGAGGAATGATGGAAGGAGGGACGCGATGCCCAAGAAGGTCCGGAGGTTCCGGTGAAATGAGGTGGAAAGGGGCGCGATGCCCGAGGGGAAAGCCCGGAGGTTCCGGAGGAATGAAATCAGTAAGGAGAAGATGGAAAGGGGCGCGATGCCCTAGGGGAAAGTCCGGAGGTTCCGGAGGAGGAAGATGGAAAGGGGCGCGATGCCCGAGGGGAAAGCCCGGAGGTTCCGGAGGAGGAGAATGGAAAGGGCGCGATGCCCGAGGGGAAAGTCCGGAGGTTCCGGAGGAATGAAATCAGTAAGGGCGAGATGCCCAAAGAGGAGGGATAAAATTCCTGGAGGTTCCAGGGAGATAGCAGGAAAAGGGACGTGATGCCCCAAGGGGAGTGGACAAAAAGATGAATATGAATAAGATGGGAAATGCGGAATATCCGGCGGTGCTGGAAGGCGGGGAAGAAGAAGGTGCAAACGCATGCAATGGGATGGATGCGATGAATGCAATGAATGCGTGAATGCAACGAGATGCAAAGAAGATGAATAATGTGAAGGGTGAGAGGATGAGATCTTCCTTTTTACCCTTAGAGTGGCCCATGCAGAAAAGGTGATAGAAATAGATGAATAGAAGGTGGAGCAAATAAGGGACGGTCCCTTAGCATCAAGGTAACTGCCCCTCCACGGCAGTGAACATGTACGGCCAATTGGCCCAATAAAAGAAGCTTCAATAGTAAAAGACAACTCCTTTGGAAAGGAAAGATCAATAATGTGGGGGAGTTGGGGAGTTGGAACGGGAAGCATCGTGTTGCCCATTGAATGTGGTGTATATGGAGTGTTAAGCAAAAAAAGCAATTGCCCCTTGTATGGAATAATGAATTCTGGATTGGAAAGTTTGAACAAGGGGTGCCCTGCCCGGCCCTCAAACGGCGTCAACGCTTGGCATCTATTGAGCAAAGGCGATGACTTGGGTTCTTCGACCATGCTTGGCACAATAATCCGGATTGGCATCCGGTAAATGAATTCTTGCATCTTGAATGGCACAGTCGTGGCCAAAGTCTTCTTGCCCGGCTCTTGCTTATCCTTGGCGCGAGTAGCTGCAGAAGCACGCCCCTTCCGAGTAACAAAGGGAGGTGAGGCGGAGGCGGAAGGCTCCGTGGATGGTGGAGTTATAATGGAAGGTGTTGGCAAATGGGTGAATGGGGGCAGAGGTTCAAACACGTCGAGTTTCTCCCTTTGCTCGGAAGCAGTCGGGATTGGCTCGGGTGCAAAAAGTAGTGGATCCTGCTCAGGATTAGCCATAGGTAAAGGTGGAGGGTTAAGTGGTGGAGGAATAGGCAATGTGGGTTGAGGCGGTGGTAATGAGAGGCTAATTGGGGAAGGTTTAACGGTAGGCTCAATGGAGGCCGATGGTGTGGAGGTTAATGGTTTAAGGAGTGGAGGTGTAATTGGTGGAGGTTTAATGGAAGGTTCAGGGGAGGTTGGTGTGAAGGTTAATGGTGTAACTAGAGGAGGTGTAATTGATGGAGGTTTAATGGAAGGGGGAGACTCAAAATGTGCCGGTGTGGGTGATTGAAGTATCGACCCATCATCGTAACACCAGTTAGTCTCATAAATGGGGGTTGGATCGGGGACGGTGACTTCGTCCTGAGCAGGAGGTTCATCAAATGATAGTGGGGGGAGTGGGAAATTAAGGAAACTCGGAAGGGGTGCCTGCGGAGCTTCATCATCATATACCGGCTCGTATTCTTCAATTGCCGGTTCTTGCTCGTTTGGAATATCAACGCCGTAGTCGTAATCATCCATCCTATCTTTCCATTCTCTCTCCATTCTTGTAATGTCATCCAAAGCCGCATGGAGAGGATTTACCGGAATAGGAGGAGCCGTGACCCTCTTTATTTGTTCCTCCATCAAAGTAATCTTATCAAGCAGAGATTGTTGGAGGGGAGTAACATTAACAACAGAAGGTTGGCAGGGCCTTGAAGGAGGAGGGGCCGCATAAAAAGGCCGTGGAGGGGAGTTGACGGGATGACCCGTAAAAGAACCCGGACGGGCCGGATTGCAATGAATAAATGGGCCTTGGGGCCGTGATGGAGGAGGAATAGAAGGAGGCGGCTGATGGGCCACCCGAGTAGAATGAACAGGAGGAGATGGGTAATGGGCTACCCGAATATGATTGGAAGGAGGAGGTGGGTGATGGGCCACCCGAATAGGAATAGAAGAAGGAGACGAAGGAGATGCACACTCAACGGCAGCCTTAAGGGCTTGGATCTGTTGAGGGGTGAGAAGATCTAATGCATGCAAGATTTGAGAGACCTTCTCATCATTGGGAGGAGACGGTCCCGGAGGAATAGTGGCTCGAACTTGAGGAGGGGGACCATAAGAATGGACATTGCCCATGGGTTGGGCATGACCATAAGAATGAGGACGTGGTCCCTTGAAAGTATGGTGAGAATGATGAACATGTTGAAATTGAGGATATGAAGTGCTAGGTTGTGCATCCTCATGAATTGAATTGAACATGTTTCTATCATGGTAAGCCATTATATAATCAAAATTCTCAATAATTATGCAAATAAGCACACAAGTTGGAATGGTTACCGTGATTTTGATTTGTTTAATCCTTGGTGAATTAATGATTTTTAGCAAAGTTTTGAATGATTCACACAAGGAGAGTCCTAGTTTCAATATGGTTTGAACTTCAATGCCAACTAGGAACTCTCACTCACCACGTATTAGGCCAACTATATCGGGACTCCAAAAGGGTACAACCTGCCCGGCGTCCGTGAGGGAATCCACGAGTGCGGGGACTTACGGAGGCTTGGAAAAGGGATTTCCAGTCCAAAGAGACGGAGTGCTCAATGGAGGGTCGTCCCGATTCCAAGAGGGTGTGTGGATCCAAATGAAGAGGAGGAGGCTCTCCAACCAAATGTAAATATGAATGCAACAGGGTAAACAGGCCAACCACAATAATATGATCAATCAACAAAGATAAGCATGAAATATCATGAAAAAAAAACCACAGTCGGGTGTTCTGGAAACCCACAGTAAAAACACGCCCTGGAAGGGGGCGCTACTAAAAAAGACACGACGATGTGACTGTCGTGAATCAACGTGAGAGGCACAGGGGCTGGGGAAAACGCGCCTTATATGGAGGCGCTATCAATAAACGGACGCCCTGTCCAGAGGGCGTCAACTCAAGAGAAACGCCCTGATGAGGGGCGCTAATAAATAAAAGAACGCCCTGGGGCAAGGCGTTAATTAACAGGCAGTAATATAAAGCAAGAAAGCCCGGAAGTATACTGGAAAACGCCCTGTCAGAGGGCGTAAAATATGCAGAAGACGCCCTAGGTTAGGGCGTTAAATCAGGAAAAATGCCTCTTCCAGAGGCGTGAATTAACTTTCTCCAGGAGGACTTCACGGCCGACAGTAACAAGTACTCACAGTCACAGCAGGGCAATCAATAGTATAATTAACACAGAAGCATGCCCATCAAGATTTTAAATAAGTGAAAGTTTTAAAACAAATCTATCTAATTGACAGATCACTTTGGGGGAGAGTGCAATGCACAAGGGAGGGTGCCCGAGGGGCACAAAAGGAGGGGTACACGTGGGTACCAATAGGAAAGGGCACACGTGGGTGCCAAGGGGAAAGGGGTAATAAAAGAAGAACACAAAGTGTCCCACCGTGATCGCCAATTTGTAGATTTGATTTAAAGATCCACTTTAGGAAAATATTAAAGAATAAAGTGAATGAATAATAAGCATGAAATAGCACGAGGTGCTAAGGGGAATTTGTGATCGCCAGAGACGCGAACGCCTCAAAAGATATAACAATTAATGAAGGGGAGAGATCACGAAGAATACCTTGAAAGTGCGGGGATGTGAGTGCTCCTTTCTCTTCTAATCGGCCGGCCAATGAAGAGAGTTCTTCAATTAATTACCCTTGCAAAAAAAGACAAACACCAATAAAAAAATATGGATTAGAAACAATGGTGTAGCATCAAATCCTAAATAAAGATGAGCATGAAATCATGATGAAGAACACACCTTAAGGGGATTGCCCTTAAACCCCTATGCAAAAGAGGATGTGGGGAGATATAATGAATGCATGAAAATATGAATAAAAATAGGGGGAAAGAGTGCAAGAGTTGCACTAAATGGGGAGATTTCTCAACGTGGTTGAGTTAAAGATGTGTATACGAACACTATGAACATGCAGATATGAATGATGATAGTGAAAAGGAAATAAAAATGAAAAGAGGAAGACTGTTGCTTTTGGGCTTGAATGCTCGATGGGCAGGAGTTCCCAGAAGATGATGAAGACTTGAACGTATGCAGGAGCCCCTCCTTAGCCAATGGCAACAGCAGCACCTGCGTGAGGAAAGAAAGAAGAAGAAGAAGAAAAAGAAGAAAACAGAAAAGGAAAAGAGAAGAACGTCGGAGAGAGAGGTGGGCGTCCGAAGAAGAGGAATCCAACCTGACAACAGAGCCGATGGCTCTATTAAATAGATTGAAGAAAGGATAAACATGGGCAAGACTCCAAAGGGGGAAAGGATTGGAACGGGCAAGAGCCCAAATAGGGGAGGAGTCTAACGAAGCAAGGACCATCTGGGGAAAGGGCTGCGAAGCCAGAAGCTGAAACACGCCTTAGGTAAGGGCGTCAATTGATGAATTGACGACCTATCCAGAGGTCGTTTCTCAAAAACACGCTCTGCACAAGGGCGTTCCTCAAAGCCAAATTTTGGAAATAAAAACTCCCCATATTTGAAAAATGTAAAACACGCCTTAATCAAAGCCACGTTTAAAAACACGCCCCTGAGAAGGGCGTTAATTTGAAGAGCTCAAATGGGGGAAGTCGGTCAAACCAAAAGAATTAACGCCCTTATTTGAGGTCATCCTTTCTCTAAGAAACGCCCTAGGTTAAGTCATGTTTTCAGAAAAACACGCCCTTAACCAGGTCGTGAATTCAGAAAATTCATAAAATAGATAAAATGGGGAGAAATAGATAAAATGGGAAGGAAACGCCCTAGACAAGGCCGTGTTATAAAAACACGCCCCTATTCAGGGCGTTAATTCAGAAAATAGAGATAAATGCTCAAAAAATCCAAAAAAATAGGAAAAGGGAGATAAATGGGAAAAAATAGAGGAAATCAGGGGAAATCCAAGAAAAGTGGGAAAACCACTCAAATAAGCTGTTTTGAGGGTCAAATGGGGCATCGCAGAGCGATATGAAATATACTCAACATAATGTCAATTTTGGCGTGTCTACAATTTGTAATAGACATATTCTTATGAAGGAATAAAGGATTGGGTTATCTTTACTTTTGCGCATCTCTGATTTTGGTGTCGAATACACTAATACTCTGATTGACATGATTGATATAAACTCGTCACGCGTCTCCGGGTATCTTCCGCTCTCGGGGAGTGACAATGCGGGCTCCCGATATGAGGGCCTCATACTCGGAAGTGTTGTGGGATGCTTGGAAGTTGAACTTCAGGGCGTACTGTAGCTCTGCTCCTTCGGGGGACTTCAGAAGTATTCCGGCACCGCTTCCGACTGAATTGGAAGATCCGTCGATGAACAGTTCCCAGGTCGGCCCGGGTGCGGACGGAGATCTTTCTTCAGTCGGGATGGTGCTCTTGGCGATGAAGTCGGCGAGCGCCTGGCCTTTGATAGCCGAGCGAGGCCGATACGATATATCGTAGGCCCCGAGCATGATGGCCCACTTGACGAGGTGTCCCGAGGCTTCAGGGTGAGTGAGGATTTTCTTCAATGGTTCGCCGGTCAGCACGGTGATGGAGCGTCCTTGGAAATAGGGTCGGAGGCGCTTGGCCGAGGTAACCAACGCTAGCACGAGTTTCTCGATTGCGGGGTACCTTTTCTCAGCCTCGCCGAGCACCTTGCTTGTGTTGTAGACCGGTCTCTCGATTCTCGAGTCATTTTTGACTAGGATCGAGCTAACTCTGGATGGAGTTGCCGAGAGATAGAGATACAAGGCTTCCCCTGGGACGGGCTTGGAAAGCACTGGGGGCGAAGCTAGGAACTCTTTAAGCTTGGTGAACGCTCTTTGGCATTCCTCGTCCCACGTGAATGTGGCAGATGCCATTTTGGGCCCTCTCAACAGTTTGAAGAAGGGTAGGCATCGTTCAGCCGTGCGGGACAGCAATCTGCTGAGCGCAGTAACGCGCCCGGTAAGGCGTTGAACGTCTTTGATGCAGGTGGGTGGGCGCATGTCCAGGATGGCCTGGACCTTGTCGGGGTTGGCCTCGATCCCACGCTGAGTGACTAAGAAGCCCAAGAATTTCTCGGACTTTACTTCGAAGGTGCACTTGGCGGGGTTGAGCTTCATGTTGTACTTCAGGAGGGTGTCGAAAGTTTCTGCTAGGTCGGCGAAGTGGTCCTCGGCCTTGTGGGTCTTCACGAGCATGTCGTCAATATAGGCCTCGACGTTCCAACCGAGCAATCCCTCGAACATATGGTTGACTAGCCTTTGGTACGTGGCTCCGACATTCTTCAACCCGAAAGGCATCCGGGTGTAACAGTGTACGCCGAAGTCGGTGATAAAGGCGGTCTTCTCGATGTCTTCGGGGTGTATTTTGATCTGGTGGTAACCTGAGTAGGCATCCAGGAAGCTGAGTATATCATTGCCCGAGGTTGAATCAACCTGTTGGTCGATGCTCGGTAAGGGATAGCAATCCTTTGGGGTAGCCTTGTTCAGGTCGGTGAAGTCCACGCACATCCACCATTTTCCTGAAGCTTTCGGCACCAGGACGACGTTAGCTAGCCACGTCGGGTACAGGACCGGTCTAAAAAGGCCAGTCTTCTGCCCCTTGGTGACCTGCTCCTTGATAATTGTCTGCTTCTCTGGCGCATGCTTCCTTCTGCGTTGTTGCACGGGCTTCATGGTTGGGTTGAGGTTGAGCTTATGCACCACCGTCTCTTCTGGTATCCCGGGGAGTTGATCATCAGACCATGCAAAGATCCGGATGTACGCGGAAAGGAACTCTTTGTATTGCTGTTGAACCTCAGATGTTAGGTCGGCTCCGATCTTTACTCCTAGGGTCGGGTCGTCGTTTAGGGAAACCGCTAGCAATTCACCTCCAGGTTCGGTAGTTGCGAATTTTTCCTCGACTTCCTGGGGGCCCTTGTTTTTCCCGTCTGGCCTTGTGGCTTCAACCGAGATATTGTAGCACCTTCGGGCCATTGCCTGGTTACCTCGGACTTCCCCCAATCGATTTTTGGTGGGGAACTTCATCTTTTGGTGATAGGTAGAAGGCACCGCTTTCGTTCGACTGAGGATTCCTCGGCCGAAGATTACGTTGTATGCTATCATACCTTTGATCACTATGAAGTCCACCATGACCGTAACGGTTTTGGGTGGGGTGCTAAGAGTAACCGGTAGGCTTAGGGCTCCCTCGGGATAGGTGGCCTAGCCATTGAACCCGCACAGGGGGGTCCGAATCGGGCGGAGTTTAGAGGTATCCTCCCCCATCTTAAGGAAACATTCGTAGGATAATACATCAGGGGCACTTCCATTGTCAACCAGAATCCTATCTACGTTACAATGGTTTATTGTGGCCGATATCACTAGGGCGTCGTCGTGCGGGGTGCTCAGCCCCTTCAAGTCTTGGTCGGAGAAGATTATGACCTGGGGTTCACTTGGCGGGGCCCTGGGAGGCTCGATGGCTCGGCTCGGCTTGCCCGCTCAGCATGATGCTTCCTTCCCCGGCCACTGTCTCCTCCTGATGCAGCTCCTCCAGCGATGACGTTGATGTGGACCCCTCGGGGGGCGTTGTCGATCTCCTCTGGGGCGCCTCAGTCTTCCTGGTGCCCGGCCACGAACTGGGAGAGGTGCCCCTGACGAATGAGACGCTCGATCTCATCCTGGAGCTGGTGGCAGTCACCGGTATGATGTCCGTGGTCGCTGTGGAACAGGCAATGCTTGCTGCGACTGCGGTTCTTTGACTTCATTGGCTCGGGTTGGCGGAGGAGGCCCGAGCCTTTGATGTCTTCATAAATCTCGTATCTTGGAGCGATTAGGGGAGTGTACCGCTCATACCTCTGTGACGGTTCCTTGCATTCCCCGTCTCGGTTCCACCTTTTCCCTGGGCCCGAGCTTGGCTCTGGTGCCCGCTTCTTGTCCCCCTCCCGACCCGAGCCGATTGCGTCTCGGCATGCACTGAGCACTTCCTCGCACTCGGCGTGGCGCAATGCCAGAGTCACTAGCGCAGCAAGAGTCGAGGGAGGGTGGAGGACAAGCTCGCGGAGGAGGTTCTCGTTATAGGTGCCCCCGATCAGTGCGGTTATGGCCGAGGCGACGTCCAGGCGGGGGATCCTCAGGGCTTTCGATTTGAATCGGAGGATGTAGGCCCGAAGTTTTTCCCCTTGTGCCTGTTTGAGGGCCAAAAGCCCCACTACCGACCTTGGGGGGCCGCTACCGGCGAAACTCTCCATGAATACTCGCCCGAACTGCTTGAAGTCTCGGATGGATCCGGGGGCGAGGGCTCAGAACCATGCTTGGGCGCCTTGGACCAGGGTGGTCATGAAGGCTCGGCACTTGATGACGTCGGATGCTCTGTGAAGGGTCATCAAAGCGTCGAAGCTGTCGAAGTGGTTGGCCGGGTCACCCTGGCCGTCGTAGGGCTTGAAGGTTGGGATGGAGGTTCGGGGAGATACCTCTGCCTTCAAGATATGGTCGGAGAATGGAGATCTCTCCTCATCCTCTGGCGGAGAGGTCTTCTATAGGGCTCGCAGGGCGCGCTCCTGCTCTGCGAAACACCTCTCGAATTCTCACAGTCGGAGGGATAGCTCAGGCTACCGCTGTGCCGTAGGGCTGAGGGGGCATGAAGGCAGGCTGTTCTGGCGCTCCCTGGGGACTTCGATCTCCGGGAGGGGACGGCGTGCCGCATGCCTACCCCGCTTCGGCGTGGAGGAAGCCTCTTGCTCCAGAGGGGGGGCTTGCGAGGGTCCTCCTACTTTGTTGCGGATGAGCTGCTGTCCTCGGAGGGTGAAGTGGCCTCTGGTGGTGTGCTGGGACACATTCTCACAGGGAGGGCTCTCCGGAGGGGCGCGTGACCTTCCATCCCTGGCCGCCTGGGCCCTCATGAGTTCCACGAGGACGTCCAATTTCGCGTTGAGGGCTTCGAAGGCGTCGGTGCCGCCGTTGAGCGGCAGCCCTACTACCGTGGGAGGAGGGGGCGGCAGCCCGGCCGCAGGCAGAGGGGGCGGTCCGTCGACGCGAGTGCTGGCACCGGAGGGGGGGTTTTGGGGGCCTTGTGAGGGGCCTTCCCCCGCCGCCGCCGTGGCCTTTTCCATGTCGCCGGTGGACCTCCTCCCTGAACTTCTTCTCACCATACTGACTCTTTGGTCGTTTCCCGCAGACGGCGCCAGATGAAGGGGCATGATCTCGCGCTGGTCCTGAGCTGGGAGGATGATCACCGGATAGTGAACTGCAGAGAAAGGGAAACGAATCAGGAGGCCCAGGGATGGTTCCCTAGGGAAAACCCTCCAATGCCTAAGTCAGTAGAGCGTTGGTGGAAGGTATTGAGGGAGGTAAAAAGAAATGCGCGAGACCCCCCAACACCAAGATGGTGAAGTGGTTCCTGCTCAGGGAGTGTTAGGCCTGTATCAGCCTTACCTGCCACCGGAGGGAGTCCTTGGTTTATATAGCGAGCTCCCCAGATGAGTCCCATAAGCTGAGGAGTTTCAGGCGGGAGTTACGTCCTCATCATGGGATCGTTACGTCCTCATCATGGGATCGTTACGTCCTCGTCGTGGGCTCTTCATGACCTTGGGGGATCGTGGCTCCCTTATCCCCCTGAACTCTGCTCATAAAGGATTTTCAACGGCTGCATGGATAAACACTTGTCAGTCGATCCAAGCATGAGAAGTGCCAGCCCTGTTCGAGCGATAAGCATAGCTGGGATGCAGTCAGATCGGAGTGGGCGCGGAGCGCTCGCCCTTATCCCGCTGGAGGGATGGCTCGGGCATGGGTCTTCCTCCGTCCCGACGTTCGGGCGTTCTGAGCCTAAGGGCCGCCGAGGAAGGATGGGATCCCGAGTGATCTTTATTGGGCTTTTTTTCCGAAGTGGGCCCTAGAGGGCTGTCACTTGGATGAGCTGAGCCTCATTCGGTCCTGATGGGCCTAGTTTGGTTGCTCTTAATTGGGCTACAGAAATCCCCCTCTCCAATAATATAGCATACAGTGATTAGGGCATGCATATATTTTTTGGTATCCCAGCCCTAACTCATTGACCATCTTCTTTACACGATAAAAATTTCTAGGCAGCTTCTCATCTCGAGGCAGCATACTCTTGATAAGGAGGAGCATACGGTCAAAACAACTCTCACTAAGGTGAAATTCGGATTTCAAATTCAACAACTGTGAGACAGCAGACAACCGAGTGTGATTTTCACAACCATCCCACAGAAGCTCATCAGCATCCCGAAGTAACTGATAAAATCTTTCAGTCGTCTTGTTTAGTGGTTCTTTATTGTACACGTGTTCCCCTTGTACATTAAAGTTAGAGCCAACACCATCGATTACCATGTCTACATAGGTACTTGTGCCTGCAACATTGCCGGGCTCATACGACCAGAAGTCCTCACCATGATACACCCAATTCATATAACCTTTCGTGAACCTTTTCCTATATAAATGATCTTGTACATCCCATAGCGAAAGAAATCTCTTATTTTTACAAAATAAACAAGGACATCGGATGTTACCACGCTGATCCACTGTTGTTGGATGCCCCAATACAAACTGAATAAAACTATCAACTCCATTCTTAAACTCCTCTGACACCACTCCGTCAACTACTCTGCGATTCATCCATGAACGATCAAGTCTAGCCATATTTACCTAACAATTTTAAAAAATCATATCAATATGTCTTATCAGTACTTCTTAAAAAATTTTGACAGCATGTCCCCTAAATATTGACTATTTTCCACATTTGTACATCCTGTTTGGTCACATATATATCCATATCCACATCCACTTTCACTTTCATATTCACACACCCACGTTGACATCGACATCATCTTTTGAAAAAAATCATTATCATACTCGTATTCACATACACATTCATATCGGCATCTACACCTGTCTAAAAATTTAATTCACATCCAAGCATACTAATCACATATATCATAACAAAAGTCTTGAACGGGCAAAAATGAAAAAAAGGGTCATATCCGCATTTACGCACACACATTTATATCCACATCCCTCTTCCCACCCTCCCAATATGTACTCAAGAGTTGCATAGAGATCACTTTTAAGAAAACCAACTGCTCCTTTGAGAATTTTAACTTTCATGCCTGATCTCCAAGGCGAACCTTTTCTCCTTATCACCTGGTGTACTCTTACAACATCAGATGAAATTCCAAGCCCCTTTTTTTATTGGATGGACAATCAACAAGGACACGTTCATCCTCACCACCATCTATTTCTTCATCGTATTGATCATGCATTTGCAGAGCCGACTCTTGGTATGGCCTTTCAAGTTGCACACTGTTTACTGGTTTTCAATCCTTACATATTTCAACAATTGCATCAGTCTCTCTTTAACGAGCCTTATCTCCAAAATCCTTCATCGCCATAGTAAAAGGGTCATGATGTTGCAACTCAGTTGTGGTAATATGGATAACAGAATCTGCCAAAGTATCCACAAGAATAGGATTGTCAGGTGGTGAATCCAAGTGGGAAGGACCCATTTGCTGGCAATTGAGAATGTAAAATGTTTACATCAGGATATTCTGCACAAACTAGTTTTAGTTTTGCTGGCAACCGAGCCCCTCCCCCTCCTTGTGTCTGTGTCTGTGAGTGTAAGAGTGAGAGAGGGCGGGAGCAGGGAGAGGAGGCCGAGCCCCTCCCCCTCCCTATGTCTGTGTATGTGACAGTGAGAGTGAGAGAGGGTGGGATCAAGGAGAGGGTGCTGAGCCCCTTCCCCTCCCTATGTTTGTGTATGTGAGAGTGAGAGTGAGAGAGGGTGGGAGCAGGGAGAGGGGGCCAACCCCCTTCAATCTTCCGTGTCTGTGCGGGAGCAGGGAGAGGGGGCCGAGCCCGTCCCCCACCCTGTGTCTGTGTGTGTGAGAGTGAGAGTGAGAGAGGGAGGGAGAGGGGGCCGAGCCATGCGTGTGTCTGTGTGAGAGTGAGAGTGACAGAGGGCGGGAGCAGGGAGGGGGAGGGGGGCCAACGGGAGAGGGAGAGAGGGGAATACCTACGGTGGGGGGTGTCCGCCGAAAGAATTTGACCACCGCCATTGCCGGAGCTCACCGCCGCTGCTGCGCCCTCGCTGCCGGTGCCGCCTCCGCTCGCCCCTCACTGACATCCCTCCCTAGCACCGCCGTGCCCGCCCACCCTCGCCACTCCGCCGCCCGCTAGTGAGAGATTGAGAGGGGGGTGCGATCGTGAGAGAGGAAAGGGAGATCGAGAGGAGGGGGAAGGGGGAAGGAGGAGAGGAGAGGGGACGTTTTTTATAATTCTTGTCTATTTTTATTTGCCGCCATCTTTTCATTTGGCGCCATCTTTTCTCTATTTATTTCTATTTTCACCATTGTTTTCATTCATTCATTCATGATTTTTTGTCATTCATTCATTTCTTCTAAGAGGATAAAATCTCTCTCAATATAAAATATCATTACATCTAAAAAATAAAAATATTATTTATTATTTAGAGATCCGAAGATATGTAATTTAGAAATTTTCAACTTTTTTATGAAACGAAACCCATGACCCATGCACGGAAACCCTCTGAAACCCATGAATGTTAGAGTGGGAGAGAGCAGCGGCACCGACGATGGGGAGCTAGGGCTCCTCATGGGGGAATGTTGGAAGCACTCAAGATAATAATAAAATATCATTGTATCTTTTATCAGTTTTATCGTGTGAGGGCGTACCAGTCACGTGTGTGACAATGTGTTCAGGTTCCAAGACTAGGAGGTCTGGACTAACCCAAGCTGCGCTCATTCTGACTAAGCAGACGATGGTGGGCATCGGGTCGGGACTGAAGACCCATCGTGCCATAAAGGTCATGACGTTAAGAGGGGAAAATGTTTAATTAATTGCCAAGCAATGGGGCTGCATGGTCGATAAGTCAATTCCTATAAAAAGAAGAGAGAGCGTGCTGAAAAGTCTTAAAAGCCCCACATCGGGGGTGCGAAAAGGTATTCAGAGCCGTATCGGTCACATGTTGACGATTTCCTTATTGTTCCATGCCCCCTCAAACTCATGTGTTGTGATTTTACCAACACGCCTATAATGATTTTTCGGGAGCTAGGGCTCCTCGCGGGGGCATGTTGGAAGCCCTCAGGATAATAATAAAATAGTGTTGTATCTTTTATCAGTTTCATTGTGTGAGGGCGTGCCAGTCACGTGTGTGACAATGTGTTCAGGTTCCAAGACTGGGATGGTCTGCACTAACCCAAGGTGCGCTCCTTCTGACTAAGCAGATGATGATGGGCATCGGGTCGGCATTGGAGACCCGCCGTGCCATAAAGGTCGCGACATTAAGAGGGGAAAATGTTTGATTAATCGCCAAGCAATGGGCTGCATGGCCAATAAGTCGATTCCTATATAAAGAAGAGAGAGCATGTTGAAAAGTCTTGAAAGCCCCACATCGGGGTGCCAAAAGGTATTCAGAGCCATATCGGTCACATGTTGACGATTTTCTTATTGTTTCATGCCCCCTCAAACTCATGTGTTGTAATTTTACCGACACGTTTATAATGATTTTTCGAGAGCTAGGGCTCCTCGCGGGGGCATGTTGGAAGTACTCAGGATAATAATAAAATATCATTGTATCTTTTATCAGTTTCATTGTGTGAGGGCGTGCCAGTCACGTGTGTGACAATGTGTTCAGGATCCAAGACTGGGATGGTCTGGACTAACCCAAGGTGCACTCCTTCTGACTAAGCAGACGATGGTGGGCATCGGGTCGGGACTGGAGACCCGCCGTGCCATTAAGGTCATGGCGTTAAGAGGGGAAAACATTTGATTAATCGCCAAGCAATGGGGCTGCATGGCCAATAAGTTGATTCCTATAAAAAGAAGAGAGAGCGTGTTGAAAAGCCTTGAAAGCCCCACATCGGGGTGCGGAAAGGTATTCAGAGCCGTATTGGTCACATGTTGACCATTTCCTTATTGTTCCGTACCCCCTCAAACTCATGTGTTGTGATTTGACCGACAAGTCTATAATGATTTTTCGGGAGCTAGGGCTCTTCACGGGGAATGCCACGTGGCTTGTGCCAACCTCCTTGAGTCACGTGCACATCATTCGGGGCAGGTGTGGCCGTCCCGGCCGAATCACCGTCCCGACCATGGCTCGAGATGGGACGGTATAGATTTGTACCATTGCGTACCAATATGGAAAACTATAATATATATATATATATATATATATATATATATATATATATATATATATATATATATATAATGGAATAAACTAATTCAAATGATATGTTATCTCATTTGGTTAAGTGTTCTGCCGTTTGAACGGGTTTCTCCAGGTTCAAATCTCAGCTTCAGCGTAAGGTTTCCATAATTTTTTTAATATAACTTTTTCAAAAAATTAAATGAAAACACGGCAGAACTCTGTTTCGAACCTGGCACCTCACGATTACCAGCAAAACACTTACAGAACTTAGTCATGTCCCCCGCTCGAACGTCTCACGTGCTGAGCCATTATTCACCCTTGCGAACCTATTTTATACCCTTAACGGCTATTTGTCAGACTTATCATCTATTTGTCACCCTTACGGCTGATAGCCGTCGCCTTAGCATTTTCCCTGTTACACTGAAGCCGTCGCGCTAACTCATTTTTCACCCTTAGCGCTCTATTTGTCACCGTTGTCTTGAAAAATTTTACCATTATTTCCACATTTGTCACCCTTATGCCGCTAATTGTGTTGTCTTGTTGCAGCTATTCATCAGGATTGGATAGATAAGTCAATGCACCTACCTGATGCATCGACGCATCTGAATAGTTTCATGTATTCATTCACACCTTTTTGCTTGTCTTGATGAATATGCATGAATCTGCATGCTTTGAGTACCTATTGCAATATCTCATGAAGCATATTTTATAAGAGTTTCGAAGGTTAACTCTTAAGGAAGGATATTTTGGTAATTTACTTTATTAAATTGGTAAATAAAGCGGACCCTGATTTCTCGACTATCTCTCACTTCTAAGCTTTTATCGTCTGCTTCTTTCAACCTCGGCTAAGCTCTCTCTACCTCGGTGCATCATCATCCTTCTCCGTAACTCCCTGAAAACCCTAAGTCTGAGCATCACCTTCATACATCGATGCACCAGAGGTTTCCCTCCATGTCTCCATCATCCTGTTAAAGTCAAAAACCCACCTCTCCATGTTTTACTGTAACCCTATCTTCTACAGTATCTCTCTCCGGCCTCTCATCTACTTCAATGTCTTCGCCAACTACAATAAGCAGAGGAAAGCAGACAGTCTCAGAGAAATAGCATGCGGCTGATGTATCCAGACAAAAGGAACCTCGGTCCAAGCGATCTCATGATCGAGATGCATCTTCCAGTGGATCTCATCAGTCGGAGTCAACAAAGGTGACAAAAAAATAGGACCGAGAGTCAGATTCACCTGTCAGAAAAAGTGGGGCAACTCAGAAAAGAGTTAAGAAGAGTTTAATAAGGATAGAGCTTAGAGATGAATGTGACGAACCAAGTGAAGTAGTGAGAATTTTGTTTCCAAGGTACATTGATATAGATGACCACCAACTGCTTGTAAATTTTCCTGAATTAATGGAAATGATTGAATTTTAAGGATGGAAGAAGTTTGTCAGTAAGCATAAAATCTATTATTCGAAGTTGGTGACTGAATTCTATGGAAACCTGAAATATGATGTTAGCATTCCAAAGTTTTGGACTCATGCTAGAGGAGTTGAAATTGAGATCACCAAGCATCTATTGCATGAAGCTCTTAGATTTCCAGAGGGTGGAGCTGAAGAAGTTGGTTTTGTCTATGATAAATTTGAAGCATATTCAATTATGACTGGTTTACCCAGCAATCCTCAGGATGAAAATCAGACCTACATCACCAGCTTCAACACAAATCGGTTTCCGCCCCTACAAAGGCTACTACACCACATTTTTACTACAATCATAACACCTCAAGGTGGTGATCGGGGTCAGCTAACTGTGACCCAAAGATTCCTATTCTACTGCATGTTCAAGAACATCAAGGTCTGTTTGCCAGACCTGATGATTCAGATAATGGGTTTCCATAAGAATGCTAGAAGACATTTACCATATGCAGCACAGTTGACTGCAGTATTCAAGAGAATAAAGATTCCGTTGAAAAATGAAAAATTCAAGGAAATCCCCACGTCAAATATCTATACAATGGATTTTGTTGAAAAGTATATGAAATTTAAAAAGGTCGGAGGTAAAATTTTAAGGCAATTACCTGGGGATAATCCACCAAAAGTGGTTGAGCAGTCTCAACATTAGCCTGAGCAGCCAAAACAACAACTTGATCAACCAGAAGAACAAGCTCAACAGATGGAGCAGCATGTTGAGCAAATGCAACAGCAGTAACAAGAACAAGAACAGCAACAACAAGTAGAAAAGCAGCAGCAATTAGAGTTTTCACTATAGCAGCAAGCTCTAGAACAACAACAGCAGCAGCTAGAGCAGCAGTAGCCAGAACAGGAGCAGCAACAAGAACTTCAACAAGAAATGGCTGAGGTTCAACTGGATCATCAAGAACCTCAAGCATCACCAAAACACCAACTGCAGTACATCCCTCCTGCGAGACAAGCTGTAGCTGTAGATCCTCAAACCTCTCGAGCTTCTACATCATCTGTTCAAGAGACATGCACTCTCTTTCGTTTCATATCTGCACAATTTGGGATGCTACATTTTGCATTAAAAGAATAGTCAAACAACTTTGAGCATCAGATGATTTAGTTCAGAGGAGAAGTAAACTCTAGAATGAGAGAAATGTCAAAACAATTTGATCAGAAATTGAGTCATCTTAGGATGGAAGTGAACAGCAGAATTGCTGAAGTCAACAAAGACATGACACATGCCAACAAGAATTTTCACAAATTAGTCCAAGATATTCAAGGAGTCCTTGGAGTTGCTGGAAATCAGATTGGCAGGTTGACTGACAGATTTAACCGTCACGATGACAAGTTATTCACCGCTGCAGAATATTTTCACGAAACCAGAGCATAGCACAATCATCTTGTCAGGAATTATGATCATATAATAGATAAATTACAGATGATTACAGATGACATTAAATACATGGTTGAAGTATTCAAGGATCATTACCCTCAGTTAGCTTTTGAAGACCAAGGAGACAGATGGTCGCCTGGTATGGCTCTAGAGTCATCCTCTCAACTTCCTATCGAGGCTACTCAGTATGATTCACAACTAACCCATATTGCTGATATGATCCGTCATCAAACAACTATGCTCAGCGCTAAAATGGAGTTGTTTCATGAAGCTCTACTTGAAAGGCATTTCTCCACTGACAGAAATCTCAGAACAGTTGCTCAAAGGGTCAATCAGAATGCAGAAGAACTACTGGCCTCACTTCAGCATGCTACACTCCCTCCTCACGGTCCTCCTACACAAGATGCGTCTACTCAGATTGATGACACACTTGGAGAGTGATAATCAGGGATGTTGTCACAGAACTCCTCATTTTTTTTGTTGATGGCAAAGGGGGAGAAGAAAATGAGTCAGAGTAATACAGAGTCAAAGAAGAAGTCAAAGAAAAGTCAAAGATGTCAGAGCTGAAACAGTCAAAGAGGCAGAGTCAGAGAAGACCAATCATAGGAGTTTGTAGTCAAGAGTCATGCATGTCATGTAGTTATGTAGTTATGCAAAGTCATGCATAGCATTTTGTTAGGACATAAACATTACCACACACTTCTAATTCTAGAAGGAAGAAAGTCGTACACACACTTCTAACTATTTCTCACCCTATCGGGATATTATTCAACCCAAATGCATATTTTACACCGTTAGATACACATTTGTCACCCTTATTCACAACCAGCCGTTGCCATAGACTTCTCGTGTGAGAACTGTGGACAAGAGCACTTCTTCCACTACCGTTGAGCATTTATCACCCTTGATGTTCTATTTATAGGCCTTAACTCATATTTTTCAGTCCTATGAAGATATTTGTTTGCCTTATTTGCTGAAGCCTTCGCCTTCGACTCTTTTCACACTCAAAGTTGGAACTGTCGTCTTAAATCTATTTGTCACCCTTATATATCTCTTTCTCACCGTTGAAGCTTCATTTGTCACCCTTAGGAGAGTATTTGTTACCTTTAGTCTTCTTCTGTTGTTCTTCCTCCTTTGTCATTTAATGTGTCCACTGTCGCTGGCCGAAGCTTGACTGGACTTCAGAAGTTGCAAAAGCTTGACTTTGACTATTGACTTTGCCTAGAGTATTGGTGACTTGGGTCAACAGAAAGTTGAAGTTGACTAGAGCCTTTCTTGTCCTAGCGTTGACTTTGACGACTGTGGTCAGCCCTCGCTTATTCTTTAGATTGCTTTAGAGCCCTTGGGATCACTGTTCACATTTGTCTTCTTGTGAGCACTGTAGGTCCTTTGTCTTCTAGTGAGCACGTCTCTCTCTCCTCTAGTTCCTCTTTGTTGTGCATGTGATTTTGATGATTACAAAATGCCTTTGTTGCTTGGCCGTGTGCGAGAATGGTTGTTCATGTCGTCATGTGTATGGAGATTGAAATGGTTGAGGAAATGATCATAAACTGTTTCTATTGTGATATCATCATGTGGGTGCATTGTGATTCTATAAGGCTCATACATACTTTGAGGTTAGCACAAACATTGCATATACATTGTCTCTACACTTGGTGAGATTGCTTTGTGATGTGTGGGTTGATGAGCTTGGAGATTGAACAAATGGAATATGACTCAATAATGGTTTACGTGCCTTGATTCCCAAGTTGTTCATCATGCAATGGTAAGAATTTATATTGGAATCCATGGTGATACTCTTCTAATCTTGAGTTGGAAAAATGGGTTCTCAAGTGCTTTCATAGAGATCTTTCATGGGAATTCTTATGAGCCTCATGATAATACTTTCATAATCATATATTTTGATCTTGATCTAACATCTTGCTTTATCATGTTTTTCAGGATGAAAAATCATGATTGATCTTCATGGGATTATGGTAACATTTAATCAATTGTTTCCCTTTGGTTTGATGGAAGTTTTAGTTATTTTTCAAACTCAAACTGTCTTACAGTCTTCACCATTTTCAATCTAACTATTGAATCTCCCCTCTAGAAATTATATGTTGTAGCTCTGGGAGTCCTCTTTCCAACGCCTCCAGTCTTGCTTCGATTGGAGTTCGGAGCTAGGAGAATTAATTCCTGTCACCGAAGCGCGTAGAGCCATTTTTGTGAAGCTGCCTGAAAGGGTCGACCCCTCAAGAAAGGGTCGACCCCAAGGGTCTACCCCTGTAAACCAGAACCAAAGTGTGTTCTGTTTGGATTCTGGAAACCCAAGGGTCGACCCCTGGGGTCGACCCCTTGTATTCTGGAAACCCAAGGGTCGACCCCAAGGGTCGACCCATGTAAAACAGAACACAAAATCCGTTCTGTTTGGCTTCTATATGCCCAAGGGTCGACCCATTGCTTTTGGGTCTTTAACCCTCTCACAAGGGTCGACCCCAAGGGTCGCCCATTCCGGTCGAACCTCCAGCCACCTTTGTTGACCATCATTTTCTTGCCCCAAAAGTCATACCAATCAATTCCTAATGCCCTATATGTCTTCCTACTTCATGGATCTGGTCTCCAAGATGTCCCTTGACCATTCTAATCATATATATACTTCTCTTTGGGTCACAAACCCTAAGGAGAGAGGTGAGATCCGATTTTTGGGTGTGTTGCTAACCCTTGTGTATGCAGGTTCGGAGTTGAAGCTCCCAAGCCCTCTTCCACCTTGTTTTGAGCTTATATGTGAAGGGGAGAACGTGGATTCAAGTCCCTAATCGATCCTCTACTGGAAGCAATGTAGAGAATCAAGATAGAAGCATCATCTATGCAAGAATCGATCATTTTTCTTCAAAAATGGTTCCTCATCCTGCAGAAGCTCTTCATCGAAAATCTGAGGGAGTTGTCTTGATCTTTCACTTCTGTGTTTTTGTTTGAGATTGCTCAAGGTCTTGAATGATTATCTATGAGGTGCAATATATATATATATACATGTTCATTTGTTCATCTATTGATTGCTATCTTATTAGTGCTATGTTTTTCATCCTAAGCAACAAGATGAACTAATGCTTTCTTTTCTCTTGCAGAAGAAGAAGGAAGAGTGGTACCAGGGATGAGAGTAGAGGGGTTTATGAGGTTAATTAATTCTATGATGTAACAGGCTTGATTTGGAGCTTATCATTTCTATTTGTTCTTTCAGGTGAAGAAGAAATTAGAAGAAGGTAAAGAAGTGCATCTTGAGGAGACGAAGAAGATGATGTCTAAATCATGATCATCTGTTAACGAGCAAGGAGAATCAGATTGTGCTGAAGAAGGGGGAGCCTTATACTTGATGCATACTTCTAGTTTTCATCTATAGAATTCGTTGGGAGGTCATAGCATATATATGTTTTGATTCATATACATTTGAGATAATATCTTGTGTGGGTGTTCGGAGAAGGGGATCTCCGAGTGTGTGTGTTGTTATATGTGTGCTGATTGTGCGGAGTATATCCGCATGTGTGTTGTTGTTGGGAGCTTTCTCCCGTGTGGTTGAGTAGGCATTATCCTATGTGTGTGTGGACGGAGTTGTGACTCCGTGTGAGGAATTTGTTTGGGGTGTGTTCCCTAGTGTGTGTGTGTGCTGCTGTGGCAGCAGGTTGAGGCAAGGCCTCGTGTGTGTGGTTTGCTGCGAAAGCAGTGTGTGTGTGTGTTGGGGTTCGTCCCCGTGTTGCTACATTTTGTAGCGTGTAGTGAAGCCTCACCGGTTTGGTGAGGGGTGGACGTAGGGAGCCCGTCGTGGTCCCGAACCACCTTAAAAATCTCCGTGTCTTGTGGTTTGATTATTGTGATTGTGTGTTCACTATCCTATCTGTTTGTGCCATCATGTGAGCTCGGCGAGATTGAGTGAATCAAGTTTAAACTTGTTTAGATTAATTTCCTCAATCCTATCAATCTTGTATATTCCGCTGTGTGGTAGTTGTGTTTTTAATTGGACATAGTTTTCAGTAGTAGGATCTATTCACCCCCCTCTAGATCCGTGTTCCTGCACTACGGGACCTAACACTCTTTCTTCTGTTCTTCTTCACCTTCAACTTCCTTCTCATTTGTTACCAATGTGAAGTTATTTGTTACTCTAGTTGAGCATTTGTCACCCATACTCACCTAATTGTCACCACTAAAGTCCAGAAGCTGCCTCCCTTACTCTTACACTGCCTTGAAAGCCGCGCGTCGGCCTTGTCTCTATTGAGCCTTATTTGTCACCGTTAGCAGGGTATTTTTCACCCTTGCTAACCCATTTGTCACCCGCGTAGACACATTTGTCACCCTTAAGCTCCAATTGGTCCACGTGGAAAACGGGACACATCGTCCACGCGGGGGTGTTGTTCGTGTATTGCCGCCGATGCAAAGTCGTAGTCCACATCAACAGAAATGATGATGCCGAATTGGACCTCAAAATTAAAAATTTCTAATTCCTTATTTACCCTTCCCGCCATGTCTTGGCTCTTAACAAACCTATCAAAAGGCGGTTCGTCTCTCTATCGTGCTCAACATCTCATCTTCCTCATGGTGCTATTCATCTCCCCTACAAGCCATTTGCTAGCTCTCCATCATTTGTTGTGCAGTCACCCTCAATTGCGAGCTCTCTTTCATCACTGACAGCCATGGAGCTAAAGGAGACACCCGTGCAACACTTTGTCCGTCGTAAACTGGATGTCCCACCTGCATCTCAGGAAACTATGGTTCCTACGGCCGAAGAAGAAACGTCTGAGGAACATAGGGTTTCTAAGGGCTCCACTTCTGGACGACAAGTTAAAGGTAGGGGGGTTCCTTATGTCCCTTACACAGCTATTTGCCCCCCTTATCTATCTATTTATTTGTCACACTTATCTACCTATTTGTCACTCTTAAAGACCTACTTGTCACCGAATTTCATACAATTGTCACCCTTAAGCGCCTATTTGCCACACCTAAACTCCCTTGTCTATACATTTGTCACCCTTGTCTTAATATTAATATTTTTTGTATTTATTGATCAGTCAATTAACTGAATTTCTTGTTTAGACATTTTTTTAATCTAGTGAGCACAAAGGTCATCTCGGCCCGGTGTTCTATGGACATTTACATGAAGGATAGGGATTAGATGGCATTTCGAGAATGTCACAAGTCATTGATGAGGACCACACCCTTTGGTCCATATGTTGACAATGCTTCTCCCGTCACCTTCACCATGACAATATTGGAGGAGATAATTTGCACCCATAGTGGAGAAAATTACTTCTGTATGGGTAGTAAGGAGGTCGCATTCAGTGTGGAAGATGTGGCCATCATATTAGGATTACCTTGCTCCGGTCAGCCGGTTCAACATTATGGATTCGTAAAACAGAAGTCCAAGTTACAACATCGATTTGGGTTTGCAGCAACATTTGACCGGAAGAAAGTGTGCTCTCTCATCCAGCAAATTGTTCGGTCCGATGAAGAGCAGGATGTGGCCGACACTGTTCGGCTGTGGATTAAACTCCTATTGTCCACTTTCTTTTGCCCACGGTCGATGCATTCTTGTCCACAACAGATGCTATCATGCTTAGATGACTTTGAGAGAGTTTAAGATTACAATTGGGCAGCCGCCGTGCAACAGGTAACGATGCACAAGTTTGAGCAATTAGTGTTGGCGGTCCTGAAACGATGGTCAGGTACAATTGGCCGTGCTAAGAGAAGAGTTGGGGATGCATCACAGGCCCATACATTTATGTTTGGTTGTTCTGCCGCACTTGCTATAAGTTTTTTTATTTTTGTTGTGTAATAATGTGTCAATCATTAATTCTACTGCATTGTAAAATAACTTGATGTATTTCATATTACATGTCTGGTTTTTTGAGCACACGTGGGTGCGGCAGCCACTAAGGCAGGTGGCATTTCCTCGACTACTTAGGTTGGGGGGATTTCTAGATAGGAAATTGAAATTCTCGATTGGATCCCAGCGAGGCCAACAGGTATTATGAGTACTTAAAACTTCTTCTTTGTCATTCAACATTAATGAATAACTGAAGTGATGTGGTTTGAAATGCAGGTGATCGAAGAGCTCCTTGTTGAGCCAAGTGAAAGGGACATGGTGTACGGTGGTCAGATGATGACCCGACCCCGTGATGAGGAGACGTCCTCATCAGCTCCATACATGTCTGTGCTACAGGATATTACTGCTACATTGAAGATCTAGTAGCGGCTACTTGAGGAAATGGGGGCCTTCTTTCTGACTAGGGTGGAAGGGGCTCACAATGTTGCAGAACATATGCATCCTAGTTTGGAAAACATTGCCACTGATGCAGCACCTCCTAGGCCCATCGAATAGGTGACAGATGATGCCATGCCACCTCAAGCAGTCCCTGGAGAGGAAGTGCAAGGAGCTGAAAATGTTGAGCAAAGTATCTGTCAAACTTTGGTGGACATTGCCGCCGCTGTCCCACCTCCAAGGTCCCATCAACAAAGTACGGATGATGCTGTGCCATCTAAGGCAGCCCCTGAAGAGGATGTGCAAGGCAATATCCAAGCTCAGGTGGAGGCGACCAAGGGGCATGGTGACCGTCGTCCAGGTGTCTTTTCTCAGTCCCTTCATCAAAGGGACGAGAAGCCCGTGAGGAGACCAAGGGCACCGGCAAAGAAAACAGTACGGGGGAAGAAGAAGGTGAGTCTGTGTTGATCCTACTTCTTACATTATAGAATCTAAGATTGGTATATTGGCACAAAATGTAGAAGGGAGGTCGGCTGATGAAGCCGACCAAATCAAAAAGCCCCTATAGAGTGATTGGATCTACAAAAGGCCGGCTGAAGCCAAGAGATAACAAGATTGTGAATGAATTCATTGATGCTTGTGCCTCGGGGCATATTGAGTAAGTTGTCCTCTTATAGTTTCTGTAATTATCCTGATTCACCTTACTCTTACTATCATGAAAATTTTTGTCCAATATAGTGGCCCCATATTTGAATTACAGAACGGGATTGTTTTGAAACGTCGTCATGTCATTGATCTATTATAAGGCCAGATGATAGATGATACGGTACTTTCATTCATTAATTATGCAATTTTACGCCTCGCCCTACCCTAAACATGTGTTTCTACTACTAATAAATTCGTGATTGTTTGCAGGTGATCGACGCCATGATGTACCTCATCCACTCAAGATGCAATAAATCTAACATCTTTCATCGGTGGGTTTATTTTCCCATGTTGGCACTCAAAATATGATTAACGACGATCAAGCCTCAAAAATGAATGATACGGCCTACTGAAGCACAAAAGTCGAAGGATATCAATACACTGAAGCCTTCTCAAGCTGCCAGAGTCTCAGGTCACCCTGTATGAACACCGGGGACTTCACCTTGGGAGAATCGAGATGAATTCACAACCAACCGGCAGTGCGACCAAATCTGCCCAATGAATCAGCATCGACTTCTATCGTGCCGCATAAACCATAGCCATTGTCTGACCAAGGACAATGGTAAACCTGGTGGCCCACAATCTTATTGAAAGATCCTCCCAAGGTGAAAGGATGCCATTGGTCCTTCAGAACAGGGAACCGAAGGCTCTAACAGTAGAAGACCCCGATTACCCAGCCCGGGTACGGCTTCTCAACATGTTGGGACCATTAGTGGCCAAATGATCGCCCAGTCAAGGCGGAAGTATTCCGGGTACTACCCCACCCCTCAAGATGCTTCGAGCACGAGTCAAGCCGAGCCAGTAGTACGAATCGTAGTGCTGAAGGCCGTGTCAGCGGAAAAACCCACGTGTTCAAGCCGAAGATACTCGAGGTTTCGAGAAGGGCGTTACGATGTCCCGAGAGCCTTGTCAAAGCTTCCTGTCAAGGTTTTGCAGGACTGCGACGAGATGAATGGTCACGGTGACTCCCGGGACCATCCTTGGACCCACCGGCTAACCCGCGTCAAGCGGAGGAGGTTAATACGGCGCGCCCAATTCCGGCGCGCTCCCTTACTCCGACGCCCCTTATTCCGGCGCACAAAGGCTCTTGGACGCCTCTTCCACGGTGCGTCATTCCCCACGCCGGATGAAGACCTCCCTATATAATGTTACTTGGTTCGACAAAGCAAAAAGAAAAGAAAAGAATGAGATAGAGGTGAGAATAGGGAGACGAAAGAAGAGGCGATTGAAGAGAAAAAAAACTCGAGAGAGAGAGAGGGTTTCCTTGGGGAAGAAAAAGGGTTTCCTGAGAGCCTCCTTGCCGCCGCCATCTTCCTCTACTATGTCAAAGCATCTCAAAGTTGGAGAAGGAGAATATGATACTCTGTTTTCTTGGAGGAGATTTAGGTGGGTTTTGTGGTTTCCATCTGACGTCTTCTCTCGATTTCTCCCTTCCATTGTAATGCAAGTGGAAGGGGGGAAGGGGCGATGATATGAGCCTATCTTCCCCCCCTCTCACCATCTCATTGTCTCATTTCTATCCCTGTAAATTTCTCTGCAACTAATGAACGGTGTCCGTGCGACAACGCCGGTGTCGTATGCTTGTAATTTGTATGTTGGCTCCCTGTTCACGGATGAATGGTATGAACGTATGCCTTAATGGATTGAATGCTTGACGCTGGGTCCCTCTCCCACTCTTCTCTCAATTTGTATGCCTTGTTCCCCCATGTACTTGGTTCTCGAATCTAGGTTCCTCGACGTTGGATGTGCCCTGGAGCTCCATGGGCTATATAAATGTTTCCCCCCTCCCCGGGGCCTCTATGTTAATGTGCCGACTGTGCCTTGCATCATCTATCCCGTGGGTTTGTGACAAGAGGCATACTTATGTATGCACCTCTGGCCGTCCCAATTCGAGGTTGATTCCTCATCGCGTCTCTGCATTATCCCGTTGTCCACTGGACGGGGAATCACCTCTGCAGCCAGAATGGTCATGCTTGGAGAATGGTTCTAAGGGCCTTTCTCTCTAGATTCATTATCCTAGTTCGGGCTGCCCATATTAGCTTTCTATGAGTGCCAACCTACTCATCCTTTGCCCCTTAATTTGTATAGCTACCATCCAACCCCATGAGCATTAACATACTAACCCCGTGAACGGCAATCTGTCGATTAATTGACTGCATCTCATGCTGAATATCCCCTTTCATCCCGCCTATGATTTACAGTCGTTGGGTTGTGTAAGTCCCGTTGGCTTCATCCCAATAATCCGAGGAGGGGGACATTCTCCACTGCTTCACAGAATCACTGCTTGGTCGAATGGGCTCCATCTGTGAGTGATGGATGTCCCCACGGGCCACATGGTGAACATCAATAGGGGCTTCAACCTGACAAATTCAAATCCACAGTCCTTCGGGACCCTGTGGTGACTAAGGGATGTGTGCCCCTCGTAGGCTAGCCCTCGGGGTTTCCTTCCTTAATAGTCATCCGTCTCTCGGATATAGTGTTGACTACTGGTCGCGTGCCCCTCGTAGGCTAGCCCTCGGGGTCGTTGCCTCCCTCATTAGTCGCCTTATCCGCTCGTTTTAACCCACAGAACCATGGTGCCCCTAGTAGGCTAGTCCTCGAGATTTTCCTATCCGATTGGGATCTGCTGGCTGCCACTGTGCTGACCGGCTCGTTAGGGGCTCACTCCACACGTGAGTGTGACCCCGCTTCTCCCCTGTAATCCTTCAGGGATGGGGAGATGCTATCCAATTTTCACCAGATTTTAATTAACAAGTTACCTTCGTGACTTGGCCTTAATAAAACATGTGTTCTTAAGCAATAAGATTTCATGCTCGAGTATGAACCTCGCACGAGCTTGTAACTCTGCTCATGGAGAGCCTGGGACTCCAATTCAATAAAAAAAATCAACCCAATTAACCTCAAAACCCTCAACAATATCTTAATAAACCAAAATGGATTCAAAAATCCCCAAAAATCAACTTAAGCGGCGCGATCCTAATTTGGCACGGTACCCCCCCGCGCCGGATTAGCTTTAGACTCAAAACTTCACAGTTCTATTTGGTCCATACCCGGCGCGCCCCAAAGCCATCGTGCCGGGTTAACCCATGCCATGGCCGCACCGGTTTAATACCCTTTACCTATGCTTGACCGCGCCGGGGAACCCTATTCCTACACTTGGCAGCGCTGGTTTTGAATACACATTCTCCATTTCACTGTTCTAATCCCTCGCTCATCTTCGGAGCGATCCTTGCCTCCCACGGCTGAGGTTAATAAACCCCAATCGATAATAAACCAAATAAAAAGGACTGCTCAAGTCCAAACCATCTTCTTATTATGCTTGCTATTATCATGCTTTCGTGATCATGTCTCTACTGCCGTTTTCGTCTCCCTTGGCGGAGATTAATAAACTTGATCAACCAATGTCTATCTCCTCGATTCTATCATCATGCTTTAGTATAATCATGAACTTCGTGCATGCATGCTTTCATGGACCCCTGGGTATATCAAATGGCACTGACGGAAGTCCGGGTTACACCCGACCGGAAGTCTTTGCTATGCGTAATGGTGGTCTTCGGAGCTATGTCCTCCGCCACGTATCGAGAGTCTCCAACCCAATGAACCATGCCTCTCTCGCACGATAGATAGAAGCATTTCATGCGACCTCGTCACATTCATCCTTCAGCATCTTATTTTGGCCTCGGACGGCCCACTATCTCGACAATTAATCAAAGGTTTTCTCCCTTATGGGGGATGTAATTAACGTCATTGCCTTTATGGTATGGCGGACTGCTGGTCCAGACCCGAATCTCACTCTCGCCCGACACGGGTCAGAATCAGTGCATAATAAATCTGTCACGTATGTGACTGGCACGCCTACGCGGTCAACTAATCGATTGGTTATTTGTCAATTAATCGGTTGTTCGACCTGAACAAAATGAACGAACAAATCCCATCTCCCACAAGTCTGGCACGCCCGGTGGGACCAGTGTCACCTTTCATCTCTGTGCCGAGATATGCGGGCCACGAGGCCCTCCCAAAGACTACTGATCGTTTGTTTATTTTGTGTGACAAGCAGACGATGGCATTATCGGGACTTGCTACTGTTACCTTTGGCCCCGCGATCATCGCCGGCCATGCTGAACATGGGTACCTGGCGGTGCCCACTGTCCTCGAGCGTTCCCTGCTACTGTAGGCTTCCCCAACTTTTTGGGCCTGGCCTTCACTGATCTACTTCAAGTGGAGACCTCGGAGCCTGCCGAGAAGACTGTGAAGAAGGCCGAGGCCTTGAAGGCTCGATGCTCTGTGGGCTCGCTCAAGAGTCCAATTCAAGTCACCAGCTGCCTGGTGCACCACATCACCGATGGGGCCCACCCCATTCCTGCCAAGAACTCTGAAAGATGCCAACGCAGAGGTTTCAGGCGGAATGCTGCTACTATTACCGGAGGCCTCTCCATGTCCGTTAAATCCATGTTGATCGGTGGAGTTCGCGTCTTCCTGGACGGACGTGACGCTCGGGTGGTCCCGGATCGGGGCATCCCCGCCGTACATGTTGACAACTCCTACCAGGTCCTCTCTGGGAGGAGAGCTGAGAAAGAAGAAGTCGTCCGCCATGGCCATGAGAAGCTGGCCCCCAGGCCGAAGAAGTTTAAGCAGGTTTGGGTCTCTAAGAAGATCCAACCCGCTCACCAAGATGCACCAATCCGTCACCGCCCTACATGTGACGGAGCGAAAATGAAGAAAGAAAGAGGCCTGGCCCCGAGAAATGAAGAGACGGTTGTGGTCCCTCCACGCCGTGAAAGTTTCAGGGCCTGCGCCCGACAAGCCAATATCCTCACAGTGGGAAGAAGATTCCAGCAACTCGCCTGATGAGCCCGGCTTGCTTACATCCCTCCCATGGGAGGTTGACAATTATCCCCAGTCCTACATCAGGGACGGGGACAGGAAGAAATGACCAACATGGTTAGAAGCTACTTCAGGGGTCTAGGCAACCCCCCGCTGGGCCAACAACGGCTACTATAAGCAGCTGTGGCTGAAGAAGACTACTGCCCACCAATGGCAGTTGAAGAAGAAAAAGAAGAAAGGAGGATGACGTCGTCGGTCGATGACAATGGTTATGAAGATGGCTTCTATGCTGAACCCGATGAGACCCCTCCTCGGCGGGAAGAAATAAAAGAATCTCTGTGTTTGAGAGGTTAACCTTCCCGGAGCACGTAAAAAGGAAGGTTCATAGACAGAGAAAAGGAATGCAGATCTTTACCTGTAATATGGCTGGCATATCCGGCCAATATGGAAGGCTTCCAGAAGATCCTCATGAGCTGGCTCGATTGGCCGGGAGGCCGGGGCCGAACACTCGGAGGGCAGAAGCCGCAAGAAAACTTTTGGCAGCGGCTAAAGGAGAGCAAGCTCTAGCCCACCGCCAATGATGTGATGAAGCCACTATTCTGACTGCCAATGTGGTGACGGCGGAAGAAGAAGAAGATGTCTTGCTCAACATCCGACCTGAGGGTGCATCCGGGGAGACAACAGAAGCTATCCCCAGCACTGCAGCTATGGATCCGAAAGTACTAATGATACTACAAAGGTATCGCCAGGAGATAGAGCTGCTAAAGAAGTAACTGATGGAGAAGACAGAGCAGTCTTCAGCCTCCAAGCAGCTCGAGATGGAGGGCGAATCATCATGGGGAGCCATCAACCGGAATGACCCCTCGCCACATTATGTCGTGCCTGAGCCGGTGTAACCAAGCTTGGTGACAACTCAGCAATGCCCACCACATCCGCTGATGCCGCCCGTGCTACCCCAGGTGCGCCAGACACCTCCACTACTATGCCCTCCTCCGAGGCGACCACCTTGGTCACCCCCTACCTACAGCCGGCACATTTTTACCCAGAACTGGTTGATCCAGCCGTCATGAACAAAATGATGGTGGAGAGAATGATCGAGCTAAAGCTCACTGAAAGAAGTGAAGGAGACTATGTCACATTTGATGCATACAGGGTTCCATACCCGCCACATCATGATGCCAAACGGCTCCCTCCTGGGATTAGCAAGCCGCCAAAATTCTATAAGTTCAACGGGAAGGGATCCCCAAAAGAACATGTCGCTTACTACATGACAATCATGGGTCATCTGGCCACCGACGAGTCATATCTGCTAAAATTCTTCGGGTCCTCGCTGACAGGGCTCGCTTTTGAATGGTACTCCAGCCTCCCGACAGGGTCGATCAGTGACTGGTCGGACATGCAGAGGAAGTTCAGAGAAAGGTTTCATGTTACAGAGAGGGAGGTCACAGTGGCCGTACTCTACTCAACAAGACAAAGGGCAGATGAGATAGCCCTTGATTATATCACGAGGTGGAGGAACCTCGGAATGAGATGCAAGCGGCCCCCGCATCAGGAGGACGCTGTACAGATATGTAAATAGAACCTCGGGAGAGAGGTCCTGGAAAGGATGATAGGAATGGAAATCCAGTCATTCGACCGACTAAACAACATTATGGCCGAGGTGGAAGCCTTCCTGGCCAGATCCGCCCCTGCATTAGCTACTGCCACTACACAAAAAGGCAAGGCAGTAGAACAATGCTAGGCGCCTAAAGAAGCGAATGCCCTTGACATCAAGGCATTTGAACAACAGAAGGATAAAGGCAGATGCCCCACCGCCTGCTAAACCTTGAGATGGCAAAGAAGGTCCCTCACTGCGGGATAAAATGAAGAAGGCCTACTCTTTTCCAAAGGAAAAGACCAGAATTCTATTCGACTGGATGACCCAGTATGACAAGGTCACCCTGCCTGAGCCAAAGAGGTCGGAGGACCTGAAAAGAAAAGACAATCTGAGGTTCTGCCCCTATCACCAGATGTTGGGGCACCCGATTGAAGACTGCTATGTCTTCAAAGATATTATTGAAGGCATGGTGAAGAAAGATGAGATTGACTTGGGAGAGTACATGGTCGACCCTCCACAGCCTCATGAACCTCCTCTGAGGAGGGCTGCAATCAATATGGTCTCTGGATACCAGGCCTTGCCTGTGGAGATCTCTGAAGCCAGCACTCGGCGCACTTATGAACTCTGTTTCCCGGCGCCCATGGAAGAACAACAGGGATGGCATCAAGTCCCTACAAAAAACAAGAAAAAGATGGCACCTCGCCCAAAAGTGGGGGCGCATGTTCGTGGCATCACACCACGACCCACTTCTCTGGTGGCATCACTTGTATGGACTAACCCCCCTGAAGTCATCATAATACCTACGACAGACTCCACTGTCGACGGTCAAGGAGATTAGTCTGGAAGCCCAACAATTGCAAGAATATATAAATGGGCTAGATGAATATGTACAGCTTGAATTAGAACCCTTGCTGGTACGGGACCATGTCTTGTGGCAAGAGTTGGAGCAGCTTTCACTCAAGCAGGAGCAACAAGCTGATGCGGCATCCGACAGGGATGGCAGCCTATCCTAGGGGCAGGCGCCAAATGAAGAAAAGAAGAAAAAGAAACAAAAGAATAAAAGAAAGGCCGCCAAGGTCAACAGAGGACAGATTGTGTCCTACAATACTCTCTTAGCTCTCTTCCACTTGCCTAGTGAAGAGGATGAGGAAGAGATATGCTTTGCACCCGTTGCCGGGGCAAGCCAGGCTAAAGCAGCTACCACAGCCCATGCAACCCGGTCAGGCTGGGAATGGGGGTGCCAGCCGCCTGCCAACCATAATATCATATTCAGGGGAGAGCAACCCTAAAAGATACCTTCCTCGGAGGTCAAAGGAGTCCAAATCCCTCCTCCGTCAGGCCTTTATAACTAGAATGGAGGCAACACTACTACCCTTCCTTCCTGGAATTCCTGAAGATGTCCAAGGGAAAGCAGCCGTGTTAGGATGCCGACCCTACAATCGGGAGTACTTACCCGCAGCCCAAGCAGTCTTCCGAAGCTTCGGATGCAGATAAAGCTTGCCCGGCAGTAGCTAGTGAGGGGCAACAAGAATATGGCACCAAGCAAAAGGGTGCAGAATCTAAACCCGATGAGGTAGGACCATCAGGGACCGCAGCCCAGATGGGCAGATGAAATGAAACTGTCAAATGTCGGAGCTGGAAGCAGGATAATGAAGCTACTCAAGAAGCTCCCGGCAAGGTTTACAATCTGGGAGATCCTTTCTTTGAGTGAAGAGACCCGAAAGGCGATCGTCACTGCTTTGCAGACGCCTGCTCAATATGAAACCTACTTGGCTGAAGCACTGCCAGAGGCCAGCATGACCTTCACTCAAGAGGACATGTCGCTCCCTACTATCAGCTACAACAGGCCGCTCTACATGAGGGGGCACCTAAATAGACAGGAGCTGAATAGGATCCTGGATGAGCCCGGCACAGCTGTCAACATTCTGCCATACAGAATATATCAGAGGCATCACTTCAATGTACGCCTCGGTAAGGCCGGAGAGATGCGTGTCGTCGGCTTCAACCAAAAGTGTGAAGTATCGCTGGGAGTAGTAGAATTCACACTCACTCTGGCAAACTTTACTATGAGGGTGCAGTTTCATGCCATCGACTCCCGCACCTCGTACAAGGCGCTGCTTGGCCATCCGTTGCTGCATGAAAATATGGTGGTACCATCCACGCTCCACCAGTGCATCAAATACAGCCTCAAAGGGAAGGAGGAGAGGATATTTGCTGACCTCCATCCATTCGAAGTGTCCAAGTGTCACCTGGAAGACGCTCATCTATATGCAGATCAGTCTCAAAAGACCTCTGAAGCCAAGACCCCTGCAGGGGCACCAAAAAGCACCTCCGGCGACGGTTGGTTTCCACCATCGTCGCGCGGATATATCAAGCCCAAGGCGGTCTCTCACATCACCGTCACCGGGGACGTGGGCAGGATAGCACCCCCCGCTATATACCCCGAAGCCAATGAAGTCAAGGTTGACCAGCAGCACGACCACATAAGGGTCCCGGAAGGCCTCACCAAGCCAATCCCTGGCTTTGATAACACCACTATCAAACCTTTCAAAGTTTGGGAGGTAGCGTAGATAGATGGCCCCAGCAGCTTGTTTTATACTACCGAGGAGGACCCTACCCGGGAAGACACTGATTGTCACTTACCCGAAGACATAGAGAACCCGCTGGCCCCCGTCCAGGGTCTGGCATTCACAACAAGTCAGATGGCCAAGATGTTCCAGAAGCAGCACATCCCCTCCAACCAGCCGCGCAAAGATAAAGAAGCATTCCAAAAGTTGTGGTATCCCGCAAGTCTGGACAAAGAAATGAGACATGTTTCTTAGCATCCAGGGTTGGGCTTCACCCTTGAAGAATATTACTACAGTGGGCGCTATGAGGTGGACACCATCACCACTTTGTACCCTGCTGAAAACAACCCACTTGGGGCAACTTTCGATGAATACCCAGCAGAAGCTGGATATGTTGAACCGGCTCGACCAAGAGACTCAGAAATAGAGACCATGACTCCTTGCCGATGTTGGGAGCAAGTCTATCCTGAAGAGGCGGCCCTTCAAGCCAAATTTGATATGGCCAGCAGTAGCGAAGCCGAAGACGTTGAAGAAACAGGGACATCTCCCCCCGGCGGGCCTCCGCTAATGATGATTTCAGCACCTCTCGTGCCAATCGGGGAGACTTCTGTCGAAGTCGAGCAAGAGATCTACGCTGCTGAAAAGAAAAGTGCCACCTCCACTGAGGACACGGCGACCCAAAGGGGTGAGATCATCTCACCTTCTGCTACAAAGCTGTGATGCTACCCCAGCCTAGTAGTAAACAACCACTGGTCTTCCATGACCGTAAACCTATTTGTAGGGGATGAAGCTGTTAACTTACCCCTCGAAGCTGCAATGGCGATGGATTCGCTGATGGAACAATCTGCACAGCCGCTTCTTGCCGAGGCGGAGATCCCTGGTGAAGTTCAAATAAAACCAAATGAAGAGATCGAGGTCTTTGACCTTGAAGATGATATTCCAGACTTTGTCGACCTGCAGCTAGCGCCCCCGGAAATAGAAGATGGAGGCCAAGCCACAGTCGATGAACTAATATAAGTTAATCTGGGGGACGAGGATGACCACATGCCGACCTTCCTCAACGCCCAACTATCTGCTGATGAACAGAAGTTGTACATCCAGCTACTGCAAGAATATCAGGATTGCTTTTCCTGGACCTACAAGGAAATGCCAGACTAAGCCCCGCAGTCTCACAACATGAGCTAGCAATAAGCCCAGAAGCCGAACCGGTGAAGCAATCGCCGTGGCGCATGAGGCCAGAGCTCATCACTCAAATCTGCAAAGAAGTTGACAAGCTCATCGATGTGGGCTTCATCGAAGAAAATCAATATACCACATGGCTGGCTAACATTGTGCTCGTGAAGAGGAAGAATGGACAGATCCGGATATGTGTTGACTTTCGAGATCTTAATAAAGTCTGCCCCAAAGATGACTTTCCGGTGCCAATAACAGAGGTCATGATAGATGCAACGACCGGCCATGAGGCCCTATCATTCATGGATGGGTCATCTGGCTATAACCAAATATGGATCGCCGAACATGACCGGGTCCACACTGCCTTCCGAACTCCCAAAGGCATTTATCACTACAAGAGAATCCCGTTCGGATTAAAGAACGCCGGCGCAACTTACCAGCGGGCGATGACTAGAATATTTGATGAGCTGCTTTACCATAAAGTCGAGTGCTACATAGATGACCTGGTAGTCAAAACCAAAAAGAAAGAAGACCATCTGCAGGACCTCCGAGTTATCTTTTAGAGGCTAAGGCAGTATGAATTGAAGATGAACCCTATGAAGTGTGCGTTCGGAGGGTCGAGCGGAAAGTTCATGGGCTTCATTGTCAGATACCGGGGGATTGAAATAGACCCCGCAAAAATCAAAGCAATTCAGGAGTTACCCTCACCGAGGAACCTCTCCGAACTGAGATCTCTGCAAGGCCGCCTAGCGTACATCCGACGGTTTATATCCAACTTATCGGGGTGATGCCAGCCCTTTCACAAGCTAATGATGAAAGATGTCCCCTTCTACTGGGACGAAGATTGCCAGACAGCCTTTGACAAGCTCAAAGACTATCTGAAGACTCCTCCAGTGCTGGGCACACCGGTGAAAGGACTGCCGTTAGTTGTGTACATAGCAGCCACATACAACTCCCTGGGGGCAATGCTAGCCCAGAACAATGAAGAAGGGAAAGAACAAGCCCTCTACTATCTCAGTCGAAGAATGGTTAGAACTGAGGAGAGGTACACCTATATCGAGAAGATCTGCCTGGCACTGGTCTTCGCGGTCAAGAAGCTTCAACACTATATGCTGTCGCATAAAGTTAAGCTAATGTCCAAGGAAGATCCACTTAAATATATCATGTCCCATCCAGAACTCAAAGGCCGCCTAGGCAAATGGGCGGTGATCCTCATGGAGTATGATATCTTCTACGTGCCGCAAAGGGCCGTCAAGGGCCAGGCCATCCCAGACTTCTTCGCTGAGAATCCAGTGCCTGAAGACTGCCCGCTGGAACCAGAGCTTCCAGAAGATGAAACCCTAGAGGTCGGCCAAGTGCAGCCTTCTCTATGGCAGCTATATTTTGACGGCGCTTCCAGAATTGATACCTCAGCTACTGGGTCAGCCAGGGTCAGAGCGGGGGCAGACATAGTCCTGAAATCTCCAGAAGGAGAAGTCATATATACATCTTGTTCAATAAACAAGCCATGCACAAACAATGAAGCAGAATATGAAGCCCTCATAATTGGGTTGCGGATTGCTTTGTCTATGGAAATCCAGATGTTGGAAGCATTCGAGGATTCCATGCTAGTTATAAAACAGCTGGAAGGAGAGTTCGATGTGCGGAAGCAAGAGCTCCTCCCTTACTATCAGCTGGCACTCCACTTGATGGCGCGATTCTATTTCATCAAAATCAAACATATTAACCGAGGACATAATGCTCAGGCGGATGCCCTCGCAAAGCTGGCTAGTTCTTTGGCAATCCAGCCAGACACAAGCCTGAATGTAGCAGTAATCAACCGTCGACAGGTCCCCAGTATAACTGAGGTTCTGGCCGATGAACAAGAAACTGAAGCGGCAGCAGTAGAAGAAGTTCAGCAACACGATTGGCGGGAGCACCTTCTGCGTTGGTTCCAGCACTAATAGCTTCCGAAAGAAAAAGAACAAAGAATGAAGCTCCTGAGGGTCAAAGACTCTTACGTGATGAGAAGCGGAACCTTGTTCCGAATAATGGCCGACGCCCGAAGGAAAGTTTTGCTCCGTTGCTTGTCCCCAGTGGAAGCTGGGCAGGTAATGCAAGAAATCCATGCCGGGTCAGCTGGAGCACACCAGGCTGGGCCAAAAATGAAAATTAAAATAAAGAAATTGGGCTATTATTGGCCCTCCATGTTTGATGATTGCTACAAGTTTGCTAAAGCCTGCCAAAAATGTCAAGAGTACACCAACGTGTCCAGGAGACTACTAGTGCCGCTACATCCCACCATACCAAGTTGGTCGTTCACCCAGTGGGGCACGGACGTGGTGGAGCCACTGCCAGCATCTTCGTCAGGATGCAAGTATATCTTAGCAGCCACAGATTACTTCTCCAGATGGGCGGAAGTAGTTGCGCTAAGAGATGTGATGGGAGAATTGGTCGCAAGATTCTTCCGACAGAATATAATATTCCGGTTCGGGGTTCCCAACCGAATTATCTCTGATAACGGCAGCCATTTCAGAAACCAGAAGGTTTATCGACTGGATGATAAATACAAGATTGATTGGAGGACCTCATCCCCCTACAACCCTCAAGCCAATGGACTTGCAGAAGCCTTCAATAAAATACTATGCACACTGCTAGCAAAGACTATCAAGTCTAACAAAAAGGACTGGGAAGAAAAGATGTACGAAGCGCTTTGGACCTATCGTACGGTGTATAAAACCCCAACCGGCTGTCCACCATTCTCCCTCGTATATGGGTCAGAGGCTGTGGTGCCGATTGAATTGGAGGTCCCCTCGCTGCGAGTTGCCATCTAACATGGATTAGCTAGCGGCGAACAAACCAACATAGAAAGAAGACTGGAAGAGCTTGCCGAGCTCGAAGGAAAGTGTCTCCGCGCACAACAAAATATTCAACTCCACCAAGCTCGCATGGCCCGTGCTTTCGACAAGCTGGTCAAAGGTCAAGAATTCAAGAAGGGTGACCTAGTAATGGTCAAAAGAAGAGAAGTGATGGCCTCCAACCCCAAAGGGAAGTTGGTTGAAAACTGGGTCGGACCATATGTCGTCTGTCCAGTATATGAAGGGGGTGCATACATCCTTGTAGATCACAAAGGAGTCGTCCAGTTCTCTCCCGTTAATGGAAAACATATGAAGGTGTATCACACAGCTCAACCGGCATTCCCAGAAAGATCGGAACCTACCTTCGTCTAGTGGCACTCCGCCCTGGCTGAGCTCTACCCACCTTGGTCCAGTGGCATTCTGCCCTGGCCGAGCTCTACCTACCTTGGTCCAGTGGCATTCCGCCCTGGCCAAGCTCTATCTACCTTGGTCGAGTGGCATTCTGCCCTGGCCAAGCTCTACCTACCTTGGTCCAGTGGCACTCCACCCTGGACGAGCTCTACCCACCTTGGTCCAGTGGCATTCTGCCCTGGCCGATCTCTACCTACCTTAGTCCAGTGGCATTCCGCCCTGGCCAAGCTCTATCTACCTTGGTTGAGTGGCATTCTGCCCTGGCCAAGCTCTACCTACCTTGGTCCAGTGGCACTCCGCCCTGCCGAGCTCTACCTGCCTTGGCCCAGTGGCATTCCGCCTTGGCCGAGCTCTACCCACCTTGGTCCAGTGGCATTCCACCCTGGCCGAGCACTACCCACCTTGGTCTAGTGGCATTCCGCCCTGGCCGAGCCCTACCTACCTTGGTCTAGTGGCACTCCCCCCTGGCCAAGCTCTACCTACCTTGGTCTAGTGGCACTCCGCCCTGGCAGAGCTCTACCTACCTTGGTCCAGTGGCATTCCGCCCTGGCCGAGCCCTACCTATCTTGGTCTAGTGGCATTCCGTCCTGGCCGAGCTCTACCCACCTTGGTCTAGTGGCATTCTGCCCTAGCCGAGCTCCCAAAAAATCTATGACGCAATATTGCCATGACGGACCCTATGCCCGAATTGGCACAAAATCTATCCTTTGCGTTAGCATTACCTTCTTGCTAACAAATAAACCCTTGTTCCGGCGTAAGACTTCGTGTCCTAGCCGACTCTTCTACCACATCGCCATTACGAGCCCTACGCCCGAATCAGCACAAAATATATCCTTTGTGTTAGCATTACCTTCTTGCTAACGAATAAACCCTTGTTCCGGCGCAAGACTTCGTGTCCTAGCCGACTCTTCTACCACATCGCCATTACGGGCTCTACGCCTGAATCGGCACAAAATCTATCCTTTGCGTTAGTATTACCTTCTTGCTAACGAATAAACCTCTTTTGCGACGCAAGACTTCGTGTCCTAGCCAACTCTCATGCAATATCAGCATCATGGGCCTTACGCCCGAATCGGCATGAAATCTACCCTTTGTGTTAGCATTACCTTCTTGCTAATGAATAAACCCCTTCTCGGCACAGGACTTCGTATCCTATCCGACTCTCCCACAATATCGCCATTACGGGCCTTACGCCCGAATCGGCACAAGATCTACCCTTTGCATTAGCATTACCTTCTTGCTAATGAATAAACCCTTTTTCCGACAAAAGACTTCGTGCCCTAGCCAACCCTCACATAATATCACCATTTCGGGCCTTACGCTCAGATTGGTTGGAGCTCCTCCCTTGCGTTGGCATTTTTCCTCTGCCAACGAATAAACTACCTTTACTGACATAAGACCCCGTGCCTCAGTCAGTAGCTATCTGCCGTCGCCAAGAGTTAAATATCACATGTTGACCTGGCAGCATTCTCCTGTTATATGAATTCAACAAATAAAAAATAAAAAAATGAGGCTTAAAATAGAGGTGCCTCGCCGGCCTTGTTCCTACATCAGGACAAGGGCAAGAATGGCTATAACCCGGCTGTGGCGAAATCTCGAAAGGGCGCCGCAAGTAAAATCGGGTACCCCGCCACATGAAAACCCGAAAGGGCGTGTGGGCAAAAGCAAGAGGGGGCTGGCTTCAGCGAAAACCCGAAAAGGCGCTTAAGCCAGTAATGTGGGAATTTAAAGTTCCTCTTCACCCTCATCCCAATGAAACTCCGAAAGGGATGATCGCTGTAAGTCCCACCGGAGACCTTTTCTCAACACCCTTGCGACCCTTGCTATCATCGGTAAGACCAGTCGACATTTTTCCCTTAACTTGGGCCTTCCACCCTCGTTAATGAATAAACCTATCTTTTACTTCGGCATTTAACCAATGTCGATGAACAAACCCGTGTTCGGCCCTTGCCATCATCGGTAAGACCGGTCAACATTTTTTCCTTAACTTGGGCCTTCCGCCCTCGTTATTAAATAAACCTATCTTTTGCTTCGACATTTAACCAATGTCGATGAACAAACCCGTGTTCGGCCCTTGCCATCATCGGCGAGACCGGTCGACATTTTCCCTTAACTTGGATCTTCCGTCCTCGTTGATGAATTAACCCATCTTTTGCTTCGGCATTCAACCAATGTCTATGAACAAACTAGTGTTCAACCCTTGCCATCATAGGCAAGATCGGTCGACATTTTCCCTTAACTTAGACCTTCCGTCCTCGTTAATAGACCTACCCTTTGCTTCAACATTTAACCAGTGTCGACGAATAAACCTGTGTTCGACCCTTGCCATCATCGACAAGGATAGTCGACATCTCGTTAGCCCGGACCTCTCATCCGTTGCTGACAAACGAGCTCGCGTTCATCTCAGATTCGTTCCGTTCAGCAAAAAAAAGAAGAAAAAAGAAAAAATGAGGCTTAAAATAGAGGTGCCTCGTCGGACTTGTTCCTACATCAGGACAAGGGCAAAAATGGCTATAACCCGACTACGACGAAAACCCGAAAGGGCGCCGCCGGCAAAATCAGGTACCTCGTCACGTGAAAACCCGAAAGGGTGCATGGGTAAAAGCAAGAGGGGGCTGCCTTCGACGAAAACCTAAAAGGGCGCTTAAGTCAGTAAAGTGATGATCTAAAGTTCCCAACATCCTTCTGACCCTTGTCATCATCGACAAGATCGGTCAACCTCCTTGTGACCCTTGTCATCATCGGCAAGATCGGTCAACATCCTTGCGACTCTTGTCATCATCGGTAAGATCGGTCGACCTACTTGTGACCCTTGTCATCATCGGCAAGATCGGTCAACCTCCTTGTGACCCTTGTCATCATCGGCAAGATCGGTCAACCTCCTTGCGACCCTTGTCATCATCGGCAAGATTGGTCGACCTCCTTGCGACCGTCGTCACCATCGGCGAGATCGGCCAGCCTCCTTACGACCCTTGTCGTCATCGACAAGATCGGTCAACATCCTTGCGACCCTTGTCATCATCGGCAAGATCGGTCAGCCTCCTTGTGACCCTTGTCATCATCGGCAAGATCGGTCGACCTACTCTTGACCCTTGTCATCATCGGCAAGATCGGTCAACATTCTTTCGACCCTTGTCATCATCGGCAAAATCAGTCAACATTCTTTTGACCCTTGTCATCATCGGCAAGATCGGTCGACCTCCTTGCGACCCGCGTCACCATCGGCGAGATCGATCAACCTTCATGCGACCCTCGTCACCATCGATGAGATCAGTCGACATTCTTGCGACCCTTGTCATCAACGGCAAGATCGGTCAACCTACGTCCGAACCTTGTCATCATCGGCAAGATCGGTCGACCTACCTCTGACCCTTGTCATCATCGGCAAGATCGGTCAACCTCCTCGCGACCCTTGTCATCATCGGTAAGATCGGTCGACCTACTTCTGACCCTTGTCATCATCGGCAAGACCGGTCAACCTCCTTGTGACCCTTGTCATCATCGACAAGATCGGTCAACCTACTTTTGACCCCTGTCATCATCGGCAAGACCGGTCGACATCCCCTTTAACCTGGACTCTTCATCCTTGCTAACCAATAAGCCTCCTTTGCTTCGACATGTAACCCATGGCGATGAATAAACTCTACCCTCAGTTTCCGTCATCATCGACGAATCTTGCTGATAGGCCTTCTGACCTTATTCTTTTGGTCCCAGAAAGCCTCTACACCCTTTTCCTTCAAATTTTTGGCTTGCATCAACCATAGTTTGGCTTTGAGAATAGTTACGAAGCGGTGGAGCGAACACCTCACCCCTTTACTGAAGGCGTGAGCGCTCTCCTGCCCTAGTAACTTACGTACTCGGACTAAGCTAACTGACGAAGAATAAAAGAAAAAAAGGGGACAAAATAAAAGAATGGAGTCGTGATTTAGCGGCAAACGAAGATATTTCATTTCTATGAGGTGGCAAGATACATGTTACTCGGGGCATACCCCGGGGTACATCAAAGTCCACCAAAGCAAAAAAGGGGCAAATAGTAGAGGCTATTGCAGTGGGCGTCGGAAGATATCCTCCAGCTCCAAGATACCCAAGGAGGGGTGGCGGGTCAGCTCCTGCAGTCGAGATTCGGCAGCCTCCAGCTGTGATAATTTCTCTTCAAGAGAAGTGGCTTGTCCTTCGGCCAATTCCGCTTCCCCTACACTCTGGACTGCCAGACGCTCAGTCTCTTGAAGCTCGGCCTCGGCCCTGGAAAGTTCAGCATGCAGTTCTGCTATCCGGGCTACAAGGAAAGTTCGGCACTGCGAAGAGGTGCTGGCTGCATCCCTCATCTGCTCCGCAGTCCCTCTCAAAGAGGCAAGAGCAGTTCGGCATTCAGCCCGCTCCAATGTTATGGCCGTCAGTTGATCAGCTACTTCCCGGCCTAGAAATTCCCTTCTATTCACGTACTTTAACAGCAATATCACCCGTGGCGTCCAGTCATCCATGGGGCAGCCAAAAGCCTGCAGTGAGCGGGACAGGTGCTCCACCAAACCCCTCAGCTGTACATATGTCAAATCTCGGCTGGCTGTTATAGTCTGCTAAAGGTTTCCCAAGAATTGCCACACTAGGTCGCTTGATGATTGTAGACCAAGTGGTGACGTTTCGGGAAGCTGGAAATCCACCCTGCTGTCCACAGCAGCCCAGATATCGTCACTTGTCTCAGAAGACGACGACGGCATGATTCGCAAGGTGCCTAGACTGGAACCAGCTCCAGCAGCTGATACAACGGGTAGAGTCTCGACGATAGCAACCTTCCTGCCAACCACTTGGAGTGGAGCCGCACCGAGAGCATCAATAGCCGAGGACACTTGCTCCTCGCATTCAGCCTGGCTGACCTCCACAGGGCCAGTTTCAGTAATAAGAGCCAAGGCTCTGGAAGCCCCAGCCTCTCCTTCAACAATCTCTCCCGCCCCAGGGCGCGCCGGATCAAACACCGCGCCGCATTAACCTTCAACACCGACCGCGCCGGATTAGCATCCGCACCGGTTTAAAGGCCATTCCGAGGTTTCATCATCTAAAGGGAAATCCACTCGGACGAAGCTCATCTGTTGGTCTTGCTACACTCGTGCCTTGCTCACAACACCCACGGCTGGGGGGCATTTGTTGGCACTCAAAATATGATTAACGGCGATCAAGCCTCAAAGACAAATGATACGGCCTCCTGAAGCACAGAAGCCGAAGATATCAATACACTGAAGCCTTCTCAAGCTGCCAGAGCCTCAGGTCACCCTGTATGAACACCGGGGACTTCACCTTGGGAGAATCGAGATGAATTCACAACCAACTGGCAGTGCGACCAAGCCTGCCCAATGAATCGGCATCGACTTCTATCGTGCCACCTAAACCATAGCCATTGTCAGACCAAGGACAATGGTATACCTGGTGGCCCACCACCTTATTGAAAGATCCTCCCGAGGTGAAAGGACGCCCTTGGTCTTTCAGAACAGGGAACCAAAGGCTCTAAAAGTAGAAGACCCCGATTACCCAGCCCAGGTACGGCTTCTCAACATGTTGGGTCCATTAGTGGCCAAATGATCGCCCAGTCAAGGCGGAAGTATTCCGGGTGCTACCCCACCCCTCAAGAAGCTTCGAGCACGAGTCAGGCCGAGCCAGCAGTACGAATCGTAGTGCTGAAGGCCGTGTCAGCGGAAAAACCCACGTGTTCAAGCCGAAGATACTCGAGGTTCTGAAAAGGGTGGTACGACGTCCCGAGAGCCTTGTCAAAGCTTCCCGTCAAGGTTTTGCAGGACTGCGAGGAGATGAATGGTCACGGTGACTCCCAGGACAATCCTTGGACCCATCAGCTAACCCACGTCAAGCGGAGGAGGTTAATACGGCGCGCCCAATTCCGACGTGCTCCCTTACTCCAACGCCCCTTATTCCGGCGTGCAAAGGCTCTTGGACGCCTCTTCCACGGTGCGCCATTCCCCACGCCGGATGAAGACCTCCCTATATAATGTTACTTGGTTCGACCAAGTATAAAAAAAGAAATGAATGAGATAGAGGTGAGAATAGGGAGACGGAAGAAGAGGCGATTGAAGAGAAAAAAAACTCGAGAGAGAGAGGGTTTCCTTGGGGAAGAAGAAGAAGAAGAAGGGTTTCCTGAGAGCCTCCTTGCCACCGCCGTCTTCCTCTACTCTGCCAAAGCATCTCGGAGCCGGAGAAGGAGAATACAATACTCTATTTTCTGGGAGGAGATTTAGGTGGGTTTTGTGGTTTCCATCCGACATCTTCTCTCGATTTCTCCCTTCCATTGTAATGCAAGTGGAAGGGGGGAAGGGGCGATGATATGAGCCTATCTTCCCCCCCTCTCACCGTCTCGTTGCCTCGTTTCTTTCCTTGTAAATTTCTCTGCAACTAATGAACGGTGTCCGTGCGACAACGCCGGTGCCGGATGCTTGTAATTTGTATGTTGGCTCCATGTTCACGGGATGAATGGTATGAACATATGCCTTAATGGATTGAATGCTTGACGCTGGGTCCCTCTCCCACTCTTCTCTCAATTTGTATGCCTACTTGTTCCCCCGTGTACTTGGTTCTTGAATCTGGGTTCCTCGACGTCGGATGTGCCCTGGAGCTCCATGGGCTATATAAATGTTTCCCCCTTCCCCGGGGCCTCTATGTTAATGTGCCGACTGTGCCCTGCATCATCTATCCTGTGGGTTTATGAGCAGAGGCGTACTTATGTATGCACCTCTGGCCATCCCAATTCGAGGTTGATTCCTCATCGCCTCTCTGCATTATCCCGTTGTCCACGGGTAAGGGGAATCACCTCCGCAGCCAGAATGGTCATGCTAGGATAATGGTTCTAAGGGCCTTTCTCTCTAGCTTCATTATCCTAGTTCAGGCTGCCCATATTAGCTTTCTATGAGTGCCAACCTACTCATCCTTTGCCCCTTAATTTGTATAGCAACCATCCAACCCCGTGAGCATTAACATACTAACCCCGTGAATTTCAATCTGTCGATTAATTGACTGCATCTCATGTTGAATATCCCCTTTCATCCCGCCTATGATTTACAGTCGTTGGGTTGCGTTAGTCCCGTTGGCTTCGTCTCAATAATCCGGGGAGGGGGACATTCCCCACTGCTTCACAGAATCACTGCTTGGTCAAATGGGCTCCATCTGTGAGTGATGGATGTCCCCACGGGCCAGAGGGTGAACATCAATAGGGGCTTCAGCCTGACAAATTCAAATCCACAGTCCTTTGGGACCCTATGGTTACTAAGGGATGTGTGCCCCTCGTAGGCTAGCCCTCGGAGTTTCCTTCCCTAATAGTCATCCGTCTCTCGGATATAGTGTTGACTACTGGTCGCGTGCCCCTCGTAGGCTAGCCCTCGGGGTCGTTGCCTCCCTCATTAGTGACCTTATCCGATCGTTTTAACCCACAGAACCATGGTGCCCCTAGTAGGCTAGTCCTCGGGGTTTTCCTATCCGATTGGGATTTGCTGGCTGCCACTGTGCCGACCGGCTCGTTAGGGGCTCACTCCACACGTGAGTGTGACCCCGCTTCTCCCCTGCAATCCTTCAGGGATGGGAAGATGCTGCCCAATTTTCACCAGATTTTAATTAACAAGTTACCTTCGTGACTTGGCCTTAATAAAACATGCGTTCTTAAGCAATAAGATTTCGTGCTCAAGTATGAACCTCGCACGAACTTGTAACTCTGCTCATGGAGAGCCTGGGACTCCAATTCAATAAAAAACATCAACCCAATTAACCTCAAAACCCTCAACAATATCTTAATAAACCAAAATAGATTCAAAAATTCCCAAAAATCAACTTAAGCGGCGCAGTCCTAATTCGGCGTGCCCTAATATGGCGCGGTACCCCCCCACGCCGGATTAGCTTTAGACTCAAAACTTCACGGTTCTATTTGGTCCATACTCGGCGCGCCCCAATCCGGCGCGCCCCAAAGTCATCGCGCCAGGTTAACCCATGCCATGACCGCGCCGGTTTAATACCCTTTACCTACGCTTGACCGCGTCGGGGAACCCTATTCCTATGCTTGGTCACGCCGGTTTTGAATGAACATTCTCCATTTCACTATTCTAATCCCTCGCTCGTCTTCGGAGCGATCCTTGCTCCCACGGCTAAGGTTAATGAACCTCAATCGATAATAAACCAAATAAAAAGGACTGCTCAAGTCCAAACCATCTTCTTATTATGCTTGTTATTATCATGCTTTCGTGATCATGTCTCTGCCGCCGTTTTCGTCTCCCATGGTGGAGATTAATAAACTTGATCAATCAATGTCTATCTCCTCGATTCTGTCATCATGCTTTCGTATAATCATGAACATCGTGCATGCATGCTTGCATGGACCCCTGGGTATATCAAATGGTACTGATGGAAGTCTGGGTTACACCTGACAGGAAGTCTTTGCTATGCGCGATGGTGGTCTTTGGACCTGTGTCCTCCGCCGCGTATCGAGTGTCTCCAACCCAATGAACCATGCCTCTCTCGCATGTTAGATAGAAGCATTTCATGCGACCTCGTCACATTCATCCTTCAGCAACTTATTTCGGCCTTGGACGGCCCACTATCTCGACAATTAATCAAAGGTTTTCTCCCTTATGGGGGATGTAATTAACGTCATAGTCTTTATGGTACGACGGACTGCTGGTCCATACCCGAATCTCACTCTCACCCAACACGGGTCAGAATGAGCGCATAATAAATTTGTCACGTATTTGACTGGCATGCCTGCGCGGTCAACTAATCGATTGGTTATTTGTCAATTAATCGGTTGTTCGACCCGAACAAAATGAAAGAACAAATCCCATCTCCCACATCCCACCATTGTAGTGAATCACATCAACAGCAAGACAGTGGCCAACGACGTAAAAACCTTAGAATTGTTGCAGTGCTGCTATGAGAATGATGAATTATCACAACTGCAACAGAACAAATATTTATTCTTCGTGTTACACTCAAGTAATCACTGGCATCTATTTGCTATTAACACGGAGAATCGCCGCTTTATCTCATACAATTCCATGAGAGGCATGGCCACCCATCATGCCACTACAAGAAAATGGGTACTTTTTCTTATCCATGTACCTGTATTCAAGATATTTATAATGTGTCTATTAATTATTCCTTAATAATGTCAAATATTTCATTTGCAGGCTACAGTTGTATGGGGGTTATTGAAGGAATATGGGACATTTGAGGGAGTTGATGAATGGGAACTTGTGCTCAACAACGAATGCCCCCAACAGGCAGATGGAAGCCTCAACTGTGCCATTTATGTACTGAAATATGTTGATGAATTTTCAAGGAAGAGGGAGATATCATGGACATTTATTGAGGGTGATTGTAATATGATTATAGCCCGGTTGGGACTGAACTCATTACCATCGGATATACAAGATCTTAAATAATTTCACGTCTCAAACCTCAGAATGTGACATACCTATCTTGATAAATATTTTTTTATCGTTGCAGCCAGGAACAGGAGAACAGGAGGAGGAAGAACAGTAGAACACACCGAGAAGGCCAAAACACAGGTGGCGGCTATCCCCTTTCTGTGTTAATCACAACCGGCACCCATCCATCTTATTAATAAGACCAGGGCAACAACCCTAATCAAAGATGTGACTAAAATACCCCTAGCTAAGACCATGTGTTTTGTACAATCATGTTGAACAGGGTTGTTAGCAATATTGACAGTGTACCCTCAGATCACGTATCCATCATGTGCTCACATCGGTTCACGTGCCAAGAACCTGGCCTTCGAGCTGGGCGTGTGGTAGACACACGTTAATCTGAAATAAAGCTTCCCAGGCTATTTGTCAGTCGTAAGAGACATGTTACACCCCTATTGTCTATTTTACAGCCTTAACCATCCATTTGTCAGCCTTAGGCGAGAAAGCCATCGCCTTAGCCTTCTTGCCTTGAGCCATCGCCAATATCCATTTGTCACCACTAGGTGACCATTTGTCATCACTAGCAGAGTATTTGTTACCCTTAGCTGAACATTTGTTACTTCTAGCAGCTCATATGTCACCCTTATACTTCAGTTCAATATGCTACTAGTCTTTAGAGAAGGTGACGCTGCAACTTCTGCTCCAACACATCATAGTGAAGAACTCTTAGGACTGGAGGATGATTTCTTCCTTTGATCTTCAAAGATGTTAAACTATGTATGTGGTTTGTATGTATGTGGTGAAGCGATTTTTGAACATGTAAAATCCTTGTGTACTTTCTTCACACTACTATACAATTAAATGACATGATTTCAGCAAGAGTGTTTTAACGCTTGGACTTCAGAGTTCTTTTTCTAACTCATTATTAATGACTGATGAAAAGGTTGCCTTATAAAATCTTGGTTTAAAAACTGACAGCTGGTTTAATGACCAATATTTGCCATCATCAAAAAGGGGGAGAATGTTGTGTTCTCTAGTTTTGATGATGACCTACTATAGATCATTAAGTAAGAACTGATTGATCAGATCCTAAAAGTTAATATGTGTGTGTTAATAGGAGAGACTAAAGCAGACACAGCTTCAAGTCTTGAATATAACAGGCCGAAGCATCAAAGGAAGAGTGTCAACGTTGAAGAACAAATTCTTCATTCATCAGTTTCTATTTAAAGGCTTTGGACACAGGAGTGTCAAGGCAAGGCAAGCCAGCCTCGACGCACTTCTGGTTGTAGAAGCCAACCTTAGAATCTTGAAGTCAGCAAAGCATCGAAGCCACAAGGCCAATGCATGAACACACTATCTCAATTCTCATCTAGTGCACCGACGCACTAATAACAAAACCTGTCAACAAGTCACACTACATCGAAGCATCAAAATAGCTGCACCAATGCATCAAGCATGAAGTAAGAATTTAAAGTATGTGCTTTGATGCATCTAAGAAGTGCATCAATGCACTCAGCTCGGAACCCTTCATGAAGCTAACAAGGTCGAAGCAGCTAACAGATGACCCGAAGCAAGAGGACATGAACCACATCCTGCTACACACTGCCCCGACCTGGCAACATTGTGCCTCAACCTCATCCATTTAGACACAAAGCTCAGTGGTGACAACTAGATCTGCAGAGTAGATAAATACACTGGTAAGGGTGAAAAATAGATCCTAGAGCTAACAAATGAAAAGCAGAAGGAGCTGAAAGAAGGATTCAAGTTCACAAGAAGACAAAAATATGAACAGTGTATCAAGAGTTTCTACAGCAATCAGGTGGACAACGAAGGGACTCAAACAAAGTGCAATGATAGTAAATGTTGACTGGTCAAAGTCAACGCTAGTAAAAGAAGACTCCTTCCAAGCTCAACTTTTTGTTGACTAAAGTCATGAAGACCCTATCAAAGTCAAAGGTCAATGGATAGACTAGTCACCTACAGTGATCCAGGTCAAAGAAAGCAGCTACGGGAGACAAAAGAAGGCAACAACTGCTCATGTAGTAAGAGTGATAAATATGTAGTAAAGGTGACAAATGCCACTTTAGTGGTAACAAATACACACCTAGCGGTGACAAATGGCTAAGGCGACGGCCAAGGCATAATTGGAAAAAGGCTAAGGCGATGGCTATTGAACCTAAGGGTGACAAATAGGCCTTATGACTGATAAATGGATGATAAGTGTGTAAGGCGGATCTAGAGGGGGGGTGAATGAATCAACCCCTTTTTAAACGACTAGCTAAGAAAATGTAGATAAGGAAAGGCAGTGTCATTTTCTCCCCTTCATCAGCTCCTCCCGCAGCATGCCCTCCGACTAGGGTTCGCATTGTGCTGAGCCTTCGAGAGAGGACCGGGGAGGACTGATGCAGGTCGTCCTCCTCTACATAACTAAGCCTAGCTAGGGTTGCAGTTCTTCTGACCCCGACGAGATGCGACGACGCCGATTCCTCCTCCGATGACCACCTTTTTCCCCACTCGAGGTTCTTCCTACATCCTTTTGATGCTACAGGTTTCCCGCTTCACCTCCCTGTAAATGCAGGGTTCCATGTGTCTATAAGAAGCCAAGCGATGATTGCTAGCATCTGCAGAGATGACATTGGGCGGCTTTCTTATTCTTTGCGAGCTCTGTCACCAGTGGCTTCGATGGCATCAATTGTATCATTGGTGGCCTCAAACAAGCCACACATTCACTGGTTTGGCCTTCTATCCTTTCTACCTCAATATAGTTTTTCAGTTGCTCTGTGATGCTGTCCTTTTCACCCCTTTTACCCCTTCTTTAAAATATATTTGTATGTGACATCCAGATGTGGTTTAATCGATTTTTCCCTCTTTTCCATGTTGGATGATCTATTTAGTTTATATGAAGTGTTGTTTATGCACACTAATATAATGCGGTTTAATTAAGATGTAGTTTCCATTTCTTAGTCATAAGGGGTTGTGATTTACCCATGAGGTTGTTTAAAATTACATCTCTAATATATCTAGATTTCATGCCATAGTGATGCTTATTTTAGTCGATTTAATGCATCTTTCATATATATATATATATATATATATATAAATACATACCACAGTTATGTAGTAGAATGGCTAAAGGCATCCTTAGCATGAGGTCTCAAGTAAGTGCCTCATGCCTCCACTCTGAATGTAGAATGGCAAAAAGGCATCCTTAGCATGTTGTAGCCTTGTGCGGATTTAAATGTATTTACATTTCACTTCTTCCTTCTTTTTTTGTTGTTAATGATTTTTTTAAATTTATCTGTAATTCCATAAATGTATCTTCGCATCTTTAGACTTTGGTTGATGATACTCTATCCTGTGCAAATCTTTTGTGCAGGCTTCTGAAAACCTACTGACATAGGAAAATATAAGTGTTATGTAATGTGGGTTGGTCGAGCACCTGGTATATATTGCACTTGGCCAGAATGTTACGCTCAAGTTAATGGATATCCATAGCTCAGTATAAGGGATTCTATTCTATGGAGGAGGCAGAACATGCTTATTATTGGGTCTCAATGACAATTCAACCCCAATGCATGGTTCTAGTGCACTACAACCATCGAAGTCAATTGATGTCACCCCTCCTCAACTAAGAAACAAGATGCCGATGGAAATCTCCTCGATGTCATGCATCATCATTGTCATGCTTATGCTATGTGTCTTTATGTTATTTCTAATATTAGTAGGGCTTATCTTCATGCTTATAGTTCATCGTTAGGATCCCTTTGTTTGTTTTAATGAAACATGAATTGTAATTTGGTATCAATGTGTTTGATCGGTAACTTTAGATTTGATGGGCAATACATGCTCTCATTATTCCTCCCTTTATTCATCGTCTTGTGTATGTATAAATTATGATGTAGCATTAAATCAACTACTCATGGAGTTGATTGAGGAAGAAGGGGAAATGTACAATGACATCGAGGATTTTGATGTATGAACTACTTATTTCTATTGGGAAAAAAATGATTACATTGTGCGTAAGCCAAGAGATCATAGTGCATATGCCATACCGTATACATATGTGAGATCAATTACCTATGTGAGATCAATTATATGGTCGCAACAGCTGTGCACGTGTTTGTTGGCACAAAAAAAAGAAAGAAAGGAATAAAAAAAGAGTGAAAAGGGGGGCCAAGTCTAATACAAAAAAGAGAAGAAAAGAATAATTTGAATGGGCCGGATGTGAATGGGCCGAATGGCCTTCTGCCTTGCCCTTAGATCTATATTGTATATTCTGCAAACCATTTGTCACCTATGTTGGCTATTTGTTATACTTAATAACCCATTTGTCACCTTTGTTGGCTATCTGTTAGCCTTAACAACCCATTTGTCACCTCTGTTGGCTATTTGTTAGCCTTAATAATCCATTTGTCACTTCTGTTGGCTATTTGTTAGCCTTAACAACTCATTTGTCATCTATGTTGACTATTTGTTAGCCTTAACAACCCAGTTGTCACCTTTGTTGGCTATTTGTTAGCCTTAATAACCCATTTGTCACTTTTGTTAGCTATTTGTCAGTCTTAACAACCCATTTGTCACCTATGTTGGCCATTTGTTAGCCTTAACAAGTCATTTGTCACCCTTACCCATCTATTTTTCACCCTTAACCATCATTTGACTATTTGTTAGCCTTAATACCCTATATGTCACCTCTGTTGGTCATTTGTTAGCCTTAACAAGTCATTTGTCACCCTTACCCATGTATTTTTCACCCTTAACCATCTATTTGTCGCCTTTATGGTCCATATGTCACCCTTAACCATCTATTTTTCACCCGTCATCTATTTGTCACTCCTAGCACTCATTTTTCACCCTTAGCCATATCTTTTTCACCTAAGCTATATATTCTTCACCTAAACCATTCATTTTTCACCATTAACCATCCATTTGTCACCCTTCATGCGCATTTGTCGCCCCTGTTGATCTATTTGTCACCACTAATAGGCATTTTTCACTCTTAGCATGCAGGAGCCGTCGCCTTTGTGCATTTTTCACCGTTAAGAGCCTTTTGTCACTCCTCATGCGCATTTGTCGCCCCTGTCAACCTATTTGTCACCACTAATGTGCATTTATTGTGTCTGTCAACTTATTTGTCACAACTAATATGCATTCATCACCCTTATCATTCATCTCACCCTACTGCTCTCACATACAGAAGGTGAACCCAAAAGAGAAGAAAAAATAAAAATCATAAAAATGATCATCAATAAATACAATAATTTATCACCTAGGCAAGAAAATAACAAACAAACCATAAAAATGATATTCAATAAATATAATAATGATAAAATAATTATGAAAATAAAAAAATCATAAAAATGATAATCAAGAAATATGATAATACTAAAATAATTATGAAAATGACTAAAAAATCATAAAAATGTTAATTAATAAATACAACATTAACAAAAAAATAGAAAAATGATAGAAAATATCATAAATGACAAGAAACTCATAAATATCATCCACATCTGTCAACTTATTTGTCACCACGAAACATTTATGACCCATTTGTCATGGAGTCGACTCCATCTTGGTATGGAGTCGACTCAACCCACCTCTGTCATCTATATGTTACCTCATATCATATGACCCATTTGTCATCTTTAGTAACTCATTTTGTCACCTATATAAGCTATTTGTCACCTTTAGTAACCTATTTGTCACCCATATGAGCTATTTGTCACCCTTTCTAACCAATTTGTCACCCTTAGTAACTCATTTGTCACCCATGTGATTCATTTGTCACCGTTTGTAATCCATTTGTCACCCTTAGTAACTCATTTGAACCCATGTGATCCATTTGTCACCCTTCCTTAGCATATATTTGTCACCCCTATCATATATTTATCACCATTATCATCCAATAACCATAAAATAATTACGAAAATGACGAAAAACTATAAAAAGTGATAATTAATAAATATAACAGTATAATAATATTAAAATAATTTCATGCCAATCACAAAAAATCATATAAAGTGATAATTAATAAATATAATAGTATAATAATAAAATAACTTTTAAAAGTATAAAAAATCATAAAAATGATAATTAATAAATATAATAGTATAATAATAATAAAATAATTAGAAAAAATTTTGATGGATTTTTGACGTTAATTTTATCCATAGAAATTGTTCATAAATTGTAATTAATAATAGGAAGGGTGAAAAATTATTTAATCATTTTCTGACAGACAAAAGATCAGTCGAAAATATATCGAAACATTTCGACAGATGTTTGGTTCATTGGCATAACGTCGGAAAGTTTACAACGAAATTTCGACCTTACATTTATCCATCGGAAACTGTTCATATATTTTAACCCGTAATTATTTATTTTCGACGAAACTTCTTTTAGTCGGAAATACGTCTGAAACTGTCGACATAGTTTCGACTTACATTTTTTTGTCAAAAATTTCTTACGTATTTACGACAAAATAATTGTGTCAATAAATAGTCGGTAATTACCGATGAATTTTCAACAGAATATATTTCCGTCAGAAAGTCGAATCTTTCTGACGTATTTCCAACGAATATTTTTCCGTCGGAAAAGACCGTCAGTATTTCCCATTTTTCTTGTAGTGGCATCAACTGAAGATCTGCTAGTGTCTTGACTCGTGGATCAAATCCAGAGTCAATCTGCTCCTCGGAGCTACATCTTGTTTGTGTTTTTCTTTTGATTTTTGTCTATTCTTTTCTTATTTTTCTTCTTGATTCCGATACTCTATTTAGAGGTCGGGGAAGCTGTATTTAGCTTGTGGTTCCCTCTGAGTCTATCAGAGGAAGGGAGATTTGATCTCTGGGGTTCCCTCTATATTTCAGAGGAAGCGAGGACTAGTCCTCTAATTGTGGGCAAGTGGGTGTTGCTCACGTTTTTCCTTCTGAGTCTATCAGAAGAAGGGAGGAGTGTGTTCCTCCGAGTCAAGCTTTGGTATCAGCTAGTGTTGTAGACTTTGTCTGTGGTCTTGCTTTTGAAAGGGGAAGCCTCACTCGGTTTGAGTGAGGGGTGGACGTAGATCTATGTGTAGGAGATCGAACCACCTAAAAAAACTCTGTCCATCGTGGTTTGCTTTGCGCATATATCCTTATCTTCTACCACCCTTCGCAGGTTAGTGTATGAGCTGTTGTGGTGTTGTAGTTCCATTATACTCCAAGTGCTGGAGACTGGTTCTGAATGATCTGAGTGAATCTAGGACTCTATCATGTTTATGTTTCATTCATTCAGCATTGATATCTTCATCACATGCTAAGTGCTCGAGTCCAGTTATGTGAGAACTGCTCCCAATAACTAAAATAAAAGCCCGTAGCGTACATAGAGATTTTTCTCGCTGACCTACGTGGATTTAAACAAACTTGAGGAGGCTTCATAAGGACTTCCAACGGTTGCCCTTCCTCTGAGGTTCGCTAGGGCGTGGCATTCAGTTACAGTTAGTAAACGAAGGGAAGGGAGAAGACATGAAATTGCTCAATTGAGATCTGTTCTAATATGTCGTTACATGCTACGTGTTCAATGCTTGATTTAGTGTAAATCAAATAGATGAACGGTATTTGAATTTAGCTCAATATCTGACATGTTTAGCCATCATCTGTTAAGTGTTTGATATATGCTTTGCATGAACCTGTGAATGCTAAGTTTGATCTTAGTTGACTTAGACTCTGTTTAATCACTACATTTGTTGTAAGCTAAGTTCAATGAAAAGGAATTAGTAGCAGCAGTTTCTTTGAAGGTCGAATTGGGTTTGAATTTTAATTGAGTAAAGTTTTTGTAGGGGATCTATTCACCCCCCTCTAAATCCCACTTTGCACCCTAACAATTGGTATCATAGCGGGTCTCTGAACTGCTTTTAGATTTAAAAATCTACAGAGAAAAGATCCGTGTGCTCCATTACTGTCTGATTTTATCATTCTGAATTTTGTCCTGATGGATTCTTTACCTGTGTTCGATGGATCCCATTTTGAGAAGTGGCTAGGTAAATTATGTACGTTCATTAATGTTGCTAATCCAAAACTCTGGCTCCTGATTTCTCATGGTCCACATAGATTGCCTAAGGACTCGTCCAAATGGACCAATTCTCAAAAAATGAAAGATAGTGAAAATTGTAGAGCTCTCAATATATTGAGAAATGTTGTTGATCATAATGTGTTTCCTTTTGTTTCTGATTGCAGGACTGCCAAGGAGATCTAGGGCAAGCTCACTGCCATCTATAAGAAGAAAGAACGACATGAGTGTCTCATGGTTAACAGCATGCAACTCAATGAAGGTGAACATGAGGATGAAGATGTAAGCTCTCCATTCAAGAATTTTTCTATAGAAGATTGGTAAGAAGCATATGATGAATTGATATATTTGAATGAAAAACTAAGAAAACAAAATAAGTCTCTCAAAAAGAAAATGCATGATGTTGTTGAATCTGGTTCTAAAAGTGAAGTTGTTAATGTTTTGAAATCTAAAATTGATTGTCTTAAAACACAATTGAAAAATCTTGACAATGTCCATTCAGAACTAGATAAATTGAAGTGTGAAAATGGGGTTCTCAAAAATTACATTGAAGAAGATGAAGAAAAACTCAGAAAACTTGAAGAAGAGAACTGACTAATTTCTGAGAAATTTGAAGCTATCAGGGTGGTAAATGTGAAACTTCAGAAAACCACATGTTCTCCTAATTCTTTATGTAACAAGAGCTCATCCTTGAAAGAACTCAATGAACATCTGAAAACTGAGATTGACAGCCTTAGAAAACAATTGGAAAAACTTGAAGATGAAAACACATGTCTTGATAGTTCTATTTGCGATAATTGTTCATTTGTCAAAGAATTGAATGAAGGTCTCCACTCTAACCTTAAATGGCAGAAGAGGCTAATTGACTCTTTGAAAGAAGAAAATGAAAACCGACGGGCCAAAACATTGAAACTTGAACAAATAGAAGAGGAATTGAAAGAAAAATTAGGTTCAATGCCCAATACTGAAAAATATGTTGAAGAAATTAGAAATATGAAGGAACAAAATGAAAAATTGAAATTGCTCAACTCTACCATGCCAGAAAGACTACTTATGTTTGAAAAAGGAAAATCTACTCTGGATGAAGAAGAATCTGAAAAACTACAAAATGAGATAGAAAGCATTAGAACTGTCAATAGAATGTTGAATGAGAAGGCTGCTTCTTATGAAGAAACCATAGCCAGTTATAAGCTTCATATTTCAAACCTTGAAATTGAAATCTCTGATTTGAATGACTCTTTAGCAAGGTTTGTGAATGGAAATGACAATTTAGATAAGCTTCTTGGAAGGTTAACTTCCAAAGAGAGGGACTAGACTTCAACCCAGTGAATAAAAAGAGTTTTGAAAGCAAGCTCTACACTTCATTTGAGTAGCTCTGGGCCATCCAAAATCTCAACCTCACCCATATTTCAGTTTACTGCCCAGAAGGAACCAAAACAAGTTGAAAATCAGAAAAATCGAAAACAAAGTGAAAAATAAAACAGGGTCAATGATAATCAAAAAATGTTCAAAAAGAAACCTGCTACCACAGTGCATGTAACACACAAGTCTGCCACACATTCACATGCACCCACAAAGAAAATGTCCTATTTTTATTGTGGAAAAATTGGTCACATGGTGCATGCATGTCACATTATGAAATCTGATGAATTGCAAGCATGCAAGAAAATAAACGGGTTCAAAAATTCAAGAAAGTTTTCAAACAGAAGAAAATTCAAAAATTCTCATGCCTACACTAGGAGCCATGCTGTCAATAAAAATAAGGTTCAATGTCACTATTGTGGGCAGTGTGGTCACATAATGCATGATTGCTTAGTTTTAAATAATGATGAATTAAGGGCTTGTAGAAAATCCACTATCCCAAAGAGGACCAAATTGTTTTCAAATAGGAAACCTTATTGCCAGGAATGTGGGAAGACCGGCCATATAGTCATGGACTGTTGGCATTTGAAAAGGAACCACAACTTCCATAATAGAAATGGAAAAATGCCAGCCTACCCACAAAAGCTTCATGCATATTCTGTGAAGAAGAATGTGATTGTTTTCAATTGATGTCATTATTGTGGTAATTCAGGACATACTATGAATGATTGTTTTGTCATGAAGCTTGATGATCTTGATGCCTTGAACTCATGGATAGCACCAGTGAGAGGTGCAGCTAACTCTTCAAGACCCAAGAAATCTTGGGCACCTATGAATAGAAAATGAGAACTCATTTCTGTAGGTATGCCTTGGAGGAAGGAAATAAAAGGGGTTAAATAAAGCCAAGGCATTCACCGTTTAGTCGACCGACTTGCTTCTCTTGGTCGACCGAAAGTCCTAGAAAGCCAATTCTTCAACAGTCCAAGGTGATTGCGTCAAAGCAGTAGCTCACTATGTCAACACAGCTACAGTCCCAGTAGCAATAGGAGCTAGCTAACGGAGGCTACGTCGACGCACAAGCCACACAGCATCGATGCACACCCTGCAGACAGAAAACCTGAACAATTCTGCTTTCATGAAGAGTAAAGTGCAACTATGAAGTTTGATTCCCATGCTGAACAATTGCTTTCAATATCAAAACATGATGCAGAAATTCCAATGCTTGCTTATGTTTGCATATGCATATCATTCTGCGATCTTATGCAGAAAATTGATGAATCTGCTTTAATATGAAATTGCCATGCACTTTCATGCATGACCCCTATGATATATAAAATGGTATGTTGGGAGAAGGAGATCATTTATGTCCGAAAACCCACACTATGCGAGCGATTGTCTTAAGACCTATGTTCTGCGCCTAATACCATAGGTCAAAAATTGCATATAGACCAATTTAGGCATTCATGAGCATATTTCAATAACTCCCTGCATGGTATCTATGTTGAGATTGTCTGTTCAGTGCATTTAGATAGGGGGAGTTCCTGCATTTCACTGTCTACGCATGTGCATCTGTTTGATCTCAAGCACACTTAATGTGTCTGAATCATTTGCATATGAATTGTGTCAAAAACTCCAAAAGACTATCTAAAATGCATGCACATTCTTAGGGGGAGTTAGATTGAGTAAATATCTGTGCATGTTAAATGATTGTTGCACATTGAAATAAAATGGTCCTTGTTCAGAAAGCATGTTCAACCTTCAAAAACACTCTGTCTAGAATGAGTGAGTCGATGTAATTATCATGCTGCGTCGACCTCACAGTTCAAATCATTCAACCTTGCCCTTCTGTGAAAAACTCTTTCATCTACTACGTGTCTGCTATATCATTGGCTACGTCAGTCATCTATATAGTCTACTCTTGATGTCCCTTGAAAAACCTTGATCACATTTCTTCTTAAGTTTCAACTCTGAAAAATTTTGATCTCAAATTCCTTACATTTCCTGAAACACTTCAGCTCTGAAATACTTGTTGCTGAAATTCTATTTCCTTCAATTCTAAAAATTCTGATTCTCTGCATTTACTAAAAAAATGACTTCTCTGAAAATCACTTGATCACTGAAATTATGATCTCTCTTAAGCTTCAGCTATGAAAAGTTTTTGGAAAAATCTGAAAACCATGTTTTTAAACTCCAGCATTCTTTGAGGGGGAGCTTCTCTAAGATCTTTAGTTCACATATTCTCAAGAGAAGTCTCTTTCCATTGGTACCAGACATCCTCAAAATTGAAATTTCTCTCATCTCTTCTTGAAACTGTCCTGCATGATTAACTACCTTGAAAAACTACCTTCACTACACAATCTTGCTGAAATTCATTAAAATTCACTGTGATTAGAATAATTTCAATTTGTCCAATAATTCATTAATCTGAGTAAACTTATTGAAGAATCTTCTTGCATAAGAATCTGTGATAGTCAATAATTAAACTATCGGTTTAAGCCCAATGAATTCAAGAGTTTAAAAATTGAATTCCCTGAAAAAGGTTGTATTTGGACCTTAATATATCTTAACCAACTCTCGCATGTTCTTCCCCTGTGAAAACTCCTAGAACCTAAAAATTTTAAATTTAAGGCAACCATGGTTGAGAAACTCATATTGAGTATTGTCCTTAAACATGAAACAATCTGAAAAACTCTAAAGGGCAGCACATAATGAAAATCATAAATAATGCTCAAGTCAAAGCATTGGCTAAGAGTCATTGAGAAACTAAACCATTCATCAAAGAAATGAAGGTGACTCAGTCATGAAGTGTCTTTGCTATCTATGTTCAAAATGAAGCAGGATAGTTAGCCTCACTGAGTAAGTAGGGGTGCTGGTGTCTAATCAATGTGCACTCTTATGTAAAAAGGTGTGGGCTACACTTTAATGCTCTTAAAAAATTATGAGCCAAAAGAAAAACCTGAAAATAAGACCTAAGGTCAGTAAAAGTGTTGTGACCCTAAAGACAAAACTCAGAAATGCTAGAATGTTTAATTTCAATAGTAATATGTAATTACTCTTAAGGGAGTCTTCGAGTTTAAATGAGTAGGGCAAAGGGAGATTAAATAGGGTCTGAACATGTAACTTTGGTTTATTTGTATTAAGCCTGAATGCAAAATACTTCAAAAGTTTAATTGATGAACTCTAAATTCATTTCTCTTAAACCAGGCAGAAAATAAGGGTTATGTCATAGAGAATCTTATAATGGAAGAATCTGAAAATCAAAAGCTTGGTTAATGAATGTTGCTTTAGAGTGTGATTCATCTAAGCAAATGTTTGTTCTTGAACTTCTTGAACAATTCATTTTTCCTTGAAAAGTCTGATGAAACTAATGTGTCCACTTTCTTACATTTGTTGAAATTTACTTGCTAGTGTTCACATAAATACTCACTGATTCATTACTCTTCAGCTTGGTACAAAATTCCACTTGCTGACTTTCACTGCTTCATGGATTTGGATTATTGGTTCTGTTCATATTTGAAAGTATTTCCTCATTGATTGTGTTTCTAAAGTCTTTCACTGTCATAAATCCTTTCACTGATTCATTGACTGTGTTGCCTCATTGATTGGTTTTGTTTTTGCTGATGTCAAAGGGGGAGAAGAATTTGATGAGTCATTCATTTAAAGAGATGGGTCATTCATTTAAAGAGATGGTGTGAGTGTATATCATTCATTTAAAGAGAAGGTGTGAGTGTATGAGTGTGCATTCATTTAAAGAAACTTGAACTGAGTCTGGTTTATATTGTTCACAATGACTCATAGTTGCCATCATCAAAAAGGGGGAGAATGTTGTCCCTGTGATTTTGATGATGTCAAACTATGAGTCATTGACGAGTCTTTATTTTCTTGATGATGATGTCAATGCATATATCTTCTTAACCCTGTGAAAGTTCAGTCTTTGCTTCTGTCCTATTAAAGTTCAGAAAACCAGAAGTTCAGAAATTGTAAATCTGGAATTCAAAAGTACAAGCAAATTCTATGGAAGATCAGTTGAAGGCAAGTTTATAGAAATGGTTAGCCAAGCAAGAGCTCATACAAAGGCAGCAGTCACATGTCCTCGAGCACCAGAGTTCAACAGGCCGAAAAGTTGATACAGCTAAGAAAAATCCAAAGATGTAGAGATGACACAGTCAAGATGTGACGACCTAGACACCAGATATCGGGTAAACCCGATACCACTTGGAACCTGCAAGGACTCCCAAGAGCAGAAAAGCTCTGAAGGGATAGAACGATATGTGAGAGTACATTGAACTTTCAGATAAAGTAGTAAGTAATTAAATTTCAATGATCAGGATTGCTAAAATAGCGGAAATAAAATTACATTTTTTATAACAATTAAAACTAAGAGAGTCCAGTCCAAAGAAAGACAAGTATAGTCCAATAGGAAAGAGAACGTACTCTCAAGTCGGGGAAAGCCCGACACTGACAATGCTGGCAACTAAGAACCATGCAGCAGGAACCTCCCAGCACGAGGAAGAACAGCCACACCTGAAAAGTCAGGGGTGAGCCTCCTATTACTGGCTCAATAGGGATCCCGTAGAACCCTACCACAAAACACGCAGTAACAGCAGTGCTAAATTAAAGCAAAGCAGAAACAGCAGGAGCAAGAACAACAAAAGAGGAAAAGCCATACAACAAAAATATGGCAGCCGAAGGAACCTCGACCCTCTAAACTACTCGTAATAGCAACAGAAAGGTGAACCCCGATCTCACAAAGTCAGGCGTTACCAATCCATTGATAAATCACGAAACCCTATCATGAAAAGCCTACCAAAATAGGCAAAGGCCTACAAAAATAGGCAAGAGCCTACTAAAGACCTACACGGTTGAAGGCATAAGACATACACAAACTCACCATCGTGTATACTACAAAACACGTAACCTCGAGTGAAGCCAAACACAGGCTACTCGGACAAGTCACGAAAACATAAGTCATCGTGTCAAGTGACAAAAGCACCTCCTCACTAGAAGAATAGCCAGATGCGTCCACTGACGTCTTACACTACGCCACAAGTATCTCCCACTCACCTAGAACGGCGGTAACTGAGACACTCTCAAAAAACCAAGGAACTATAGTAGCGAGTGACTAGTCAGGGTCATGCCCGTCGGGGCTCGTCCAACCGCCCGTGACCACGTGTGCACACACAAGCCCAATGCCTTGAGCTAGGCATGTAGCTAGTTTTCCCCCACAAGAGGATGCTACTGCAAAGCAAGGGGGGCCACAGAAACTAGCCTACAAATAGACTACCGGGAACTGCCCCGCCACCACTCCCAGGTGGGCCGACACATAGTAATGTGTCATCAGGCTACGACTCGTGGAGGTTCACTAGACACAGAGACTCAAAACATCGAGCACCGAAGCACAGATAGGGTAAGCACGCACCTGTCACACGTACTATGGAGCACATGCAGTATACAACTGCTACCAAACTCAGGACAGTCAACTAGACCTGCTGACAATGATCCTTGAGTCACAAGACTCGGGTCAAGATCGTTGCACATCACAGCAACACGCTGTTAATCAACCTAGTCCCTAAGCCAAAATCATGGTAAAACACATTATGGAAGAAAACACAGAATAGTCGGATCCATTAAAGCAATAATAACAACGAGTCCTCGGCCTCCGAGCCACACAATGGACTCACAAATTCGTATAACACGAAACATAGAACACAAGGGATCACCAAAAGCCCTCGAACCACATGGCACGTAAACTGAGGTAAGACACTATCTCCAAGCGCCTAAAACCATGTCTCAATCCTCACATGATTGATGAGACACTCACGAGGTCACGTGTCAACCACTGGGTCACCACCGGGTTGACCAGAAACCATAATGATCCTCGAAATAACACAAAACACTACTTGGTATAATGGCACTCTCAGACACCCTATAACACGGTCACAGCCCTCATAGGATGTCCAAGACATCCACTGAACAATGGGCTAACCAAGGGGCCGAAGCCACATTAACCGGAAACCAACCCAACACAAAGAACACTCCCAAGCAAATGGCAGTCTTACCCCTGGCCACTAATCTTCATTGGCGGTCTTATCAGGGCCGTTATTCATAGGGTAACACAGACATAAAACGGTCTGCTCAAGGCCGTTTCTAGGCTTTAGTGGTCTTGGCCAGACCGCTATACCCAAACCGCCTCGAAAACACAATAAGCCATCCTTTTGGCGGTCATTTGCCTGACCGTCACTTCATAAGGCAGTCAGTCACTAGGTCATCATTAGGAACCGACTTAAAATAGTAAAACCAATTAACGGTCTACCTAGGACCATTAATCGGGAATGGTGGTCACCCCAGGGCCGCCAAAGACCCCATGCGGTCGGGAGCTAGACCGCTAGCCTGAGCTAACTTAAAACTGATTAACCGACTTAAAACGTCGAATAGTGGTCGCCCAAGGGCCGCTAAACAAGCCTTGCGGTCGGTCGTGAGACCGCTAAACCAAACCGACATTGGAACTTCGCCTAGTGATCTCCAGAAGGCTGCTAAATACAAATAATGGTCTCTGGTAGGACCGCCAAACCATTCCGGCGGGAAAACCATGGGACTACCCAAAACCCGATCTTTCTACACCCCAATCGCGTCTAAACGATGGGGAAACAACCCTAACGTCAATATCAGCCTTCCACAAGCCGAAAGGGGTCAACCCATCCGCAAAACGACAAGAAATGGGCGATTCCCATGAATCGACTCAAAACGACTCACATGGACAGTCGGGCTCATACGGGCTCCGATTCTCAACCAAATGTAATAAAACTAGCGGGAAATGAATCCCAACATACCAGGGGTTCAAATGAAACCATTTAAGCTACAAACCGTCACCTGGAACGGCGAACACGGCTCACACCCCCCGAACATGCATTTCACCCAAACAAGGCAAAACCCGCTCAAACTCACACCGTTTGGCTCCAAATCGCGAGAGGATGCAGGAAAAGAGTAGGGTATCTATCCCCCTACCTCCACCGAAGATCTCACGAGCTGAAAAGGCCAAACCATGCCAAAAACCATCACACGAACCGCACGTTGGCTATGAATCCACCGAACGGGATCGCGCCATCACCACGCTTCATTCTTCACGCCATCAAGCTCCACGACACCTCCACGTCATCTCCACGACATCCCCAGGCCTCCTCCATCTACAGCCAGAGCAGAGGGGGTGAAAAGAGAGAGAACGGAGGGAGAGAGGGTGAACCGGCGAGAGAAGAGAGAGGAGAGGGGTGAGGAAAATGATAAGGAAAGAAAATATGAAAATTAGCAATTTTTCTGAAACCCGATTTTGGCACGAAATTTTGTAAATTCAAAAAAATACAAAAAAATAGTCTTTACGATCCTCGAACGAGCACAACGCACATGTAGCGTCCCAGACTCGTAAAACTCAACGGTTCACTCTTCACAGGGATCCGCAAGTTATACAAGGGAAAAATCTGAGTGGATTGTAAAACACGTTTCAGGACCCACGAAAGCATTCCGAAAGCTCTCCGATTTCGATCCAAAGAATCCAGGATATTACAGTCCTTCTCCCTTTAAGGAATTTCATCCTCGAAATTCAAGGAGCTAACAAGGGAACAAGGGAAGAACAAACCCAAACACTGGCTATGCTTTCCAAGCATCAACCAAACCTCAAATACAAAACACGATAACACAATTCTTGAAAAATATAATTCAGAGGGACACTGCCATACCAGAATCACAGGCACATGCTCTGGATCTCAAGACACATCAATCCATAGAACGAGCATGGCACACAAAGGAACACAAGTCCGGCACCTCCGAAACAGGGCATCATCGCTTTCGTCACACAGAGGAAGGAGACACGACCCATGCCACGAAGACAACCACCAATAAAACACACTCGGTAGACACAACAAGCATCAGCTTAGACAAGGAAACACAGTCCTCTCAGCTGACTACTCCAACCATCGACTTTCGCACCAAGAATAATAATGAAACTGGTACGCAAAACGCCAATGACAGCATTGGACCATGAGCACAATCAAGTCAGTCCTCACTCAGACATTACATATGATTCGAGTCGCATGCCAACTCTACCACAACAAAAGAGTAGAGCAAAACCAACCGACAAGACCTCGGTCCACACAATGCCAAATCAGAGTTACATGGAACTCCTCCCAAGCTGAACACAACCACAAACCAACAAACAACAACACCTGCAGAATCCCGGCTCCGTTCTCAACATAAAACCATTAGACACAACTACAAGCTGGGTCACAACAAGGCACAATTACAGTTAAACACACGTCTAACATGTACAAGCCGCTCGTAGCTTACCTACAAAGACCCACAACAATAATCTCGAAGAACGCATCTCAAGGACCACGATCCGTCTCGAGAATACAACTCCCAAGAAAATGTAGAAAAAGAAAGGGTACTCAACCAGCATATACTCCGACATATTCCTCAATCCACATACCTACCAGTGCCAACAACCACAAAGTCTCCAGCAACGGCACGGTAACCAACAACATCAAGGCACACATAGCCAAGACGATGTCGCATCGAGGAAACAAACCTCTTGGCTGGTCAGAATCTTCCAACCAAATGATCCTTGACCAGTGGGTTATGAGCCCACACGCTTCCGCTGTGTACTCAACAACACAAACAGGCATCACAAATAACTCGGCATCCACATCTCAGCACACACTCGGTGCAATCGCAATTCACGAAACTGCAATGTATCATGCCTCGAGTACCGATCCTGCTAACAGCTGATCACAAGTCACCATAGTGCAAAACATGAAGAGCACCAGCTTCATCACAAAACAGAAAGAACGCTAATCTCAGATTGTCCTCACATCCTGAAACGATCACTGAACCTTCACAGTACAACAGCCGCCAAGCACGGCACGCCGAACACGGTGCACAACGGCCCCCAATACACAAACTGGGTCCAAAGCCAAGCCACCGCCGAACAAGAGCAGATCGGGTTCAGAACTAACACAGTCCACACATAAGCATACACAGGACAAAGGCTTCACCGAGATAGCACTCCCAAAGCTTATCTCGAAAAGACGCCTGATGCGCTCGACAGTCGTCGTTTAAAAATACCGTGCCACATAAATTTCAAAATTTATACAACCGTACTCACTCACTTAGATGATTTTGAAAATACGAGTAAAGTGGTAAATACGGGTCGATCCCACGGGGAGGAAATTTGAATTTAAGTTGGAAAATATTCTTATGTTTTGAAAACCAATTACTTTTGTTTGATTTGAGTGCGATTAAAATTAACAGAAATGAAATTGTAACTTTAAATAACAAGAGATAAGTGAAAGAAATATTTAGCCAATGAATTGAAGAATGCCGTCGTTTCCTCGCCGAGCCTTGGATGAAGATCGCTCCGCCTTGGAAGTCGACGCCGTGAGATGTTCGGAAGATGATCACCGCTTTGGGTGTGAGTGAAACACTTATGAAGAAAGGAACAAGTTTGAAAACTAAGTTGAAAACAAAACAGAATTCTATTGAAAATAGGGTTTTGAAGAAATAGAATAACTTAAAATATGGATGAAATTAGAAAAGGTGGAATACATGAACGTTGTAGAGAATTGAAAGATGAAGAAGTTTTATGAAGAACACAGAAACAGAAAACGAAAGGAAGACAATGAAAAACTTGAAAAATCAAGATCTATCGCTGCTGGTGAACAGTAACTGACAGAAAAATAGAACAGTAAAGAATTAATTTTAGAGCTCAAACTAAGAAGCATTTGAAGAAGTAGAAGAAGAACAAAACTTAAATCTACAAGAGAGGAACAACTTTTATGAAGAACTCAGAGTAAAATTATGATTATAAAGGCTTCAAAATGAGAAATTGGTGGAGACTATCACTTCGGATGAACAGTACATACACAGGATAGCACTTAAAAATAGAGAGAATAACTTTTAAACAGAAAGGAATTAAAGGAAATAATAAAAAGAGAAGTTGAAGAACACTTACGGATGGACAACTTTGTAGAAGACAAGAAATTGAAATGGAGATCACACAATAAGTTATGAGACTAAGAAGAGGCTGAATGCTTAACCAAAACTTTTCATTAAAACAAATTGAACTTACAAAGCTTGCATCAAAAATCTTCAAACCAATACCTTCTAACCCTAAAACAAAAAGCCAACAAGAATGAAACTTAAGAACACAAAGCACCCCTTACAAATTCTTCATAATCCCCTTGCTAGCTACTCCTCTCTTCTTCCTTTGCATTACATTGAAGCCCTTTATATAGGGTAACACAACAACCCCTTAGGAAATGTGAACACTCTTGCCAATGTGAACACCCAATTGCTGCATTTGTTGACTCCAAATTATGTGCTACCATGTGCTTCACACTTCTCTATTTTTTTCTAATTTTTTTGGAATTTTTCTGGCCCTTTTCTCCTTCTTTTTCTCTTCTTTCTCTCTCTTTCTGGCCGTGTGCGCCCGTGCGCCGCCTCCCTCTCTCCTCCTTTCTTCTGCCGCCGCATGTGCCGCCTGCGCATTGCGCGTGCGCCGGCTGCCGCGCTTCTGCCACGGTGTGCCGCGGCTCCGCCGCGTGGACGCTCGCCGTGGGGCCCGCATCCGCGAGGGCGCGTGGACCGCGCCCCCGCCTCGTCGAACGTGCCCCCGCCGCGAAGGCGAGGGCGGCACCTTCATCTGAAAACACACACGCACACATTTATATATAAATATATATTATTATATATATTATATATATTATATATATATATATCTCTCTCTCTCTCTCTCTCTTATATATATATCTTATAAAATCTCTAAAAATAGCAAATAAATTTAGTTTTTTTCTATTTCTTTTTTTCTAATTTTTTTATTTTCTTTTTAAACAAGTCCTTAGGCTTTTAGCCTTTATTTTTTTTTGTTATTTTTGTTATTTTTTTATTATTATTATTTCTTGTTGCTTCCCTCGTACCGAGTGCCTGCATAAATAAGTAAAAATTGTTATTAAAATTATTTAATTTCAAAAAATTAAATATTTGACTCTAAATTAACAGTAAGTGTGATATGTGTATATTTATTATTATTTAAGCTCATAAAAATGTGTAATATCATGAATTAATATGTAAAAATACACACTTATCACACCCCCCAACTTACTCATTGCTAGTCCCTTAGCAATGCAAATAATGAAAAATTTTAGGACCAACACGAGTTTAAAATATCCATGCCTCATTTCTAATCATCTTTCATAGAGTCAACTAAAGATTAGGAATCTAGAATCATTATCTCATACTAGCCTTATGTAAGAAATTCAGGTACATGATCAAGAATTCTAATCAAAATTCAATAGCACTTGTGCATGTGTAATACTAAATTCACAGTAGAGACAATTGCGTCCTCCAGTTGCTATTCCGAACAAATGCCTTTCAATTCTACACTTCTTAATTAGAGCATTCAGCATAATAGCTTTGTTTGTCTGCCTTATTGCTATGTCCCTTTTGAGATCTCTTTTCCTTTTTTTCCTTTTTTTTACTTTTTTTTATATACACACACATGATGCTGCACTACCCTTCACTGTTTTACGCGAACCTCAACACGTCTTAGGTGAAGTAGGCCCGGTTATACAGATCAAAGTTCCCTTTTCCTTTTGACACGAACCTCAACACTTCTTAGGTGAAGTAGGCCCGGTTACTCAGAATCGGAGTATTTTTCATGGTATGTTTCTCAATTTTTTTTTATTTTCAAAAGATAATATGGCAGAAAGCTTATAAAAGATTTCTTCTTCAAGAAGTGCAGAATATCAGATAGTATGTCTACAATAGCAGAAGGCTTGTCCTTCTTGTTTCATTAGCGTGCAAAGTGATTTTATTTTTCTAAAGTGCACATGAACTTTAAAGAGATTCTTAAATCAGTTTTCCATGGCTAGATTAAATAAATTATCCATCATCCGATTCCCTAGTCTTTTCTATTTCAGAATTACTTTTCATGATAGCAAGAAAAATTTCTCCCCCCCCCCAACATAAATGACATTGTCCTCAATGACATAAGCATTAGACAGATCAGAGAACATGTAAATAGATAATATGGGTGGGATGGAAGGATACAACCTGATGGTCGGGGCAAAATGACGAGGGATTCGTTGCGTTGTGGCCTGACAACTGAAAAACAAACACACTAAAATAAGAAATCAAATCACAAAAATCGTGGGTTGCCTCCCAAAAGCGCTAAGTTTACCGTCTTCAGCCAGAGGCATGAAAGCTCAAAAGGAATTCATACCTGATCACACAAAGCTATAGATTCGTTGGGTGACAACAACCCATTCTCCAAGTAGGGTTTCAACCTTTGACCGTTAACAGTAAAGATATTACCATTTTGAGGGTTCAAAATTTTGACGGCTCCATGGTCAAATGCCTTAACAACTATGAACGGTCCATCCCATCTTGATTTCAATTTACCGGGAAACAAGCGTAGCTGTGAGTTAAAAAGCCAAACCTTTTGATTTTCATGAAAAGTTTTTCTGTGAATATGCTGATCATGGAAAGCCTTGGTTTTAGCTTTATAAATCTTGGAATTTTCATATGCTTCGTTTCTTAGCTCTTCTAGTTCATTAAATTGTAGAACGCGTTGGTTTCTAGCTTGAGTTAAGTCAAAATTGACTTGCTTAATGGCCCAATAGGCTCTATGTTCAAGCTCGACAGGTAAGTGGCAGGCTTTACCAAAGATAAGGCGATAGGGTGACATACCAATAGGAGTTTTAAACGCAGTTCTATAGGCCCATAATGAATCATCCAATCTCTCAGACCAGTCTTTTCTATCCGGCCGAACTGTCTTATGCAAAATGTTCTTAATCTCCCGATTGGACACCTCTACCTGACCACTAGTTTGGGGATGATATGGGGTGACAATTTTGTGAGTGATACCATATTTCTTGAGCAAAGTTCAAAATTGGGAGTGAGTGAAATGTGAACCCCCATCACTAATTATAGCCCTGGGACATCTAAATCTAGAGAAAATGTTCTTGCAAACAAATTTCATCACTACCTTATGATCATTGGTCCTTGTGGCTACAGCTTCAATCCACTTTGACACATAATCGACCGCCACCAAAATATATTCATTTCCAAAAGATGATGGAAACGGTCACATGAAATCTATTCCCCAAACGTCAAAGATTTCAGCAACCAGAATGGGATTAAGCGGCATCATATCTCTCTTAAAAATATTGCCCACAGCTTGACACCTCAAACATGTTTTAGAGAATTCATAAGCATCCTTGAATAAGGTGGGCCAATAGAATCCACTTTGTAACACTTTAGCCGTAGTTTTCTTTCCTGAGAAGTGTCCTCCACAAGCGAGAGTGTGACAAAAATGCAGTACAAATTGTTGCTCTTCCTCGGGGACACATCTCCGGATGATCTGATCAGGACCCATATGAAACAGTTCTGGGTCCTCCCAAAAATAGTGTTTGAGCTTAGCAAAGAAGTGATCCTTTTCCTGCTTAGACCACCCAATCGGGATTTGTCTTATTGCCAAAAAGTTGACAATGTGAGCGTACCAGGGGGTGGAGGTGATAGATAGCAATTGCTCATCTGGAAAAGAATCAGACATTGGAGTACTCTCGGGTATCACTATTCGGGACAAATGATCGGCCACCACATTCTCTAACCCCTTTTTGTCTTTGATTTCTAGATCAAATTCTTGCAATAATAGAATCCATCGAATCAGATGGGGTTTAGCCTCTTTCTTGGTGAGCAGGTATTTCAAAGCGGCGTGATCAGAATACACAATAACTTTGGCCCCCAAAAGATATGATCAGAATTTCTCGAGGGCAAAGACAATGGCCAAAAGTTCCTTTTCTGTGGTGGTATAATTCATTTGAGCATCTGCGAGAGTGCGACTCGCATAATAGATCACCACAGGTTTCTTATCAATTCGCTGCCACATGACAGCTCCTATGGCGTAGTCCGAGGCATCACACATGATTTCGAATGACAGTGACCAATCTGGTGATTGAAGAATCGGGGCTTGGGTCAGAGCTGCCTTTAGAGAATGAAAAGCCTCAAGACACGACTCATCTAAGTGGAACGGAGTGTCCTTGGCTAGCAGCTTAGTGAGTGGGCGAGTAATGGAAGAGAAGTTCTGAATGAACCTTCTGTAAAAACCCGCATGGCCAAGAAAAGATCGGATTTACCTGACAGACGAAGGGGGAGGAAGATTGGAAATTAGGTCAATCTTAGCCTTGTCGACTTCTATCCCCCTCTCTGAAATAACATGACCTAGCACAATACCTTCTTTGACCATAAAATGACTTTTCTCCCAACTAAGCACCAGATTAGATTCAATACATCGTGCCAACACTTTTTGTAAATTCTTCAAACAATTGTCAAATGAGTCTCCAAAAACGGAGAAATCATCCATGAAGATTTCTAAAAATTCTCCTACCATTTCAGAAAAGTTGCCATCATACACCGCTGAAAGGTAGCCGGGGCATTGCAAAGCCCAAACAGCATTCTCCTGAAAGCAAACGTGCCATAAGGACACGTGAACGTAGTTTTCTCTTGATCTTCCGGGTAAACTGCAACTTGATTGTACCCGGAATATCCATCCAAAAAGCAAAAATACTTTTGCCCAGCAAATTTCTCCAAAATTTGATCCAAAAATGGGAGAGGGAAATGATCCTTCTTGGTCATGGAGTTCAGTTTTCTGTAATCAATACAGATTCTCCATCCCGTTTGTAATCTCATTGCCACCTCCTCACCTTTCTCATTTTTAGTCACGGTCAGCCCAGATTTCTTTGAAACAACTTGTGTGGGGCTGACCCATTTACTATCAGAGATGGGATATATAATCCTGGCATCCAACCACTTCACCACCTCTTGTTTGACCACCTCTTTCATGTTCGGGTTCAACCGGCGCTGCATTTCCCTGCTCGACTTGGCATTGTCTTCTAAGTAAATATGGTGCATGCAGACATCTGGACTAATACCCTTGAGATCTGCCACCGACCATCCTATTGCCCCCCTATGTTCCTTAAGGACATCTAAAAGTTTAGATTCCTGAGCGGAAGTGAGGTTGGAGGCTATGATGACAGGGAGAGTTTGATTAGGACCCAGATATGCGTACTTAAGAGAATCCGGCAGAGGTTTCAATTCAAGAGTAGGTGGATGATCCAGAGATGGAAGCGCAGGTTCGGATTGCAATGGAGGGTAGGACTCTACCCTAGACCAGGGAGTGATAGATAGAAGAGAATCCTGAAGCATGCCACCCTCTTCTAGGGTGTTCTTGATTGCATCCGGACTTTCATCACTCGTTTCAAAGATATCAACAATATTGCATTCTTCTTCAAGGTCCGGGTACTAAGAAGGCTTAAAAACATTCAATGCAATCTTCTCTCCTCCAAATGATATATCCATCATTCCCGTGGCACAATTTATACTGGCCTTAGCCGTAGCTAAAAATGGACGTCCCAAGATAATAGGTGTGTGCTTTAGTTCTTGGGACGAGGCCATATCCAAAATGAGAAAATCCACCGGAAATAACAATCATGCACTTTCACAATTACATCCTCCAACAGACCTCTTGGTGTTTTCACTGATCTATCGGCCAATTGAAGGATGATAGAAGTGGGTTTTAACTCACCCAGATCAAATTACTCATAGATAAAGGTGGGTAAAAGATTTACGCTAGCACCTAAGTCGAGCAATGCTCTATCAAAAGTGACTCCACCTATGTCACATGAGATTAATGGGGCTCCGGGGTCCTTCAACTTTCTTGGCAAATGATTCATGACGACAGCACTCACATCCTCAGACAAGCGGACCTTTTGAGTTGCCGCCCTTGGCTCCCTCCTTGGAGTGCAAAGCTCTTTTAAAAATTTCGCATATGCCGGCACATGCTTAATGACATCTAAAAGTGGAATATTGATATTCACTTGTTTGAACAATTCCACTAATTCTTCTTGGTGTACCGGTGGTTTCATGTGAGCTTTCGGCTTTAGAGCATCAGGAAAAGGGACCTTAGGCACATAGTCTTGGGGTCCTTCATCAAGTTTCACCTTGCCTTTATCCAGCCTCTTCTCTCCACCCGTCGGCTCCTTTATTTCATTAGCAATCATGGGCTCCTCTTCCTCGTCATTCTCCTCTTGGGCCTCTTGGCCCGAACTATTGCCAACTCCCCTAGCCTGATAAGGATCGTCTAAGATTTTCCCACTCCTGAGGGTAGATATAGCCTTGGCATTCTCAAATTGAGAGCCCATAGGAGGAGGAGGCTGAGGTTGGTTTGGTTGAAGAAGAATAGGAACTCTTTGGGAGAAGCCTGGGGGTTGGTTCCTCGGATTAGCCACTGGTTGGCTAGGAAGCTGACCTACCTCTCTCCTAACGTTTCCTGCTGCTAATTGCCCGATCTGACCTTCCAGCTTAGCAATAGATTGTTGCTGAGAAAGAATGAGTTGTTGGAGTCGGTCAAATTTTTCATCAAAATTGGGCTGCGAAGGTTGAGGAGGAGGTTGGAAGGGAACTTGATTGAATCGGTGAGAAGGATATTGAGGGTATTGGCCCTGAGAAAGTTGAGTTTGCTGATACGGGGCCTGAGAATAGTGTGATGGGTGTTGAGATTGTTGTGAAAAAGGTGCATTAGATTGAGAGAAATTTTGGTGAGATTGAGTTTGGTGAAAAGGAGATGGGTAATGTTGGTGAGCTTGGGCTTGGAATGGTTGTTTTTGGAAAGAGGGATGAGGTTGGGTAGATGAACCTTGTTGATTTTTCCAAGAGAAATTTGGGTGATTTCTCCAGCCTGGATTATAGGTGTTAGAGTAAGGATCATAAGGTGGCTTAGAGACACCCTGAGCAGCGAAGATTTGTTCTCGGATGAATGGGGGAAGCTGGGCCGCTGTGGGGCAATCAGTCACCACATGATCGGGGCAAGAGCAAAGAGCACAAATCTCGTCATAACTGGGAGCTGAGAATGGTTGAGGTCGAGGACCTGAAGAAGAAGGTTCCTGCCGAGATAGAAATTGATCTAGCTTTTGAGCTACTAGATCAACATTTTCTATCTTCTGTGCCAACAATTCCATTTTGCTCAATTTTTGAGTCAAGGCATTAATATCCATCCTATTCTCACTCTCAACGTGGCTCTTTACTTCATAAAGCCAGCCCTTCTTAGCAGGCCCAATCGTTCTCTCATAAGATGAGAGCGAGGCATGACTAATCGAATTTTCACTCAGCATTTCAAACAAGTCATAAGCCTCTTCCTCGCTTTTACTCATAAAAGCTCCCCCACACGATGCATCCACCATTTGACGGTAACTATCCGTCAATCCCTCATAGAATGCTTGATGACAAACCATGATGAGGGCATTTCCGTAACAAATCTTTCAACCTATCCCATACCTCATGGATTTGTTCTCCATGGTTTTGTGAAAATCCAGTTATCACTCTCCTCATAGTATTGGTTCGCCCTATGGGGTAGAATTTCTTCAAGAATTCCTTTTGCATTGCTGCCCAAGTGTCTATAGGTTTCCCCAATGCTCCTAACCAATATTTAGCTTTGTCTTTGAGAGAAAATAGGAAAAGTGTTAATCTGAGAGCATCATTAGAAAAATTGGAGATTTTCACAGTTGAACAAATCTGGAGAAACTCATCCAGATGTCTATAGGGATCTTCATTGGTATTGCCATAGAAACATGGTAACATTTGAATGGTGCTGGACTTGATTTCTATTGGGCTGCTTGATTTTGAGGTGCTTGGGTATAAAATGAAGGTTGGTATTGGTTTGGAAGAAAATATTCCTTCATTTGCTTGGGAGCAGCTTGTTGAATTAGCTGATTTTGGTTTTGGTCCGCCATGAGGTTAGATTGATGGTGTTGTCTGGAATGCACTAACCTCTCAATCTCTCCTATAGGTCCTAGCAATGATGGTTGTAGAGATCGCCTTCCTTGCATAAACTAGGACAAAATGAGAGAGAAAGTTTTTTTTATGATGATTTTTTATTTGATTTTTTGATATTACCAAGACGAAGAGAGAAGAGAATGATTTTGCTTTTCTTTTTATGATTTTTTTTCTTGTTGTTTTGTATTTAGGCAAACACAAACAAGTTAATCGAGCAAATTTCCCTACTGACCTAGATGTGCCCTAAACCTACAAATGGGATTTCACAAAATGATTAAAGTGAAACTTAAATTCACCCTCAATATGTCCACCAGCCAGGTAAGGGGTGGGGAAGTGGGAGGATCCCCCTACTTGCGTAGGGACCTAATTATGCCAAACCACTAACCCGCTTAAGGCGTTTGCCGTCCGACCGTCTTGCCTTAGGCACCGGTTTTCATATGAGGGTAAACCCAAATAACACAAGAACCACAGTGTGATCCTAGGGCCAACGTTTACTGACTTTTATTTATGGTGTAGGTTATGCAGATAGGCACGGAAAAATGTGATTTGCGGGCTAAGGAAGGGTGATGAATTCCCCACCTTATGTTATTTAAGGGTAATGCCCTTAGAATAATTTGAAATGAAATGTACACCACAATTTCAAACAAGGGGTTCTTTATGCAATATGCATGCGAGAAGAGGATGAGTAGAACGTACCTTGCCCCTCGCAATCTTCAATATGCAACAACAGGAATTAAACAAATGAAAAATTCTATGCTAAATGATGTATGACCTAGAACATGTTGTGTTTGGTTTCTATTCTTGGAATGAATTTTTTTTATATTTTGGTGCAAGTATTTTTTTTTATTTAATGAACCTATCTAGTCAGCACAAGAATTTCTTTTGTTTTGATGTTTTTTTGATTTTTATAGAGTTTTCAAGAATTTTATAGATTTGTGTTAAAGATTTTTCAGAAAGTGGAAAAACAGAACATGTTCCTACGTTTCTGCCCTTTAGCTTCAGGTATGAGTTTCCTCTTTCCTTAATTTTTTTGATTTGTTTTCTTTTTTCTGCAAAATAAAAATAGCAAAATCAATATACAGATATACACATCAAACACAAGAATATCCCAACATGTAAAATTTTCATCCCCGGCAACGGCGCCAAAAATTTGATGCGCTCGACAGTCGTCGTTTAAAAATGTCGTGCCACACAAATTTCAAAATTTATACAACCGCACTCACTCACTTAGATGATTTTGAAAATACGAGTAAAGTGGTAAATACGGGTCGATCCCACGGGGAGGAAATTTGAATTTAAGTTGGAAAATATCCTTATGTTTTGAAAACCAATTGCTTTTGTTTGATTTGAGTGCGATTAAAATTAACAGAAATGAAATTGCAACTTTAAATAACAAGAGATAAGTGAAAGAAATATTTAGCCAATGAATTGAAGAATGCCGTCGTTTCCTCGCCGAGCCTTAGATGAAGATCGCTCCGCCTTGGAAGTCGACGCCGTGAGATGTTCGGAAGATGATCACCGCTTTGGGTGTGCATGAAACACTTATGAAGAAAGAAACAAGTTTGAAAAACTAAGTTGAAAACAAAACAGAATTCTATTGAAAATAGGGTTTTGAAGAAATAGAATAACTTAAAATATGGATGGAATTAGAAAACGTGGAATACATGAAAGTTGTATAGAATTAAAAGATGAAGAAGTTTTATGAAGAACACAGAAATAGAAAACGAAAGGAAGATAATGAAAAACTTAAAAAATCAAGATCTATCGCTGCTGGTGAACAGTAACTGACAGAAAAATAGAACAGTAAAGAATTAATTCTAGAGCTCAAACTAAGAATAATGTGAAGAGGTAGAAGAAGAACAAAACTTAGATCTACAAGAGAGGAACAATTTTTATGAAGAACTCAAAGTAAAATTATGATTGTAAAGGCTTCAAAATGACAAATTGGTGGAGACTATCACTTCGGATGAACAGTATATACACAGGACAGCACTTAAAAATAGAGAGAATAACTTTTAAACAGGAAGGAGTTCAAGGAAATGATAAAAAGAGAAGTTGAAGAACACTTACAGATGGACAACTTTGTAGAAGACAAGAAATTGAAATGGAGATCACACAATAAGTTATGAGACTTAGAAGAGGCTGAATGCTTAACTAAAACTTTTCATTAAAACAAATTGAACTTACAAAGCTTGCATCAAAAGTCTTCAAACCAATACCTTCTAACCCTAAAACAAAAAGCCAACAAGAATGAAACTTAAGAACACAAAGCACCCCTTACAAATTCTTCATAATCCCTTGCTAGCTACTACTCTCTTCTTCCTTTGCATTACATTGAAGCCCTTTATATAGGGTAACACAACAACCCCTTAGGAAATGTGAACACTCTTGCCAATGTGAACACCCAATTGCTGCATTTGTTGACTCCAAATTGTGTGCTAGCATGTGCTTCACACTTCTCTATTTTTTTCTAATTTTTTTGGAATTTGTTTGGCCCTTTTCTCCTTCTTTTTCTCTTCTTTCTCTCTCTTTCTGGCCGTGTGCGCCCGTGCGCCGCCTCCCTCTCTCCTCCTTTCTTCTGCCACCGCGTGCGCCGCCTGCGCGTTGCGCATGCGCCGGTTGCCGCGCTTCTGCCGCGGTGTGCCGCGGCTCCGCCGCGTGGACGCCCGCCGTGGGGCCCGCCTCCGCTGACCACCTCCGCGAGGATGCGTGGACCGCGCCCCCGCCTCGTCGAACGTGCCCCCGCCGCGAAGGCGAGGGCGGCTCCTTCATCTGAAAACACACACACACGCACACACATTTATATATAAATATAAATATAAATATATATTATATATTATATATATATATATCTCTTATGTATATATCTTATAAAATCTCTAAAAATAGCAAATAAATTTAGTTTTTTTCTATTTCTTTTTTTCTAATTTTTTTTCTTTTCTTTTTAAACAAGTCCTTAGGCTTTTGGCCTTTATTATTATTTTTTGTTATTTTCTTTTTATTATTTTTTTTATTTTTATTTCTTGTTGCTTCCCTCGTACCGAGTGCCTGCATAAATAAGCAAAAATTGTTATTAAAATTATTTAATTTCAGAAAATTAAATATTTGACTCTAAATTAATAGTAAGTGTGATATGTGTATATTTATTATTATTTAAGCTCATAAAAATATGTAATATCATGAATTAATATGTAAAAATACACACTTATCAAAAATTCTTAAAGGCTTCACCGAGATAGCACTCCCAAAGCTTATCTCGAAAAGACGCCACACAACAAGACACAACAAGATGAGAAGAATCATAAAGTCCCGCGATCAATGACACCCAAGAGGGGGTGAATTGGGTGTTTACAAATTTTAATGAAAGTTTTGGCCTTTTGTAAAATATGTGATAAGATGCTAATAAAGAGATTCAAATCTATTCAATCACAAAATGAGTTTGCCAAAATCTATTTGGTGATTAGATAGATTATTCAATATGGACGTGGATGAATAATGAACAATGATATACACTCACACTCGCGTAGAATGGGGATAGGAGAAAAGGACCAAACCACAATTGAAAACACGATGCACAACGGTTTTTTTGGTGGTTCGGATGCAACGACGGTAATCCTACGTCCACCCCTCACCAAACCCGGTGAGGCTTCACTCGGGGATAAATCCCCAAACAGAGACGACGCTCCAACCACACACGCAAGGACGATGGCTGCGCACACACACGGGGACACACCCCAATACACACACACACACACACACACACACACACACACACACACACACACACACACACACACACACACACACACACACACACACACACACACACACACACACACACACACACACACACACACACACACACACACACACACACACACACACACGGAGACGAAGTCTCCAACACGATCCGACAACCGGATCACCAACATAAACACCTGCTGCCACAAGTGCAGCAATCTACACACACGAGACAGAACGGATCTAAATAGACCCACACACAAACAAACGCAGATCTAGAAAGATCCACGCACACACACGAATCAAATACGACACACACACACACGACCACAGATCCAACAATGATCCACACACACACAAGTTCTTCAGTTTATGAGGAACACAAATACAACACCCAAAGCATAAAGACGATGAGGCTTAGTTCAGAAAACTTCTATTTTGGGTTCCCCTTGAATGCATGTTGCGGATCTTGAACGTATCTTCAATCTTCACTTGACTGGAGCTTCAATCCGTGCTTGCTTAGCTTTTCTTCTTTCTTGCTTGCTTGGCTTCTCTTCTTTCTCCCTTAGGCACTCTTCTTGGAATCCTTGCTTGCTTGCTTGGCTCTTCTCCTCCTTGGAGGTGGTTGGCTTCAGATATGCCTTCAATGGGTTGAGAATGGATGAAGAACACTTGCTGCACGGAGTACTGTTCACGGCTACAGTACCCTTCTTCTTCCTCCTTGGACAGCACCCTCTTGATCTCCCTTTGAAGCTCTTGGAGTCCTTAGGTTTATGATCTCAATGAGAGGTTTTATAACCCTTACGAGGTTTGGAGACAAACCCCAGACTAGATCCACAATTTCTGGGGTGATTGGGAGCATTGGGATTAAAGAAATGGGGAAGAAAATCTCTCCACGAGCTGGAAACACGAAGTCATTTTTGGAGGCTTCGGGGAGTTCGGTCGACCAAACTTCTGCAGATAGAACATCTCGTGCATTCTGTTATTTCCAGTCGACCGGCCCTTTAGCGGCGGTCGACCAACAGACTTCGGTCGATCGACTGCCAGGGGGCGGTCGACCGAACTTCTGCAAGAAGACTAAAGTTCGGTTCTGTCGATTTAGGTCGACCGGTGCGAGTCCGTTGGTCGACCGAAATTGCCCAGACCTGCAAAAATAAAGTGTTAGCCTAAAGAAACATTTCCATAAGTCAAGGGCTTCATGTCCATATCAAATCCATGCATTTTGGGATTGGATTCAACTTGGTTTATGCATTGGGAAGATTTAAATCATTTTGAGCACTTATCATTACATGAAAAATCCTTTAAACAAATTCAATGCTCACTACTGAAACTTATGCATGAAATGCATTTATGAACAATTGTAGAAGACTTAGAAAACCTTCATTTGCAAGCCACGAATGAGGTATATTAATGAGAGGTGTATAAGATGCACATGGTGAGGATGCTATGATATGGTAAGAGTCTCACCAATGGTTTTTGACAATAAATGACATATACCACCTGTATAGAATTGTGGAGAAGTAATGTGCTTATCCACACGTTTGATTCACCAGATGACTGTCATGAGTTTGAGCCTGTAAGCAAGATAGTGAAGATTAATACACCATCAAATACAAAGGACTTGGTTCATTCAGGAAAGGCTGGAAACCTCTTGTAGAACCAACATTTTCAACCAAGAGTCAAAGTCATTTAGCAATGCATTTCATCAACATGTTCGACCCTCAAAACCCATTTTCAACTCACTCATGTTTAACCAATCAACAGGAACAATCAACCATTTAGTTTAGTTATCATCATTCACTCAATCACATATGAAGTGTAGTTAGCATCAAAAGCATAGTATTACACACTAAGTAAGGTTATCATCAAAACCATAGCTCAACAAATCAAGCTCGACTAAAAGTAGCTCACCAGGAAGGAAAATCCTAGGTTCGCCCGAGCATTCTGTCAGCCAAGGCATCCAATCGACCACCTTACACAACCTTAACACCTCAGGGGCTGAATAAACCTCCAGCTGGGACGACTAAAACAACATTAATCTCCTCAGAGAACATGCACGGCCATCACCCCAATGATAAAGTCACCAACCACCTGAACAAGCCATGAAAAAATCTCGAACACCGCACCGCAGATTCACGCCTGCCGGCGAACTCTGCCAAGCGCAGTACAACCGAGACAAACACCACGACAAAAGAAAGGCTCTCCATCAGAATCTAAGAAGAGCAAAACCATCTCGCACAGTGCCAACACAGCACGCATAAGACCACACGCGAAAGCAGAGCGATAAACAATCGCAAAACCTATGCCAACTGCCGACTGTACTTGACCTTACGGACTCTGAGCACTACAATTTCTCGAATTCTCATGTACTTCACAAACACAAGCTCAGCTAGCTCAGAAAAACTCTGAACAACTTTGAACTCTGCTCTGATACCAACTGTGACGACCCAAACTCCGGATACTGGGTAAACCTGATACCACTTGGAACCTGCGAGGCCTCCCAAGAGTGGAAAAGCTCCAAAGGGATAGAATGGTATGTGAGAGTACATTGAACTTCCAGATAAAGCAGTAAGAAATTAAATTTCAATGATCAAGATTGCTAAAATAGCAGAAATGAAATTACATTTTCTATAACAATTAAAACTAACAGAGTCCAGTCCAAAGAAAGACAAGTATAGTCCAATAGGAAAGAGAACATACTCTCAAGTCGAGGGAAGCCCGACATTGGCAATGCTGGCAACTAAGAACCAAGCAGTAAGAACCTCCCAGCACGAGGAAGAACAGCCACACCTGAAAAGTCTTGGGTGAGCCTCCTATCACTAGCTCAGCAGGGATCCCGCAGAACCCTACCACAAAACACGCAGTAACAGCAGTGCTAAATTAAAGCAACGCAGAAACATCAGGAGTAAGAACAACAAAAGAGGAAAAGCCATACCACGGAAACACGGCGGCCGAAGGAACCTCGGCCCTCTAAACTACTCCTAACATCAACAGAAAGGTGAACCCCGATCTCACAAAGTCAGGCGTTACCGATCCATTGATAAATCATGAAACCCTATCGTGAAAAGCCTACCAAAACAGGCAAAGGCCTACCAAAATAGGCAAGAGCCTACTAAAGACCTACACGGTCGAAGGCACAAGACATACATGAACTCACCGTCGTGTATGCTACAAAACTCGTAATCTCGAGTGAAGTCAGACATAGGCTACTCCGACAAGTCACGAAAACACAAGTCATCATGTCAAGTGACAGAAGCACCTCCTCACTAGAAGAACATCCAGATGCGTCCACTGATGTCTTACACTGTGCCACAAGTATCTCCCACTCACCTAGAATGGTGGTAACTGAGACACTCTCAAAAAACCAAGGAACTACAGTAGCGAGTGACTAGTCAGGGTCACGCCCATCGGCGCTCGTCCAACCGCCCCTGACCACTTGTGCACACACAAGCCCAATGCCTGGAGCTAGGCCTCTAGCTAGTTCCCCCCCCCCCAGTAGTATGCTACCACAAAGAAAGGGGGCCCACAGAAACTAGCCTAAAAATTGTCTACCGGGAACTACCCCGCCACCACTCCCAGGTGGGCCGACACATAGGAAAGTGTCATCAAGCTACGACTTGTCACGCCCCGAGCCTTTATTACAGCGGAAGACTAGCTCGAGGAACATGAACAGCCGGCATGATAAGCCTCTTGCAAGCAAGAATGATCAGAGCGCCAGACAACCACACACAATAATAATGCAATTGCACAATATTACTCAAACTTCAATTTATTTCATCAATAATCAAATCAAATACTCAATTACAATTGCTATTTCAACTTCCTTCATCATACTAGACTCAAGAAAATAGAAAATTACATAAACTCAATCTAAACAATATAGACTCTCCTAAGTCTTCACTCATTCTTCATTCACTCTCGGATCCGCTACTTGAATACTCCAAGTCCGATCCCGACTCACTTCCATCTCCTGAAAAGATTGGAAATAGGTAATGAGCACACTTGCCCAGTAGGTATCTTCGCATCAACATGAAGGCACTATTAAAGTAATTAACATTTTAGCTCTAAAGAATAAGGTAAAATCATGCGAAATGTAATAATCAAGCGAATAAACAAAGTACCAAAGATGATCATTTAAGATAGAATGAGAGCAAGTATGAACTAGCAAGAATGTAACAAGAATGACCTTTCATGAATAAGAATGTACTAGCAAGTCACATACTCATCACCCAAACATCTTTTGCTTATGAGCAATTATTTGGTGAATTTTTATGAAATATCATGTAACAAGCAAGAAAGTCATGTCATAGTAGATTTCCGTGGACTTTCACATATTTATCGAGAAAGTACTCCCAGCACAATGCGACGTCAGTAGCATCATATCCCATGGTTTACAGTATGTTTCTTACAATCAACCGAGGGGACTAGCATAGAGCCCTTGAACAGAATCACTGCTTGATCGCATCTTCAAGTATAAATCAAGCTATTTCCACGTTTCAATAAAGTATGGCCAATAAAGTAACAAGTTCAATAAATTCATGACAATAGTAATCAATGAATGAATGCTTCAATGTAAGAGATCAAGAATGACTTAAGACAATGTTATGCTCATGGAAATAATTCAGTAGCATAATTGTACATTCGTTATCTTCATAATTTTAATTTAAGTTTCTTTGGACAATATGACAGTCCTCAACCATCAAAAATTTCATCTATGAACTTTAGAATATCAACCCTTGGGTCAAACCTCGGGTTAATGTACTCAAGAATTGTAACAGTCTAATATTGGGCCGTTAAATGATCGTAACGGTCGAGTGTTGGGCCGTTAGAAAGGTTGAATCCAGAAGAAAATAGATATGGACTTATCAACGTGACTGTCATATATTGGACCGTTATATGTGCCCGACGGTCGAATATAGATCCGTTACATTTCTAGAACCAGAAAATAATCGATAGTATTTCTAACAATTGGGCTTTCATGGTACAACCAACTCGACGTCCTAGTTGGAATTCCAGGCTCGCGGAGAATTATGGAGGCCTTGAAACAAGATTTCCTAATCCATTGGAAGGAATATCCAATAGAGAGGTCCTCAAGCTCAAGAATATGTTCCTATAGTGCAAAAGTCTGAACTAATGGTCATATACCGGGATATATGCCATGTACTTAAAGAATTGACTCTATAGACAAGAGAGAGTGTGTATCAATATAAAATCATGATAAAACTCATCAATATCCTCTTTCTAAATTAAGGTTTAAATACAAAGCTATAGTGCTTTGGCTTGAAATTCTCATCTACTTAAAAATAACTCTAAAGTACCATAAATCATGCAATTTCTAACATGAATCAACACCTGAACTTAAAATCATGAAAATAGGTTAAGATCTAATTAACTAGGCTTATTTATAAGTAACCTGACTAGTTTCCATTCTGTCTCGGGTTGACTGAACATAGTTGTCTGACTGTCTAACATGGGGGCGTTACCTTTCTGTGACGGTTTATCGTGGGGCCGTTACAATGTTGTAACGCTCCAGTTATGGTGCGTCAGAGACAACAGAGAAATTTTAAACACAACAGAGGGTGTGATGGCTTATCGTAAGGCCGTTACAATCACGTGACGGTCCTACTTTAATCCGTCAGAGTTTCTGCTGACAATAAAGATAAGGAACTATGTCCCATGCAAGAAGAATCAAAATAACTAACTATTCTAGCCATGATAACGAAGTAAAGGTCATCTAGATGCATAGGTAGTAATGAAATAACAAGAGATAACTTTTATCTTTAATTAAGGTTGAAGACATGCATGAATGTATATACTAATCCTAAAACATGGAATTCATGAAGTCATGAAATCCAAATAAACTAGAGGGCTTTTATCCCTAACAATGTATTTTTTGCCGTTCATGAGATAACCTACCTCTTAACTGGGCTTTAAACTTCTAATTTGAGTCATCAAGGGTCGCCCTAGTTCTTCTCTTCCTATGATTTTTCAGCAACTTCACGCTGGCCTAACTCTCCAACCTCTTGACCTAAAGATGTGAAACTTGGAGGTTAGGAAGATGAAACTAAGCGGAACAAAAAGTTCTAAAGCATCTAACTCTAATTACCTCGTTTAGGCTCTCTAATTTCCTGATCTTCAGCACCCTATTGCACAGTTTCCTGGGTTGGCGTGATGAAACCAGTAACTTTGGAAGATCCTAACTCCTTGGATACTCGACCTTCTAGTATGAAATTTTGAGAGTTGTAGTAAGGGTCGCTCAGTTCAGAACTGGGTTCTATTTATAGGGTTTTGGCTAGGGTTGGAGGATTAGATCGATTCTAGAGTCTTTAGTTGGCCAGAACCTGATCCCTAAGAGTCCTTAGTAACCTTACACATTCTCCTAATTAGGTCTCTTGCAGATAGGATCCCAAAGATCCAATCTTTTTGCAAGTTCTTCAACTCACGGAACTATTAGAGCGTAACGGTCGTAGACTAGTGCGTTACAGTCATGTAGCGGTCTCACGATAGACCGTTACATTCAACATGCACGGAAATTCAACATAAATCAAACTCCTTTGTTATTTATCCATATTATTATCCATAAAAATAGTATTTATCCACAAAATTCGTGAATAAGCTAATTATCCTTCTAGAATATGGGCCAAACTTAATGGGCTTGCTCCTCTAACCTTTTGGGTCTTAATTAAATAGGCTAGGCTAATTATTTAACATTATTGGGTCTTATAACCCATTTATTAATGTAATAATCAATTTATTAATCTATTTAGCCCTTATAAATTTTAGAAAATCCCATAAATAATCTAGAAATTATTTATATAAATTTTGGGGCACTACACCCTCCCCCACTTAGAAGAATTTGGTCCCCAAATTTAATACATGGATGGAGAGTGTACTTACAGTTGAATAATTCTGGGAATCTTCTACGCATAGATTCTTCCGTCTCCCATGTTGCTTCGTGTGGCCATTGCTTTGTCCATTGGACTTGGACCATAGGAATAGTTTTATTTCTTAGTTGACGCACTTCTCGTTCCCGAATCCTGACTGGTTTCTGCTCGTATGTCAGGTCCTTTTGGATCTCTAGATTATCATAAGTAATGACATGATGAGGATCATATATATATTTCTTTAACATAGATACGTGGAATACGTCGTGAACTCCTGTTAATTGTGGCGGTAAAGCAAATCTATAAGCCACTTCACCGACCCTTTCGAGAATTTCAAAGGGGCCAATAAATTTTGGAGTTAGTTTCCCTTTAATGCCAAATCTTCGAATACCACGGCCTGGAGAAACTTTCAGATATACATGATCTCCCACCTGAAACTCCAAGTCGCGTCTTCGATTGTCAGCATAAGATTTCTGCCTATCTTGCGCCATCTTCATTCTTTCTTGAATGAGCTTGATCTTCTCTGTAGAATCCCTGATAAGGTCGGGGCCTAGGAATTGCTTTTCCCCTATTTCATTCCAACATATTGGTGATCTACAGCTTTTTCCGTATAAAGCTTCAAAGGGCGTCATTTGTTTGCTGGCTTAATAACTGTTGTTGTATGTAAATTCAACCAGACGCAAGTGATCATGCCAACTTCCTCCAAAATCAATAGCACAAGCCCTGAGCATATCTTCTACTACCTGATTTGTTCTTTCAGTCTGACCATCAGTTTGTGGGTGAAATGCTGTGCTAAAATTCAATCTAGTCCCTAGTGAATGTTGCAGGCCCTTCCAGAATTGTGATGTGAATCGAAGATCTCTATCATATACAATAGTGACAGGGACACCATGTAATATGGCAATCTCTTTCATGTATAATGCTGCTAGAATATCCACAGACCATCAGCTTTTATTGGTATGAAGTGTGCGGATTTAGTCAATCGGTCTATGATCACCCATATACCATCGTGTCCTCCTCTGGTCTTAGGTAAACCCATGATGAAATCCATCCCTATACTCTCACATTTCCATTCGGGAATATTCAAGGGATGTAATTTACCTGCGGGTCTAAAATGTTCTGCTTTTACTTGTTGGCAGGTGAGACAACGGGACACGAAATCAGCTATTTCTCTCTTCATATTGGGCCACCAGAAGTTCCTTTTGAGATCTTGATACATCTTCGTGCCTCCTGGATGAATGGTGTACTTGGAATTATGTGCTTCTTCTAGGATCAGTTTCTTCGTATCCTCATGATCTGGTACACACATTCGAGCCTTAAATAGCAATCTTTCGTCATTGGAAATAGAGAAATTCGGCCTTTGTTCAATATTGGCTTTAATTTCTAGTAACACGGGATCATCATTTTGCAGCATGACCAGATCTCTATTAATGTAGGTTGAGCTCGGATATTAGCCATGAAACAATCATCTTCCTTTATGTCAATATCTAAGTTCATCTGAGCAAATTGAGGAATAAGATTAGTCATACTAATCATAAGACTTGATAGCATACCCATTGGTTTTCTGCTGAGTGCATCTGCTACCGCATTAGCCTTGCCAGGATGATATTGAATAGCAAAATCAAAGTCCTTGAGATGTTCTAGCCATCTCCTCTGCCTCATATTAAGCTCTTTTTGAGAGAATAGGTATTTCAAGCTTTTGTGGTCCGAGTAGACCGTGAACTTTTCTCCATAGAAATAATGATGCCAAATTTTTAAGGTGAAAATAACGGCTGCTAATTCTAAATCATGCACGGGATAATTTTCCTCGTGACGTTTCAATTGTCTTGAAGAATAACAGATTACCTTTCTATCTTGCATGAGAACGCATCCCAAGCCAATGCCAGATGCATCCGTATATACTTCAAATCTACCACCTCCCACCGGTAGTGATAAAATAGGAGCTGTAGTAAGATGGTTCTTAAGATTTTGAAAGCTCTTTTCACATTCCTTTGACCAGACAAAAGGATTTTCTTTTCTTGGGAGTCTAGTTAAGGGAACAACAATCTTTGAGAAGTCTTTAATGAACCTCCTATAATAACCAGCTAGACCCAGAAAGCTTCTTACTTCTGATACAGTCGTTGGTCGGCTCCAATTTCTGACAGCTTCGACTTTCGACGGATCCACAACGATACCTTCCTTTGAAATAATGTGGCCTAGGAATGAAACTTCCTTGAGCCAGAACTCACATTTATTAAGCTTGGCATAAAGTTTATGTTCTCTAAGTGTTTGTAAGGCTATCCCCAAATGTTCTTCATGTTCTTCTTTTGTCTTGGAATATATCAAGATATCATCAATGAAGACGACGATGAACTGGTCCAGATATGGTTGAAAAATATTGTTCATGAGTTGCATAAATACTGCTGGGACATTTGTTAACCTGAACGGCATTACCACGAATTCATAGTGGCCATAACGACTTCGAAAAGCCGATTTATAAATGTCTTCTTCTTTAATTCTAAGCTGATGATAACCTGATCTGAGGTCTATTTTAGAAAAATACTCTGCTCCTGAAAGCTGATCGAAGAGCTCATCAATACGCGGCAACGGATACTTATTTTTGATTGTAAGTTGATTTAGTCGCCGGTAGTCTATGCATAGCCTGAGAGAGCCATTCTTCTTCTTGACAAAAAGAACCGGCGCACCCCAAGGGGATGTGCTAGGTCTGATGAAACCCTTGTCTAGTAGTTCCTACAACTGCCTTTTTAATTCCTTGAGTTCCGTGGGGGACATCCTGTAAGGGGCTATAGAAACAGGTGCTGCTCCTGGAATGAGTTTGATAGTGAAGTTTACTTCCCTCTCGGGTGGTAGACTAGGTAATTCGGATGGGAATACATCTGGAAACTCATTTACAATAGGAATGTCTGCTATGATGATTTCCTTAGACTCGGTAACAATGACAGAAGCAAGAAAAGCTTTACATCCTTACGAGATGAGTTTGCAAGCGTAAAGAGAAGATATGATAGTGGGATGTTTCCTATACTTGATGCCAAGGAAAGAGAATCTTGGAAGACCTGATTTTCGGAAGGATATAATCCTATTTCGTCAATTAATATCAGCATCATGATCTACAAGCCAATCTACCCCTAAAATGGCATCATAACCTTTCATGTCAAGGCATACTAGGTTTGCGGGGAGATTGTGACCTTCTACTATCACCTCGCTATCGGGGTAATATCTAGTAAGTTTTGCTCAAGAACCTAGGGGTGTGGTTATGGCAAGATCTGAAGGTAGAGGAACTGATGCAATTGGTAACGTTTTGTCAAACGTAGTGGAGATAAAAGAATGGGAGGCACCAGTATCAAATAGCACAAATACAGGATGAGAACAAATGTGAAGAGTACCTTCCATAAGCCTACCATCCCCGGGCGCTTCCTCTTCTTCTAGAATGGCATTGAGGCGAGCCTGCCTCTTGCGTCCACCACCGAATGACTGGTCCTTCATAAGGGGATAATCCGGCATGCGAAGCTCCCTGCTCCCACAGCATAAACAAGCGCCAAGGCGCTTCCAGCACTCTTCAGCCGAGTGGCCGAACTTTTCACAAAAAGTGCAAGCCGTGGCGACTTGCTCCTTCTCCTCCTTGACTCTCTTATGTTTCTGGGAACTGCCACCGTTCCCGCTCCTGGATCTTTTCTTACTATCACGGCTTTTGTGAGGTTCCGTGATGCTGAACTTCTCCTTCTTATAACACCGATCAGATCTTCGGCTGGATTCTTCTCCCTTTCCTTTCAATTTTTTGACCTTCTCTAAGGTCCTTTCACATAAATATGCCCGCTGAACCATCTCCGCATAGGTACAGATGTTTTGGGTCCCGAGCTACTGAATGAAATCGGGCCGTAACCCGTCCATAAACCGATTAGCCTTCAATAGATCGGTACTTATTAAATGCGGTGCATACAGGTGCTAGCCTGGAGAATTGAAGTTCATACTCCGCAACTGTCATCATTCCTTGTCGAAGAGAGGCGAACTCCATAGACTTTCTTTCTTTCACATGCTCAGAAAAGTACTTAGCACGGAACAAAGTGAGAAAACCGTCCCATGTATGAGGTGCATCGGCCGGAGGTGCCGGAACCGACTTCCACCATGTGCGAGCATCCTTGTTGAGTTGGAAAGTTGCAAGACGCACCTTCTCTTGATCGGTGCATTGGATGACGTCAAATATACGATTCATCTCGTCAATCCAGTTCTCTGCTTCGTCCGGATTAGAAGAACCATAGAAACGCGGAGGGTTTAAAATCCAAAAATTGCGATGTAAGTCGCCAGCCCTTGCCCCTGCGCCACCTTGCGCCATGGTTTGTAATGCCTGAGTAAGGCCGGCAACCGTTTGTTGCATGCCATCCCAATCTATGCGATGATCCATTGCAATAATGAGATACCTGAGAGAAATATAACAACTTGTTATTTCTCTTGGAATTGGGAGAAAATAATCTTAAAGCTAATTAACTATCTTATCTCGGGCTCTACCAAATTCTCACATGGGTATGGAAATTCTTCCTTAGTTCATAGGTAGGCCTCCCTAAACCTTAGACTTATCCTATGACATGATTCTTCTCCCTAAGTCCAAAGACTTAGGCTCCGATACCAACTTAACTGTCACGTCCCGAGCCTTTATTACAGCAGAAGACTAGCTCGAGGAACGTGAACAGCCAGTATGGTAAGCCTCTTGCAAGCAAGAATGATCAGAGCGCCAGACAACCACACACAATAATAATGCAATTGCACAATATTACTCAAACTTCAGTTTATTTCATTAATAATCAAATCAAATACTCAATTACAATTGCTATTTCAACTTCCTTCATCATACTAGACTCAAGAAAATAGAAAATTACATAGACTCAATCTAAACAATATAGACTCTCCTAAGTCTTCACTCATTCTTCATTCACTCTCGGATCCGCTACTTGAATACTCCGAATCCGATCCCGACTCACTTCCATCTCCTGAAAAGATTGGAAATAGGTAATGAGCACACTTGGCCAGTAGGTATCTTCGCATCAACATGAAGGCACTATTAAAGTAATTAACATTTTAGCTCTAAAGAATAATGTAAAATCATGCGAAATGCAATAATCAAGCGAATAAACAAAGTACCAAAGATGATCGTTTAAGATATAATGAGAGCAAGTATGAACTAGCAAGAATGTAACAAGAATGGCCTTTCATGAACAAGAATGTACTAGCAAGTCACATACTCATCACCCAAACATCTTTTGCTTCTGAGCAAGTATTTGGTGAATTTCTGTGGAATATCACGTAACACGCAAGAAAGTCATGTCATAGTTGATTTCTGTGGACTTTCACATATTTATCGAGAAAGTACTCCCAGCGCAATGTGACGCCAGTAGCATCATACCCCATGGTTTACAGTATGTTTCTGACAATCAGCCGAGGGGACTAGCATAGAGCCCTTGAACACAATCAATGCTCGATCGCATCTTCAAGTATAAAGCAAGCTATTTCCACGTTTCAATAAAGTATGGCGAATAAAGTAACAAGTTCAATAAATTCATGACAATAGTAATCAATGAATGAATGCTTCAATGTAAGAGATCAAGAATGAGTTAAGACAATGTTATGCTCATGGAAATAATTCAACAGCATACCGGTACATTCGTTATCTTCATAATTTAAATTAAGTTTCTTTGGACAATATGACAGTCCTAGACCATCAAAAAATCCATCTAGGATCTTTAGAATATCAACCCTTGGGTCAAACCTCGGGTTAATGTACTCAAGAATTGTGACGGTCTAATACTGGGCCGTTAAATGATCATAATGGTCGAGTGTTGGGCCGTTAGAAAGGTTGAATCCAGAAGAAAATAGATATGCACTTATCAACATGATGGTCATATATTGGACCGTTATATGTGCCTGACGGTCGAATATAGATCCGTTACATTTCTAGAACCAGAAAACAATCGATAATGTTTCTAACAATTGAGCTTTCATGGTACAACCAACTCGGCGTCCTAGTGGGAATCCCAGGCTCGTGGAGAATTATGCAGGCTTTGAAATAAGATTTCCTACTCCATTGGAAGGAATATCCAATAGAGAGGTCCTCAAGTTCAAGAATATGTTCTATAGTGCAAAAGTGTGAACTAATGGTCATATACCGGGATATATGCCATGTACTTAAAGAATTGACTATATAGACAAGAGAGAGTGTGTATCAATATAAAATCATGATAAAACTCATCAATATCCTCTTTCTAAATTAAGGTTTAAATACAAAACTATAGTGCTTTGGATTGAAATTCTCATCTACTTGAAAATAACTCTAAAGTACCATAAATCATGCAATTTCTAACATGAATCAACACATGAACTTAAAATCATGAAAACATGTTAAGATCTAATTAACTAGGCTTATTTATAAGTAACCTGACTGGTTTCCATTCTGTCTCGGGTTGACAGAACACAGTTATCTGACGGTCTAACATGGGGGCGTTACCTTTCTGTGACGGTTTATCGTGGGGCCGTTACAATGTTGTAACGCTCCAGTTATGGTGCGTCAGAGACAACAAAGAAATTTTAAACACAACAGAGGGTGTGACGGCTTATCGTAAGGCCGTTACAATCACGTGACGGTCCTACTTTAATCCGTCAGAGCTTCTGCTGACAATAAAGATAAGGAATTATGTCCCATGCAAGAAGAATCAAAATAACTAACTATTCTAGCCATGATAACAAAGTAAAGGCCATCTAGATGCATAGGTAGTAATGAAATAACAAGAGATAACTTTTATCTTTAATTAGGGTTGAAGACATGCATGAATGTATATACTAATCCTAAAACATGGAATTCATGAAGTATAATGCATGAAATTCAAATAAACTAGAGGGCTTTTATCCCTAACAATGTGTTTTTTGCCGTTCATGAGATAACCTACCTCTTAACTGGGCTTTAAACTTCCAATTTGAGTCTTCAAGGGTCGTCCTAGTTCTTCTCTTCCTGTGATTTTTCAGCAACTTCACGCTGCCCTAACTCTCCAACCTCTTGACTTAAAGATGTGAAACTTGGAGGTTAGGAAGATGAAACTAAGAGGAACAAAAAGTTCTAAAGTATCTAACTCTAATTACCTCGTTTAGGCTCTCTAATTTTCTGATCTTCAGCACCCTGTTGCACAGTTTCTTGGGTTGGCGTGATGAAACCAGCAACTTTGGAAGATCCTAACTCCTTGGATACTCGACCTTCTAGTATGAAATTTTGAGAGTTGTCAGACCTTAGTATTAAAAACAAAAGGTTCCAAAGGACTTACCCGAGATTCTATCTCCTTACCTTGTTTCTTCACGAGCCAAAAGTAAGGGTCGCTCAGTTCAGAACTAAGTTCTATTTATAGGGTTTTGGCTAGGGTTCGAGGATTAGATCGATTCTAGAGTCTTTAGTTGGCCAGAACCTGATCCCTAAGAGTCCTTAGTAACCTTACACATTCTCCTAATTAGGTCTCTTGCAGATAGGATCCCAAAGATCCAATCTTTTTGCAAGTTCTTCAACTCATGGAACTATCAGAGCGTAACGGCCGTAGACTAGTGTGTTACAGTCATATAGCGGTCTCACGATAGACTGTTACATTCAACATGCACGGAAATTCAACATAAATCAAACACCTTTGTTATTTATCCATATTATTATCCATAAAAATAGTATTTATCCTCAAAATTCGTGAATAGGCTAATGAATATAGGCCAAACTTAATGAGCTTGGTCCTCTAACCTTTTAGGTCTTAATTAAATAGGCTAGGCTAATTATTTAACATTATTGAGTCTTATAACCCATTTATTAATGCAATAATCTGTTTATTAATCTATTTAGCCCTTATAAATTTCAGAAAATCCCATAAATAATCCAAAAACTATTTATATAAATTTTGGGGCACTACACGACTAGTGGAGGTTCACTTGACACAGAGACTTAAAACAGGGAACACCGAAGCACAGACAGGGTAAGCACGCACTTGTCGCACGTACTATGGAGCACATGCAGTATACAACTGCTACCAAACTCTGGAGAGTCAACTAGGCCGGCTGACAACGCTCCTTGAGTCACAAGACACGTGTCAAGATCGTCACACATCACAGCAACATGATGTCAATCAGCCTAGTCCCTAAGCCAAAATCATGGTAAAACACATTATGGAAGACGACACAAAATAGCCGGATCCATAACCGCAATAATAATAATGAGTCCTCGACCTCCGTGCCACACAATGGACTCACAATTCTGTATAACACTGAACACGGAACACGAGGGATCACGAAAAGCCCTCGACCCACATGGAACGTAAACTGAGGTAAGACACTATCTCCAAGTCCCTAAAACCATGTCTCGATCCTCACAAGATAGACGAGACACTCACGAGGTCACGTGTCAACCACTGGGTCACCACCGGGTTGATTAGAAACCATAATGATCCTCGAAATAACACAAAACACTACTCGGTATAATCGCACTCGTAGACACCCTATAACACGGTCACAGCCCTCATAGGATGTCCAAGACATCCAAGGAAGAATGGGCTAACCAAGGGGTCGAAGCCACAATAACCGAAAACCAACCCAAGACAAAGAACACTCCCAAGCAAATGGCGGTCTTACCCATGGCCGCTAATCCTCATTGGCAGTCTTATCAGGGCCGCTATTCGCAGGGTAACATAGACATAAAACGGTCTACTCAAGGCCGTTTCTAGGCTTTAGCATTCATGGCCAGACCACCATACCCAAACCACCTCGAAAATACAATAAGCCATCCTTTTGGCGGTCCTTTGCCTGACCGTCACTTCATAAGGCGCTCAGTCGCAAGGCCGTCATTAGGAATCGACTTAAAATAGTAAAACCAATTAACGGTCTACCTAGGACCGTTAATCAGGAATGGCGGTCACCCCAGGGCCGCCAAAGACCCCATGCGGTCAGGAGCTAGACCGCTAGGCCGAACCGACTTAAAACTAATTAACCGACTTAAAACGTTGAATAGCAGTCGCCCAAGGGCCGCTAAACAAGCCTTGCGGTCAGTCGCAAGATCGCTAAACCAAACCCACATTGGAACTCCGCCTAGCGGTCTCTAGAAGGCCGCTAAACACAAATAACGGTCTCTGGTAGGACTGCCAAACCGTTCTGGTGGGAAAATCGTGGGACTACCCAAAACCTGGTCTTTCCACGCCCCAATCGCATCTAAATGATGAGGAAACAACCCTAACGTCGATATCAACCTTCCACAAACCGGAAGGGATCAAACCATCCGCAAAACGACAAGAAACGGGCGATTCCCTTGAATCGACCCAAAATGACTCACATGGACAACTGGGCTCATACCGGCTCTGATTCTCAACCAAATGCTATAAAACTAGCGGGAAATGAGTCCCAACATGCCAGGGGTTCAAATGAAACCATTTAAACTACAAACCGTCACCTGGAACAATGAACACGGCTCACACCCCCCGAACATGCATTTCGCAAACAAGGTAAAACCCGCTCAAACTCACACCATTCAGCTCCGAATCGCGAGAGGATGCAGGAAAAGAGTAGGGTATCTGTCCCCCTACCTCCACCGAAGATCTCATGAGCCAAAAAGGCCAAACCACACCGAAAACCATAACACGAACCGCACGTCATCTTTGAATCAACCGAACGGGATCGCGCCATCACCAAGCTCAATTCTTCACACCATCACGCTCCACGACACCTCCACGGCATCTCCACGACATCCCCAGGCCTCCTCCATCTACAGCCGGAGCAGAGGGGGTGAAAAGAGAGAGAACGAAGAGAGAGAGGGTGAAACGGCGAGACAAGAGAGAGGAGACAGGTGAGGAAAATAAGAAGGAAAGAAAATAGGAAAATTAGCAATTTTTCTAAAATCTGATTTTTGGCACGAAATTCTATAAATTTAAAAAAATATGGAAAATAGACTTCACGATCCTCAAAACGAGCACAACGCACCTGTAGCGTCCCGGAGTCGCAAAACTCAACAGTTCACTCTCCACAAGGTTCGCAAGTTATATAAGGGGAAAATCAGTGTGGATCGTAAAACACGTTTCAGGACCCATGAAAGCACTCCGAAAGCTCTCCGATTCCGATCCGAAGAATCCAAGATATTACACAAGATGATAATGAAGGAATGATGGGAGGAAGATGGCAGCTAGTGCCTAGATTGGAGCCAAAGTCGGTCGGATGGTTGCATCTTTTGGTCGGCCGAAAGTCTTAAAAGGTTCAGAAATTGAAGATAGGTTAGCCAAAAGTGCAAGGATGCTAAGCAGCAGTTATAAAGTCATGCATATATCAGTCTACAACGTCAACGCTATTAAGGATGCGTCGATGCCAAAGAACATAAGGATGCAGAGATAGGTCGAAGCATCATTGCGATGTGTCGATGTAGCAGTACACACCGAAGCTGGCGTGGGGGAGAGTGTCCTAGCTGCTGGAGCTGTATCAAAAAGAGTGAGCAAGATCTGAGAAATGATAGAGTAAATTCACTTTGAAACAAGGTGAAACTTCCAGAAAAAAATATCAAGCCTCAAGATAAGTTTGGTCAACCAAACTGTTCACTTTGGTCAACCAAAATTACTAGAAGAGAGCTCAAGAGAACAAGCGTTCTGTTTGCCAGTAGAACGTTGATGTAGGATCACCATTGCATCGACGCAGTCATGTCCACTGAAGCGATTTCCAGAGTTCTGTATCGACGCAACAGAGCGGTGCACCAACGCATCAAGACCCAAACAAGCATTTGATTCATACCACGTCGAAGCAATAGAGAGCTGCCTCGACGCACCAAGTCAAAAGCCAACATTCGAAGCCTCTGGCCAAAGGTTCTATCTTCACACTGCATCGATGCTTCAGAAGACTGCATCGACGCACTTAGCTCGGAACCAACAATTGGAAGGCGACAACGTCGAAGCATCCAAGCGCTGCATTGATGCACCAAAGGCCATGCATTTCGAAGCCAACTGCTCAAGAGTCTCTTAGCTACACTGCCTCGATGCATTAAGTAGCTGCATCGATGCAACTTCTTTTAATTCTCAAAAATGTGAGAATCAAGTAGATCACGTGCCGGTGACCTGAAGCCTTTTGGCGCTCAATCTAATACACATGGCTAAGCTCTGGAAGGATAAAATGTGACAGAATATTCTTTGCCACCTGGACGAATGATTTATTTTGGCTATGGATCAGTTTTTCTTTTCTAAAAAAGGTGATTTCTCTACTATATATATGTGCCGATCAAAACCAGAGCGAGAAGCTGCATTCCCTGCGAACTCAAGAGAGAAAAGTTGCCTTCGTTGTGAAAATAGAGAGAGCGAAAGAGAAAGAAAGAGAGAAGAGAGAATTGAGAGAGCAAGAGCCATTCCAGAAAGATCAGTTCAAAAATGCAAAAATTCAGTGCAGCCGGAGCATCAACTGAAGATCTGCTAATGTCTTGACTGGTGGATCAAATCCAGAGTCAATCTGCTCCTAGGAGCTACATCTTGTTTGTGTTTTTGTTTTGATTTTTGTCTATTCTTTTCTTATTTTTCTTCTTGATTCCGATACTCTATTTAGAGGTCGGGGAAGCTATGTTTAGCTTGTGGTTCCCTCTGAGTCTATCAGAGGAAGGGAGATTTGATCTTAGGGGTTCCCTCTGTGTTTCAGAGGAAGAGAGGACTGGTCCTCTGGTTGTGGGTAACTGGGTGTTGCTCACGTTTTTCCTTCTGAGTCTATCATAAGAAGGGAGGAGTGTGTTCCTCCGAGTCAAGCTATGGTATCAGCTAGTGTTGTAGACTATGTCTGCGGTCTTGCTTTTGCATGGGGAAGCCTCACTCGGTTTGAGTGAGGGGTGGACGTAGATCTGTGTGTAGCAGATCGAACCACCTAAAAAATCTCTGTCCATCGTGGTTTGCTTTGCGCATATATCCTTATCTTCTACCCCCCTTCGCGGGTTAGTGTATGAGTTGTTGCGGTATTGTAGTTCCACTATACTCCAAGTGCTGGAGAGTACTGGTTCTGAATGATCTGAGTGCATCTAGGACTCTATCTTGTTTATGTTTCATTCATTCAACATTGATATCTTCATCACATGCTAAGTGCTCGAGTCCAGTTCTGTGAGAACTGCTCCCAATAACTGCTCAATTAAGATATGTTCTAATATGTCGTTACATGCTAAGTGTTCAATGTTTGATTCAGTGTGAATCAAACAGATGAATGGTATTTGAATTTAGCTCAATATCTGACAAGTTTAACCATCATCTGTTAAGTGTTTGATATACGATTTGCATGAACCTGTGAATGCTAAGTTTGATCTTAGTTGACTTGGACTTTATTTAATCTCTACATTTGTTGTAAGCTAAGTTCAACGAAAAGGAATCAGTAGTAGCAGTTTCTTTTAAGGTTAAACTCGGTTTGAATTTTAATTGAGTAAAGTTTTTGTAGGGGATCTATTCACCCCCCCTCTAGATCCCACTTTGCTCCCTAACACCCCTCATCTTTGCAGCCTGAGTCCAGTTGGGGGAAAACCAGCTAGAGGACCTAATTTAGCATGGTCTGTGTGTGCACACATGGTTGGGGGCAGAGGACTAACGCCGATGGGCGTGACCCCAACTAGTCTTTGTGTTGTTGTGACTCCACCTCACTCTCTGGGAGAGGCAGGGAGGCGTGTGCGTAGTGGGTGGTGTAAGGCATCCAAGACGCATCCGACCCAGTCCCTTGCCTCACTCTCTGGGAGAGATAGCTAGGTTATGGAGAGATGGCGTGGTGTAAGACATCAATGGGCGCATCCGACTGGTGCTAGTGGGAGAGTATTTCAGTCACCCGTGGGTTTAGTTCCCGACCGTGAGCCGTGGTTCTTCGGAGTACGGGTAGTGTGTTCTGACCGGGTGACTTTAGTGTGACTTCTCGCCTGTGAGGCCAAGGTTTCTCGACAGCGTGGTTAGGGTTCTTCCGGTAGCTTGTGTTGTGTCCCTGTAGTTTTGAAGATGACAAATATTATGTCTCATTATATATATATATATATATATATATATTGATGATATAAACTTGATGCATTTATTGTTCATCTCATCATCTATATAGTAGTATGAAATATGTCAGAACAGGTTCCAAAAATAAATCAAAAAGTCATGAAAAGAAAGTTAACACAGGTCAACACCACTGGTCAATATTGTGAGTCAACTCCTTGATAGGTAAGGTCAATGCACAGTCAGATCAGGTAATGTTATGCCTAAGCTCAGGTCTGTGCATATGTTAATCTTTGTGTAGATAGGTCGGTGCATGTGTTCAATTCATTATACTAAGGTCGATGCACATATGTCCTAGCCATTCACACAAGTCAGTGCACATTACTGTTGATGCACATAGGTCAGTGCACATACACAATGTCCTGACACATAAGTCAGTGCACATCAATGCTCTTGCACATGTATGTCGGTGCACATGCATACGCCTTGCATATATAGGTCGATAGTTTTGGCTGTTATGTACTAAGGTCGATGCTAGCATGGTACGGTGTGCATATGAGGTCAGTGCTAGGTCAAGTCTCATGTGTTAAGGTCGGTGCAAGTATGAAGTAGTCTAGGCATAAGGTCGATGCTAGTTGTCACGTTTGCATATTAGGTCGATGCTAGTTTTCTGCTCGTGCATAAGGTCGATGCTACCTTGCATTGTCTTGTGTACAAGGTCGATACTAGTAGGCAACACTTCATACTTAGGTTGATGCTAGCTGATGTTGTCTCATGTATTAGAGTCTATGCTAGCTGGATGTGTCCTATATAATAAGGTCGATGCTAGTAGCATTCTCAGTGTGTTAAAGTCACATACACATATGAAACCTGAAGCATGAAGTCAGTGCATATCATCAAACAGCTAACACTCATGACTGTTTCATTGCCAGGTCAGTCATATGTTCGAGCATCTACTGAGTAACCTGCGAACTTACCTCACATGGAATTAAAGTACCAGGTTAATGGCACGTGATCCAAGTCAAGGAGCGGACCAGATGATCCTACCACATGGACTGCTACAGTACCACGATTCTGACACGCGGAACCTCGAAGGATCAAATTTGCGTGAAAGTTTGGGCGGTAAACGTGGTATCCACGCGCCCATCGTCTGCTGCTTATAAAAGAGGATCAAAAGGCTGGGAGAAAAAATATAGAAGAGAAGAAATATATATAGAAGAGAAGAAGAAGATGATGAAAAAGAAAAGTAGAAACGTTGAAGATAGCAGTGCGGCAGAGGGTAGAGAAGAAGAGAGCAGTGGAGAAGTGCGAAGAGAGACCCAGCATGATCAAAGAGAGAAATAGAGATCTGAGAGAGTCGAGAAGAAAAATCAGAGTACCATAATTGGGTCTGAGAGGAAGAAGAAGAAGAGGAGTTAGAGAGCCAAAAAGAGCGAGCGAAGCTGTGATTGTGAGCAGAATGGAAAGGGAGAGATCGAAGAAAAAGCATTGAGAAAGATCTTGAAGATCTTTGAAGATCGGTTATATCTGTGCCCCCTGGATCAGATCCAAGGCACAGTGCTCCTGCGTGAGCAATATTATTTTACGTTTAGTTCTAGCTTTCCGATGCTGTAGTTTTCATTTCTTGTTTTCATTTAAACTCTTGTTCTAAGCAGTGTATCAGCGGTTGGCAAGCTGTGAGGCCCAGCGGACGCAAGCTGTGTTGCGCAGCGGTTGGCAAGCTGTGAGGCCCAGTGGATTCAAGCTGTTAGGCAGCAGTAATCCACACTCGGGTTTAAGTGTGGGGTGGATGTTGTTGACACCCATTTTTTGCCTATGAGTTGAGTCATTCCTCTTACCGTCATTTGTTGATGCCTCGAGTTGTCCATTACTCATTGGACTATTTTTAGGCATATATTTGGGGCTTGTTTTATGGGTATATCCCTCCCTGGCTAAGTCTGCTCTTGGATTTGGGCTTAATGGGCCTTGATTTCGCCTTGGTTTTGGGTTAAATGGGCTCATTTATCCCATTTTATAGATTTCAAACGTCCAGGCTGTACGCGGTCTACCGATGGCCCGTGCAGTGATTTAGGCGGTCTTCTTAGAACCGTTTACTGATTCATTGGATATTTATTTGATTTTCTAGATTTCCACCGATAAGCCTTTGCACTGTCTAAGTTTAACCATTTAATACCATTGAACGGCGTGTCGTTAGACCGTCCAGCTCCTAGAGTCCTACACCGGTGAATTTTCCATATAATTATCTATTTATCACCGGCATGTGTACACGACCTAGCATTGGACCGTTCCAGTCATTGAGTGGTCTAGCATTAGACCGTTTTATCCTAAAGAGTCCAGTGCCGTGATAACCGGTCAGTTCGATGGGATAATTGGATAATTTATTTATTTACCACCGGCAGCAGTAAACGGTCTAGCAATGGACCGCCTACATTGCTGGGTGGCCCATCGAGTGACCGTGTATATGCTCGAGATCTATGGATTATTTGGCATTTTCTCCCTCTATCCGTGGCTAAACCCCTAACCTCTCACATCCATTTCTCCGCGGTTTCTCAACCAAATGGGGTGCCGTTTGATTTGGGTGAGAGATTAGATTATTATCTACATATTTTATTTTGTAATCTTGGATTAATATCCACTGGAAAACCCTAATTCGAAGTTGTACTTTTAGGCTCTATAAATAGAACCCTTAGTCCAAGCTTGAAGAGGGGGAGATCCAACGTCAACGTCGAAGCTCTGCCAAATTTTTGAGCAAGCTGTAGCCAAGGAGGGAGGTTTTCTACATCCTCTTAAGCCTCCGGTTCAGGGAGTGGTCATTGTTTGGTGTTCTAGTCTAGGCTTTTAGTGCTCTTTTCATCCATTGCATACTTCTTTTCATCATCTTTTTCTTCCCATGTTTTGCACTATTTCACATCATTTTCACACCCTCCTATCTTTTCCATGCCCTATAGGGGTTTTAAAAACCACCCCAAGTATCACCCATTCCATGTTATTATGTTGATTTTCGTTCCTTTTCTATAGTTGCTACACATTCCAGGGCAAATTTGGGTTTTATTTCTTTGTTCTCTACATTGTTTTGCAGGTCAGCATCAGCACAGCGCGAGGCCCATCCCCTCTGGCTGGCCAGAAGGGGTGGAGGATCAAGTCCTACAACTTGAAGTCTGACGGTTTTGAACGGTCTTCTTCCATCCGTCTGCAGATCAGAGCGGTCCTCCACGAACAGTCCCGATCCTGTGAGCGGCCGTCTGCGAACCGTTCTGAAGCCAGTCCAGTCATCGTCCTGCTTCCATCTCCAGTGCTGTAAGCCGTCTATCGAGCGGCCGTTCTATACCTTGAGTGGTTCTTTTTGAACCGTGTACAATTATAGCGCTGCATTTTAGGCGAGTGTCTTCTCCCTTTCCAAGGTACGTAGTACTCTTCGGTACCCGTGTCTTGGTGGCGATCACGATCACACACACACACCTCTCCACTCTTTCTTCCCTTCATTTTTGCTTGGCTTTATATCTTGATCTAGGAAGGTAAAAAAAAGGAAACAAAGAAAGAGAAAGATAGGGGGGAACATGTCAACACCCCATTTTTTGGCGATCACAGTGCGAGACCTAGTGCCCATCGTGCTATTATTTTGTTGATCTGTGTTTTTTGTGCTTGGTTATGGTTTTTCTAAGTGCTTTCAGGTTGCTATCTCGTCCACCCCGTGCTGCTGGTTCTCGGAGTTGTACGCGGTTCTTTCAGGACCACCCACGTCTCCCCGCGGTCGGGCGATAGGCCGTTCAGTCCCGGTCTCAGCAGTCCTCTCCGGACCGTCCACTCATTCCCACGGTCTGTCCGAAGGCCATTCACATTTGCTGGCTCAGGTACGTTACTCTCCTTTGTACATTTGTGGGTTTACTGATTCTTTGCGGTCTGTCTAGGACCGTTCTGTAGCTTGCACGGTCGTTCGGTAGACCGTCCAGTCAGGTACGCTTCTGCTCAGCCTCAGTGCGTTTCAGTTCTCTGTGTTTTAGTTCTTTTCACTACTCTATGTCATTATACGGTCCTGCCCTGGGCCGTTTACATCCCTGAGCAGTCTCCCATCAGACCGTTTTTGTGTGCTACAGTGCACCCGAGATTAGCATTTTGATTGTCCTTCCATATTAATCCATATTTTTTTGGGTGCTATTTTGATCTCCCCTGGCAATCATTTCATTTTTGCATGATTATTGTTATACTTGCTATAGTTGGTCGATCATTGTTTGTTAGATTTAGGCTAGAATTTGCATGCACTCCGGTGCGCATACGATTCATTCATATTTTCATATTAGTTGCATTCATATCTTGGTAGGGGATCCTCTCATCTCCATATTCCTTGGAGCCGACTAGGTGACCTTACTCGGGACCTCCGTAAACCCCCGTGAGCCGTGGATTCCCACACGGACGCCGGACAGGTTGTACCTTACCACACCAGTCTAGGATTGCATTCGTGAGAGAGAGAGTCCCTTTAGAGTCAACCAAGTTCCCATTCCACCCTTGTTAGGCACCTTTGTGGTCGTGAGAATTCTCATTTTAATTAATCCACTCAGGCTCTAAAAGGGAGAAGTTCTAAAATTTGCAGTGCATCATTTGAACTTGCTTGATCAACTGATTGCCTCTTCCCTCCTCTCTTTCTGTGTGCATTTGATTGCTAGTTTGGTTGTTTAGAAACTCATTAGGTGTTGCTCTTCTCCGGGTTAGAGTCCCTGTTGCATGTGGAGCTGCTTCACACCCTCAGGATCTTCTCCTAGGGGCAGCTCTCATTTCTTCTCCTACTTTAATCCTTTGTTTGATTCCTCATCCACCATGACTTCCTACAATTTCTCCCATTCCCATGAGGACTCTATCCCTCAGGGACTTCTGGAGGACCCACCTAGGGTCGCGCACGTGCAGGGAAGAGATAAGACCGCCCCTCCTCTTCCGACCATTGTTGTTGAGGGTGCTCAACCCTCCCTTTCTGATTCCTCCTCTCAGAACTCGGCCAATCAAATCCTTCATATGATGGCCCAGTTAGATCCCACCCAGCTCAATCTCCTTCGTCAAGCTCTGCAGGGGTCGGATGCCCCGTCTTTAATTCCTTCTCACGGCGTGTCTGCTGCCACCACTTCGTCCCCGATTGTTGGGTTAGGGGCTGCATCTGCGGCACTGATTGATCTCACCCATGTCCATCCTCGGACCCTCCGATTTCCCAGCATGGAGGTGGGACAAGCCTCTACCTCAGCCCACCAGTCTCTTGACAAGGGGAAGACCCAGGTCCTCTTGAGTTCTTATTCTGATCCTTATACCATTGTCTCTCCAGCGCCGCAGGCCCTTGGGGCCCCGGCTAATTTTATTCGTCTTCAACCAGGGGCCGCCCAGCTGGCTCATGCGGATATGGGCTATTCCTTGGCCCATTATCCATCTTATGGGCTTCCTCCTCCGTCAGTCTACCCATCAGTTCCGTATACTGGTTCTGTTCTCCCTGCTGTGTCTCCTCCTTCCAGGGAACAGGAACTTCTCGATAAGTGGGCTACCATGCAGCAGCAAATTGACCTCCTCCATAAGCGGCTCGGCCCACAGTCCCTTGATGACATCCCAGTTCTCAATTTCGTGATATTCGCTTCCCTCCCTAGTCGGAGCTCCCTACATACCGTAAGTACGACGGGAATGGCAACCCGTTCATTCACATAAGGGAGTTTCTATATGAATCGGCGCAGTTTTTGGGAATGAGATTTTTTTATTAAAAATATTTTATTATGTATTGATTATTGATTTGGTTTATTTATTAAAGGTTTATTTACGTAGGACGTGCCAGTCACTGAGTGATGAGTTTATTATGTGCACCGTCTGACTAATCAGACTATTATAGGTGATCGTGTCGGGACCCAAAATCCACCGTACCATAAAGGCTACAACGTTAATTACATCTCTCCAGAAGAGAGAAAACCCTTGATTAATCGCTAAAATAAAGAGGCTATGGGGCTCGTAGAATATGTACAAGATGTGATTGCATGCAAGCAGACAATATGACAGTATTTATTTATTTAAGCCGGCTCCCAGTACAGGGCGGAGAACTTAGGTCCGAGGACCATCATCACGCAGAGTGAAAGCTACCCGGCTTTTTGCTAATCACCATTTGATATACCGGAGAGTCAGATCATGCAGACATACAGAATAGTAGCATTTAATATTATTGCTTATCGTATGTTTGATCATTTATTAGTGATTTCGGGAGAGGTCTCGGCAACGCCTCCCCCCTCAATTTTTTATGATGATTTATTAATTTTCATGATTTATTGAATTTTTATTATGATTTATTAATTTTATGATGTATTAAATTTTTATTATGATTTATTAATTTTCATGATGACTTATTAATTTTCACGATTTATTAAATTTTTATTATGATTTATTAATTTTTATGATGATTTATTAATTTTCATGATTTATTGAATTTTTTTGATGGTTTATTGATTTTCATGATTTATTTAATTTTTTATTATGATTTATTAATTTTATGATGATTTATTAATTTTCATAATTTATTGAATTTTTATTATGATTTATTAATTTTTATGATGATTTATTAAATTTTTTATGATGATTTATTGATTTTCATGATTTATTTAATTTCTATTATGATTTATTAATTTTTATGATGACTTATTTCTCTCATGACGATTTATTGTCACGTTTCTTCTTTTTCTCCCTTTTTTTATCTTTCGCCCTTTTATTATTATGAAGTCAGTGCACATGAGCTTAATTCACGTATAGGTGTAATCAGCCTAAAACGGCGCGGTGTTGAAGTGAGCTTAAAACGGCGTGGTGGTCACCTAGGGCCAAAAACGGCGCGGTGGTCACTTGGGGTCAAAAACGGCGCGATGGTCACTTGGGTCAAAAACGGCGCGGGATGCATATGGGGTCTAAAACGGCGTGCTCCCAAAGGGGTGAAAACGGCGCGCACATGAATGGTTAATCCGACGGGCTAAGGGCGCGTCGGTTTAGGGCCCATGGAGTCGCGGGGGGTACCGCGCCGAAAAATGGCTCGCCGGTTTAGGGGCACGCCGTATTAGGGCAGGTTTGATGATTTTGGGCTTTATGAGAAGCCAAATGATTTCTTTGAAACTTTGATGTTAATTGTGAGGGCAAATGAGTTAATTTAGGTCCCAATTACCCTGCATACATGGTAAATCCAGACTTATGCGAGGTTCCTACTCGAGCATAGTCCAAAGTAGACTTATAGTTGAAAATTCATCCAATTCAGACTAAGTGTTGAGTCAAAAATTGGGCAGCACCTCCCCATGCCCAGAGGGTTGCGGGGGTGAAGTGGAGACAATCTCACAAGATTGGGGTACGCTCCGTAAAGCCGAGAATGCCAAACGGTGACCTGCAGACTTCAATAGAGGGAAAGGACCCCGAGGGCTAGCCTGCTAGGGGCATCCATACTCTATGAGTCAAAATATCATCAAGGGACGGCTGAGATGAGAAGGTACCTCGAGGGCCAGCCTACGAGAGGTTACCTTCCCACAGCCACCATCACTCCCGTGGGAGTGTGGGTTTAATGTCGGGCTAAGGCCCTATTGTTGTTCACCTTATGGTACATAGGGTTCATATCATCAAGGGATATGACCCTATGGTCTGACAGTGATTGAAAACACTGATGGGGAATGTTCCCCTCCCCGGGCAGTACGTTCGTCAAAGGAACGAATCATCAAATGCGATTATACACAGAATGCACTCAATCTATGAGTGGACAACAAATGATCATATGCATATATATGCATCGAGGAACATGGCTAACAGAGAAGTTGACAGGCTAGACTGAAGATCCGGAGATTAACAAGAAGAATGAGACTCTGGAGGGGGCAAATAGTCAAACAGTTCAGCAGCTTCTGCAGTACGGACAACTACGGCACACAGATTTCAGAGAGGGCTCCTTCTCCCAGCCCAGAATCACGAACAGGGAGGTATCGAAGAGTCACCTCTGGGGCCGAAGGAGAATGCATTTGTATGCACGCCTCCGTCCCGGAGAGAACATATGGACATAGTGTCCATTCATTATAATCTATTCGATGAAAGAACCCCGAGGAGGGGATTATTGATGTTGCCCCGAGAAACGATGGGGTGTGTTCAGTGGAAAAACTAGAAGACCACACACGAAATACAAAGGAAATGCAATGCAATCAGATAAGAAAGGAAGCCCCAAAATGCATCTATTCATTCATTCAACCCACAGGGGAAACTGATGTGAGACCACCTATGGACCTATATTGCAAGCAATCAAATTGAGCAGCGGACTCACATTAGTGAACACGATCGCGAAGCACACACTAGTGCCCGTAGGCGACTTAGCGATGACGGAAGGGTCCGAGTCGGGACCTGGATACTCCAATGGTTGGCTAGCATATGGAGGACCCCAAATGGGCCAGGGATGCCCAATTCACGGGCGGCTGGTACGCCAAGGGCGTGGGTTAAGTGGTCGCTCTCACAACTCGCCCCGCGGTGGTCACTCAATTTGATGGCAATTTAAGACCGGACACTCTCTCACCACCGACGGAGCAACTAAAAGCAATACTAAACTAAGCAATTAAATCTTAGCAATGAAAGGTGTTCAGGAGCTCACCTGATCAGTGTGAATACGCCGATCCCGGCCGGAGACGATGTCGAGCAGGGAGGCGTGGGCACGCACCCGCACGCCGCGTCGATGATGCTTCAAACCTGCGACTTAATAATTACATGAACTACACCCCATGCAAGGGGGGGATCTCGGGGTGGGGATTATGAGATTACAACCAATACTACCTCCACACAGGGAGGGGCCTTCAGCTAGCCAAGTGGGGTGGGGAAAAACCGAGCTAAACGCAAAGAACGGAAGTCGGTGCCGAATCTGCCACCCTCTGCGCTTCTGGACAGACACTTGCTTATCTGGACGCTGTGATCACTCTGAATTTTTGTTGAGGATGAAACTAGTGGAAAATTCTTTGTGATTTGATCAGGATGAAGCCAAAATTTTACTGATTTCCCTGATCGCCGGCGCTGGTCGGGGCAGAGACACGAACAGGAGCTCAGGTCACTGGTCCAGACTATCACAGTACTTAAGTAGCTGGAAGACGATGGTGCCACGGGCGCTCTGATGATTAAATTCAAGTGTAGCTGGTACCGATGGATTCGCTGTTGAGTCCTCTTCAAAACGCAAGCAACGGGGATGCCAGATGATGTCGGAGTGGACCGGTAGAACTCGAACAAGGAGGGGAGGTCGGAGCAGACTGACAAGAAACAGAACCAGGCACCAGGAGGAAGAAATTGATAACTCTTGATTCCGGATGCCAATTGGAGTTCCTCTTATTGATCCTCGAAGTCAACAGGTCTAGGAAGAAGTTTGTAGAAGAACTCTCGCCCAGATTCACGCTATAATTACTGTGGAAGAGCTTCCACTCAAGTTCTGGTCCTCTGCCTGAGAAGTCTTGCGCAGTCGTAGTAGATCGTCTCCTCCGAAGAGCTCCGACCTTGGAAGCCGGCGGGACCACCACCGTTGGAAAGCAAACTTGAAGACGATTCCAGCAATATAAAACTTGCCACCAGGTTCGATGAGGAGACAATGGGACAGCCTCTGCAACCAACAGCTTCTTTGCTGCCTCTAAATAGTGAACTGCAGGTTGATGATGATGGGGGAAATGGGGTATATGGAAGGGGAGATGGGGTGAATAGGTGAGGGAGTGACCCCTAGTTGTGAGGGGGTCTGTGAGGGGGTGTTCTAAGGTGTGGGAGAGGGAGAATGGGGTCTGGAATGGGGTGTTTACAGTTGGTGAGAGAGGAGCTGCGAATTTGGGCTTGGAGGGAGAAGGGGGAAGGTGAGGGGGGCACAAATGGGTAGAGGGAATGTGAGTTTGAATTTCCCTTAATGTGGGGTGATCAATGGTGGTCTTGGGGATGGGAAGGGGTGCCTTGGGACGGTGTAGTGATGCTTGGGGAAGGGAAATGGGTAGTTGGGGGTTAGAGGGTGGGGTGTGGATTGGTGGAGGGTCTCTTGGGACTAGGGGGAAGTAATGATGGCTTGTGGGAAGTTGTAGAGGATTTAATGGAGGTAGGTGGGAGGGTGGAGGTGGTTGGGAGGGGAAGAGAGAGAGTAGGGGGCACCCTTCTCCTTAGAGAGAGAGAGAGAAGAGAGAGAGAAGAGAGAGGAGAGGGGAATCCACCCCTTAGAGAGAGAGAGAGAAGTTTGGAGAATCCACTCCAATAAGACACTAGAACTCACTTGATTTAAATTGATCATAAAAGGTTGTTACATGTGAGAGGAGTGGGGGCCTATTTATAGACTCCATACTTTTCATATGACCATAGTGACCCTAACAAACTAACTAATGACCAAGTAGTCCAAAGGAGGGGCGCCCCTGGGCCTAGCCCATTAGTTGGGCCCATTAGCCTATCAAACCAACCATATGACAACTAACTTAGAAAAATGACTCACTAACCTAGGTACATGACTCAAATAAAGGGAAAATTACATAGTTTATGACTCAAAGAAAATATGAAAATTATATGACTAGACTCAGAAACACATGACTAACACAATGGCGCTTGCCGATGAACAATCAGAGCCCATAAAAATGTGGAGGGGCAAGGGATGCCCCCATCATACACCCGGGGTGGGGAAAACTCGACCCCGTCGAGTATGGATCCACCAGGGAAGTAGTACACCAAAATGCAGCTCCGGGCGAACCATGATCTCCAAACTCAACCCGCGTCCATAGCCGGGAAATGGCGCTTCAGCTTTTCAAAGTGGCTCGGACACACTCTCATGCTGGCGATGAGATCTTGCTTGCCTAGTACTGCCGCTGTGTGCTCACGTCAGGCTCTCAGGCTAATTTATGATGGCACTCCGAGGGTGTCTCTCGCAAGGATAAGTGTAAGCTCAAGGTACTCACTAGGATCCACCGCGGTGCCCTTAGAGGGTACCGGATCCGCTACGTGGGAAGTGGGGTGAATCCCAAAACCCATAGGTAAGTCCAACCCATAAGCCGGGTCGCCAAAGCCACTCGAAACTTGGCAAGGTCCAAGTCCTCGTGCCCTCAAATTGGAGGTGACCCTATGGTAGAGCCACTCCAAAGTCATCATCGCCAAGTTGCCAACTTGGAATTTCAAGTGGCGCTCACGAGTTTTTGCCCGCTTCTTGTGAATCTCACCGCTTGTTGCTTGATACTTGCTTAGATGCCTATGCCATGCACAATGATGCGGTGGGTGTGTGAAAATGTGTTTGGATAAAGGTGGACCAGGACATCCATAGATGGACCTATAATGCCATTATGTCATATGGATATTGATGAGCCTTGGTGGGCCAGGGCAATCAAATATGGCACTATAATGCATGGACTTCCTAACAAAGGTTGGAGGGCCGGGACATCCATAGGTGATTCGGTCATGCATGGAGGGGACAAATGTCGGGGGACCCGGATATCCAAGAATGCACCTATCATGCTTAAGACTCATGATGAATGAAGGAGGGCCATTATATCCGAATATAGACCATTCATGTTTCCTACTTCACATGTGGGTGATATGAATAAATGGACCCGACTTTCTATTCATGCCAAGTGGTGGGTTGTGCCAAGACTTATGCACTCCTATCCTAGAGATGACCTCCATGTGCATGGGTGTGGGGTGGCCCTTGAGCTTCCATGTGAAAGGGTCGAAAGGATCTAGGAAGGTGGGCATTATGGAGTGGGGCTCTTCCTTGCTTCCTAGGCATATGTTGCCTGCGGCGATGGTTCCCTTTGTGTGGCCCGGGTCTTGGAAGAGGTGAACTTGATCCCACATGGTTGGTTGGGGTAGGGAAATGTGAGTTGTGGGTAAGGTGGGTGGGTCACATGGGTAACTAGGCTCCCATTGGAAGGGATCAAAGGGGTCATGAACTGGGTTTCCTAGAGGAAGAAACTCTATGTCCACATGGTCTACGCACGGTGGGTCATCCTCCCTCAAGGTAATTGGACCAAGGTTGTTAGTGGGCCAGTCAATCAAGGTACTTGGGATCTTAATGGAAGTGGAGTGGACCATGATGGGTTCTTCATCCATAGGGAGAATGAGAAGGAGGTCACTAGTGTAGCAACCAATGGTGAAGACCGAGGTGATAGAACCATCACATGGGTGGATGAGACTAAGGCTTCTTGGGTGGGCCGTTCCTAAGGTCACTAAGCAAGTCAACTTTAGTTGCCATTCTAAACCCTTGAGGAGATCATCCCAACCCTCTACCTCGTAGTAGGATTGGATTGTGGTGTGAAAGGATGGGAGGGCAACAATTTAGGATTGATGTGTAACACCCGAATTCATCCGAAAGATAGTTAAATATCTTATAGTTATTCTATATGAATTTTATGTTACCTTAATTAAAGTCTAATACCTTGAACGGTATTGTTTAACGAACCTTATTAAGTAAATTAAATAGCTATCTCACTTTAATAATGTATAACTTTTCATAGGAATATCAAAATATGATCAATATTAGGTCCGTTGGATAGAGAATTCAAAAATCTACAAGTTTCATGTTGAACACTTTTTCAAATTTTGACGTTTGGTAGGTCAAATATATGATAGCATGAATTAGTTCCTTAAACTCTTGTTATTGATAAACATTTAGTGGGTTTTTACATAAAAATCCATCCAAATTCAAAAAAAAATAATAACTCACTTTTTTTTCTCCCTCACGTAACCCCCCCCTCCAACCTTATCCCCCTCCCCCTCCTCATCCTTATCCCCTCCCCTCCTCCTTATCTCCTCCTTCTCCCTCTTATCTCCTCTTTCCCTCCCCCTATATATACCCCCCTCTCCCCCTCTTTCCCTTCCACTCCAACACCCCCCTCTCCCCCTCCAACTCTCTCTCTCTCTCTCTCTCTCTCTCTCTCTCTCTCTCACACACACACACACACACTCTCTCTCTCCCATCTCAATCTCTCTCTTAAATATTTTTATTTTCTCTTTTTTATTATCTCTCTCTCTCTTTTCTCGCTCTACTTTCTCTCTCTACACCCTCTTTATTTTCTCTCTATAATCTCTTTATTTTCTCTCTTTCTATCTACTTTCTCTCTTATTCTCTCTACTCTCTACTTTCTCTCTCTACTTTCTCTCTCTAAATTCTCTCTCTATTTTTTCTCCCTAGTTTTTCTCTTTAAATATCTCTCACTACTTCTTTCTCTACTCTCTCTTTCTCTCTCTCTACTTTCTCTCTCTAACTTTCTTTCTCTAAATTTCTCTCTATTTTCTCTCTCTAGTTTCTCTCTCTACCTTCTCTCTAGTTTCTCTCTCTATCTTCTCTCTAGTTTCTCTCTCTACTTCTCTCTACCCTCTCCACTTTCTCTCTCTACTTTCTCTCTCCATTCTCTCTAAATTTCTCTCTCACTACCATTCTCTTATTAATAAACGGAGAAGATAATACAGTATTAGAATAATTAGAGGTTTGAGAAGTAACATTAGAAGTAGAGTTGTAATCCTTGAGCCTCAGACTATGGCAGCAGCTTTGAGGACTGCTTTTATTGCAGAAACTGAGTATGAGGAATTCTTAGTGGAAAGACAAAGGGATAATGCAAAAAGGGGTAATCTTGGTTCAATTGTGAGGAAAGATAAGAAGCTAAAGATGACTTTTTCAGAGAGAGTTCAACCAGTTAGGAGAGATAATATGCCAGCTTGTCAACAGTGCGGGATGCAGCATAGAGGTAATGAATGTTGACGGGCTGCAGGTAAATGTTTTTCATGTGGTCAGATAGGGCATATGATAAGGGATTGTCCCACAAGGCCAAGACAAGATCAGCAACCACAACAGCAGCGGAGAGTTCAAGCCAGAGTATATGCACTAACAAGGGAAGACACCCGAGATGCCAATGCAGTAGCTGAAGGTACTCTTCTTATCGATGATATGCATACAAAAGTTTTATTTGATCCGGGTGCTACACATTCCTTTATTTCTCTGAGATTTGCTGAATTATTGAAAGATAAATAAATTGTGAACACTGATGAGATGTCCATTAACACACCAACTGGGGAGATAGCTAGAACGACTTCTGTTATTCCTAGCATTGATGTGGTGATTCAGGGGAGGATTATGCCAGCATATGTATATCTGCTGGAAATGACTGATTTTGATGTCATCTTGGGAATGGATTGGTTAGATACAAATTTTACCCTTCTAGATTGTCATGGAAAGAAAGTAATTTTTCAAAAACCTGGGAGCAGACATTTCACTATCAATGTCCGAGGCACCGTTCTAGTAAAACACTAGTTTCAGCACTTAAAGCTTTGAAATTGCTTAGAAGTGGATGTCAAGGTTATTTGGCTAGTATAGTGGCTATTCCTCCTAATGAAAATAAGAAAACCACCTCAGATATTGATGTTGTCAGGGAATTTCCCGATGTGTTTCCTGATGAACTTCCGGGTTTGTCACCATACCGAGAGGTGGAGTTCACTATTGAACTCTCACCGGGTACTTTACCCATTTCCATTCCTCCCTATAGAATGGCACCAGCCGAATTGGCAGAGTTGAAGAAACAATTGCAAGAACTACTAGATAAGGGGTTTATTCGACCAAGTGTATCCCCTTGGGACGCACCTGTTCTGTTTGTTAGAAAGAAAGATGGGTCGCTTAGACTATGCATTGACTATAGGAAGTTGAATCAAGTGACCATTAAGAATAAGTACCCTTTGTCAAGGATTGATGATTTATTTGATCAGCTACGAACTGTCACAGTATTTTCAAAGATTGATCTCAGATCTGGATACCATCAACTAAGGATAAGAGAGGAAGATATCTCAAAAACTGCTTTCAGAACACGATATGGGCATTATGAATTTTTGGTTATGCCATTTGGGTTAACTAATGCACCAGCAGCATTTATGGATTTGATGAACATAGTTTTTCAACCATATCTAGATACATTTGTAGTGGTGTTTATTGATGATGTGTTGATCTATTCTCCTACTGTTGAAATTCATCAAGAACATTTGAGAATTGTGTTGGAAACTTTAAGGAAACATCAACTCTATGTAAAATTCAGTAAATGTGAATTCTGGTTGGATAAGGTTCAATTCTTAGGGCATATCATTTCTAGTGATGGAGTGTCTGTTGATCCAGCTAAGGTTGAGGGAGTTTTACATTGGGAAAGGCCGAAGAATGTTAGTGAGATTAGGAGCTTTTTGGGTCTTGCCGGCTACTATCGCCGGTTTATTGAAGGTTTTTCTTCTATTGCAGCTCCTATGACCAAATTGACTAGGAAAGGAGTTCCTTTTGAATGCTCAGATAAATGTGAATTGGGTTGAAAGAATTAAAAACAAGGTTAACTACAGCCCCAGTGCTTACTTTACCTTGTGGGTCAGGAGAATTTGTGATATATACAGATGCCTCTAGAAAAGGACTAGGATGTGTCCTGATGCAGAATGGCAAAGTAGTAGCTTATGCATCCAGACAATTAAAGACCCATGAGATGAATTATCCAACACATGATTTGGAGTTGGCAGCGGTGGTGCATGCTCTGAAGATTTGGCGCCATTATTTGTATGGTGAGCAGTTTGAAGTATTTACAGACCATCAGAGTTTAAGATATATTTTCTCTCAGAAAGAATTAAATTTAAGACAGAGAAGGTGGATCGAATTTTTGAAGGATTATGATTTCACCTTGAATTACCACCCAGGAAAAGTAAATGTGGTAGCAGATGCACTCAGCAGGAAGAGGCTAATGACAATCCAGTTGCGCCAAACTTGGAGAATGACATCTGATGTAGTGGAGTATTCTCCGATATGCAAAGGGATAAACTTATTTCTGGCCCAACTACAAAGGATTTGAAATCTATTTGGACAATTTCACCCTTATTTACGTATCTGGGACGGGAAAAAGTATCTTTTCCCACGCAAGGACTTTTACGGGAGCTCGAGTGAGATACTAAAGTCAATTTGGAAGTCCATTTTAAAGGTAGGCACATGATAAATCGAGTACATGTTATTTGGTATTTATATTTCTTTGATTTGATTTTATTTGAAATGTAATTATTCAGGCATAAGTTAGTGATTTATTTAACCTGATGATCTATGCTTAGAATCAATTATTTATTTAGTTACCATTCTGTTAAAATATTATTTTTCTCTCTAATCTCTTTCTAATTTCTCTCTAATCTCTTTCTACTTTCTCTCTCTACTCCCTCTCTACTCTAATCTCTTCGAATGTTATATATATTTAGTTAATGATATTAAAATACGATCCAGTTATTTTGTAAAAGTTCAATGGCAAGTTTTGAGTATTGAGACGACTACGTAATAAGTATTATAATAAGAATAAAAATTTGATTAAGCATATAGACTGTGTCACTTTAAGGAGGTGTGGGGCGACAAACCGTAGTTAGCTTCCGCTACGGGATTAGGCCCATTTTCGAGGACAAACGGACTTCTGAAAAATCGGAACTCAGAATAAGAAAATTATCTGGGGAATGGTGGAGTATTAACTCCCGATCCTGCGTGGTTGATCAAGGCCGACAGGCTCCAGTGTTTAGACCTTTTGTCTTTATGTCGACGTATGGATGCCTAGGTATGTGTTTGCTACTGCCTATAGTGACGGGATGCCTGTCCAATATATGCTGCCAAATAATATGAAGTTTAGATTTGATATATGACTTTGATATGATCTGAAAATAAGTTCATCTGTATAAGCTCTGATTTAGCTAAGATATGTATTATGCCATATATATATAAGTCAGATAAGATTTGTTATACGCATTTGTTTATAAATCTGAAAATTACTTTGCTCTTTATATTTCCTTCGCATTCATAGTATATGTACAATTCAGTGAAATTGTGACTAGCTTTATATATATCATGGATTTGCACATGTTAGTATATGATAAGCATGTGATTAGTTTTAATACCTATTGAGTCTTTGGACTCATATATGTTGCCTAACCATTTCAGGAAATTGACCAGTGTGCGTCTTGGCTCCTTCGAGCAGTAGGTCGGAAGTTGATCCCGGGTTGAAATTGGATTCCGCTGCGTAGAATAAATAGTTTTGGTTTTCTTTTGAATAATGAATGTAAATGTGACTTTTAAGTAGAGATATGTAGTACTCTGTATACGATGTAATTATGAGTGTTTTATCTTATGGAAATTGTATGGTTATGCTTTTGGAATATGTGATGGTTTGGCCTTTAACGCCTTGCAAATATTCGACCCACAACACTTCCGTACATCCGCTGTGACGTCCCCGGACACGATACGGGATCGTCGGAAGGGGGTGCCACATGATGTCTCATGGGTGAGAGGTGTGGGGGTGAACTAAGGATGGTGGGGCCTTGCTTGAGCCATTGGAGTATGTACTCATTCACGGTGAAGGTGTGTGGCTCTTGAGGATCCGGACTAGGAGAGGTGGGTGGAAGTGGAGGTTCTTGGATTTCCTTTATGGTAGGTTGTTGATCGGGACTAGCATCCATTTCCATGTGGATGGGTGTGTGGGTTTCAACTCCTAATGATAATGGGTTGGGTAGGTCTAATGTAGGGGAATTGGTGATAGCCGAAGCATGGTGCACCCGAGGTGGTGAACAAGCATGGGCTTGGGTTGGGATTGGTAAGGGAAGTAGTGGAGGTCTAGGTTGTGGTTGAGTTGGGGTAGGAAGAGGAAGATGGGTGGGTTGAGGGGTTTTGGAAAGATTGTTCTTGGGAGGAGTGTCCTTGTTGGGGAACGATGGAGGGGTAATGGTGGTCGGGGTGGGAGATGTTTCAACCACTAGGGACATGGGAAAACGCTTCCTTGTGGGGCATTGCCCGGCGATGTGCCCCAATTGGTGACACCTATAACATTCTGGCCTGCACTTACCCGAGGTTATTTCACTCACTTCTATCTCCATTGGGCTCTTTCCCTTTTGAGAAGGGGAGAGGTGAGGAGTGGTCAAAGGGGCTTGGGTAATGTGGGTTGTGGAATGGGGTTTTGGTTGCATTGTGGGGCATTGGGGAGTTGGAGTCTTGGGTTGGTCGGGTGGGGATGGTGGGGTTGAAATGCTCCTTTGGCTTTGGTGATCCGGGTAGGAGGGGAAAACATATCTAGCCCTAAGTTGATCCTTCATGTCCTCCCATGTGGTGAGGGGAGCTTCCCTTCTAGTTATTTTTAAGCCTTCAATTTTTAACCAATGAGTTTGAGCCCTTTTGGTTAGTTGTATTTTGGTACATCGAACCTTCCTATCCTCGGACATGGGATTCCTCTCAAAGTAATGATCCATTAATGCCTCCCAATCTAAATAGTCATTAAGATGAGTTCCATCAAAAGTGGGAGGTGGGGGACATGTCCTTCTATCGTCCGTCCTTGGGGCGGGCCCATTTTCTCCAAGTTGGTTGAGTCGACCCGATATGTTATCAAGCTGCTCATTGGCATAGGTCAAGGCCTTCATGAGATAGTTGACATGTCCAGGGAGGCTATGTGTGTTAGTGGTAGGCATCCCTTAGTGGTTTGGACTTATGGAGAGGGCCGATTGGTAAGGTCGGTATGAGGTGGCCATACTAGTGGACAAGAGTGATGCATTGGAAGACTCTAAATGCATATGCGCGTCATAGGACCAACTTGATAGAGACAAGTTGAGAACTTGCTCTGATACCACTTGATGTGAGACCACCTATGGACCTATATTGCAAGCAATCAAATTGAGCAGCGGACTCACATTAGTGAACACGATCGCGAAGCACACACTAGTGCCCGTAGGCGACTTAGCGATGACGGAGAGGGTCCGAGTCGGGACCTTGATACTCCAATGGTTGGCTAGCTTATGGAGGACCCCAAATAGGCCAGGGATGCCTAATTCACGGGCGGTCGGTACGCCAAGGGCGTGGGTTAAGTGTTCGCTCTCACAACTCGCCCCGCGGTGGTCACTCAATTTGATGGCAATTTGAGACCGGACACTCTCTCACCGTCGACGGAGCAACTAAAAGCAATACTAAACTAAGCAATTAAATCTCAACAATGAAAGGTGTTCAGGAGCTCACTGATCAGCGTGAATACGGCAATCCCGGACGGAGACGATGTCGAGCGGGGAGGCGTGGGCACGCACCCGCACGCCGCGTCGATGATGCTTCAAACCTGTGACTTAATAATTACATGAACTACACCCCATGTAAGGGGGGGATCTCGGGGTGGGGATTATGAGATTACAACCAATACTACCTCCACACAGGGAGGGGCCTTCAGCCAGCCAAGCGGGGTGGGGAAAAATCGAGCTAAACGCAAAGAACGGAAGTCGGTGCCGAATCTGCCACCCTCTGCGCTTCTGGACAGACACTTGCTTATCTGGACGCTGTGATCACTCCGAATTTTTGTTGAGGATGAAACTAGTGGAAAATTCTTTGTGATTTGATCAGGATGAAGCCAGAATTTTACTGATTTCCCTGATCGCCGACGCTGGTCGGGGCAGAGACACGAACAGGAGCTCAGGTCGCTGGCCCAGACTGTCACAGTACTTAAGCAGCTGGAAGATAATGGTGCCACGGGCGCTCTGAAGATCCAATTCAAGCGTAGCTGGTACCGATGGATTTGCTGTTGAGTCCTCTTCGAAACACAATCAACGGGGACTCCAGATGATGTCGGAGTGGACAGATATAACTCGAACAAGGAGGGGAGGTCGGAGCAGACTGACAAGAAACATAACCAGGCACCAGGAGGAAGAAATTGATAACTCTTGATTCCGGATGCCAATCAGAGTTCCTCTTATTGATCCTGGAAGTCAACAGGTCTAGGAAGAAGTTTGTAGAAGAACTCTCGCCCAGATTCACGCTATAATTGCCGTGGAAGAGCTTCCACTCAAGTTCTGGTCCTCTGCTTGAGAAGTCTTGCGCAGTCGTAGTAGATCGTCTCCTCCGAAGAGCTCTGACCTTGGAAGCCGACGGGACCACCACCGTTGGAAAGCAGACATGAAGACGATTCCAGCAATATAAAACTTGCCACCAGGTTCGATGAGGAGACGATGGGACATCCTCTGCAGCCAATAGCTTCTTTGCTGCCTCTAAATAGTGAACTGCAGGTTGATGATGATGGGGGAAATGGGGTATATGGAAGGGGAGATGGGGTGAATAGGTGTGGGAGTGACCCCTAGTTGTGAGGGGGTCTAGGAGGGGGTGTTCTAAGGTCTAGGAGAGGGAGAATGGGGTCTGGAATGGGGTGTTTACAGTTGGTGAGAGAGGAGCTACGATTTTGGGCTTGGAGGGAGAAGGGGGAAGGTGAGGGGGGCACAAGTGGGTGGAGGGAATGTGAGTTTGAATTTCCCTTAATGTGGGGTGATCAATGGTTGTCTTGGGGATGGGAAGGGGTGCCTTGGGAAGGTGTAGTGATGCTTGGGGAAGGGAAATGGGTAGTTGGGGGTTGGAGGGTGGGGTGTGGATTGGTGGAGGGTCTCTTGGGACTAGGGGGAAGTAGTGATGGCTTGTGGGAAGTTGTAGAGGATTTAATGGAGGTAGGTGGGAGGGTGGAGGTGGTTGGGAGGGGAAGAGAGAGAGTAGGGGGCACCCTTCTCCTTAGAGAGAGAGAGAGAAGAGAGAGAGAAGAGAGAGGAGAGGGGAATCCACCCCTTAGAGAGAGAGAGAGAGAAGTTTGGAGAATCCACTCCAATAAGACACTAGAACTCACTTGATTTAAATTGATCATAAAAGGTTGTTACATGTGAGAGGAGTGGGGGCCTATTTATAGACTCCATACTTTTCATATGACCATAGTGACCCTAACAAACTAACTAATGACCAAGCAGTCGAAGGGAGGGGCGCCCCTAGGCCTAGCCCATTAGTTGGGCCCATTAGCCTATCAAACCAACCATATGACAACTAACTTAGGAAAATGACTCACTAACCTAGGTACATGACTCAAATAAAGGGAAAATTACATAGTTTATGACTCAAAGAAAATATGAAAATTACATGACTAGACTCAGAAACACATGACTAACACAATGGCGCTTGTCGACGAACAATTAGAGCCCATAAAAATGTGGAGGGGCAAGGGATGCCCCCATCAGAAACATTACAGAGATCATTACACGCGACTGCGGCTCGGCATTGTCGCTCGAGACCGATTAGTGGCTACAGAAGCAGGTATGAAACCCTGGTTATAGGGAAGGGGAAGAATAGAGGGAGACAGGAAGGAGACAGGCTCATATCATTGCCCCTCCATCCACATACATCCATGGAGATTTAATAAGAGAAAGCAGTGGGGGTGGCCGGGGAAGTCACCGGAACCCACCTACAAAAATAGAGTATCAGAAACGGGTGCCTCTTCTCCGGCGCCGGGCTCCTTCAGGCAGACGGACGAGAGGACGAGAGAGATGGTGGCCCTCTGGCTTGCTCTCAGGAAGCTCCTTTCTTGTTCCCCAATCTTCTTTGCTCTCAGACGATTGGCCCCTCTTCCTCCTCTCCTTGATCGAAAGCCCCCTTTTATAGTCTTAACCGGGGTGACCTCACCCGGCGCGCATATGGGCGTGCCAGTTTAGCGAATGTTGCCTCATGCGTGCCAGATTAAGAGCTTTTAGAGCGCGCCGGATTAGAAGCTTTAGAGCGCGCCGGATTAGGGGCTTCTTCATCCCATCTCTAGCATCCTTTGGCCCATTTAGCTTGTCTAGGCCCAATTGCGTTTACTTTCTTCTTTTGTGAAGGTTGGTCAAGCGTCCGGCTTGTACTCGTTGTGCGGGCTTCTGCTTGTTTCTTCGGGGATGGTCTCGAATATTCTTCTGGGTTCTCGGGTCTTGATTTAGCGGTTGTCCATTGGAAAAGAGCGTCTTTTCTTTTCTTCTTTTTCTTTGGTCTCTTCTTTTGTTCGGCTTCCGACATTTTTTTTCTTCTTTTCTTTCTTTTCTTCTCTGTCGGCATGAGAACACTCGATCAGAGCTTGAAACCTGCAGAAGCAGAAGTTAGGAAAAATTAGGAATATTTTCAGTGTCAACAAATGCCCCCCACCCGCGGGTGTCGCGACAGAGGGACGAAAGAGCGGGACGTGCGGGTGTAGCCCATATCCCGTTTGAAAATATTGCATGTATCTTTTTATTATTCATTCTTTTTTTATTCCATTTTCATTTATCATCATTCATTCATTTTTATTATCCTTTTTCTCTTTCTTTCATTTTTTATTTCTTTTTTTATAGCCTTATCCAAGCACGCAGGCATTCATCGACCGCAAGCATAGAATAGATATATGTAGTATAGTTCCCCTATATCAGGGATAGGATATGGACTGCGCCCACGATTCATGGACAGAGTGCGGCTCACGAAGCACAACTAAGGGAGATGTGCATACGTAAAGGGTATACCACGTAGAACATATGCATAGCATGAACCACAATCTACACCAATGACTATTCCTCCATTATGTGAAAGTGTAATTATATGGCTAGTGAACCCTAGACATAGGGGCATGCAGACGATCTGAGTAACACTAGAGGATTACTTTATCGCCTACACATACATTCGGGGCTCTCGGCTTTTGGTAGCTTCGCACAACCCCCTTGTTTATTTCTTTATTTTGGGTTTCACCGTTCGGCACGAGTTTCCTCATGTGTCTCAATGGGGATTCCCGGCTACTAGGATTCGTCCTTTATTATGATACTATTTTTGATTTCACCGTTTGACGCGAGTCTCCTCATATGTCTCAATGGGGATTCTTGGCTACTAGGATTCATCCTATACTAGGATTTTATGATGGATTTCACCGTTTGACGCGAGTCTCCTCATGTGTCTCAATGGGGATTCCCGGCTACTTGGATTCATCCTTACTTTAATTGTGGGGTTTGCTGCACCGTTTTCGCACGAGTCTCCTCATTTGTTTCAATGGGGATTCCCAGCTACTTGGATTCACATTCCACTTATCATTATTATCATTTTTTTCATTTTTCTTTTTTTTAAAGGGGGTAGGCAGCTTTTTCCTCACGGTCACCCTTTACGCGAGTGTAGAGATTTGAGCATCCACAAAGTGTTAAGAAGAATTTATGGCGTCCCTATGGCTAAGGACCATTGCTCATATTACATGCGAAGTGTGGGAGTTTTGCCTAGGGTGTATCCTGTGAGTTGTGCTAGCATCATAGCTATGACTCTTCCCCTAGCCGTATGCATTCACTGAGAATTAGCTTTTCATCCTTAGTATGTGCCATGACGCACACATATCCTGAATTAGGGCATCGTTATTTAGCAAGGAAGTACGCGGTCTTAGAAATTTGAAGGAAGTGTATTAATACTATATTACAAGCAAGCATGCACATGAGGTAAGCAGTCAAGCAAACCATGTTATGCTCATTTTTTCTCTATCTTTTTTTGTTTTCTCTCATTTTTTTTCTCCTTTTTCTTCCTTCTTTTCTTTTTTTTCTTCTTTTTTTTGCTCTCTTTTTTTCTTCTTCTTTTTTTCTTTTTTTCTTTGCAAGGCTCAGGAAGTACATCCGCAAGCCGACCATTTGTAGGTGGGTAGTTGATGCCACGACAGTGGGGAGAAGGTGTCATATGTTATGGTGAATCCCTGGAGGGATCAAGGGTTGGTGTGAAACCAAAGAGGGTCTTTTCGTTCATTGGTTCGGATAGCAATTTTGGGCCAATGGTAAGAGGTTTGTCAGGTTAGACCGAAGGTCATGACGCCGAATGAATTGGCTTAGACGTAAGGTCGTGACACCAAAGGAGAATATTCAACGGCTTAGACATAAAGTCATGACGCCGGACAAGAGTATTTAACGGCTTAGACATAAGGTCATGACGCCGTATAAGTTGGCTTAGGCGGAAGGCCATGACGCCAAGGCAGAATATCTACCGGCTTAGGCGGAAAGCTGTGACGCCGGACAAGAATATTTAACTGCTTAGATCGAAGGTCATGACGCCGAATGACTTGGCTTAGACGTAAGGTCGTGACACCAAGGCAGAATATCCAACGGCTTAGACATAAAGTCATGACGCCAGACAAGAGTATTTAACGGCTTAGACATAAGGTCATGACGTTGTACAACTTGGCTTAGGCAGAAGGCCATGACGCCAAGGCAGAATATCTACCGGCTTAGGTGGAAAACCATGACGCCGGACAACGATATTTAACAACTTAGACATAAAGTCATGACGCCGTACAACTTGGCTTAGACGGAAGGTCATGATGTCAAGGCAGAATATTTACCGGCTTAGGCAGAAAGCCATGACGTCGGACAAGAATATTTAACGGCTTAGACATAAAGTCATGATGCCGTACAACTTGGCTTAGGCGGAAGGCCATGACGCCAAGGCAGATTGTTTACTGGCTTAGGCGGAAAGCCATGACGCCGGACAAGAATATTTAACGGCTTAGACGTAAAGTCATGACGCCGTACAACTTGGCTTAGGCGGAAGGTCATGATGCCAAGTAGATTGTTTACCAGCTTAGGTGGAAGGCCATGACGCCGGACAAGGATATTTAACGGCTTAGACACGAAGTCATGATGCCGTACAACTTGGCTTAGGAGGAAGGCCATGACGCCAAGGCAGAATATTCACCGGCTTAGGCGGAAAGCCATGACGCCGGACAAGAATATTTAACAGCTTAGAGATAAAGTCATGACGCCGTACAGCTTGGCTTAGGCAGAAGGCCATGACGCCAAGGCAAATTGTTTACCGGCTTAGGCAGAAAGCCATGACGCCGGACAAGAGTATTAAACGGCTTAGACATAAAGTCATGACGCCGTACAACTTGGCTTAGGCGGAAGGCCATGACGCCAAGGCAAAATATTTACCAGCTTAGGCATAGGGCCATGACGCCAGACAATAGGAGGCTTTTGTTGGTTTAGGTGCCAGCCTGGACGAAAGGCCATGATGCTGACGATTGGTTTGTACATCGGCCTAAATGGATGGTCATGGTGCCGACGATAGAAGGGGTCTTTTCGTTGTCTGGTCAGACGGAAGGTCCGAACCAAAGGTGAAAGGGTCTTTTTATTGACTGACTAGACGAAAGGTCCGAGCCAGAGTTAGAAGGGTCTTTTTGTTGTATGGTCGGATGGAAGGTCCGAGCCAGAGGTAAAAGGGTGTTTTTGTTGTATGGTCGGACGGAAGGTCCGAGCCAAAGGTGAAGGGGTCTTTTTGTTGACTGGTCGGACTGAAGGTCCAAACCAAAGGTAAAATGGTCTTTTTGTTGGCCGGTCGGACGAAGGTCCAAACCAAAGGTGAAAGGGTCTTTTTGTTGACTGGTCGGATGGAAGGTCCAGACCAAAGGTGAAAGGGTCTTTTTGTTGACTGACTGGACGAAAGGTCCGCGTCAGAGGTAGAATATGAATGTTAACCTGACGGGATGTTAGAGTCAACATACCTTGCATAGGCGGTATGTCTAGGAAAGGGCAGAAATAAAGCAATGTCTTTGTCTCGACGTCACGTCGAATACAACCAACCTGGGAGAGACGAAGGGTCTGGGCCAGGGCAGAATATGGTCGTTGACTTGATAGATTGCCAAAGTCAACCAACTTGGAAAAAGCGTGAGGCCTGATCCAAAGGCAGAATATAACATAGGTGTTGGCTTGACGTCCTGTCAAAGCCAACGAACTTGGCAAAGACGTGAGGCCTAAGCCAAGGGCGTAATATAGGGTCGGTGTTGACTCGACGTCCTGTCGAAGCCAACGAACTTGGCAGAGGCATGAGGCCTAAGCCAAGGGCAGAATGTAGAATAGGTGTTGACTCGACGTCCTGTCGAAGTCAACAAACTTGGCAGAGGTGTGGGGCCTAGGCCAAGGGCATATTGTAGGGTAGGTGTTGACTCGACGTCATGTCGAAGTCAACGAACTTGGCGAAGGTGTGAGGCCTAAGCCAAGGGAAGCACGCAGGATTGGTGTTGACGCAACGTCATGTCGAAGTCAACAAACTTGGCAAAGGCGTGAGGCCTAGGCCAAGGGCATATTGTGGGGTAGGTGTTGACTCGACATCATGTCGAAGTCAATGAACTTGGCAAAGGCGTGAGGTCTAAGCCAAGAGTATATTGTGGGGTAGGTGTTGACTCGACGTCATGTCGAAGTCAACGAACTTGGCGAAGGCGTGAGGCCTAAACCAAGAGTATATTGTAGGATAGGTGTTTATTCGACGCCATTTCGAAGCCAATGAACTTGGCAGAGGCGTGGGGCCTAAGCCAAGGGAAGCACGCAGGATAGGTGTTGACTCAACAGAATGTCGAAGTTAACGGGCCCTACCCCGATAGAAGGTTTGGGGTGGGGGTAGACTATATTGTCGGTGAATGAGAGGCCCAAACCCAGGGCTAAATATTGATGCCAACCCGACGAGGTGTCAGAGTCAACCAACCTTGCTCAGACGGAAGGTCTGAAACAAGGGCAGGATGTGTAGATGAAGATGTCAACCCGACGTCATGTCGAAGCTGACCAACTTGGCAAAGACGTGACGTCTAAGCCAGGACAGAATATGGATGTTGACCCATGGAGATGTCGGGATCAACAAACCTTGCTCAGACAGAAGGTCTAAGACAAAGTGAAGGAAACTTTTGTTAGTTTATTTGTTTGGACTGGTTGGGTTTATTGAATTTGTTAAGTTTATTGAGTTTATTGGTTTTATAGGATTTGTTGGTTTATTTGAATTTGTTAAGTTCACTAGATTTATTGGTTGAGCTTGTTGGGGTTTATTTGATTTATTGGTTTTATTGATTCATTGAGTTTGATTTTGATGGGTTTATTGGGTTTGTTGAATTTTGTTGATTCGATTGATTTCATTGGTTTTATTGAGTTTATTAGGTTTATTAAGTGCTTTGGGTTTATTGATTTATTAACTCTATTGGGATCGTTGGGTTTATTGATTCATTGAGTTTATTTGGCTTGTGTGATTTATTGAATTGATTAAGTTTATCGTGTTTTATTTAATTCACTGGATTGATTGATTTATTTTGGTGATTGATTTGTTCTTTTTATTGAGTTTATTGGCTTTGCTAGATCTATTGAATTTATTGGGTTTGTTGGGCTTATTGAGTTTGTTAGGTTTATTAAATTTATTGTGTGTACTAATTCATTAAGTTTATTTTAAATCATCATTTTCCTTTCTTCATTCATTTTCTTCATTTTTTTATTCATTTCTTTCTTCTTTTCGTTTTCCCTTTTTTTGTTATTATTTTTTGTTGTTTATTTTTTTTTGTTGGGCTCCCTGACACAGTCTCGTCTGCGATGCGGGATATTTTGTCCGATGGGACTATTGATGAAATTGACTGTTTATTCTGCTGGTGGGGCTAGGGGTTGATTTCCAAGGGCCCCGCGGGCATGACAAGGGCGGAGTGCCTCAGGCCAAGGAAAGGGGTTTTACGAATCCTGCCCAGTGGGACAAAGGGTAATTTTGGGGCTCGGCGAGGGCGGAGTGCCTCAGGTCAAGGAAAAGGGTTTTATGGATCCTGCCCAGTGGGACAGAAGGTAATTTTCAAGTTCGGCTAGGGCGGAGCACCTCAGGCCAAAAGAAAGCTTTATGGACATAGCCCGGCAGGACTGATGGGTGAAGTTTTGAGCTCAGCAAGGGCAGAGTGCCTTATGCCAAGAAAAGGTTTTGTGAACCCAGCCCAGTAGAACAAAGGGCAATTTTGGGACTTGGCGAGGGCGGAGTGCCTTAGGCCAACGAAAAGGAGATTTTATTGGGCCGACATTGGGCAAGGAGTACGCACCGACAGTGGTGGGAGAGTCCCTTGGGGCAAATATGGCATTGTTGCGGTTGAATGCTGAAAGGTAATGAGAATGCATTAGCTGGGAGCATAGGTCCTAGATCACGGGTGGAAGGTTAGTCCCAGTGGGATAAGTGGGGAGTACCCCCGTAGGATGAGAAGATGACAAGGCACCATGAATCTCGCGGGACCAAGGGGTACTGAGACAGACCATTAGAAACCAAAAGGTGTTTATTTGCTGACTTGATAGGGAGTCGGGGGTGTAGCCGACTCAGTAAGGATTGTTCTTTTCATTCCCCTCAATGGGCATGGACCCGTATTCGAAACGGGCGGCCTAGTGGCCAATGAGGTCTCTTTAGCATCGGCGGGACTGATGGGCACATAGTCCCCCTGGGGATATTCAATGATAGCTATGCATCAGATCAACATCTATCTTCTTTCGTTATTGATTTCTTTAGGAGATGCTCCAAATAGCTTCGGTTCGGGCCTCCGGTGCTTCCGCCAAGTGTCATTTTCTTGGACCTTTTTCTAAGAGGCTGCGGCTGTCGAGTCTTCCCACCTCTTCAGATGGCGCAGTCATTTTATTTTCCCTTGGGCATGCACCATGCAATGCTACTAGGGAGCCTTCTGCCTATGGGGCGGATAGGGAGGCCTTGTTGACCTCATAATTTTATTTTCTTATTTTTCTTTTCCATTCATTCTTCTCTTTTTTTTTTGAATGGACAGCTCGAATGGCGATGACAGTGCAATGCAGTGCAAAGCCGTCACCCTTCATCCATTTATTTTTAAACAGACCAAGGTGGGTGCATAGGAGAGCGCTCACCCCCTCAGAGAGGGGATAAGTGGTTCGCTCCACCACACCAACCCTACAATGGTAGTTTCTTATTTGGCACGGACCAAGACATGGGGGGAGTGATATCTCTCTCGACAGATGCAGCCATTAAGGCCTCCTTCAAAAGATTTTTTTTTCTTTTTCTTTTTACTTCATTTGACATTCTTCTTTTTGTTGGCAAGCATCCACATTCAAGCTATGCGGGCCTACTAGACATCGGCTTCAGCCAGATTTGTGAGGAGCAGTTGAGGTGGTAACGCCGCGCGGGGCTACTCTTTTAAGGACAGATATTTGATGAGGGCACGGTGGGTCCACCTTATACTCGCCCATCTGTAGTTCACCTTTCTTGATCAGGCCTTCAATAATGTCCTTGAACACATAGTAATCCTCAATGGGATGCCCCAACATTTGGTGATAAGGACAGAATCGTAGATCATCTTTTCTTTCGACATCGCCTGGTTTCTTCGGCTCCAGAAGCACCACTTTGCCATATTCATAGGCCCACTCAAAAAGAGCCCTAGTCTTGTCCTTCGGAAAGGAGTACAATTTCATCATTTTGTCCCTTAATGAGGGCCCTTGTTTCGTTGGATCGACAGAAGATGCCTCTTTCATTTTCTTCGTCTGTTTCTCGCACGCTTCAAAATTTGAGGCCCAAATTTCTTCTTGTGCCGGAGGTTTGTTGATTGGTTTATTCTTTTGGCTCGAGGCCGTAGAGGCCGAGCAAATCCTTGCCAGAATTGCTTCAGCATTGGCTGCGACACCACTTAGCTGTTCAAAGGTCGTGACTTCAATGTCAATGACCCACCGTAGAATTTCTATTCTCAAATTTTCTTTGCAGATTTGAACAGAGTCCCCGTAGCTCGGCGGATGTCTGCATCGTTCACAGAGATTCCTCCACCTTCTTATGTAGTCCATGACATACTCATTATCTTTTTGTTTGGCTGCTTGTAATTCAGCCTCAGTGACTTCCCCTTTGGCCATCTTCATAGGCATTATTTGTTTTGCCATTGGCTTGTCCAACTGCACGCGCGGTCTCGCTGGCACCATCTTTGGAGATGCTTTAGTTACCCCCAGACATGCCCGAGGGACTGTATGTTGGAGTGGTTGAGGGAGGATGCCCCCGTATAATCATGTACTATTCAGGGTATGACTGGCCGCGCTGAAGCTTCAAGTGAACTAGCACTACCTTGTGTCGCCTCATGTAGATGTCTTGCCGATTGCGGCATAGTCGGACTTAAATTCATTTCATTTAGCCGCCTTTGTAGCATTTCAATCTCTTGTTGTTTCTGGTGCAGTAGCGCAACCATGACTTGATCTTGCCAGGAGGGACCGGGAGTGCTATCTTTCACCTCCGATTTGACTGGGGTGAGTGGCATCCCTTCATTATTGCTGGATGCGTCCAATTTCATTGAGATAGAATCCCTGGGTTTCATGCCTTCGAATGGAGGAGGAACGTGGTATTGCCCCCCCTTGTTGGCTGGCGGGTGTCTTGATATTCTCCCGGGTTTAGCAGCATGATGGGAGGTAGAAGCTTTAGCTTGATTTGCTCCCTTCGGTATAAAGAAAATTTCTTCATCTTCTTCATCAGCAGCTTGGGCCACGCTGGACAGTGCTGACAACATGTTGCAGGAGAGAGCCACATATCTTGCTTTAGCCTTTGTATTCTTCTTTTCTTTCCCCCTTATGGCTACCATTTGCCTCCACAGTGGGTTACTCAGTGCATTGAACACCCTTGCATTTTCTTTAGTTCTTTTTATTAGACAGTGGGACTCATTGCATCTTTAAGGGGCATGCTTCTTGAGCTGCATAGGCAGGCTCTTGAGCTGTTCATGCTTAACAAGTCCACTTATAATAGCTTGTGGCCGCTCCATGGCTGAGCTAGCCTCTTCATGTACCCGTGACGGGGTCTGTTTCTTCTTTTTATGGTTAGTTGACCTTTTGACAGCCATTGGAGAGGCTGTTTGAAGGTGGGCAGAGACTGCAAGAGGCAGAGTAGGCCGGTCCATGGCGCCGAGAATTTGGGTCTGCAGTGTCGGGTGAGAAGCCGGTTTTGTTCCTTTCTTTGTTAGCGATGCTCGCCAATTCTCTCTCTCTCTTCCATGCGACATGATATAGTCTTCATGAGTGTGCTAGGCGCAGCCCTCTGGCATTTCTTCAGGCAGCTGTTGGCATATAGATATCATGTTAATTGATGTCACTGTAGCAGGCACTTCATGAGGGCGTGGAGGATCGACTCAGTCCTCCCCCATTTGCTGCTCCCCTCTTTTTATTAAGCCTTGGGCGATGTCTTTGAATATTTGGCAATCTTTAATAGGGTGCCCCAAGATTTGATGGTAGGGGCAGAAATAAGGATCATCTCTTCTTTTGACGTCACCGGGTCTCTTTGGCTTCGGAAGGATGACTTTGCTATAGTTGACAGCCCACTCGAACAATGCTCGAGTCTTGTCCCGGGGGAAGGCATAGAGCTTCTTTGTTTTGTTCTACGGAGGAGGCCTCTCCCGATGTCTAGTAGGTTCATTGAGAGGAGGATTGTGCATCCATTTATGCCTTTTTGGCCCTAGGCTAACAGCATGGACTGCTTTCAGCATCAGTCGTTTATTAACCTGCCTAGCTTGATGACTTGAGTCAGCAGAAATGGAGGGAAATCTTGTGAAGAAATCTTCAACCTCCGTTGCAATATCACTTAATCGGTCAAAAGACCAGATTTTATTCTAATTATGTTCTCTAGGATTTTTTTCTTTATGTTTTATTTGCATATTTGTATTGCATCTTCTGGATGCGGAGGACGCTGACACCTCATGCTGAGATCCTCCCATTTCTTGATATATTCTGCAGCCGTTTCATTATCTTTTTGCTTGGCTGCCAGTAGCTCAGCCACGGTCACCTCTGCCTCGATGATGTGGAATCTTTCATTGAATTTAAGCTACATGTCCAACCAGTCATTGATAGACCCAGTCGGCAGGTTAGAGTACCATTCAAAGGCAGGTCCTGTCAATGAAGACCCAAAGAACTTGAGCAGGTACGACTCGTCCATCGCCAAGTCACCCAAAACTGCTATATAGTGTGCAATGTGTTCTTTCGAGGAGCCCTGCCCATCGTATTTGTCAAATTTTGGGAGTTTATTGACGCCGGGTGGCAGTCTTTTGACAACATGGATGGCTGGATATGACACTTCATATATGTCGAAGGCGACGTAATCATCACCATCCCTCTTTGCCAGTCTTGCCTTGATCATATGCTCCACCATCAACTTATTCACTATAGCTGGCTCTTCTGGTTGAGGGTAGAGGTGAGTGGGCTGCATCAATAATGCGGTCGAAGTCATGGCATTGGATGGCAAATGCTCCAACAGGGGAGCCTGCCACTGCATCTGAAGGGGCATTGGCCGTGCTGGTTGGAGCCGCTAGGAATAATGCTGAGGAGTAGCCCAGTTCTGAGCTACAGTTTGTAGAATGGCCGATGAAGGAGCACCCCCGGGGTTGAAACGTTCATGTGATGGCTCGGCTCATGCCCCCGGTTCCTCGGGCGCCATAGCGTGCCCCACCCTTTCATTTAATTTTTCTTCAGCAATTTTATCTCTCGCAGGTATCCTTGCAGCAACATCAGGATGGCAGGGTCCGTGGTTGTTTCATTACTAATGCTCTTAGGCATTTCGCCCAAAGAACCTTCGATTCAAGGAGGCGGAGATGCTCCTTCTTGTTCAGACACCACTATTCTGGCAGTGACAGTAGCGATACTTTCATCAGCAACCTGCTTGCCCTTTGCGGCTTGCAGCAGCTCAGCCTCAACTTTGTCCCGTCTTATCATCGGGTCTTTTCTTCCAACATTCTTGACTAGCTCTTCTTGTTCATTTGGCAGGGTGTCAGGTATGCCCATTACCCCTGTCATATTGCAGGTGAGAACTTGCATTCTTCTTTTGTACTTTCTGATTCCCCTTTGGGCCAGACTAGGGAAAGTTAGCCCTTCTTATATTAAAATTCTTTTAATCTTTTCATTTTGTGAAGGCTTTTCAAGGCTTCTAGTCCCTATTTGCTTCTCCTCTTCATTCGCCCCCACAGGTGATATTTTGTCTTTTTCTTCCTCTTCGGTCCTGATGACACGAAGCGACCTTTGTTGACCCAGGGAGGTATTCTTGAAGTTATAGAAATATTCTCGGACCATCTTTCTCATGTCTTCCTGACTACACTCATGAGAAATGGCAGGAGACAGCACTTGGACTCGGACAGACGGCATATGTGAAAGTCGTATCAGCTTGGCAGCTTGATTGAAGTTTCTTGAATATTTGGAAATATCAGCCTGCCTTGCACAGGCCCTGGCGGCGGGTGGAGGAGTTACAATCATGACTTCCTCCGCATGCATATTCTCTTTGCCCCCTCTATTAAAAACATCCGTAGAATTTTTGAAGCATTGTGAGGCTGGTGCAGGGCCTCGGATCCTCTTGGGAACCCAGATTTGCTTAAACTTTGGCAAGTTCGGGATTGGCCTCCCTTACTTGTTGTCATTACAATTCACCCTTCGGCTTGCCAGCACTTGGAAGGGGTTGTGAGTGGGCACAGTCAAGATGATCCGATCCGGCAGAACTTCAGCACCGCCACCATTGAAGTAGACTCGGATGCCCCCGATAAACATGGACTTCCCAGAGGTTGAAAGTTGGCTCCGAGGAGCAACAACAATTCTTCCTCTGGAGCTCATCTTGTTGCCCTCAACATGCTTCTTCTCATGTGCCGCAGTTGGGCAAACAGCATGGTGGATGTGGCAGATCACCGGAGTTTTTAGTAGAGTTTTGTTAATTCAGCCCGCACTTCGGCGGGCCCAGCTTTGTTGTTCTTCAGCTCCACAGGCTCAGAACTTTTCACGTCCAGGAGATCCGCGAATGCAACTCCCAGAAAGTTGGGAAAGCCAATGGCCAGGGAAAAGTTACCGAAGGTGGTAGGTACGGCAAGGTAGTCGTATGCAGCATGGTCGGCCATGATTTGGGGACCGAAAGTAAGTCCAGAAAGTCCGCTTGCCATGACTTCAACCTACAAAGAGGAGAAACAAGACAAATTAATAATGAGCATTTGAGGTAGTTGGGTGGAGGCCCCATGGTGCATACGACTAAGTGTTGAGTCAAAAATTGGGCAGCACCTCCCCATGCCCAGAGGGTTGTGGGGGTAAAGTGGAGACAGTCCCACAAGATTGGGGTACGCTCCTTAAAGCCGGGAATGCCAAACGGTGATCGACGGACTTCAATAGAGGGAAATGACCCCTAGGGCTAGCCTGCTAGGGGCATCCATACTCTCTGAGTCAAAATATCATTAAGGGACGGCTGAGATGAGAAGGTACCTCGAGGGCCAGCCTACGAGAGGTTACCTTCCCACAGCCACCTTCACTCCCAAGGGAGTGTGGGTTTAATGTCGGGCTAAGGCCCTATTGATGTTCACCTGATGGTTCATATGGTTCATATCATCAAGGGATATGACCCTATGGTCCGACAGTGATTGAAAACACTGATGGGGAATGTTCCCCTCCCCGGGAAGTACGTTTGTCAAAGGAACGAATCATCAGATGCGATTAGACACAGAATGCACTCAATCGATGAGTGGACAACAAATGATCATATGCATATATATGCATCGAGGAAAAGGGCTAACAGAGAAGTTGACAGGCTAGACTGAAGATCCAAAGATTAACCAGAAGAATGAGACTCTGGAGGGGGCAAATAGTCAAACAATTCAGCAACTTCTGCAGTACGGACACCTACGGCGCATAGATTTCAGAGAGGGCTTCTTCTCCCAGCCCAGAATCACGAACAGGGAGGTATCGAAGAGTCACCTCTGGGGCCGAAGGAGAATGCATTTGTATGCACGCCTCCGTCTCGGAGAGAACATATGGACATAGTCTCCGTTCAATATAATCTATTCGATGAAAGAACCCCGGGGAGGGGATTATTGATGTTGCCCCGAGAAACGATGGGGCATGTTCGGTGGAAAAACTGGAAGACCACACACGGAATATGAAGGAAATGCAATGCAATCAGATAAGAAAGGAAGCCCCAAAATGCATCTATTCATTCATTTAACCCACAGGGAAAACATTACAGAGATCATTACACGCGACTGCGGCTCGGCATTGTCACTCGAGACCGGTCAATGGCTACAGAAGCAGGGATGAAACCCTGGTTGCAGGGAAGGGGAAGAATAGAGGGAGACAGGAAGGAGACGGGCTCATATCATCGCCCCTCCATCCACATACATACACAGAGATTTAACAAGAGAAAGCAGCGGGGGTGGCCGGGAAAGTCATCGGAACCCACCTACAAAAATAGAGTATCGGAAACGGGTGCCTCTTCTCCGGCGTCGGGCTCCTTCAGGCAAACGGACGAGAGGACGGGAGAGATGGTGGCCCTTTGGCTTGCTCTCAGGAAGCTCCTTTCTTGTTCCCCAATCTTCTTTGCTCTCAGACGATTGGCCCCTCTTCCTCCTCTTCTTGATCAAAAGCCCCCTTTTCCATCTTGATCAAAAGCCCAGAATATTCATTCACCGACTTGGTAGCAGAGAAGATGAAGACAGATGAATATTTTGCCACTTATGCAGATAGATGGAGGCAGATGGCCTCACGTGTGCCCGGGCAAATCTCGGAAGAAGAAAAAGTGAAATTGTTGATTTCAAATGCCACACCTACATTCTGGAATATTCTGGCAATGAATGATATATCAAATATGCACCAGTTGTACAGTCAAGTCCAGTTTATCCAGACTCAGTTCAAAGACTCCCCCATTCATTTCCTGTTTGAGGCCCAGAAGTCCAAAACCACAAGAAAATCCCAGGGACCTATTAGTAAGGGAGTTCAAACTAACGAGCAGGTGCAGGCTGTCCAGTTCCCCAACCAAACCGCTCCACCCCGTTTCCAGCAACCCCCACGCAACCCCCAATTCTCCACTCCGCCAGCTTCCCGACCTTCTTTTCCAGATCCTCAACACCCACAACAACTACCACCACCAACACAACAGCCTCAGCAGCCACCCCAATACCACAATGTTCCCCCTCCTGCTGGCTATGCACCTGCTCGACCGGGTCTGAAAAGAGCCCATTATCCTCTTCTTCCCGAAACTCTTCCAGATATATTCTTGGCCTTAATGTACACTGGTGACATACAGCTCCCTCCGGAACGTCAGAACTGGAATCGGATCGCCGATCAATCTCGATATTGCATATATCATCGACAGCCCGGGCACACTATAGACAGGTGCTTTCAGTTCTGGGATTTAGTGTATGACTTGCATGAGGGGCAAAGGATTGACTGGGCCCAAATGCATAAGTTGATAGAAGATATCAAGGAGAGAAGAAGACAGGCGAGGCCGTAGCAGGCGGCGCCGCAGCAGCAGCAAATTCAGCAACCCCAACCTCAACCTCAACAGCAGCAACAACAACCTGAACTCGAGATTCACCAAAATATCATGCCATACCATCCGCCCGCTCCGCAACAGTAGCCACAGGCACCGACACAAGTCAATGTTGTTCACCGCCCAACCGCTAATGCTGGGTGGTCTTATGACGATGAGACTCCCGCTCATCTTCTGGCCTTCCACCACGCATACACCAACTCCCCCGCACCTTCTGTTTCTTCCATCCTCCGGCCCACCACCTTGACCACTGCTCCACCCTCTATTCCCTCCAGGTCACCTATTGCACCCACCGCATTACCCACCATTCCGCCAATCCTCACGCCATCACCCGCCATACCCTCCATCGTCACCCCTCCCCTCAACCCTTCACCAATCACCACTTCACCAGGGCCCGTCAGACCAGCCTCCGCCATTCTCACCCCCATTTCTATCCCTTCTACTCACCCTACCGGGCCAATCGGGAGTCCATCTAATGCCGTGCCGACACGAAACTTCGCCCTCCGGAGCGAGCATTTATTTCATAGAAGTTATCCCTCTACTGGTGCGTCTGCACCCAACACTACAATTCCTTCCTCAGCAGTTGAAGCAGAAGAGTCATATCCCTTACCCAGCACGAAATATGACTTGTTATAGCACTTGGATCGGATGCCGGCCAAGATCTCAGTCCTGGAGTTAATCAAGAGGTCCACGTTACACCAAGATGCCCGGAGGGCTTTTCTACAGAAAGTTATGGTTAGCGAGGATGTGGCGGTAGACAGTTTGCCATCGGTGTTGGCCACTATAACAAAGGGGCCGTCTATTTCCTTTTCTGAGTCAGAGCTAGCACCCCCAGAGGCACGTCAGATGCCACTATGTATTTCGATTTCATTAAACAAAGTGGCCGTTGATTCAGCGCTAGTGGACACGGGAGCTTCTATTAATGTTTGTCCCTTGAGCACGTTGCGTGCCTGCAACATCTCTGAAGAAATGCTAAGGCCAACACCGAAAACTATTGAAGCATATGATAACCCCAGGAGAGCTTGCCACGGGGTCGTGACAGTTCAGGCCGAGCTAGGGCCTTTGAAAATGGACGTGGAATTCTATGTATTGGACATAGACCCAATGTTTAAGGCTATTCTGGGTCGTCCATGGATTGATAGCTTACATGCAGTGCCCTCGACCGCCCACCAGTGTCTCAAATTCCCATTTCAAGGGCGGGTGGTCAAGGTGAAGAGTGTTTCCACGGTCTAGACAGTTGATGCTATTGCTGACAAAATTCTGCCTATACTATGGACAAGCAACAAGCCAATTTTATCTGTGATGGACTTGAACTTTCCATGGGCATATGCGTCACGCAAGCCCGCCAATGTACCAATTAATGTTAAAATCAAGTCCAAGATTAGAGATTCCAAGGGGTGGCACATTATCCTGAAATTAAGCTATCAGCCGGGCATGGGCCTCGGCACGCAATTGCTGGGGCGGACTACGCCCATCCCTAGGGGTAGAAAGATGAGCCGAAGAGGCCTTGGCTACCGGGAGTCAGCATTGTCAATACTGGGAGACTCCGGGCCATTGACGTGGAACTACCGTCAGCATTTCGTTAAGGGCCCATTGTAGCTAGGTACTCTAAAGAATACGCCACCCTGTGTTGATGAGAAAAGTGATGTCGCTTGTGCTGTTGCCGACCCACCGCCGCCACTGAAAGGGCTGGTGGGTGATATGGAAGATTTTTGTGATTGTCTTGAAAGGTTGTTTCACGAAGAAGAAGCTTGTTTGAAGAAGGTGGAGATGCAGCTTGTGAAGTGCTCTTCGGTGGAGCCAGTTTACCGGAGGCCGCGGAAAGTGGGGAGCTCCATTATTACCTTTTCTTGGCCTCCTTCCCGCCTTGCCTCCCTGTTTCAAAGATTGGGATTTATTCCCCGTTCACCACCAATCATGGTCGACCTGTTCTTTACGGAAAGACCACTTGAAATTTTGTTTGTTCCGTGTGCATGTGGGTAGTGCCCACCTATTGATTTGTCCACCATGTGGACCCCCTGATGCGGGACGAGACCACGGACACGACAAGCTCGTGACTATCCATTAACGAGGGAAGCGTCGGACGTGCGCGGTTGAGAAACCGGTAATGAGCTAGGGTGATCGGCTCTCTCGTGTGCCAGAATCGGGTCACGGGACGGTCTCGCACTCTCTCGCAGCAGCGGTAATGAATAGATAAAGCGAGCTAGATATCCCTACACATGCTCTCTAGCAGTGGCATAAACAAATATATATGAAGTAAGCAAAATGCCAAGTAAGGGAGCGAATGCGATACCTCCACGCGCTCGGCGTGGGGAAGACGGACCCGGCCGAAGTCGTACTCCCGGGACAGTTAATACATAAAGATTACAGCAATGAGTTACAGCCCACTCCACGCAGAGAGGTAAAGGGCTACATAATGGGGTCCGGGAGGACCGAATTCGGGTTGACGGGCGGCTTCTCGCGCTGTTTCGGCAACACCCGAACACGTGACGGTGGGGCCCACGTGCTGTCCGGAGGGGCCGTGTGGGACCCGGTGGCACCGCTGTAGTGGAGGATGCCTGGAAGGGCGCTCCCTGGAGTGGGGGCGTGCTGGTTCGCCGGCCGGAGGCCGGGCGGCTCCGATCGGCACCGGTCGGAATAACCGGCCACGGGCTGCAACTTCAGGTTTTCAGCGCGTGTCTCGGCGAGAACGGGCGCTGCAATCAGCCCAATGTCGGATCGACACAAGACTGGTGCCATTGGAAAGCTAACTTCAAATCCTTCAATCTAGGCCTGGAGATCTGGCCTGGATCTGGACGGATTTGGACTTATGGAATTTCCAAGTTCCTGTTGTACAGTTCCTGAAATCTCAGGTCAGCAGAGAACTTTCCTATGGATTGCCTTTGACCGATATGAAGATCTCAAATTCAGACTTCGACTTGTTCATGAAAGTTGTAGGAAAGTAAGTAAGGAAACCAGGACTATTTTTGGATCGGGATTGGGAGGTGGTGGTGATTTGTTCTAATTTTGGAAGTGGAGGGTGGTCGGATCTGGGATCTGACTGAAAATACTGTAGCAGAGGAAGAACACGAATTTCTAAAAATAGATAGAAGGCTGATAAAAAATTAAGAAAATTTGTGGATGTAGGGGGTGATGGACAGAACTCTCAGTAAACTTGGGAGGGTTTGGACAAATCAAAAAGATGGCCGGAGGTGGGAAACACCGGGCTATTGTCACTGTAGATAGAGACAAAATAGAACTAGGAATGAAAGATGCACGAAAATGGGAAAATACTAAACGATGGAATTTGGGCGTGAAAATTTAAGTGGAGCTTGGGATACAAGGGAAGAACACACCATAAAAATTACAGACCACGAAGAGGCCGTGGCTGATAGCAGCAATTTCGGGAAGAGACCTCTGTCTAGCAGGAAAGAACACCAAGAACGGTTTCGCGGCGGCTCGAAGGCGGCACGAACGGCGGCGGCGGCGGCACCGATGATCACCGGAGGTGGGGGGAAGGAGATATCACTCTAGAATGGGGGTTTGGGATGAAGAAACCAGGGGGAGAGAGAGGAGAGGTCGAAATTCTCCAAGAGAGGGGTTCTTGCACAATGATTTTTTCACTTTCATTAATATTCAAATGGAAAATACAAGTATTTATATGCCTCCAATCTAATCCAATCTCTACCATTGGATCTAGGGATGGGGAATGAATGGACTAGATTAAATGTGACCAACACACACACAAAAAATAAAATAACCCAAGTGGGAGACAAGCTTGACATGGTAGGTAGCCTACCTTAGACTTTTTACTCCCTTTGTCTACCCATGTGGCATTTGACATTCAACCCTTCTAGATGGCCACCTAGGATGGTTGACCAGCCCCACATAGGTGACATGGACCAATGGGAAAGGGCTGAGGGCCCCCTTGCTGGTCCTACTGTATAAGTGCATAAAAATGCACACAATCCATGAGAATGACGCATTGGCTTATAAAGCCGTACAATTGCGCATATACTTTCCCAAGGATATAACACAAACTAAAAGGACATAAATGCAAAAGTAAATGTACATGCTCGGCGTCGATTCCCATCAACTCTCCCCGGGTGGGAGGAACTCGACCCCGTCGAGTAGGGGTATGGATGCTCGAGTACTCCGGTGGATCCGTCACCGTGCCAGGTAACGCTGGTACGCTCCACTCCAAGTGACCAGCACCTGCTCATTCCATATATACTCGATATGCACAAGCTACCATGGGCTAGAGGTGGACACTCTGGGTGGGGCACTCTCAAAGGGAAGGAAGCAGCTCGAAGACTCACTAGGAATCACCGCTGAGTCCCTGTAGGTGACTAATCCGGGTATAGATGTAGAACCGATCCCATACTCATCGAAGGAGTCCAATCACCTCTTACTCATAAGAGAACGACAACGAGCTTACACAAGACACATGCAGACTCTCAAACTACACACAAACCATGCAAACAAACCACACAAGGAAAACACACGGACTCATCTATGACCCTAGACACACCTAATGTTAGTCCGACCCGTACATGGATGACGGCGGACCAGGACACCCGAACGTGTGCCATGCATGCATTTGACGTAACCGGAGGTTGACGTCATGGGGAACTCCTAGACATACTACGATGCACCAATCATGGACATTGGGCTTGGATGCGGGAAGTCCGGGAGGTGCGGGTGGTTTAGAGGGATCGGGGAAACCAAAGTCTTCCTTACCCCCGAATGATGGTTCGGACCTATGACTATGTGGAGGTTGCTTGGCCCGAGTGGAAAAGGCTTGATAGTGAACTCCGTGGAGGAAGTGGAGTGAAGATGGAGGCTCGGGAGATTCACTAGTGAGGGGATCAAAAGGGTCGAGGAAGGTATGACCCCGTGAGATGGGTTCCAACATGACATGGTCCCAAGTTTGGAATTCATAATCACCGCCATACATTATGATCGGTGGGACGACGGACATGTGTAGGAAATAAGATTCCTCCCTTGGGCAAAAGGGAACGAAGTCGGACTCGGCCGGCATCGGGAGGAGTAGAAGAATCTCCGTGGTGACACACCCCATGGTGCACACGGAGGTAATGGACCCTAAGGCCGGATGGGTGAAGCTAAGACTAGCGGGTTGGTCAAAGTCTCGCGCCAAAAGATGTGTCAACTTCCATTGTGAATCTAATCCCATGACAAGATCGTCCAATGTGTCAACATGGTGACGAGATCGAAATGTGGTATGGAAGGAGTTGACCGGCACTAAAGGGAGGATGGGGTCCATGGATGGAAAGGGAGGTGGGACCAAGCCATCCTTGAGCCAACTAAAAAGTGGCTCGGTGATGTATAGCGTTCCCGTAAGAAACACGGGTGGCTCGGGGTGAGACGGCTCCAAGCATAATGGTTCCGAATGTAGAGTGGGCCGCTGGGGTTGGGTGGCTGGACATGTGAGGGTGATCTTGCCGGGTAGGTAAGGTGCGTATAAGGTGCAAGTCCTCTTGCCCCAGTCAAGATTGGCTCTTCGTTCTCCTAACCATGTTTGCCCTAAAATGATGCATGAACCAGCAAGTGTGCCGATCCTACACCATGCGCCATCGGTGTAGAGAACAGAGCCGATCCTCTTATAGAACTCAACACAAGCAAAATCACCATCGCGGACAATCTCGCCTGTCTTGGAGAGAGACTCCACGATGTCAAGAGAAACCCAATTATCTGACTCCCTATCGGTGAAATGGAGTTCCGTTGTGGACCCGTTGGGTAGAGCGACTATCATAGTGAGAGGGGTAAAACCAAGGGCTCGGTCTATGAGGACATTGACTTTGGCCACAAATGTTGACCACTCAGATGTATGGTCTTGGGGAACAGCCATGGGTAGCGGATATGGACATGCATACACACGGTGACAAGACACTAGACCGACTATGCAAGTTTGGAATGCATGCACACTAAGGACCCTAGACGTAAACCAAGACTCGGTACGTGGTGGAGTTAATCGATCCGAAGATCACTCGCGCAAGTGTGCGGCCTTCCCGATAGGCGTAGCCTAACGTTCGGACAACACCTTTTTATATACCGACTAATGGTATGCAAATGCGACCCAAAAGACACTTTTTTTATTTTAAAACAATGATGACCCTAAACACGACTTAGACAATGACTAATGACTAGACATAAATGACACTCTTTTTTTTTTGATTTGACACCCTAGACTCAAACTCGCTCTGATACCAAATTGATGCGGGACGAGACCACAGACACGACAAGCTCGTGACTGTCCCTTAACGAGGGAAGCGTCGGACGTGCGCGGTTGAGAAACCGGTAATGAGCTAGGGTGATCGGCTCTCTCGTGTGCCCGAATCGGGTCACGGGACGGTCTTGCACTCTCTCGCAGCAGCAGTAATGAATAGATAAAGCGAGCTAGATATCCCTACACATGCTCTCTAGCAGCGGCATAAACAAATATATATGAAGTAAGCAAAATGCCAAGTAAGGGAGCGAATGTGATACCTCCACGCGCTCGGCGTGGGGAAGACGGACCCGGCCGAAGTCGTACTCCCGGGACAGTTAATACATAAAGATTACAGCAATGAGTTACAGCCCACTCCACGCAGAGAGGTAAAGGGCTACATAATGGGGTCCGGGAGGACCGAATTCGGGTTGACGGGCGGCTTCTCGCGCTGTTTCGGCAACACCCGAACACGTGACGGTGGGGCCCACGTGCTGTCCGGAGGGGCCGTGTGGGACCCGGTGGCACCGCTGTAGTGGAGGATGCCTGGAAGGGCGCTCCCTGGAGTGGGGGCGTGCTGGTTCGCCGGCCGGAGGCCGGGCGGCTCCGATCGGCACCGGTCGGAATAACCGGCCACGGGCTGCAACTTCAGGTTTTCAGCGCGTGTCTCGGCGAGAACGGGCGCTGCAATCAGCCCCAATGTCGGATCGACACAAGACTGGTGCCATTGGAAAGCTAACTTCAAATCCTTCAATCTAGGCCTGGAGATCTGGCCTGGATCTGCACGGATTTGGACTTATGGAATTTCCAAGTTCCTGTTGTACAGTTCCTGAAATCTCAGGTCAGCAGAGAACTTTCCTATGGATTGCCTTTGACCGATATGAAGATCTCGAATTCAGACTTCGACTTGTTCATGAAAGTTGTAGGAAAGTAAGTAAGGAAACCAGGACTATTTTTGGATCGGGATTGGAGGTGGTGGTGATTTGTTCTAATTTTGGAAGTGGAGGGTGGTCGGATCTGGGATCTGACTGAAAATACTGTAGCAGAGGAAGAACACGAATTTCTAAAAATAGATAGAAGGCTGATAAAAAATTAAGAAAATTTGTGGATGTAGGGGGTGATGGACAAAACTCTCAGTAAACTTGGGAGGGTTTGGACAAATCAAAAAGATGGCCGGAGGTGGGAAACACCGGGCTATTGTCACTGTAGATAGAGACAAAATAGAACTAGGAATGAAAGATGCACGAAAATGGGAAAATACTAAACGATGGAATTTGGGCGTGAAAATTTAAGTGGAGCTTGGGATACAAGGGAAGAACACACCATAAAAATTACAGACCACGAAGAGGCCGTGGCTGATAGCAGCAATTTCGGGAAGAGACCTCTGTCTAGCAGGAAAGAACACCAAGAACGGTTTCGCGGCGGCTCGAAGGCGGCACGAACGGCGGCGGCGGCGGCACCGATGATCACCGGAGGTGGGGGGAAGGAGATATCGCTCTAGAATGGGGGTTGGGGATGAATAAACCAGGGGGAGAGAGAGGAGAGGTCGAAATTCTCCAAGAGAGGGGTTCTTGCACAATGATTTTTTCACTTTCATTAATATTCAAATAGAAAATACAAGTATTTATATGCCTCCAATCTAATCCAATCTCTACTATTGGATCTAGGGATGGGGAATGAATGGCCTAGATTAAATGTGACCAACACACACACAAAAAATAAAATAACCCAAGTGGGAGACAAGCTTGACATGGTAGGTAGCCTACCTTAGACTTTTTACTCCCTTTGTCTACCCATGTGGCATTTGACATTCAACCCTTCTAGATGGCCACCTAGGATGGTTGACCAGCCCCACATAGGTGACATGGACCAATGGGAAAGGGCTGAGGACCCCTTGCTGGTCCTACTGTATAAGTGCATAAAAACCCACACAATCCATGAGAATGACGCATTGGCTTATAAAGCCATACAATTGCGCATATACTTTCCCAAGGATATAACACAAACTAAAAGGACATAAATGCAAAAGCAAATGTACATGCTCGGCGTCGATTCCCATCACCCCCACAACCAATCTTTCTGAAATGTGGTTTTCTTCATCTGATCCATTCTTCGATGTTCTCTTCCCGTCTCTTTTCCCCCGTCAACTTCCCCCTCCTCCTCCCTCCTCCAACCCCTCTTGCTTCGTGATTTCCTCCGACCTCCAAAAAAAACGTGAATTTTGAAATGGACGTTTCAATGGAGGATTATGCTATGTTCTATCCGTCTTCCTGCCAGGGGCACGAGGCCCCTTCTTCGTTCCCTGTAGATTTCTTATCTCCTAGGTTAGATGTACAGTGTGCAGAGTCCCCTAGGTTGGTAGAGTCAACTAGGATAGAATCTAGCTCTAGTGTTGTCAGCCCATCCACGTATGCGGCGCACCCTATGGTGCATCATTCTAAATCTGTTCCAGATAGGTTTCTTCAAGATCTAGTCCAGAGATGTCAGGCCCTCCTTAAATGTCCTGAGTTTATAGCAACCGCAATTGTCCTAGAGGATGATGAGGAAGTAGACGGGGTGTGAAGCAATGACGGATTAGGAGTTTATGAAATCATAGATGAGAAGGACCCAGCCGATGATGAGGATAGCAACGTGGATGACATTGCCGATCTGTACGCACAGGGTTTGAAGAGGTTTAATGAACCATCGTCGGTAGTGGATGAACCCACAAAAGAAATCGATCTTGGGACTGAAGAGGACCCTAGGCCCATAATCATTTCTGCTAATCTCCCTCCTCAGGTTGAAGAGGAGCTAATCAAGGTCTTGAGGGAGTATAGCGATTCTTTTGCCTGGTCCTATGAGAACATACTGGGTCTTGACCCCGCTCTGGTTGAACATAGACTTATCCTTAAACTAGGGGCAACGCTCGTTAAACAAAAATCAAGAAGATTCCACCCTCAAATGGCCTTAAGGATAAAGGAAGAAGTTGATAAACTGCATAAGGCCAAGTTTATTAGAGTTATATTATATCCTCAATGGGTGGCAAATATTGTTCCTGTGATGAAGAAGGATGGAAAAATTTGGATTTGCATTGATTTCAGGGACTTAAATAAGGCATGTCCGAAAGACGATTTCATGCTTCCTCACATTGATGTGTTGGTGGACAACATGCCTGGGTATGAAGCCCTCTCGTTTATGAATGGATATTCTGGATACAACCAAATCCGTCTTGCTCCCGAGGACCAAGAGAAAATCTCATTCACCACGTCCTGGGGCACATACTGCTATGTTGTCATGCCATTTGGATTGAAGAATGCAGGTGTCACGTATCAACGGGCAATGATGGCTATCTTCCACGACATGATGCATGTGTATATGGAAGCCTATGTGGATGATATTCTGGTGAAATCGAGGTTAAAGGAAGAACACCCCGCCGTTTTAGCTAAGGTGTTGCAAAGGGCTAGGGAGTACAAGCTAAAATGAATCCGAAGAAATGTGTGTTTAAAGTTGCATCAGGGAAATTGCTAGGGTTCATAGTTAGCAAATGGGGGATTCAGATCGATCCGAACAAGGCAAAGGCCGTTATGAAAATGTCACCGCCTAAGAACATCACTGAACTTAGAGGTCTGATTGAGTGTTTGCAATTTATTCGGAGGTTCATATCTCAACATTCGCAAAGATGCCGCCCATTTTATGAATTGTTGAAGGCGGGGGCTAAATTTGAATGGAATGAGCAGTGTCAGAAGGCCTATGAGGATCTTAAGGTTTATCTATCTAATCCTTCTGTTCTGCAACCACCGGTTCCTGGGAAACCCCAGATATTATACATTTCTATTTTTGAGGACTCCCTGGGAGCTGTCCTGGCTCAAGTGGATGACGAAGGAAAGGAAAGGGCAGCATACTATCTCTCGAGGTAGTTTAATCTTGCTGAATCTAAGTATACTGCCATGGAGAAGACCTGTGCAACATTAGTATGGGTAGCTCAGAAATTCAAGCACTATTTTCTCGCCCATGAGGTTAAGTTGATCTCTAGAATGGACCCCATCCGTTACCTCTTAGAAAAACCTATCCTTTCTAGCAGATTAGCTCGCTGGCAGAGCTTTCTCTCTCAATTTGATATCACCTTCGTCATTCAGAAAGTGATCAAGGGATATGCGATTGCTGAACATTTTGCTCATTCTCTTATCCCTTGTACCGATTCAATCTAGGACGAGTTTCCTGATGAGCATCTGGTTGTACTTACTCATCTCCCCTTCTGGTCCTTGCACTTCGACGGTACTCTCAATTCTCAGGGCCATGGAATCGGTGCTGTTCTCCTCACTCCGGAAGGAGTAACCATCCCCATCGCTTACCAGCTCTCTTTTCCTGCCACAAACAACATAGCTGAGTATGAGGCTCTCCTTGTCGGACTGAAGCACGCCTACATCCTGGGCGCGCGATACCTAAACATCATAGGAGACTCTCAATTGGTGCTACACCAAGTTCTTTCAACTTACCGCACCCGCGACCATAAACTCAAGCCCTATCAAGACTTGGTCACGCTCTTGGCTAGGTAGTTCCGTATGCTCATCTACAATTATACTCCTCGCTCTCAGAACATTCTTGCTGATGTGTTAGCATCTCTTGCTTCCTCTCTTGCCTTCCCTCTCAGTCGTTCCACCGAGACCATCGTGGTTCAATGGTTAGACGCTCCTTCTCTCCAGGATCCGTGGTTTGACAACCTTAGGAAATCTGTAGAGAAGAAGGCTGAGTTGGAAAATTTCAAGGAAGTGTCTTTAACCGAGCTTGAGGAGATTATAGAGGAAGAGGAATAGCCATGGTTCCATGAAATAGAGCAGTATTGTAGGGATGGATCCTTCCCGGAAGCGGTAATTGCCAAGCAGCGCATCAGAAGAGTCACCTCCAGGTACACGATCATCACCGGAGAATTGTATAGGCGGGCTCTCAACAGAGTTCTTATGAGGTGTTTAGATGACGATGAGGCTTGGAAAGTCATTGAGGCAACTCACGCAAGTGAGTGTGGAGGGCACGTTAATGGTCAGGCTTTGGCGAAGAAAATTCTTAGGGAGGGCGATTACTGACCAACCCTAGAAGAAGACTGCTCCACCTATGTCCATAGGTGTCTTCAATGCCAACTTCATGCTGACAAAATCCATGCTCCTGCTTCCTCTCTCCATCCTCTCTCGGCTCCTTGGCCATTCTCCGTGTGAGCTTTTGATATTGTAGGCCCACTGGGTGATCCTAATGCTCAGGTTAAACAGAAATCATTTATCCTCACCGCAACTGAGTACTTCACCAAGTGGGCGGAAGCTGAATCCTATGCAGAAATCAAAGCTACCATAGTGTGCCGCTTCATCATGAAGAATATCATTTCGCGGTTCGGAGTGCCGAGCAACATCGTCACCGATAACAAGCCTCAATTTGTATTTCAAGAACTTCAGGACCTCTGTAAGAAATTCAAGATTTCATTGCATCATTCATCACTATACTAGCCTCAAGGCAACGGCCAAGCCGAGGCCATGAACAAAACTATCCTTAAAATCAATAAGAAAATATGTGAGTCACGCAAATTTGCTGATTGGGCTGACAAATTGATAGAAGCTCTATGGGCTTATCGTACCTCCGTCCAAACTCCTACAGGGCAGACTCCTTTTGCTCTCATCTATGGGATGGAGGTGGCACTCCCATACGAGATCTTGATCCCTTCCCTAAGAGTGTAGCTAGACAAAGAACTTAATCTCGATGAGCGTCGAGAGGCGTTGTTAGTCCAACTGGAACTCTTGGATGAGAAGAGGCTTAACGCGGCCAATCACGTCTCTGTTTATCAAAAACGTGTCTCGCGGCATTTTCAAAAGAAGGTTATCGAAAGAAAATTTCAAGTGGGTAACATGGTTTTGAAACGCAAATTTATCAGATCAGCAGGTCCTAGGTCCAAGCTGCAACCCAATTGGGAAGGGCCGTTTGTAGTTAAAGAAGTGTATCTTGGAAACGTGTACCGTCTCATCAATGTGGAGGGTGAGGAATTGGCTAATCCATGGAATGGGTTGTATCTAAAATGTTTTTATCCATAGAGTCAAGCCAGCGACGGCCCGGTGGCGGGGTGTTCCTCACTTGATCATGAAAGGAGGTCCCCGGTTTAACACTCACACACTACACGACCCCCATGGTTCAGTTTTCCTTCTTTACGCAACATCATTTCTCCCTTGGCCATATTTAGGGGGATAGTGAAAATCCTTACTTTTTCTCCCCTTTCGGCTGAAGATAGGGGCAAGTGGTGAATAAGGGGGCGAGAACTGATCTAGACACCCCGATAAAAAGATGTCTCAAATAGGGGCAGTCCGTTATGACCTGATTCCGCATTCACAAAAGCAAAAGAAAGAAAAGAAATAAGAGAAAAGGGGCAAAATCAAAGGTAAAAGCTAAAAGCTCATCCAAAAGCTCGAAGCTCAAAATTCTAAATGCTCCCCAAAGAATGAAACTAGGCATGGCAAGAGTGGCAGTGCAGTTTTCTCACGGGACGTAATGAGCCCGGACGTATGCGTGCCTAGAGCGGAGGTAGGTACGATGACGGACACAAAGCCCCGGCGCAACAGACCAGATTCTTTGAAAAGGGGCTATCGTGGGAGGAACTCAAGCCCTAAAAAACCCCTATACTTATTGCCGACTTTCCTGTTAAATTCTCTTTTATTTTCAAGGACTGGACCATACTCCAGGTATGACCTTGATAGAGGCACCGTTAAGTAAAATTAGACCCCGGCCATGGGTGATCACCCATAACGCACGTTGTACTTGAGAAACCCCTAATGAGACATGAAGGTCTCCCGTCGCCGGGTTTGAGCTGGCTCTAAAATAAAAAAAAACAACAAAATCAAATATTTCGAAAATCTAAAAAAGTTAAATATTTCAAAACACAAAAAATCAAATATTTTAAAAATAAAAAAATCAAATATTTTAAAACCCAAAAAAATCAAATATTCTCAAAATCAAAAAAAATCAAATATTCTCATAATCAAAAAATTCAAATATCTCAAAACCCCAAAAAAATCAAGTATTTCAAAACCCAACAAAATCAAATATTTCAAAACCCAAAAAAATCAAATATCTCGAAATCTAAAAATTAAAAAAAATAAAAAATCAAACATTTCGAAACCCAAAAAATCAAATATTCTTAAAACCACAAAAATATTTTCATCATCATTTGCATTCATGGCATGCATTGCATCCATCTTTTCCTTTGTGTTATTTGCCTATTTAATAAGGCTCACCCCCTTGACCAAAAAAATCAAGAACTGATCATTTCCTAACTTACTACAGGTAAGGGGTTAAGCCTAAAACAGATTTAATCTGTTTTCTTGTTTATATGTGTGCAGGGTCAGGTTGAAGACAAGATTCAGCATTTCCATCTTTGAACGGTCCTCTGGCGACCATTTTACTCCATCCAACGGTCAACATCAGACCGTGCTAGTCTCCACACGGCCTCTTTCAGACCGCTTCCAATGTCTAGCACCTTCAAGAACAAACGGTCTTCACTAGACCGTTTACAAATCAAAACGATGAGGGAGTGACCGTTCTATTCTATCCACGGTCCATCAATAGACCATTCAATTCTCCAAAGGTCCTTGTTCCTAACCCTACGGTTGATCTTCTACGCGGCCCAGGTCTGGCCGTTCAATTCCATGGGGTGGTTAAAATCCAACCGTTTATCTAACTGAGCGGTCTTGGTATGGGCCGTGTTCATCTCGAGATCCTATCTCAAACTCATTCAATCGCATGCAAGAAAAGCCAAACTCAAATTAATCCGACCATCGATTTTATTCATTCAAATGCAAGCATTTACAAATATGAGTCTCTACACCAACATCATGAAAATAAGAAAATCTCTCGATCCTCAGATGGGCATCCCCGCGAGGCCAAATCTCTCTCAGCTCTCTCACATATGCCTGGTAAGCCTCCTGGAGCTCTGCCACCTCCGCCGGTAGGGTGAGCACCCTACTAACCTCCCACATGATCAAGGCGCTCCTGACCGCCTGCTTATCCTCCTCTGACCCGAACCTCCTCGCCTGTAGTGCGGGAAGATGGGGTAGCGCTGGAAGTGTAGTCCGGGGTAGTCCAATCTGAACGAAGCACCGGAGTGGGTTGTACATCACCAAAGCGGTGTCACCCACGAGCCTCAAGTCCAAGCAAGGCCTCTGACGAAGCCTGAGAGTAGTGCCGTGGAGGAAAGGAGGGCACATCACGAACCGATCCAGGGGCAAGGTGTTGATGTAGAGGCGCCACTTGTCCTTAGTCTTCTTGTCTACTGTCCTACACTCCACCTGCTGAGGAAGCCTGAAAGGATCACCAATGAAGAACAAAGGATGGCCCTCGAAGATCCGACTGACCGAGGTGACATCCTCCCTAGGCGCGAACTTCATCCTAACTCCCATCCAACACTCTAGGAGAACCATAGAGCCAAACAGTGGACCCCCTAGGGCAGCTGAGCTAAGACCCTCAAATAAATAGGCAAGGACGGCCTGGGAGATGGATAGACCCTGCCATAGACCACTGATGGTGCTAAGGATGGGGAAATCTAAGACATGGTCGGCAGAGGGGAAGAGTATGGCCCCGCACAAGTAAATGGAAGCGGCCTTAGCTATGGCCTCGTACCACCCACACTTATTCTTACAATGTGCTATCACCCACTGGCTAAGAGGTAGTAGATGGATCTAGTGTGGGCTCACTATGGTGCGGATGTCCTTGGTGCTAGGTATGAACTCTCCTAAGATAAGGGCAAGATCTACAGGGGCAATGGTGTGAAAGACTAAATCCTCCTCATCCACCTTGGACCTAGGGAAAGACAAGTAGGTCTCTACCTCCTCTAGAAGGATGGTGGCCTCAAAAGACGGGAAGATGAAAGTGTGGGTCTGAGGGTGCCATATCTCTACCAAGGCTGAAATGCTATGCCAATCCAAAGAGAGCTTGGGGTAGTTCTTGGCTAGCACTAGAAGAGAGTGAAGATGCCAGGACCTAAGGATGGATGTCATAGATGTGGGTAGTTCGCAGATCATAGGGGCCATCCACTTCAAGGTGGAGTATCGTCTCGGGTCGGGGAGAAGCTGAAATGAAGAAAAGAGGAAAAGAAAAGAGAGGAAGAACATTTAAATTTTATGAAAGAAATAATGTGAAATTGATGAAATTGAATAAATGAAGCAACCTTAACTTACTTCTCTCATAGGGCTGGAGCTCAAATGCCCCGAGATCGTGGTCAGCCGTTGTAGCAGCCCGTGCTCCTTTGTAGCCGACTTTGGACCTGGGTAGGCCACCTCACCCATTGAGCTCCCTTCCAAGGCCCTCTTCATGATATTCTGAGGAAGATTGAGAAAGATTTCAAGGCTTGAAAGAGGGTTGATGTGTGAAGGATGAATTTGGAGTACCCTCTTACTTATAGAGCTTGATTAGAGGCCTAAACCCACTAGAATTGAGGTAGGATAGTTCTAGATCGGGTTAGGATAGAATTTGGGGTTGATTTGAAACACTCACTCTCAGGTTAGGACTCTCCAAGAGAGTCCCGTTCGGACTCTCAGGGCGCCTGTGTACGCGGTCTATCGATAGACCGCTCTGCTTAAGGAATGGTCTCATGGAGACCGTGCAGCAACCCTCTACACACTTCGAATCCTGGTTTTTTCACGGTCGTGAAGAGGCCGTTTTGTTAAACACATGGTTCAAGCATGACTGTTTCATTCTTTGAACGGACCATCATGGACCGTTTCATTGCTTCTTTGGGTTCTAGCTGAGTGGCTTTCAACGGTCTAAAGTTAGGCCGTGTAAGTCTTGGAGCGGTCCTCTGGATGACCGTTTAGAAACCTGAAGCCTTTTTTTTTCCCCCTTGCACCAATGCCACTCAAACCTTTGTCGCCTCTCTCTCCCACTCACTCGTGTTCGCCTCTCCCTCCCACTCACTCGTGGTCATCTTTCTCTCCCACTCACTCGTGTTCGTCTCTCTCCCACTCACTCGTGTCTGGTTAGGAGTCGTTGTTAGTCAGTTGGAGTCAAGCATTTGCATTCATTCACACATTCATTCACAAAAACCAAATCAAAATCATATCATATCATTATCATATCCGCATGTACAAAGTCCTGTCAAAGTACATCATGCCCCTCCCTCCGACCTGTCACCGCAGTCGCCTGAGCCCTCATGCCTCTTCGCTGGAGGAGGCATCACTGAGGTCGCCTCCTCGTGGTGTCATCGGCGCCACTCCTCCTCCTCATTCCTCCGGAGACCGGAGGAGCCTGTGAAGTAACTCATGTAGGAGCCATGGGTGCCGTGAATGCTGCCGCTCGGAGTCTCGCTACGCTCCGACTACCGACTCATCTCCTTGTACGCCCGTAGATCCCCTCTCAACTCCGATGCCTCTATGCAAGCGCGGTCCCGCTCCGCTCGGTAGCGCTCCGCCTCTGTAGCTCCAGCCCGAAGTCGCTCTAGCTCCGCACGGAGGAGCGCCGTCTCGACTGTGTCCGCCGGTCGGCTCCGCACAATCTCCTCCCGAAGGCGGGCAGCCACCTCCCGAGCCGCTGCATGGCTCTGCTCTAGCTCCGCCCTCAGTAGGGTCAGCTCGGTCGTTTGCATACACGCATCATGGTTAGTCAACTGCATTTCATAAGCATAATCAACTAAGGAAAGCGTAGTGGTTACTTACCCCCTTTGAGAGCGCGGCCTCGGCTGCCTCAGCCCGCGTCACCATCCGTGTAAACTCTGCCTCCCGCTCGATCCGGTCGGCAGGAGTCTGGGAAGAGGAAGAAGGTGTGGCAGCCCCCTGACATTGGGCTCCCTCAGCTCGCTGCATTTCAAAACTCCTGGTTAGTCATTTCACAAGCATAGTCATAATCAAGTGCATACGTAAATTTAAGTTTAAGAGTTAGGAAAACTCACCAGAAGAGTCAGGGTCTTTTGGAGCTCGTCTCGCTCCTGGATGGTCAAGTGGAGGAGTCCCTGCAACTCCACGATCCTCCCCTCGGGGTCAATTTGCATTTAGAAGCCCAAGTGTCAGTGCACAATAATATATAAAAAGCATAGGCATAATAGAAAGCATTTAGGGTTAGAAGTCATACCGGTCGGCGGGCACCACGAAACACCTGGTCCCTGTAGTGCCGGGTGTAGGCTGTGTAGTAGGCCTCCTCGCTCTCAGCCCGGGCGGACACCACCCGCCCGAGCGCTGTCCAGCCAGCGATCTGCTCCGCAGCTCGCGTCGTCCAGCCTACCACCATGGCCAACCCTCGGGGGTGTCGGCCGACTCGCTCCTCTGGCTTTTATGGTGCCGAAAACTCGACCGCTGGCTGATGGACGCCGATAGTCCTCATCACCAGTAGGAAGTGGAGCGGCTCCACCACGTTCATGCAGTGAAGCCAAACGTCTCGGCCTGAGTAGGTAACGGCCGCCACCACCCACGGCTGACCCTCGTGCCCCTCGCTAGCGTATGGTGTCCACCGAACCTATTATATAAGAAAATTGCATCAGCATCATAAGCATATAAGTCGCATTTAATGAAAGAGTTTGAGTTTAGATTCATACCGAAGCGAAGGGCAGTGTGTCTAAGTCGTCCTAGATCCCCCGGACTTGTCTCCGCAGGGACCCCGTCTCTCGTGGGGCCGTCCACTGCCTGGCGATGGGCAGCCGCTCTGGATGTGTCTCCTCACCTCTCCCTAGCCCACATAGGTGCACATAGGTCCACACCTGCATTGCATTTCACCAAATGTCAACATATAGCAGTTATAGGAAACATATAGCAAATTGCATAATTAGTTTAAGAGTTGAGTCATACCTGGAGTAAGGGAGAGAAGCCCCCTAGCATCGTCCGCCGACTGGTGGAGCTGAGGGTGTCGAACAAAAACGTGAGGACTGTCGCTCCCCAGGTGTAGTACCCGACGTGCCCCAAGTCCTCGAGCAGTGGGAGGAACTGGCAGCTGATGACGTCGGCCCTCGTCGCAAACAACAGTAGTCCAAAAAATAGCATCAGGAACCTCCTCAGCACATGGTCCGCCTCAGGTCCCGCCTCAGCTGCTACTCGGGGTCGGACTCGGTCCACTAACCTTTGTAAGTGCTGCTCGGGCAGCTCCCCGGTCGCGATCCCCGTGCTCCTAAGTCCGAGGCTCTTCTGTAGCCTCGCCCTCGTCAGCGTCGTTGACTGACGCTCTGGTTGGAGTAGCTCCAAGCCCAGCAGCTCCTGAGCCAGCTCCCGGTAGTCGGGTATGTCCTCCTGCTGACCGGTGTCCCATGCACGCGTAATCCGGTGATGCACGCAATGTCCTCTAGCGTGGGGACCATATGGCCCCACGGGAAAAGGAATGTCCGGCTCATCGGATCCCAGTGGTCGTGCAGAGCATAGAGGAGCGGCGTGTCTAGCCTAGTCACCTCTACGCTTAAGAACTCGGTGAAGCCCATCACCGTGAGCCTCTCTCGCTGAAAGTCCAGCAGTGTGAGGTACACTGCTTGGACATGCAACCAGGAGATCCGAGTCCTGCTCTTTCCCTGCATACATTTAGGATAATTGCATTTTATAATAGGATCATGCATTTCATTTAATTGAATAAATCACTCTGCTAACTAAACGGTCTCCTACAGGCCGTCTACCTTTCAACAATTGGGTTCCAACCGTCCCATTAATCCCCCTCAGAGGTCCACGGTCACCCAAGGACCGTTCTACGTGATGGATGGCCAGGTGAGGACCGTTCATTCTTCCCATGTTCAACCCCGGTAACGGCCTCCTCTTGGCTGTTCAATAACCCCACGGTCCCCATCTGACCGTGTCATTCCCCTCTCAATCCCCTAGTCTTTGGAGCCGTGTGATTAATGACGGTCTGGTGGAGACCATTATGTTCTCAGGCTTTTCTGTTCTAAACGGACCAATGGGGGCCGTCCTAGGTGTCCACGGTCTGATGGAGACCGTTCTGTTCTCAGACGTTTCATATTCTGAATGGACCAATGTGGACCGTCCTAATGTTCACGGTCTTCCTCAGACCATTTTACTTCATCGGTTCAACTCCTTTTGAATGGCCACCCATGGGCCGTGTTATGTTGGAACGGTTCTATGTGAACCATGTAATTTTGATAAGCGGTCACTGTTAAACCGCGCTATGATCGCCATGACCGACGGCATGTTTCCTCCTTCCCCACCTCCGTTGACAGCCTAAATGGCCTTACAGGAGATCCTAAGGGGACATATGCCCCTCATCTATCTTCTTGGGCTACATGCATGGACTAACGATGGGGTAGCCTACCTCAGATGGGCGAGGTCCCCTGGCCGGTTTCTCCGCCGGTGCGGCCGTCTCATCCGGTGCCACGCCTTCTCCCTCTACCGCTCCAGCATCTTCAGGCGATTTGACGACGATTGCCGACGCCTCCCCTTTGGCCATAGGCAGTGGCGGCGCGTCACCTTCGACCGTGGATGGTGGCGCCGGAGCTTCCTCCGTGGGGTGCATCACCGGAGGCTGTGGGGCGTCCCCTCTAGCCATCTGTCATGCAGCGTGTCGTAGGTACTGTTTCTTGAAGTGCATGTAAGCCGAGAGAAGAAGAGGAGAGTGGGAGAATGAGGGAGAAGAAGTGCATGTAAGCGTCGATTATGGTGAGTGTGGGAGAGTGGGAGACGAGGTGGGGAAGAAGATGAAAGGCGCCGGTTTATTTTTTTAAACCTATAGTTGAATACGCGATCTATCAATAGACCGCATATATCATGGATGGTCTACCGTTAGACCGTCCATTAGTAACGTCTTAGCTCCCATGTTAACGGTCGTTCTTTGACCGTTCTATTTATTGAGCGGTCCTTCACTAGGCCGTGTTAGGGCCATGACCTAAGAAGCCCTGTCTAGACCATTTGTGTTCTTTGGCGGTCTGGGTTAGACCGTGTATATGCTGAAATGATGATATCAATGCTATGTTGCTGCATTATGTGCTTAGATTGATAACTCTTTTTGACTTAAATTGTTGCATGATACATATATCAATTGCAAATCATGTTCATGATCCCTTTGCAGCTTCACTCCAACTTGCCTCCCGCTGCACAGGTAAGTCAGGTATGGCCTTCTATCCCTATATCCCTTATTGCATTACTATATGATATTATGCTATATTATCTTGAGAACCAATTGGTTATGTTCGTGTTCCAGGATCTGATATTCCCCTATAACAAAAATAATGATGATCCAGGTTCATGTGTTTAATCATCGGATAGGCCGTTAGGTTGGGAAAATTAGGGGACAATGGTTCTATCTTGCACGTCATGGTTGCAGATAGTATCTTGACCCTGATTGTTCCAGTCTAGCAATATTATTCTCAAGTATTTTCTATTTTGTGTCTTTATTTGCATTCGTTATAATGATTTCTTTTATTTTTAGCCCAGCATGCATCACGCGCATCCTTTGAGCATTCATGACCCATGGTCTGTCTAAAAGTGTCTCAATAGTGATGGATGATTATGCGTTCAGTGCTTGGGTAAGAGGAACTATTCCACTCAGAGTTGGAAGGCTTTCTCTGGTCTATTCACCTGGTTTGATTGACTGAAGGTCCCTGTCTGGAGTTTTAGTCCGTCTCTTTATTTTGGCTGCTTATTCCGGTCCCCTCATTGGTCCGAGGGATTGTGTCCCCCATGAGGTTGATCGTGTGTTTTCCTTTTTATTTAGTTACTTTCTCTAGACTGGCGTCATTTTGGTCCGATTATTCCTTGTGTTTTATTCAGAGTTTTCCAGAAGATTCCTATCACTCGTGGGCGAGGAAACGGGTGTCTTTTGCCTTAACGCCCGCTGTTCAGTCCGCTCCGCTTCATTTCCGCTCCATCTCCATGTTCCATTTCGGTTTCGCTTCACCTCCGCTCGCGCCCCTGCAAAGAGGACGTTAAGGAGGGACATCTGTTGACACCCATTTTTCGCCTATGAGTTGAGTCATTCCTCTTACCGTCATTTGTTGATGTCTCGAGTTGTCCATTACTCATTGGGCTATTTTTAGGCATGTCTTTGGGGCTTATTTTATGGGTATCTCCCTCCCTGGCTAAGTCTGCTCTTGGATTTGGACTTAATGGGCCTTGATTTCGCCTTGGTTTTGGGTTAAATGGGCTCATTTATCCCATTTTATCGATTTCAAACGTCCAGGCTGTACGCGGTCTAGCGATGGCCCGTGCAGTGATTTGGGCGGTCTTCTTAGAACCGTTTACTGATTCATTGGATATTTATTTGATTTTCTGGATTTCCACCGACAAGCCTTTGCACGGTCTGAGTTTAACCGTTTAATGCCATTGAACGGCGTGTCGTTAGACCATCCAGCTCCCAGAGTCCTACACCGGTGAATTTTCCTAATAATTATCTATTTATCACCGACATGTGTACACGGCCTAGCATTGGACCGTTCCAGTCATTGAGTGGTCTAGCATTAGATCGTTTTATCCTAAAGAGTCCAGCGCCGTGATAACCGGTCAGTTCGATGGGATAATTGGATAATTGGATAATTTATTTATTTACCACCGACAGTAGTAAACGGTCTAGCAATGGACCGCCTACATTGCTGGGCGGCCCATCGAGCGACCGTGTATATGCTCGAGATCTGTGGATTATTTGGCATTTTCTCTCTCTATCAGTGGCTAAACCCCTAACTTCTCCCATCCATTTCTCTGCAGTTTCTTAACCAAGTGGGGTGCCGTTTGATTTGGGCGAGAGATTAGAGGATTATCTATAGATTTTATTTTGTAATCTCGGATTAATATCCACTAGAAAACCCTAATTCGAGGTTGGACTTTTAGGCTCTATAAATAGAACCCTTAGTCCAAGCTTGAAGAGGGGGAGATCCAACGTCGACGTCGAAGCTCTGCCAAATTTTTGAGCAAGTTGTAGCCAGGGAGGGAGGTTTTCTACATCCTCTTAAGCCTCCGGTTCAGGGAGTGGTCGTTGTTTGGTGTTCTAGTCTAGGCTTTTAGTGCTCTTTTCATCAATTGCATACTTCTTTTCAACATCTTTTTCTTCCCATGTTTTGCACTATTTACATCATTTTCACACCCTCCTATCTTTTCCATGCCCTATAGGGGTTTAAAAAATCACCCCAGGTATCGCCCATTCTATGTTATTATGTTGATTTTCCATCCTTTTCTATAGTTGCTACACATTCCAGAACTAATTTGGGTTTTATTTCTTTGTTCTCTACATTGTTTTGCAGGTCAGCATCAGCATCAGCACAGCGCAAGGCCCATCCCCTCTAGCCGGCCGAAAGCGGTGGAGGATCAAGTCCTACAACTTGGAGTCTGATGATTTTGAACGGTCTTCTTCCGTCCGTCTGTAGATAAGAGCAGTCCTCCACGAACCGTCCCGATCCTGTAAGGGGCCGTCTGCGAACCGTTCTGAAGCCAGACCAGTCTTTGTCTCGCTTCCTTCTCAGTGCTGTAAGCGGTCTATCGAGCAGGCCATTCTATACCTTGAGCGGTTCTTCCTGAACCGTGTACAACTGCAGTGCTGCATTTTAGGGGCGTGTCTTCTCTCTTTCCAAGGTACGTAGTACTCTTCGGTACCCGTGTCTTGGTGGCGATCACGATCACACACACCTCTCCACTCTTTCTTCCCTTTGTTTTTGCTTGGCTTTATATCTTGATCTAGGAAGGTAAAAAAAAAGGGAAAGAAGAAAGAGAAAGAAAGGGGGGAAAACATGTCAACAGATGTAGGTCTGGATGACCGAACCACCTAAAAATCTTGCGTACTGTGGTTTGCCTTGTGTGCTTGTCTACTTCCTTCATAGGGCAATTGTTTCATTGTCTAGCAAGTTTCATTCTCGATCATATTGCTCCTGCTGCTAAGGCTTTTCTGAATTGAGTTCTTAAGATAGTGGCAGTGGGTTCGTAACAGTAGATCTTAGAACTAGTTTTCTGCAGTACTTTGTTTATACATAGGTTTAATGCTGGCTGAGTGTCTGAGGAAATGTTGTGATGGAGTGATCATTTAAATTAAGCTTTAAGGTGTTAATTCTGCATATTTTTCTTGTTTCTGTTTTTAAATTGGGCAGAATTTTCTAAGGGGATTCATTCACCCCCCCTCTGAATATTGTCGGCACCATCACATCGTTCCAATAGCTTGGATAAGATGTTTCGGTGGTGGGGTTTTTGTAGTGGCTTCTGTCTGTAAGGGCTTTTCCTATGTTAGAGGCTTCGTAGGTTCTTTCAGTAGTTCGACCGTGACCCCCCCTTAGGTCGACGATTTCGACTCGAGATCGTGGTTCCCTTATAAGGGTAGGAGTACTATAGAGACTATGTGGTTCTATCGTTTCATTTTTCTATCGTTATAGCCACTGCTACTGTTATTGTTGCTATTTTAGTTGCTTTGCCACTATTATTGCTCTTGTTATTGTTGTTCTTAAGGCTTTCCTTTACGGTTGTTATTTCTGCTGTTGTTACTATTGTTACCGCTTTTGTGGTGGTGAAGATCCGCGGGACCCCTACTGAGCCAATGAGATGAGGCTCACTCTCTGCCTTTTCAGGTGCAGCGCTTCTCCTCGAGGTGGTGCGTCTCGATCGGAGGTCTTTTAGCAGCCAGCTCACCAGTGCCGGGATATGTCCCGAGGCAGTGTATGTTTCCTTGCTTGTAGACTATACGTGTGGGCTGGACTTTGTAGTTATAGTAAATTGTTATAAAATGTTAATTTTATTTTTGTCAGTTAATTATTAATTCTGTAGTTTATTTCCTGCTTTATTTAGAATTTCAATGCATAACCGCACCATCCCTATTAACCCTTCCAAGCTTCCCATGATGCGGGATGAGACCATGGACACGACAAGCTCGCGATTGTCCCTTAGCAAGGGAAGCGTCGGACGTACACGGTTGAGAAACCGGCAAGAGCTAGGGTAGTCAATTCACACTTTCGCGCCCGGATCGGGTCACGGGACGGTCTCGCTCACTCTCTCGCAGCAGCGGTGATATGAAATTATAGCGAGCTAGGTCCTAAAACATGCTCTCTAGCAGTGGCATAAACAAGCATATATGGAAATAAGCGAAATGCCAAGCAAGGAGCGAATACAATACCTCCACGCGCTCGGCGTGGGGACGACGGACCCGGCCGAAGTCGTACTCTCGGGACAGTTAATACATAAAGATTACAGCAATGAGTTACAGCCCACTCCACGCAGGGAGGTAAAGGGCGACACAATGGGGTCCGGGAGGACCGAATTCGGGTTGACGGGCGGCTTCTCGCGTAGCTTCGGTAGCACCCGAACTTGTGACGGTGGGGCCCACGTGCTGTCCGGAGGGGCCGTATGGGACCCGGTGGCACCGCTGTGGTGGTGGATGCCTGGATGAGCGCTCCCTGGAGTGGAGGCGCGCTGGTTCGCCGGCCGGAGGCCGGGCGGCTCCGTTCGGCACCGGTCGGAATAACCGGCCACGGATCTGCAACTTCTGGTTTTCAGCGCGCGTCCTAGCGAGAATGGGCGCTGCGATCCTCCCCGATGTCGGATGGACACGAGACTGGCGTCGTTGGAAAGCTAACTTCAAATCCTTCAATATAGGCCTAAAGATCTGGCCTGGATTTGCACGGATCTGGGCTTTAATAAATTGTTGAGTTGCTGTTGTACAGTGACCGGGCTCTCAGATCTGCAGAGAACTTGTCTGAGAACTGCCTTTGACCGATATGTGAACGTCCGAATCTGAAGTGGTGGTCTTCAGCAAAGTGAACACGAATTTTGAAAAATGGATAGAGAGCAGATCAAAAATCAGGAAAAATAGTGGATGTAGGGGATGATGGACAGAACTCTTAGTAAAATTGGGAGGGTTTGAAAAATTCCAAAAGGTGGTCGGAGATGGGAAACTCAGAGCTGTTGTCACTGTTGACAGAGACAAAACAGATCTGGGAATGCAAAATGAATGAAAATGGAAAATTACTAAATGGAGGAGTTTGGAAGTGAAAATTTAGGTGGAGGTGGGGATTGAAGATCGGAACACACCATAAAAGTTTCAGACCAAGAAGGTGTCTTGGCTGATAGCAGGAATTCCGAGAAGGAGCTTCTGTTGGCTGAAGATAGAACTTCGACGGTGGCTCGATAGCGGCTTGTTGGCGGCACGAACGGCGGCGGCGGCGGCACCGGTGAGATCAGAGGTTGAGAGGGGGAGATAGAAGGTAGATCCACTCTAGAATGCGGGTTGGGGATGATGAAACCAGAGGGAGAGAGAGGGGAGGTCGAAATTCACTCAAGGGGGGGGGGGGGGGGCTCTTGCACAATGCTTTTTCTCATTTCATTAATTCTTGAATAATAGAAATACATGACTTATATAATAAATAAAAAAAGACCATGAATACCCTTAGATCTAGGATCTAGAGGGGCATTTTAGGGACTTCATATTTGATCCAAATAAAATAAAAAAAATGAAATTCCTAATTAATTCTAATGGGGGGACAAGGTAGGAAAGGTAGGTAGCCTACCTTTGAATTTTTTAATCACTTGTCTACCATGTGGTCAATTGGCATTCCAACCTTCTAGATGGCCACCTAGGATGGTTGACCAGCCCCACATGGTCTACGTGGACCAATGGGAAAGGGGTGAGGGTCCCCTTGCTTGGGCCTACGGGAATTTTACATATAAACCCACTAAGACTTACAATTGCATACCCATATAACACATGGGTATACATACAAAGATGAAAGGATATAAATGCAAATAAAATGCGGACGATCTTGTCTCGATGTCCCCATCAATTCTCCCCGGGTGGGAGGAACTAGACCTCGTCGAGTAGGGGTATGGATGCTCGAGTACTCCGGCGGATCCATCACCGTGCCAAGTAACGCGGGTATGCTCCACTCCAAGTGACCGTCACTTGCTCATTCCATATATACTCGATATGCACAAGCTGCTGTGGGCTAGAGGTGGGCACTCCGGGTGGGGCACTCTCAAAAGGGAAGGAAGCGGCTCGAAGACTCACTAGGAATCACCGCTGAGTCCCTGTAGGTGACTAGATCTGGGTGTAGATATAGAACCGATCCCATACTCATCGAATGAGTCCACTCGCCTCTTACTCATAAGAGAATGACAACGAACTTGCACAAGACACATGCAGACAGACATACCACACAAAGAAAAAGCACATCGACTCACCTATGACCCTAGACACACCTAATGTTAGTCCGACCCGTACACGGATGATGGCGGACGAGGACACCCGAATGTGTGCCATGCATGCATTTGACGTAACCGGAGGTTGACGTCATGGGGAACTCCTAGACATACTACGATGCACCAATCATGGACATTGGGCTTGGATGCGGGAAGTCCGGGAGGTGCGGGTGGTTTAGAGGGATCGGGGAAACCAAAGTCTTCCTTACCCCCGAATCATGGTTCGAACCTATGACTATGTGGAGGTTGCTTGGCCCGAGTGGAAAAGGCTTGATAGTGAACTCCGCGGAGGAAGTGGAGTGAAGATGGCGGCTCGGGAGATTCACTAGTGAGGGGATCAAAAGGGTCGAAGAAGGTATGACCCCGTGAGATGGGTTCCAACATGACATGGTCCCAAGTTTGGAATTCATAATCACCGCCATACATTATGATCGGTGGGACGACGGACATGTGTAGGAAATAAGATTCCTCCCTTGGGCAAAAGGGAACGAAGATGGACTCGGCCGGCATCGGGAGGAGTAGAAGAATCTCCGTGGTGACACACCCCACGGTGCACACGGAGGTAATGGACCCTAAGGCCGGATGGGTGAAGCTAAGACTAGCGGGTTGGTCAAAGTCTCGCGCCAAAAGATGTGTCAACTTCCATTGTGAATCTAATCCCATGACAAGATCGAAATGTGGTATGGAAGGAGTTGACCGGCACTAAAGGGAGGATGGGGTCCATGGATGGAAAGGGAGGTGGGACCAAGCCATCCTTGAGCCAACTAAAAAGTGGCTCGGCAATGTATAGCGTTCCCGTAAGAAACACGGGTGGCTCGGGGTGAGATGGCTCCAAGCATAATGGTTCCGAATGTAGAGTGGGCCACTGGGGTTGGGTGGCTGGACATGTGAGGGTGATCTTGCCGGGTAGGTAAGGTGGGTAGAGCGACTTTCATAGTGAGAGGGGTAAAACCAAGGGCTCGGTCCATGAGGACATTGACTTTGGCCACAAAGGTTGACCACTCGGATGTATGGTCTTGGGGAACGGCCATGGGTAGCGGATATGGACATGCATACACACGGTGACAAGACACTAGATCGACTATGCAAGTTTGGAATGCATGCACACTAAGGACCCTAGACGTAAATCAAGACTCGGTACGTGGCGGAGATAACCGATCCGAAGATCACTCGCGCAAGTGTGCGGCCTTCCCGATAGGCGTAGCCTAACGTTCGGACAACACCTTTTGATATACCGGGTTATTGGGATGTAATGCAAAAAGACACTTTTTTTTGTTTTAAAACAATGATGATCCTAAACACGACTTAAACAATGACTAATGACTAGACCTAAATGACACTTTTTTTTATTGACACCCTAGACTCAACCTCGCTCTGATACCAAATTGATGCGGGACGAGACCACGGACACGACAAGCTCGCGATTGTCCCTTAGCAAGGGAAGCGTCGGACGTGCACGGTTGAGAAACCGGCAAGAGCTAGGGTGGTCAATTCACACTTTCGCGCCCGGATCGGGTCACGGGACGGTCTCGCTCACTCTCTCGCAGCAGCGGTGATATGAAATTATAGCGAGCTAGGTCCTAAAACATGCTCTCTAGCAGTGGCATAAACAAGCATATATGGAAATAAGCGAAATGCCAAGCAAGGAGCGAATACGATACCTCCACGCGCTCGGCGTGGGCACGACGGACCCGGCCGAAGTCGTACTCCCGGGACAGTTAATACATAAAGATTACAGCAATGAGTTACAGCCCACTCCACCCAGGGAGGTAAAGGGTGACACAATGGGGTCCGGGAGGACCGAATTCGGGTTGATGGGCGGCTTCTCGCGTAGCTTCGGCAGCACCCGAACTTGTGACGGTGGGGCCCACGTGCTGTCCGGAGGGGCCGTGTGGGACCCGGTGGCACCGCTGTGGTGGTGGATGCCTGGATGAGTGCTCCCTGGAGTGGAGGCGCGCTGATTCGCCGACCGGAGGCCGGGTGGCTCCGTTCGGCACCGGTCGGAATAACCGGCCACGGATCTGTAACTTCTGATTTTCAGCGCGCGTCCCGGCGAGAACGGGTTCTGCGATCAGCCCCGATGTCGGATCGACACGAGACTGGCACCGTTGGAAAGCTAACTTCAAATCCTTCAATCTAGGCCTAAAGATCTAGCCTGGATCTACACGGATCTGGGCTTTAATGAATTGTTGAGTTGCTGTTGTACAGTGACCGGGCTCTCAGATCTGCAGAGAACTTGTCTGAGAACTGCCTTTGACCGATATGTGAACGTCCGAATCTAAAGTGGTGACCTTCAGCAAAGTTGTAGAAAATCACGCTAGGAAAATGGAACTATTTTTTATGAAAGGTTTGGAGGTGGCTGTGATTTGTTCTGATTTTCGAACTATAAGGTGGTCGGATCTGGAACTTGGCTGAAAGTACTATAGCAGAGATAGAACATGAATTTTGAAAAATGGATAGAGAGCAGATCAAAAATCAAGAAAAATATTGGATGTAGGGGATGATGGACATAACTCCCAGTAAAATTGGGAGGGTTTGGAAAATTCAAAAAGGTGCTCGGAGATGGGAAACTCAGAGCTGTTATCACTGTAGACAGAGACAAAATAGATCTGGGAATGCAAAATGAACGAAAATGAAAAATTACTAAATGGAGGAGTTTGGACGTGAAAATTTAGGTGGAGGTGGGGATTGAAGATAGGAACACACCATAAAAGTTTCAGACCAAGAAGGTGTCTTGGATAATAGCAGGAATTCCGATAAGGAGCTTTTGTTGGCTGAAGATAGAACTTCGTTAGTGGCTCGATGGCGGCTTGTTGGCGGCACGAACGGCGGCGGCAGGCGGCACCGGTGAAGATCAGAGGTTGAGAGGATGAGATAGAAGGTAGATCCACTCTAGAATGGGGGTTGGGGATGAATAAACCAGAGGGAGAGAGAGGTGAGGTCGAAATTCACTCAAGGGGGGAGCTCTTGCCCAATGCTTTTTCTCATTTCATTAATTCTAGAATAATAGAAATACATGACTTATATAATAAATAAAAAAAGACCATGAATACCCTTAGATCTAAGATCTAGAAGGGCATTTAAGGGACTTCATATTTGATCCAAATAAAATAAAAAAAGCAAAATTCCTAATTAATTCTAATGGGGGGGACAAGGTAGGAAAGGTAGGTAGCCTACCTTTGAATTTTTTAACCACTTGTCTACCATGTGGTCAATTGGCATTCCAACCTTCTAGATGGCCACCTAGGATGGTTGACCAGCCCCACATGGTCTAGGTGGACCAATGGGAAAGGGGTGAGGGTCCCCTTACTTGGGCCTACGGGAATTTTACATATAAACCCACTAAGACTTACAATTACGTACCCATATAACACAAGGGTATACATACAAAGATGAAAGGACATAAATGTAAATAAAATGCGGACGGTCTTGTCTCGATGTCCCCATCATCCCAGCTTGTGGGTGGCGGCGTAGGATCCGAATAGTATCAGGTTTGACTCAGTATCTGGTTCTTGGGTCATTATAGATGGTATTAGAGTGTGGTTGTGGAAATGGATGGGAATTTGAAACAGTTGCAGAGACTAAGTGTAACGACCCAGAACCCGGATACCGGGCAAACCTGATACCACTTGGATCCTGAGAGGCCACCCACGAGCGCGAAAGCTCAGAAGGGTTAGAAAGGCGTATGGAGATACATTGAAATTTCAAATAAATGTAGGAAACAACTATGATCAGGACTGTTAAATTAATAAAAATAAAATTACATTTTTAATTAATAAATTAACTATGGAATCAGTGGAGAACTAGCCAATGGCGTAGGAGAAGAAATTGTAGAGCTTTGAAAGATGAACAACTTTGGTGAAGGGCACTTTTTGAATGGAGGAACAGAAGGGGATGAAAAGGGGCCATTTTCAAGACTGCACATCGAAAGGAGCCAAATGCTTGATTGAAAGTCGACCTAAATGGGCCGCAAGTCAACTTGGAAGGCCGGAAGCTGATAAAATAAGCTTCAGGGCTCTACGAAATCATGATCTCCAAGGCTCAAAGGGATTGGAACAATGAAATGGGCTCGAAATACACCCAAGGAAGGCTCCAAAAATAATGGGTAATTCGGGACATCAAAATCAAAAATGATGAATAAGAGAAATAACGTAACTTGCGGGCTAAAAACGGGTGTCAACAGTTGCCCCTCCTTGATGTCCGCTTTGCAAGGGAATGAGCGAAAGCGACACGGAGGTGAAATGGCAAGGAGATAGAGCGAAAGTGACAGCGACGTGAAATGGAGATGAAGCAGAGATGAAGCGGAGAGAACTGAAAAGCGAGCATCAAGGTAAAAGACACCCGTCACATCCAACAACCGAGAAGAATTCTCTCAAAAATGCCGAACTAACCACCAGGAGTGATTGACAAGGATGAGACATGTCTGGAGAACTAAACTAAGGAAGGAAAAGGAAACACGACCAACCTCATCAGGGACACAATCCACAGACAATGAGGGATCGAAAGGAACATAGTTGAAAGCTGGAAAAGGAGAATTAAAATTTAAGATAAAATCTAGACAAGAATCACGCTGGCCAACCAGGCCAAGCGGGCAGATCAGAGAAATCATTCAAATTCGGAGTGGAATGAGGAATCTCTTATCCAAGAGAGCTGAAGTGCAATTAACCATTTTTGAGGAGAAACTTTGAACGAATCACGAGGCGTGAATGCTCAAAAATGACATGATGCATGTTGGGCTAAAATAAAGAAATCATCAAAATGAATGCAAAGAAAGCATAAAATAGAAAGTACTCAAGGATATTATTGCTAGACCAAGCCAAGACGGGGCCAAGAGTCTTCTTGCAACTACGGCGTGCGAGACAGAGCCAATCGTCCCCCACCCGACTCAACCGAGCGGCCTATCCAACGATTAACCGTTTGCTCTTATATCATCATCCTTTTTGTTAAAGGGGAATATCAGATCTTAGAACACATGGCCAACCAGCCGGTCCTTGAGAGGCTATAATAAGGTTGATAACATATAGTAATGTAATAATGAGTATGGATAGAGAGCCATACCTGACTTACCTGTCAAGCGAGACGGCATTTTTTTTAGATTTTCTGATTTTTAATTTTTTAAGGATTTTCATATAACACAATCAACAACATGAACATAACATAAAGATGAACATAACGTAAGGAACAAATGAACGAAAAAGACAGCTCAACATAACATATCAACGGACGAACCAACAACACATGCAAGACACAAACCAACAACATGTATGTATGACGAACATTGTGGGCAAGACAATAATACAGTGGGACAACACACGGTTGGGATAAGAACATGTGGGACAACAACACATGTGGGATGACAACATGAGATGAGACAACATATGCGGGATGACAACACGAGACATGATAGATATGCTCTTCAATCAGGTCCAAGATCAGACGAAGCAGAACCGTTGGGTTCATAATCGTGAGGCAAAGAGCCCTCTCATAAAGATATGATCAAAGTGAGCTAAAGCTAAGCAAAGTATAAGAAGGACATGAGCTTCAGAATAGATCCAGAGATATGATCGAAGAGATGAGAACAGATTAAAGGATATGAACAGGAGGCAGAGCGAAAGAGATAGAGCAAGGAGAGCTTGAACCTGCAACCTGCACACTTAGCAAATAACTTACATACATGTCCTCAAGACCAAAAAGGAACAAAAGACAAGTATATTTTTTAGATTTTCATATTGATTTTTTGATTTTTTTGGTGTTTTTGAATATCTGACTTTTTTGTATTTTGAAAATATCTGATTTTTTTGACGTTTTGAAAATATCTTATTTTTTGATGTTTTGAAAATATTTAATTTTTTTGGACTTTGATTTATTTGATTTTTTTGGATTTTGACATATCTGATTTTTTTTGGATTTTGAAAATAAGGCTATTTGCAGCAACACAGGACGGATTCAAACTAGTGGCCAAGGGGTCGTCATCCCGCCCCCTCTCATTGAAGACTTCCCTTGGGCAGGGTGTGCATTTGAGGGTGACTTATCACAACTAACCGCCTCCAAAAAATAGTGCCCCTACTAAGGCCATACCTAGGATTCAACCTAGCCTAAGAGGGAGAAGTAGAAGGAAATTGGAGACAAGCCTTATGCAGGATGAGAAACATTGGGACTTGAATTCCTTCCAGGGCACTACTCCTCAAAGATACAATCTGTTATGTCGGGGCTTTCTGTCTTTGATTTTGAGACCCATATTTATCAGGCATGCATGCGACCGGGCTCATGATGTCCCGCGGGGAACTGTACTGCCACTCTTTGTCATGCCTTCGATTCATAATTTTGAGTAATTTGATTTACTTCTTCATTTTCCTTTGATAGCCCTTATTGGCTAGATATTGCATGAAAGCTCATTTTTGAGGGTCGAGACTACCCCTATTTGAGACCTCTCTCGTATTAGGGAGCACCTAGGTTGGTCATCTCATCCATCAATCTCTTGCCCCTGCACTCGGCCGAGCAGAGAAAAGAAAAGACCTTTGTGCATACCTAAAGTATGGCCAAAGCAGCAACGGTGTGCCTCAGAGAGATTGGTTATGGCTTTCCGTGTGGTGTGTGAAAACCCATGCAAGAGGTCACCCTCGACGATCAGGGAAAGAAACTAGACTCCCAGCGTAGAGCTATCCCCAGCCTAAGGATGCTGTAAAAGTGAACTCTTTTTGACTGAGCTTAACTAAGCAAATTTCTAAAAGCCACTCAAACATGTTGAGGAATAGTATTATTACAACCGTGTGTAGGAGTAAGAGAGATAATAGCGATGATAACATTTTCTTGCACAAAATAACGATACCTTGCATATCCACAGTGTGGTAACAGCATCCTAACGTGATCTTGATCATCGAGCTTCGTACAGCACGAGCTTTGTATTCCTTGCTTGACAGGACGAAAGGGAGAGGATAGCAAAGGATCAAAGATTCCCCTACACGGAGGAGCGGCAGACACGACACTGGACGAAGAAAGATAAAAGGAAGAGAGACAGGGGCTACAACTCTTTCGTTAAGGTGCAGAGACCCTGATAATAAGGAACCAGATACATAATAAGCAGAGATCCGCTGGGATCAAGGCGGGCTTCAGCCTCAAACACAGCAAGAAAAAGGGCAATGCCCCCGAAAGGGTGAAGAAGAATGAGTAGAAAGATGAGAAGAAGAATCATCCGACGCAGTCGGAGAAGGGGAATGAGAATCACTGACACCTGACAGGGTTGGGGAAGAAGAACGAGAATCACCCGACAGAGTCGGGGAAAGAGAATCATGGACACCCGACAAGGTCGGGGAATAAGAAGAGAATCACCCGATAGAGCCGGGGAAGAAGAATGAAAATCACCTAACAGAGTCGGGGAAGGAGAATGAAAATCACCCGACGGAGTAGGGAAAGGAGAATGAAAATCACCTGACAGAGTCGAGGAAGGAGAATTAGAGACGGAACCCGGAGATACCGGAGGAGAAGGATCAGAAGAAGAAATCCCTAGATCGGGATGAAAGGATGACATGGGCCGAGGCCTAAGACTGTAAGAATAAAGAGAATCCGAAGAAACCGGATGAGAAGAGTGGGGGTTTGCGGCCCCGGGAAGAGAAGAGAAGATCATGGACGTGGGATTAGAATAAGAAGGTGCACCACCCAAGGGTGGGAGCTGAGCAGAAGTAAAGATGAATGAACAAATAGGGAAGAGGGAGTGGACCTCTGAGTGCACAATCGACGGCTCTTGAACCGGCGCCGCCGCCTCTTCTTTGCTGAAACTGGCTTGAAATGGACCGGCCTGGCGCGGACTTGGACCTTTGGACCTCTCGACTTGAAATATCTTCTCAAAGTACGGGCCCATCTAGCTGACGGCCTGGTGCGATTATGAACATGCATCCTCCTTAGGGCGGTTGCCCCTAGACACCCGATACTAACCATATGCGGACATTCTTGAACAGCTGACCCCTCAAATGAATGAATATCAGAAAACCACGGAGTTTTGTCACTTGGCACTAGTAGCATGAGATTCGGCATTTCCACTCGGCAATCGGACATGAAGCACAACTCCCTTGATAGAAGCAAAGGATGGAACTAAGGGAGATCAATGCGCGGCATTGATGTGGCCGGCTTGCTAATGAACCAAGGGAGATTGCATAAGATGTGCAGAATGTCCTCGAAGAATATAGAAGATACGGCCAATTGCCCCTTGAACATAGAGTGCACAATCTGCTTGGCAGCCGTATGAGTTAGCACAATCTAGGTAGAGGACCCTTCCTGACCAGTAATCTGAATGGCGGCGGAGCGAGGAGAAATAACAGCGTCAATAATCGAACCTCTGGCAAGCAATGACATTGCCACCGGCCTCACTTGTGAAGAAACTGGCACTAGTGCATGAGAGCTTTTCTTGGCAACCATCTTCAAAAGTGTAGGCTCAACATCCCCAAAATAGCCAGAAATCGGGACGCGGACCGGCATGCAGCAAATCTAATCTTGAATCTGGAAACGCATAACCGGCACTGACTCATCCTCACTCGGCTCATCGTCTCCCTGGGGACTAGACCCAAGAGGCACCGTAGGTAGCATACATTCGCTCCGAGGGGTGGAAATAGATGAAGAAGTGGACGTAATAGGTTTAGAAGGCGGAGGCGAAGGTTTAGAAGGCGTAAGTGGGGGTAAAGGCAATGCGAGTGGTGGAGGGATAGCGGCAATGACAGACTTAGGTGGAGGCAAAGGTAAAGGTGGAGGTGTAGGAGATGGTAAAGGTGTAGGTGTAGGGGTAGCTTGCTCAGGTTCGGGGGACGACAAAGGAGGTAGAGATGGAGGGGAGGGAGGAGATGGAAGAGGTGACGGAGCCAAAGGGGAAGGTAAAAGGGAAGATCGTGGCGCCCATCGTCGGCGTATCGATACAATACGTTGTGCGACGTTGGGAGTGGAAGTAGTGGAAGTCGCGGCGGAAGTGGAGGTATCACTAGCCTGAGCGGCGGCTTGGGTTTGTGGAGGTTGTGGAGACGGGGTAGGAAATGGTGTAGGTAATGGAATAGGTGATAGAGCGGGTGCAACGCTAGACGAAGAATCACAGGGGTGCCCCTGGTCTCGAAGTAACGGAGACGGCTGCCCAGGAGGCACTTCTTGCTGCTTCTGTTGGCTGCGAAGATGTAAAATGACTTTGTGAATAGCGGCCCAATAAATCATTTTCTTAGCTTCCAGATCATAAACATAATCTCAAAACTTGGGGCAATCCTCAACCAAATGCCCCTACTGGCAGTGAAATTCACAGAACTGAAGCATATTCCCAACCGCGGGTCGGCAAGGCACAACCGGAAGGAGCTGCAATGCGTGAGTGGCTATCAAAGCCCCAAAATTTTGGTAAAGCACTCCTGCAGCGAAGGACAAGGAGCCCGCTTTGGGCAAGGCAGATGCCGAGGGCTATGAGGTGGTGGAGAAGGTTGTGGAGACGGAAGTGAAGGTTGCGTAGGCAATAGTGCTTGGCCGGAGGCGGAGGGATTTGGTGAAGGCATATGTAGAGCGGGATGAGGGCGTATATAGATGGCATCAAACTGCTCGGGGTGTGGTGTTCTCTTTACCGAAGGTGGCGGTAGATATGGATATGAGGAGATGGGAGGCTGACTCATGGAGGGCTGACTTGCGGAAGTGTACGGGTATGTAGAAGCGGAAGGTTGACTCACGGAAGGATGACTCATGGGAGCATAGGGTTGGCTTGTGGAGGGTGAAGGTTGATATATGGAGGTGGAGGTAGATGTAGATGATGGGGTATAAGTGGGCGTAGAAGGTGGAGAAGACTTGGGGTCAAGGGAATCTTGGATTTGTTGAAGAATGAAGCGGGCTCTACTATAGAGTTGCTGTCAGGAGGTAATGTCATTGAGGGCTAAGATGAAGTGATATTCGGGCGTTGCATTAGAAATTAGCATCTTGATTTGTTCTCCCTCCGGAATGTGCCCCAGAACCTGTGCGGTGAGGCGGTGCCAGCGGTCGGCAAAGGTGCAGAACTCCTCTTCGGGCTGCATCTTCTCATGGGCCAGATCCACAATGGAATACTTGGGCCCAACCTAGTCTTGAAACTGCTGAATGAACTTCTCTTGCACGGCTTGGAAATTCATAACTTTTTCTTGCGGAAGAGAGAAGAACCAATCCCGAGCCGGGCCTTCCAAAGACAGACCGAATAGATAGGCCATTAAGCGTTGGTCATGTCGAAATTGGGCCGACTCATAAACGAACTCCTTCAAGTGCACATATGGGTCACTGACTCCACTATAATGGCGATATGCGGGAATTTGAGAAGGAGACGGAAGCCGAAGATTTTGAAATACAAGCGGGACACTCAATGAGGTTATGGGATCAATTCGGCGTTGGAGTTCATCAAGTTGACGCTGGGTTTGGGCAATCATCTCCTGGGTAGGGAGAGATCGAGAAGAATATGGGCCAACTTGAGCAAGAGGATGTGAATATGGACCAGAATGATGATATTGGGCCGGATAAGAGGATCTGGGCTGAGAAGAAGAAGGGTCCAGTCCAAGAGTGGAAGGATATGTCGGCCTGGAAGAAGCATGAGCATAAGGACCCATTGGGCCGATAGCATAAGAAGAAGAAGAATGAGGCCCATTAGAAAAATAAGGCCCATTAGGAGAATGAGGCCCGTTAAGATGATGAGGCCCATTAATGAGAGAAGAAGGCCCATTAAGAGAAGGAGGCCCATGAAGATGAGATGCAATAAGACGTTGGGCCTGGGCCGGATCCATTTGGCGAACAAGGCTTGATAAGTGGGCCATGAGATTAGCATGTTCCTCGGATGGATCAGAAGTACCACGGGAAGATGGGCCCGCGTGGGAAGAGGATTCCTATTGGCCCGGTTAGGAGGCAATTGAGAGGGGGGGTGAATTGATTTCCCACCCTTTTCAACAAATAATAACGCAACCCAAACAAACCGTAGATATGTAGAATAAATGCACAGCAGAGACTTGATTAAAACGAATGAAATTAAATCAAGCAAGCTCTCACAACTCCCCAGCACACAGATATGCTCACTCAGACAACTATATATATGGACGGACAGTTGAGTACACTCACGTCTCACCGTCTCACACTCGTATAGTGAACGGAAAATTAGATATCAACCATCACCAATAAAGCAAACCACAGCACAGTATTTTTAGGTGGTTCGGACGCACCAAGTGCCGTCCGACGTCCACCCCTCTCACCTCGAGAGGCTTTCACTATAAACGCTGCTTGACGGCAGCAACCACACACACACGGGCTCGACGGCCCCACACATGTGGGTTCTCGTACGACGACGAGACAACCCACACACACTCGGAGCAAGCTCCGAAATCGTCTAGATATGAAAGATAGAATAAAAGAATACAAGCCCAGTTCAGAGAGTGATAACTTAAGCACAAAGTAACTGAGAAGGTGACAAACAAGATCGAAGATGTATGAAGTGTGGCTTAGAGTGATGAAACCAGGAGACGAAGGAGCCGATGTTTGAGGCTTCAAATGCTCGAAGCAAGGATGAAGAGGACGCAGACGCAGCCTCTCGATCTCTCAGCCCGGGCTCGTGAGGGGATGTCTCTGGCGTTCCTTCCCTTATCCTCCAGCAGAGCACACACTTTCCTTCTCCTGCAAGAACAAGATGAACTCATTAAAGCTCCAAAGGTTGTTTCGATCGGAAGAGGGGCGGCGATATATACAAGGGGGTTTGATCCCCCAAATGGCATAAAAGCCCATCCCAAACCCCTTTGATACCACATACAAAGTATATAGGATGCCCTAAGACCATTAGGGTCAAAAGCCATAGTAAATGGATCCATGTAATGAGGGTTCGAAACAGATCCGGAAAATCGCATTCGAACATTTAGAAAAAGTGTCGACTCATGGAGTCGACTCTTTTTCCTAGATGTTCTGCCAGAACATGTATAAACACGAGTGTCGACCTATGGGGTCGACACTTCTTACGAAGTGTTCTAGCCTGTGAAAGGAACATAACATTCATGATGAAAAGTGTCGACTTACGAGGTCGACACTTTTTCACGAACATTCTGTTTTCACATAAATGAACATACTTACCTGAAAGTGTCGACTTACAGGGTCGACACGTTTTCCCGTGAGTTCTACCTTAGCAAAGCAACAGAATCCTGGTGAAAGTGTCGACCCCGTAGGTCGACACTTTCTGCCAGCGTCCTTTCTTTCAACGCAAGGCAGAAACTCCACAAATAAGTGTCAACCCATGAGGTCGACACTTTTACTGACAGTAGAAAAATATTAGTAAAGGCCATTGAAAACTCCACAAATCAGATACATATATCAATGTTGATCAATGGAGTTTATACCACTCAGATATACATGGATAAGTATGAATTTTACTCGGATCAGTCCATTCACACTAAGATCCATTTGGATATCTATTCATACCTTAGCCTTGAGTGAATAAGTGGAAAGCTTCACAATTAACCTGTATTTAATTCGCCATTCAACTCAACATCTCAATATATCAACTGAAACTTTCTCAATCATCACATAGTAAATTCCACATTCAAAGCATCCATTCATTTAGCGACTCACCAAATGACCTTTTCAATCACTACTTCATTCAACATATAAGTACAACTTCATTCATCTTAGTCATGATTGAATATTTCTCATGTTTTGCCTAATCATACATTTAGAATATGAAATTCAACATGGTGTTTTAGATCAACTCCATATTCCATCATTCAGCAGATAATATGATCAATCAAGCTAGTTTTCATTCAAGGCAATCATTCATCAAACCTGTATTATGCAAATTCATTGAACCTGAAATCATAACATGTTTAATTAAGATCTTCGTCAAAACAGACCGGGGCACAACAATTCCACGCGGGAATGGGAAGAAGATTGAGAAGAAGAATGATACAAGGGGTTGGAACGATGCTCCATGAGAGCAAATGGAGACTTAATACAAGAATAACAATGACAATACAAGTGGGGAAGCAATGGCTTAATGGGCTTGAGGACAAGAGGGGATTGACCCACTAATGCAAAGACCAAGGGAGAATGGGACTGGACAATGGACACACAAAATGGGCTAACCTAAGTGGGCCTAACAACAACAAAACACGTGGATGATGGTGGAAATGCAACACAAACACCACTAATGGGCTCGGGCAGGCCCAAACAACACAAACAATGCAATGTGAGAGTTTTCACCCAAGTCAAACAAGTTGATATGATGGAAAATATTTTAGAGGTTTTAATAGACCTTTTAATGATTTGAATTTAAGAATAATTCCCTCAAGATAGGAATCCTATGGGAATAAGGTTCAGACTTTGGGTTGACTAAGGTTAACTCCCTCACACGTATGCAAATGCGAGCCTAAGGGGTGGAAAAGGTATAACCGACCCGGCGTCCGTGTGAGAATCCACGTCTCACGGGGACTTATGGAGGTCCTGGATAAGATCACCTAGTCGACTCCAAGGAATATGGAGGCGAGAGGATCACTTACCAAGGTAGGAATGCGACTATGATATGCAATGTATGGCCCTATGTGCATCGGAGTGCATGCAAAAATCTAGTACAAAAGTGAAAAATGAGGACAAGATTTAATTATGCAAACATAATGATATGAGTGCAAATAATATATGAAAACGAAGATAATACAAAGGACAACAAGACAGGAGCAGGAAACAACACAATCAGAATCCGGAAGGCAAAGAAATCATCAATGCTAAACGTACCTGTGAATCTACCCCCGAACCTGCATGCAGCTTTTATACACAAAATGCAAAAAATAAAGATAAGATTTCACTATGCAAACGTGACCCAAATGATGCAAATAGTATATTGATGGAAAGACAATACAAGGGTCTACACAATGAGCCCAAGAACAGAGCAATCCGACCTCGGGAGTTCAATTAAATCATCCAAGAAACTTACCCCCGTGAACATGTGCGCGTTCCAAGGATCGCGGGGGTATGTTTTTCTATTTTTTCATATTTTTGGTAATTTTTGGATTTTCTATATAATAACCTCCTTTCTCCTCTCTCTCCCCATCTCTCCTTTCACTCCCTTTTCCCTCTCTCTTCTCCCACGTTCTCTCCTCTCCCCATCTCTACTCCGGGTGGCCGACGGAGGTGACGAGGGCGGGGCGGCGTGGCTCGTGGGGCGTGGAGCGATGGGCACGGGACGAGGATCACGATCGTGGAGGCGGTTCATGGGATCGCGAGCCGGCGAGGGTTTAGCGGTGTTTTCTTCGTGGATCGGCGTCCACGGCGCGTGAAATCTTCGGTGGAGGTAGGGAGATGGACCCCCAGCTCATGCACTTCCTTTCCCGCGAGTTTTGTAGGCCGTGGTGAGCCGAGCGGGCTTATTTGAGCTTTTTGGGGAAAATCCATGTTTTTGGAGAGTGAGCCGGATCTCTCGTTTCGCAGCATTTTTGGCCGATTCGGGGATTTAGATTCATGCTAGGGGTGCCGGGAGAGCTTCCCCCTTGTTTTCCCCATCATCCGTGGATGATCGGGGCATGGAACTAGTTTTTAGGAATGTTCCCGCCGTCCCGTTCTTGGGTGAGTGTAGCGGTCCTTCCAGAGACCGCCACACTCACTGGCGGCCCAAGGTAGGTGTGCCAGAGACCCTGGCGGCCTAAGCTGGGTGCGCCACTTGTTACTATTTTGTCGGCAGGGGTTTCTGCCGTTTGGCGGCCGCACGATAAATCGCCAGACTAGGTGGCGGCCTAGACTTCGACCGCTACTTTGTTTCTATCGATGTGCCTCGGAGCACGTGCTTTTTGACCGATTGGGAGTCTTGCGCCCCAGGTGGCCATGGGTTCGACAGCCAGAGGGATTGTGGAGGACCAGAGTTGGGCCGCTAGAGCCGTGTGGCGGTCTGGGTAGGACCGCCAGGCCCAGTGTGATTCGTCTTTAGGCGGGCCGAGGGTGGACCGCCAGAGGCCCTGTAGCGGCCAAGAGTTGGACCGCTAGAGTCTGTGTGTCAGCCTAGGGTAGGACCCCCAGGATATTCCTTGCCGGATTCGTGTTGTGTGGTCTCCGATAGACCCGGTTGTGACCCAGTGGTCGACCTTCGGCCTCGTGAGTGTCCCGGACAGCCCGTGAGTTCCATGTCCATTTTTCTATGGTGTCAGGAGGTACCGTGTTACCTCGATTAGTGTGCTCATAGATGTGTGTTCGGGCTTTGTATTACGCTTGATCAAGTCACTTTGTCTCGGTGTGAGTGCGGTGGGGGTTCCCCCCGCATGTCGTGGGTTTCTTTAGAAGATGGTTCCCGGGTGGGCCATGTGTTTGGCATTGGATTGCGAGTCCAGTCATCTAGTCTGGAGCTAGAGGTTTCCCGCTTTTCCCAAGGATGGGGAATCGGCATGGCGACGTGTGAGCTACCTTGGGAATCGTGCTTTTGTGCTTTCCGCGTGGGCCATATGTGTGGCCTTGGTCTCTTGAGTTTCCTTTTGAGGGGATGGTCTCGACGGCTCGTGAGCTACCTTGGTATTCGTGCTACCGTGGTTTTAGACCAATAGATTACGCTAGATTGATGGCCTTGTGCTGTTGCGTACAACGGCCTTGACCCCGAGTCTTGTGACTCAAGGAGCGCTGGATTTAGTGAGTCTAGAGGATTGTCGAGAGTCTAGTGGCTCAGCGCCACTTGGTTCTTCTCGACTTTCGCGTAGGGTGCGTGCATGGTTCTCGGAGTTTCTCCTCGGAGAGTGGTCACATCAGTGACTCTCCACTAGTCGTATCCTTCCGACACGCGAGTGGTCCCAGCAGGGAGTGGTGGCGAGGCTACCCTGAGAGACGGTTTTTAGACTGGTTTCCGTATGGCCCCATGTCTTGCAGCCAGAGTCTAGCTGAGGGGAAAACCAGTCAGAGGGACAGACCTGGGACGCATGGTCTGTGTGTGCACACGTGGTTGGGGGCAGTTGGACCCGCGCTGACGAGCGCGACCCCAGCTAGTCACTTGTTCTGTGGTTACTAGTACGGTCTCCCTGTTCCACCAAGAGTCGAGGGGGACACCTGAGGCGCGGTCTAAGACGTCAGTGGATGCATCAGGCCTTGCTTCTGGTGGGCAGGTACTCCTGTCACGTGAGACGTGACTCTCCTGTTTCCGGGTTCCATTTCTCGTCTACGAGGCGTGATTTTCTGGACCGTCCGGTGTTTTCGAGGTAGTGGCCAGGGTGCTAGTAGCTTAGTAGCTTTACCGAGGTTGCGCCTTGTTGTGCGGTCCCCGCGACAGGGTGGTCAGGGTTTTACACCTTGGACAGCGTGTTCAGGTTGGCCTTGTCCTGGGAGACAGGCCTCTGCGGCGGGGCTGCCGTGGGTTTTACCTCGGTGAGTGGTGCTAGTGTGGTCCGGTTCCCGATGGTGAGATCAGGGTTTCTCTTTCTGCTTGACCAGTACAGTAGGAGTAGTTGTAGTGCCGAGTTTCGACCGGCCACCATATTTACTGTTCCTGCTGCTACTGTTGTTCTTGTATTTACTACTTTCCGTGCCGCCGTTATTCTCAGTTGGGGTTCCGCGCGGGATCCCTACTAGGCCAATGATAGGAGGCTCACCCCTACGTTTCAGGTGAGGCGGTTCTTCCTCGAGATTCGAGGGTGCAGTGCAGAGGTTCTCAGTTGCCAGCTCGCCAGGCCGAGTGTTCACTTGGCATGTGGTATGTTTTACTACTTTAGACTATACTTTCTGTTGGACTGGACTCTGTTGTAGTTAATTATTTATTTATTTTTATTAATTTTTGTATTGTCCTTCCTTATTTCCTATTTCTTTCTACCTCCACACTCCTTTTAGCCCTTCCGAGCCCTCCCAACTTGTGGGCGGCTGGTCAAGATTCGAATGGTATCGGGCCTTCCCGGTATCTGGATCTTGGGTCGTTACAGCTAGTATCAGAGTGGTGGTTGTGGACGTACATAGAAATTTGAAACATTGCAGTGATCAGAGTCCATAAGGTCCGGTACAGTCTGCAGTTGGCATAGGGTTTCGTGCATATTTTCAGCTTGGTTTCTCGCTTGAGAGCTTGAGTGCGTTGTGTGGCGCTGTGAAGTTGGTTGTTGTTCACGGCTTTCGTGCCGGCGTGGGATCTAAGGATCGAGGTTAAGAGCTTCTCCCTCATCGGTGGTGCTCCCGTTTGTGCTGCGTTGGGCAGAGATTACCGGTAGGTGCATTGCTGCAGTGCTGCGTTCGAGGTGTTTGCAGCGAGGTCAGGTGGCTGGCGACGACTGTTTGTGGTTAAGTGGCCCTGAGCGTGCTCTGAGGGAGCTGTCGTTGAGTTTGGCCACTCCAGCTTGAGGTTTATCCAACCCATGATGTGATGGGGACATCAGAGCAAGAGCATTGACATTTTAATTTACATTTGTGTCCTTTAGTTTATTTTTATATCCTTGGGAAAGTATGTTTATAATTGTAAGGCTTTATAAGCCAATGTGTCATTCCCTAAGATTCTTTGGGTTGTTATGCAAAAGTTCAGTAGGACCAGCAAGGGGGCCCCATCTCCTTCCCTATTGGTCCACCTAAGTCTTAGGGCCCATGTGGGGCCAGTCAAAGGTCCAAGGTGGGCTTCTAGATGATTGACCATTCAAAGGGGGACAATGGGTGAAAAATGTCCAAGATGCCTCCCCTTAGGTCAAGGGGGTGCCCCCCATTAAAATAACACACTATATTTTATATTTTTAGGCCAATTGACCACATGGGGGAAGAAGATGCTACCCCTCCCCTCTCTCCCACGAATTCCAACCCCCTCCCCGTTCCTCCCCTTCTAAATAAACCCATGTATAGTGTTTTGTAAGAATTAATGAAGAGAAAAATTTATGAAATTTGGTTGGAGCCAAAGAAGGGTGTGCCCTCCTCCTCTCTACCTCCCCCTCTTAGAGATGGATTTCTGCTAAATCATGGGTGTGATGCCCTTCTATCTTCTCCTTAGCCCCTCTGAATTCTATTTCAGCCGCCGCCGCCATCACACCGCCATCGCGCCGCCGTCTTCATCGCCGGAGTTCTGTCTACATCAAGATAGATCCTCCAAGCTAGAATTTTAACTCTCCATCAGGAGCTCAGTTCGAGTCCAAACTTGGAGGGTGAGTCATCCACATCCACCCCAGCCTCCACCAAAAACATCCTGTCATTTACCCTTTGTTTGCTATTTTTCTATTTTCATGTTCCTCAGTCAATTAGATCTGCCAGTCTTCTATCTTGAGTCACAGCAACTCTGAGTTTTCTCAGTTCGACCACCTTCCTCATGTCTACCTGAATCACCAATTTTATTGGGAGTTCTGTCCATCTAGTACCTCTTCCAAAAAAATTATTGTGAATTTAAGATCCCGTTTATATTTTCAAAAAAATCACTTTCAGATCCCAACTCAGTTTATCTGTCTCTATCCAGATCCAACCACCCAGCAGTATGAAATACCTCTCCCCACCTAAACCTCCACCAAATCCGTCAAAACAATTATCCCCGTTTTTCTTGTTTCCCCCTCTACAACTTTTGTGAACAGTCCAAGTTCCAGATCGGAGGTTTGAGTCACGGTTAACATCAGTTCTCAGGAAAAATCACTTTTGTCCTGAGATTTCGGGTCCTGTTCAACAGCAGCTTGTAAAATCGATTAAGTCCAGATCCGAGAAATTCAAAATTATTTATCTAGCCATAAATCAAGGTATTTTGAAAGAGCTTTCCAACGGTACCTCTTGTGCATCGATCCGACATCGGAAGTGATCGCAGCAGTAGATCTCGCCGGGTCGCACACTGTAAAACAGCAGCTTCAGATCCGTGGGCAGCTTGGTCAACTATTGAAGACCGGAGTCGACTCGCCTTCCGCGAGGCGAACCGGCGTGCCGCCATCCCAGGGAGTGCCTCTCCAGAAGTTAACGTCACAGCGGTACCACTCCGGGCCCACTCGGACCCGCCGATGAGCACGTGGGCCCCACATTCGTGAATACGCGTGCCGCTGAAGCTACATCAAAATGCTACTCGTCAACCCAAGTTCGGTCCTCCCGGGCCCCATTTGTAGCCCGTTACCTCCCTGCGTGGAGTGGGTAGTAGAAACCATTTCTATAATTATTGTAATAATTGTTTAACCGGGAGTTACTGTCTTGGTCGAGATCGTCTTCCCCACGCCCGGAGCGTGGAGGTACACTCGCCCCCACTCTTTATCACATTTTGCTTAGTTCGTATTCATTCGTATATGCTGCTGCGAGTGTAGGTTCCTAGCTTGATTGTTATCACCGCTGCGAGAGTGAGTGAGTGTACCGTCCCGTGACTCGATCCGAGTACACGCGGAAAAGTCGATACTCGAGACTCACAGTCGGTTTCTCAACCGCGTCCGGTCCCACGTCTTCCCTCGCTTAGGGGCGATTGCGAGCTAGAGTCCCAGGTCGCGTGTCCGTCCCGCATCAATTTGGTATCAGAGCAAAGTTGAGTCTAGGGTGTCTAAAAAAAAAGAGTCGTTTAAGTCGGTCTAAGTGTCACATTTGCATCCATTAATCGGTATATCAAAAGGTGTTGTCCGAACGTTAGGGTACGCCTATCGGGAAGGCCGCACACTTGCGCGAGTGATCTTCGGATCGATTATCTCCGTCACATATCGAGTCTTGATTTAAGTCTAGGATCCTTAGTGTGCATTAGTTAGTGCATTCCAACTTGCATTGTCGTTTAGGGTCGTGTCTAGTGTCTTGTCTCTGTGTGTTGGCATGTCCACCTTGTAGTTCCCCATTACCAATGGAATCTCGGTTGCCTAGGTGATATTACCATTGGCACCCTCATGGGCTTGGGCCCGAAGCCCCGAACTTTTATGGCTCCAAAGTCTCGAGCGACTACCTACATTGGGAAGCCGCCATGGACAAATACTTCGCTTATTACATCATGTCCGAGGCCCATGAATTCTCTTTTCCCAAGGAGAGGCTGGTTCACAAGGCTGCCGAGAAGTGGGGATACATTGAATGCTTGAGGCAGATTAGGAGGCAAGGGCACGTCGAATCATGGTGGGACATGAAAAAGGAGCTTAGGAAGGTTTACCTACCCCACCCGGTCCCCTCAAAACCGTCCCACCCAATCACCTCCAGCCGGCTCCACCCGCCTACCTCCAACCACGGGGGTTATACCACTAGTCGGCCCCACCAACTCACCCGCAACCAAGTGGGCCACACCTCCAACCAACCCCGCCCCTTCACCTCCATCCAAGCCCACCAAAGCACTCCTAATCAGGTGGTCCACCCAATCTCTTGCAACCAAGTGGGTCTTAGTCGGAGGCAAGAAGCCCGGCTTGTAGTCGAGCCTAGGTCCACCGCCAGGCCGAGAGATGAGGAGCGAGTCACCCCGAGACCCCTACTCCAACCCGCACCTTTGATGAAATCGAGAAAATGTTTTCGGATTGGTTGGAAAGGACACGTGCTTCTTCACCACCGGTGAGTGCTCCATTGCCCGCCTCTACTTCTGAACTTTATTCGGAACCATCTTGTTTGGAGCCACCAAAACCCGAACCACCCGTGTTTCTAACGGGTACGCTTCTCATAGCCGAGCCACTTCTTAGTTGGCTCAAGGATAGCTTGGTCCCACTTCCTTATCCATCCATGGACCCCACCTTACCTCTAGTGCCCGTCAAATCCTACCACACGACATTCCGATCTAGTCACCATGTTGATACCTTGGGTGACCTTATTATGGGTTTACACCGGCAATGAACGTTGACGCACTTAATGGCCTTAGGGTCCATTACCTCCATGTACACCGTGGGTCAAGTCACCACGGAGATTCTTCTATTCCTCCCTATGCTTGCCGAGCCCGACTTCATTCCCTTTTGCCCAAGGGAGGAATCTTATTTTCTATACATGACCGTCGTCCCACCGATCACAATGTATGACGATGACTATGACTTTCAAACGTGGGACCGTGTCATGAGAGAACCCATATCGAGGGGACACACAATCTTTGATCCCTTCGACCCCTTCCTTAGTGAATCCCTTGACCCACTACATCTCCTCCACTTCTTCGAGGGAGATCACTATCACCCCCTTTCCCCATGGGCCGGGTCATCTACACGCACTAAGCCCAATCCCGATACACCCACACCCGTTTCTTCCACACCCGGCTCTCCTAGCCCTCCCAAGTCTCCCAAATCCAATAGGCAGCCGCATGGTAAGGACAACGTAGGATGTCTAGGAGTCCCACTTCCCGCCAACCATCGATTGCCTCTAGTGTATGCATGGCACATATTCGGGTGTCCTAGTCCACCATCGCCTATGCGTAGGTCGGACTAACATTAGGTGTGTCTAGGGTCTTGTGTGTCTATGCATATATTGAGTCGAGTCGATCTTTGTACGCTCGCGTTGTTAGTCCCTTTCGAGTGCGAGACTTGTCGGACTTTGGGATCGGATCTAGTAACATAAGGGATAAGCGGTGATTCCTAGTGAGTCTTCGAGCCGCCTTCCCTCCTTTGAGAGTGAACCCACCCCGGAGTGTCCACCTCTAGCCTCCTCCCAGCAGCGTGTGCATATCGAATCTATACGGGATGAGTAGGTGTCGATTATTTGGAGTGGAGCGTACTCCGCGCTTCCAGGTTCGGTGACGCATCCACAGGAGCTACTCGAGCAGCCGCACCCGTACTCGACGGGGTCGAGTTCTTTCCACCCGGGGAGAATTGATGGGGACATCAGAGCAAGCGCACTGACATTTTAATTTGCATTTGTGTCCTTTAGTTTATTTTTATATCCTTGGGAAAGTATGTTTACAATTGTAAGGCTTTATAAGCCAATGTGTCATTCCCTAGGATTCTTTGGGTTTTTGTGCAAAAGTCCAGTAGGACCAGCAAGGGGCTCCCATCTCCTTCCCTATTGGTCCACCTAAGTCTTAGGGCCCATGTGGGGCCAGTCAAAGGTCCAAGGTGGGCTTCTAGATGATTGACCATTCAAAGGGGGACAATGGGTGAAAAATGTCCAAGATGCCTCCCCTTAAGTCAAGGGGGTGCCCCCCCATTAAAATAACATTTTGTATTTTGTATTTTTAGGCCAATTGATCACATGGGGGAAGAAGATGCTACCCCTCCCCTCTCTCCCACGAATATCAACCCCCTCTCCCTTCCTCCCCTTCTATATAAACCCATGTATAGTGTTTTGTAAGAATTAATGAAGAGAAAAATTTGTGAAATTTGGTTGGAGTCAAATAAGGGTGTGCCCTCCTCCTCTCTCTCTCCCCCTCTTGCAGATGGATTTTTGCTAAATCTTGGGTGTGATGCCCTTCTATCTTCTCCTTAGCCCCTCTGAATTCTATTTCTGCCGCCGCCATCGCGCCGCCGTCTTCATCGCCGGAGTTCTGTCTACATCAAGATAGATCCTCAAAGCTCAAATTTTAGCTCTCATCAAGAGCTCAGATCGAGTCTAAACTTAGAGGGTGAGTCTTCCATGTCCACCCCAGCATCCACAAAAAAAATCTTGTCATTTACCCTTTGTTTTCTATTTTTCTATTTTCGTGTTCCTCAGTCAATTAGATCTGCCAGTCTTCTGTCTTGAGTCACAATAACTCTGAGTTTTCTCAGTTCGACCGCCTTCCTCTTGTCTTCTTGAATTACCAATTTTATTGAGAGTTATGTCTATCTAGTACCTCTTCCAAAAAAATTCTTGTGAATTTAAGATCCCATTTATATTTTCACAAAAATCACTTTCAGATCCCAACTCAGTCTATCTGTCTCTGTCCAGATCCGACCACCCAGCAGTATAAAATACCTTTCCCCACCTAAACCTCCACCAAATCTGTCAGAAAAATTATCCCCGTTTTCCTTGTTTCAACCTCTACAACTTTTGTGAAGAGTCCAAGTTCCATATCTGAGGTTTGAGGCACGGTCAACGTCAGTTCTCAGGAAAAATCACTTCTATCCTGAGATTTCGGGTCATGTTCAATAGCAGCTTGTAAAATAGATTAAGGGTAGATCTGAAAAATTCAAAATTTTTTCTCTGGCCATAGATCGAGTTATTTTAAAAGATCTTTCCAACGGTACCTCTTGTGCATCGATCCGACGTCGGGCGTGATCGCAGCAGCAGATCTCGCCGGGTCGCACACTGTAAAATAGCAGCTTCAGATCTGTGGGCAGCTTGATCAACCATTGAAGACCGGAGTCGACTCACCTTCCGCGAGGCGAACCGGCATATGGCCGTCCCAGGGAGCGCCTCTCCAGGAGTTAACGTCACAGAGGTACCACTCCTGGCTCACTCGGACCCGCCGATGAGCACGTGGGCCCCACGTTTGTGAATACGCGTGCCGTTGAAGCTACATCAAAACGCTGCCCGTCAACCCAAGTTCGGTCCTCCCGGGCCCCATTTGTAGCCCGTTACCTCCCTGCGTGGAGTGGGCAGTAGAAACCATTTCTATAATTATTGTAATAATTGTTTAACCGGGAGTTACTGTCTTGGTCGGGATCGTCTTCCCCACGCCCGGAGCGTGGAGGTACACTCGCCCCCACTCTTTATCACATTTTGCTTAGTTCGTATTCATTCGTATATGCCGCTGCGAGTGTAGGTTCCTAGCTTGATATATTGTTATCACCGCTGCGAGAGTGAGTGAGTGTACCGTCCCGTGACTCGATCCGAGTACACGCGGAAAAGCCGATACCCGAGACTCATGACCGATTTCTCAACCGCGCTCGGTCCCACGTCGTCCCTCTCTTAGGGGCGATCGCGAGCTAGAGTCCCAGGTCACGTGTCCGTCCCGCATCATGGTGTGTTAAGGTTGTGGATTAAGGTGGCAGAGTGGGTGTTCTGATCAAGAAGTGTGCTTGAGTGAGCGGAGGATATTCTCGGTGAGCTGCTGTTTCGTCGAGCCTGATGTTCTTATCATGCTCTGTGGCGTCAGAAATGGCATGTCGATCCGATTATTCTTGCGGATTTCTAGGCAAGATTGGGCTGTGGTGTCCCAGTAAGGTCTTGCTCATTTGCTCTTGCGTGCGAATGGGTTGCATTCGCCTAGATTTGGTTTGAGTTGTAAAGGCTCTGCGGTGAGTTTCGGGACTCGAGGATGAGCGTCGACGGCTGTTGATTATGGCTCGTGTTGCGGCTCTTGGTGTGACGTGTTGCAGTTCGAGGAATTACAGTGGTGGTGCATAGAGAGATGTTGTGATTGCGGTCCAACATGACACTCGTTGAGTGTGTCGGAGTTGCTGACCTGACGTGGTGATGGCTTTCTCGGTGCTAGAAGGTGCTGTTCCCAACGTGCGCGAGGTTCGAGGTCAGGCCAAGCGTGGAGTTTTTCCGTTGGTCAGAGGTGTGATCGGTTTCTCCTTTGGTTGGAGATATTGTGTGTGGTTAAGGTTCGTCGTCTTGTAGTGTGTTCCTGGATTGGTTGGCCTTCGTATGCCACGAAATCCGTGCGAGACGTGTCCTATGTTTTTGGCAAGGCGGTTGCCCGCGAGGGTTGTGCCCATTTTCCTGGTGCGTGTGGGTGCTGGCGCTATTCCAGAAGGACGAGTGCTGGTTGGGCGGTGTTTGTATTCTTGGCTGGCGTTGGAACTTTCCGATGCATGGCAGTTCGTAGTCTGTGGAATCGCAGAGGGTTGCTAGATTTGGGAGTGAATCTGTGCTTGGGGTGTGAGGTAATGAGCTTTCCTCACCCTATTTTCTAAAGTTGACCAGCTGAGTTGTGGATTATCGGGATGATGAGTCCCGAGTTGCCGTGTTTGGCTGTGCGCGTAGATTAGAGTGCGCAGAGGAAGCCTGGTGGGCCCATAACCCACAGGTTCAGGATCGTAGCGTCGGTTGCTACGGGCGGATTTCCTGAGATTGCCGTAATTTTGGGTGGCACTTTCCTCCCCTAGAGACGTGTGTCGTGAATTGTTCCGGTGGTGTCCCGCTGTAGCAACCCTGGTAAAAATAAAAGGAAATAAAAACCCTAATTGATCAAAATAAGATTAAAAGATTTAATGAATAAATGATAAGAGCCTAAAGAAGTAAATAATAAACCAAAATGTAAATAACGCCTTTATGCAAGGCGCTACTTCAAAAAGAAACGCCCTTATACAAGGCGCGAATTCCAGAAAGGGTGACCACGGAAGATGTCGTCAATTCCCAAACAGCCAAAATAATAAAAAGGGCAAGTAAACATGACGCCCTCCACATGGACGCATTTTACATAAGAAATGACATTAAGCAAGGCGTCAATTTAAATTAACGCCCTAACGTAAGGCGTTAATTCCATTTGTATTCCGTTCGAGTTTTGTTCGAACCCGGAGACTATCCAGAGCAAGTTTTTGGATAACTACGAGGGAGATTGATTATGGCAAGGACTCTATGAGGGAAACATTACTTCCAATACGATACTAACTCCATTAGGATCATAAAAACCCTATAAATAACCCTTCCTGTCGAACCCTAATAGGCTATTTGGTTGAAGGAAGCTCTGCTGCTGCATACGTAAAGAACAGGTAATGATCTTCTTCCCTGCCTTCGGTCATAATCATGAAGAATATTAATGTTCTTCATCGTCTTTGCTGCAGGAAGTCTGCCGTAAGTAGTAACTCTTCTGCCTAGCTGAAGGACGTGAGGTTCTTCATCGACGTCCTCTTCTTCCGTTCACTGTGAAAGAGGGAGGGAGCTGTTAATATCTACGTCTGAAGCCTAAGAACAACACCCTGTTCATCTATTATCACTCTAAGGGCTGCTATTGCTTGGCTGTTGTTGGTGTTGCTATTGTTTAAAGTTCGTGAGTAGCTGTTCTCAGGAGACTCTGTTTAGAACAGAGTACCGTTCTCCCTTCAAAAAAATTCTTCAGTACCATCAACCCAGATCATCAATCAGGTAGGTTTTCTCAAGAGCGTAGCCCAAACTAATATAGATTCTGAAATGAATTCATCCATGATCTCATGCATATAGTTTTACTACGTTTTCAAATGTTTTTGGTGAATTTTGAATAAGGCGACCTTTCAAAGGGCGCTAATTCTTATTTTGGCGCCCTGACCAGGAGTCGTCAATTTCATATAATTAATAATTAACCATGTTTAAAATTCTGTATCTATGAAACCATGAATCTAATCTAATGCATGATCATCCTAGTGGAATCCTGCTATTTTTCTGGTCCTCACTATATAATTTGTTCCTGAAATTTTATTATCAGAAATCTTGAAAAATGATGAAATAACGACCTGATGCAGGTCGTCTCTTATTAAACTGACGCCCCAGAACAGGGCGCTAATTGAAAAGTAACGCCCCTGTCCAGGGCGCGTTTTTGTTAAAATTCCATATTATCTAAATTCTGCAAAATAGAAATACAGAATGGACGACTGTTGAACAAGCCGTCAATTTATAAATAAACGCCCCTGTATAAGGCGTTAATTCCATGATTAATGACTTAAGATAAGTCGCTATTTTCCTGTGATACTATTTTACACTGTTACTGTTACACCGAGGGTTTCATATGTATATATATATATATATATATATATATATATATATATATATATATATATATATCGGCACTATATTCCAGTCCGTGAATATAGTCCCATGTTTCATGATGTTTTATCCTTTACCCACTAACTCTCAGTGACATACAAGCTCTCCATTGGACATTTCCGTTCCTTTGGACTAGCAAGTTAGTCATAGAGACCTCCATAAGACTCCTCGAGTCTTGGATTCCCTCAAGGCCGATTGAGCGGGTTGTACCATAAAAACCTATCACACTATTTTTGTCATGTCACTCTATAAGAAACATGGTATACCGGCCCTCATGTTATGCTATGTGTATAATATGAGAAGTATCTAAATAAAGGGGGAAAGCATGTCTTTATTGAGATGTTCTTGTGGACCCCAATTCTATATCAACATTATTATGATGTTCTTGTGGACCTCAATTCTATATTAAAAGAGTGACCGTCTACTTGCGGGCACTTACTTGTCATGGTACCCAAGTTAGGGAACCAATTCCTCCTAGTTTTATCGATACTCGTGATTGCACCGTTATTATCGTCGTTATGGTCATGTTCAAATCCTTGAAATGCTATCTACCTCTAAGTTCTACAAGTTCTTTATCCTTGAAACTTCATATTGGCTATACACCAAGTGGATGTCAAAATACATGATCAATGCCTGCGCATATAGGGCCCGATCTGGTCCTGGGAGGAGCACCCAAAAGTACTAGTGCCCATGGGAGTTGTAATGATAATGGTATTGGCATTGTACCGAAGTGCATGACTAGCTTGATTGGACATTCCACAAAAATCTCGTACTTGACTCAACTTGACATGACATGACTTGCTTGACCCAAAAAAGGGTAATTTATATACTTGCTTGCTTGAAACGTGATAGCCAAGTTCTCGACATGACATGATGAAATTACTTGCTTGAACATCCTGACATCTATTACTTGAAAGTTCACGAATAGTTCACCTTATTATCTTGTTGATATACTCTCTATCTTGTCGTTTTATGCGAGCATGCATAGCTATAGTGCATTCATGGAAAGATGTAATTACTTAAACCCCTTTTGCTAGTTCTTGAGATATAATTTCCTACTGAGCGTTCGCTCACTCAGTGTTTCCATACTTTTCAGGTAAGTCCGATGACGAGACCCAAACTGACGGGGAAGGTCAAGAGTGAAAGAGTTAGAGCTATTCAAGCGTCCATCAGTCCTATCTTCTCTATATTTTTGTTGAGTCAGAAATGTACCTTTCTTTTATTGAGTCTAGTATTTACAAGGGTTTGTAATAGACATATTCTTATTAAAGGAATAAATGATTGGGTTATCTTTATATTTGCGCACTCTGTCTTTGTGTCGAATACACTACTACTCTGATTGACATGATTGATATAAACTCGTCACGCATCTACGGGTATCTTCCGCGCTCGGGGCGTGACACCCGCGGTTTTGTGGTAAGGGCGGAATCGGGATTGGCAGGTGTCCACTCGGGTTATTGAGATGAAGGTTCCGATGAGACAGGACGGTAGAGTGATGCCTATGCGTGGAGGTCCTTGATGGGACGTTGGTGTCGCAATGGTTATCCTTGGTTTGGTGGCTAGCATGGGATGGTTCCCCTGTAAGTCTGAGTCGAGTGAGGTGATGGCCGAAGACACCAGAATCTTGTCATTTGGTTTCATCGTGCTCCCCCTGAGAGGGCTGAGTTGGCTCGATGCTTGAGATCGGTTGCGATGTCCAAGAGAAGTTCAGCTCGTGATGTGGTAATTGTCTGTGTGTGAGTCAGCGGATGGCCTGTTGTGAGTTGGATCGTGCCTGTTGGGCCGGTGGAAGGCTTCCCGTTGATGGTTGTTTGGCGACCAGCGGATGGTCTTTTCACAGACAGAAGATGCTGGTGGTTGCGCATCGAGGTTTTCTGTGCTGGGACTCTAACGGCATTGTCGATTGGTTCAGTGTTCTTCCCCTGTGACTTGGTGCTAGTCCTAAATTTCGAGGATGAAATTCCTTTAAGGGGGGAGGGCTATAATGCCCCGGGTTTTTCAGATTTAGATCTGTGGGTTTCGGATCGCTTTACGCGGGTTGCGGATTCTATCCGATTGAGCTTCGGACTATTTTTACCGAATTGTTGGACCCGTTGGTGGTGCGCCCATGAGTTTCCTTGGGTCCGTGATGTTGTGAGGAGCACGCCGGTATTATTCTGGAATTTTTGGAGCACCTTTGTGGGTCCCGGGTTGCGTTTTGGGTTTTATGGGTGTTTTCGTCTGTCGGACCTTTAGAACCCCGTACAGGGTGAACTATTGCGTTCTCCAACACCAGGACATAACCACGATAATCAGCGTGTTTCGAGGATCGCGGAGGTATATTTTTTCTATTTTTTCATATTTTTGGTAATTTCCAGATTTTCTATATAATAACCTCCTTTCTCCTCTCTCTCTCTCCCCATCTCTCCTTTCTCTCCCTTTTCCCTCTCTCTTCTCCCACGTTCTCTCCTCTCCCCCTCTCTACTCCGGGCGGCCGATGGAGGCGACGAGGGTGGGGCGGCGTGGCTCGTGGGGCGTGGAGCGACGGGCACGGGAAGAGGATCGCGATGGTGGAGGCGGTTAGTGGGATCGCGAGCCGATGAGGGTTTAGCGACGTTTTCTTCGTCGATCGGCGTCCACAGTGTGCGAAATCTTCGGTGGAGGTAGGGAGATGGACCCCCAGCTCGTGCACTTCCTTTCCCGCGAGTTTTGTAGGTTGTGGTGAGCCGAGCGGGCTTATTTGAGCTTTTTGGGGAAAATCCATATTTTTGGAGAGTGAGCCGGATCTCTCGTTTCACGGTGTTTTTGGCCGATTCGGGGATTTAGATGCATGCTAGGGGTGCCGGGGGAGCTTCCCCCTTGTTTCCCATCATCCATGGATGATCGGGGTGTGGAATGGGTTTTTGGGAATGTTCCCGCAGTCCCATTCTCGTGTGAGTGTAGCGGTCCTTCCAGAGACTGCCACACTTACTAGCGGCCCAAGGTAGGCGCGCCAGAGACCCTAGCGGCCGAAGCTGGGTGCGCCACTTGTTATTGTTTTGTTGGCAGGGGTTTCTGTCGTCTGGCGGCCGCACGATAAACCACCAGACTAGGTGGTGGCCGAGACTTCGACCGCTACTTTGTTTCGATGGTTGTGCCTCAGAGCACGTGCTTTTTGACCGATTGGGAGTCTTGAGCCCTTGGCCGCCGTGGGTTCAAGCGCCAGAGGGATTGTGGCGGACCAGAGTTGGGCCGCTAGAGCCGTGTGGCGGTCTGGGTAGGACCGCCAGGCCCAGTGTGATTCATCTTCAGGCGGGCCAAGGGTGGACCGCGAGAGGCCCTGTAGCGGCCAAGAGTTGGACCGCTAGAGTCTGTGTGGCAGCCTAGGGTAGGATCGCCAGGTGATTCTCCGTGCCGGATTCGTGTTGTGTGGTCTCCGGTCGACCCGGTTGTGACCCAGTGGTCGACCTTCGGCCTCATGAGTGTCTCGGACACCCCGTGAGTTCTGTGTCCGTGTTTCTGGGGTGTCAGGAGGTACCGTGTTACCTCAATCCGTAGGTGTGTGTTCCAAGCTTTGTATTACGCTTGATCAAGTCACTATGTCTCGGTGTGAGTGCGGTGGAGGTTCCCCCGCATGTCGTGGGTTTCTTTAGAAGATGGTTCCCAATGGGCATGTGTTTCGCCTTGGACTGGGAGTCCAGTCATCCAGCCTGGAGCTGGAGGTTTCTCGCTTTTCCCAAGGATGGGGAATCGGCGTGGCGGCGTGTGAGCTACCTTGAGAATCATGCTTCTGTGCTTTCCACGTGGGCCATGTGTGTGGCCTTGGTCTCTTGAGTTCCCTTTTGAGGGGATGGTCTCGACGGCTCGTGAGCTGCCTTGGTATTCATGCTACTGTGGTTTTAGACCTAGGGATTAGGCTAGATTGACGGCCTTGTACTGTTGCGTACAACGGCCTTGACCCCGAGTCTTGTAACTCAAGGACCGTTGGATTTAGTGAGTCTAGAGGACTGTCCAGAGTCTAGTGGCTTGGCGCCACTTGGTTATTCTCGACTTTTGTGCAGGGTGCGTGCGTGGTTCTCAGAGTTTCTCCTCGGAGAGTGGTCACATCAGTGACTCCCCACTAGTCGTAGCCTTCCGACACGCGAGTGGTCCCACCAGGGAGTGGTGACGAGGCTACCCTGAGAGACGGTTTTTAGACTGGTTTCCATATGGCCCCACGTCTTGCAGTTAGAGTCTGGCTGAGGGGAAAACCAGTCAGAGGGACAGACCTGGGACGCATGGTCTGTGTGTGCACACGTGGTTGGAGGCAGTTGGACCTGCGCTGACGAGCGCGACCCCAGCTAGTCACTTGTTCTATGGTTACTAGTACAGTGTCCCCGTTCCACCAGGGTTCGAGGGGGACACCTGAGGCGCGGTCTAAGACGTCAGTGGATGCATCCGGCCTTACTTCTGGTGGGCAGATACTCCTATCACGTGAGACGTGACTCTCCTGTTTCCGGGTTCCGTTTCCCGTCTACGAGACGTGGTTTTCTGGACCGTCAGGTGTTTCCGAGGTAGTGGCCAGGGTGCTAGTAGCTTAGTAGCTTTACCGAGGTTGCGCCTTGTTGTGTGGTCCCCGCGACCGGGTGGTCGGGGTTTTACACCTTGGACAGCGTGTCCAGGTTGGCCTTGTCCTGAGAGACATGCCTCTGCGGTGGGGCTGCCGTGGGTTTTACCTCGGTGAGTGGTACTAGTGTGGTCTGATTCGTGATGGTGAGATTGGGGTTTCTCTTTCTGCTTGACCGGTACAGTAGGAGTAGTTGTAGTGCCGAGTTTCAACCGGCTACCGTGTTTACTGTTCCTGCTGCTATTGTTGTTCTTGTAGTTACTGCTTTCCGTGCCGCCGTTGTTCTCAGTTGGGGTTCCACGGGATCCCTACTGAGCCAGTGACAGGAGGCTCACCCCTGCGTTTCAGGTGAGGCGGTTCTTCCTCGAGGTTCGAGGGTGGAGTGCTGAGGTTCTTAGTTGCCACCTCACCGGGCCGAGTGTTCACTTGGCATGTGGTACGTTTTACTTCTTTAGACTGTACTTTCTGTTGGACTGGACTCTGTTGTAGTTAATTGTTTATTTATTTTTGTTAATTGTTGTATTTTCCTGCCTTATTTTCTATTTCTTTATACCTCCACACTCCTTTTAGCCCTTCCGAGCCCCCCCGGCTCGTGGGCGGCGAGTAAGGATTCGAATAGTATCGGGCCTTCCCGGTATCCGGATCTTAGGTCGTTATAGAAGGAGGCCACGGCGAGTAGGAAAATAGAGTTTTACTTGTACTAGGATGCTTAAATCCAGATCTTTCGACCAAGATTCCGAGACATATAGCCAATGAAAATTCAAGCTCTATGGATCAAACTTGAGATAATATAAAGGGCAAGAGATAGGAACAGATAGGGATCAATTTGGATAAGTATTCCAGAAGTTATGACCATTTGAAGAAGGCCACGGCGAACCGGTTTTCATGATAGAGTCCAGCGTAGGCTGGACTCTTAAACTGGCCTAGCGGTCTATCGCAGGGCCGCAAAGGGATGACAAACGGTCTAAGGGGTGACTGCAAGGCTCCAGGGGTGAAACGGGATGATTTCGAACAAGTTTATGAAAAATGGTATAGTGAATGACCGTTTTTGAAGGCCTAGCGGTCTAGCAAATGACCGTTAGGTTGCTGGAGGAAAATTTCTGAGCAGACTTTGCGTGACTTTAAAAATCATGTCATATCTCAAAAATGGTGCCGAATTAGCGAAAATGGTAGAAGAAGAAATTGTAGATAACTGAAAGATGAACAACTTTTATGAAGAGAGAAACATGAGAAAATGAGTGGAAGAGGGATAAAGTGGGGCGGGAACAGAGAGACAGAATTCTGGGACTTAGGTGAACAGCATAGCACGCCGGAAAAATATAAATAACTTGAAATCGGTGCAGAACTGGCCAATGGCGTAAAAGAAAAAATTGTAGAGCTTTGAAAGACGAACAATTTTGGTGAAGGGTACATTTTGAATGGAGGAACAGAAGGGGATGAAAAAGGGCCATTTTCAAGATTACAAATCGATAGGAGCCAAATGCTTGATGGAAAGTCGACCTAAATGGGCTGTAAGTCAACTTGGAAGGTCAGAAGCTGATAAAATAAGCTCCAGGTGTAATGCCTCGACATTTTTATAAATTATTTTTGGAATATTTAAGTATTTTTGAGAATTTTAAAAGACCAAAATAGATTAATAAATAAAATTCCAGGCTATTAATTAGCCTAGCCTATTTAAATGAAGCTTAAAAGACTTAAGGACCAAGCCCATGAAGTTTGGCGCATATTCTAGAAGGTTAATTAGCATATTCACGAATTATAGGGATAAATACTAATTATTTAGATAAATTAGTGGATAAGATGAAATTAGAGTTTGAACTCATTTTAAATTCGGCGCCCAATGAGTGTGGCGGTCTATCGTAAAACCGCTACAAGACATTTGGCGGACTAACCTTCGACCGCTACATTCTGTCAGTTCCGTGAAGTGAAGAAGAAGCAAAAAGATGGGATTTTTGCTAGTCTATCCTTTAGAGATTGAGATGGAAGAACTAGTAATCATGTTTAGGACTCTCAGAAGTCGATCTAGGGTTTAATAAGGACTCTAGGATTGATCTAATCCTCAAACCTTAGCAAAACCCTATAAATAGGACTGAGTTTTGACCTGCGCGACCCTTACATTGGCTCGCGTGGAATCAAGGTAAGACGACATTATTTCAGGTAGGTTCTTTAGAAGTTTTTATTACTAATATATAGGACTAACATCTCCCAAAATTTCATACTAGGAGATCAAGTACACAAGGAGATAGAAGCCTGCAAAGTTGCTGGTTCCACCTTAGCGACTCAGGAAACTATGTAAAAGTCCGGTGAAGATCAAGGGATTAGAGAACCAAATCGAGGTATTTAGCCTAAGTGCCTTTATAACTTTTTGTTCCCCTTAGTATCTACTTCTTACCCTCCAAATTTCATATCATTAGGTCAAGAGAGTAAGGAGTTAGAGCAGCTTGAAGTTGCGGATTTGTCACAAGGAGTGCAAGGGGCTAAGGGTAGTATCTAGCATCAAATTCAAAGTTTAAAGGCTTTAGCAGGGGTAGGTTATCTCATGAATGGCTAAAACATCATTCTAGGGATAAAAGTCCTCTTATTGCACTTGATTTCATGCTTTATAGATCGTGAATTTCATGTTTTATGCGTCTAGTGTACATTCATGCATGATCTTAGCCCTAAATATGTTAAGAAGAACTCTCTTATAAATTCACAGAAACCCATGCATATTGATAGCTTAATCTTCGTTCTATCATGTAGTAGTTTTATAAATATGTTGATTTCCAGACATGATGTGTTTTAAACATTAGATTTTCCTACTTAAGTTACTGTCAGTCATGTTCTAGTGGCCTACTGTTCGACCGCCAATATCATGTAGCGGCCCCACGATAAACCGCTAGACACTCTGTCAATTCGTTTCTTATGAAACCTCTGGCGGATCATAAATAGACCGTTATATATCTCTGGCGGCCCTACGATAAACCGCTAAATATACTGTAACGGCTCTATATTAGACTGCCACTATGCTGTTTTCTGTCAACCCGAGACTGAATAAAGAATAGCCCATTCAACTTATATTATGCCTAGTTAATTATGTTCCAAACATGTTTAAAGTATTGTTTTTTTGACTCTAAGATTTTATTGATATGCATACCAGATGATTCCATGGTTCCTTACTATACCTAGGATTATTTTCAGCATAAGTAATTTATGCCAAATTCATATACTTTTGTAATTAAACATATGTTTCTAAAGTTAGATGATTCATGGTTTACCTAGATCACGGTTTACATGATACCTTTCTTATCTATAGAGTCATTTTCTATAAGTTCATGACATATGTTCCGGTATATGACCATTAGTTACACACTTTGCACTTATAGGAACATAATCTTGAACTTGATAACCTCTCATTTGGATATTCCTTCCAATGGACTAAGAAATCTTATTTCAAGGCCTCCGTAATTCTCCATGAGTCTGGGATTCCCACTAGGACGCCGAGTTGGTTGTACCATTAAAGCCCAATTGTCTAGAAAGCACTATTGCGATTTTCTGAAACTCTGTCATGTAACGGCTCAATACTCGACCGCTAAGCCCATTAACGGTCTAGTATATGACCGCCACGTTATCTGAGTCTAAATTGATTTCTTTCTGGATTTAGCCCATTCTAGCGGCCCAATACTAGGCCGCCATGTCAATATAGCGGCCCAGTTATAGATCGCTACGTTTTCTGAAACTGTTGACCCGAGGTTTGACCCAAGGGTTAATAATTCTATGATCCTAGATAGTCCAATTGATTATCTGGAACTGGTCACATTAATTCAAAGATACCTAAGTAGTCGTGAAAGATAAAGAATGTACCGTTATGCTGCCGATTTATTTCTATGGCATAACCTACTTAATTAAGGTATTTTATTGAAATTCCTTATTTCCTTATACCAGCGTTCGTATTTTTGGTTACCTTATCTTAAATTTATCATTTTGAAATTGTACATTCTTTGCCACATTATTTACATGCGTGGAAGTAGCTTGATTTATACTTGAAGATGTGGATCGAGCATTGATTGTGTTCAAGGGCTCTATGCTAGTCCCCTCAGCTGATTGTCGAAAACATACTATTATAAACTATGGGGTATGATGCTACTGGCGTCACATTGCGCTGGGAGTACCTTCTTTATAAATAAGTGAAAATCCACGGCATCACGGCAATCACAAATATCCACGGATTTATCCTTAAAGTGGTATTCCACAGAAATTCACGAAGTACTTGCTACTAAGTGAAGAGTACATTCTTGCTTGTTACATGACATTCTAGTACATTCTTGTTCATAAAAGGCCATGTTACATTCTTGCTTAATCATGCTTGCTCAAATCATATCTTAAATTGTATCTTGTTACTATGATTTTTCACATGATTTATCGCATTCCCATGGTTTTTACCTTATTCTTTAGAGCTAAAATGCTAATCACTTTAATATTGCCAATCATGTTGATGTGAAGATACCTATTGGGCAAGTGTGCTCATTACCTATTTTCAATCTTTTCAGGAGATGCAAGTAGTTCGGATTCGGATTCAAGTTATTCGAGTGATGAGTCCGAGAGCGAATGAAAGTCTCATAAAATTGAGAGTGAAGACTTAGGAGTCAATAATGTCTAGATCGAGTCCATGTAATCTTCCTTTTTATTGAGTCAAGTAAATTTGATGGAGTTGACTAGTTGATGTATTTGAATTATTTTCTTTATCAATAAAAGTGAAGGTTTGAGAAATTTATTGTGCAATTGCATTTTATGTGTGCTTGTTATGGCGCTCTGACTATTCTTGCTCGCCAGAGGCTTACCATGCCAGCTGTTCACGTTACCTGAGATTGTCTTCCGCTGTACTAAAAGCTCAGGGCGTGACACCAGGGCTCTTCGAAATCATGATCTCCAAGGCTCAAAGGGAATGGAACAATGAAATGGGCTCGAAATCCACCTAAGGAAGGCTCCAAAAATAATGGATAATTTGGGACATCAAAATCAAAAATGATGAATAAGAGAAATAACGTAACTTGCGGGCTAAAAATGGGTGTCAACAGTATCCTCCAGCTTCTCTTCATGAAACTTGACTAGACCATCCCATACTTCTTTAGAAGTCCTGTAATCAGACACAAATGTAAATCTGTTATGATAAACTACAATTTTTAATACATTCAGAATCTTAAGATTATCAAAATGTCTGGGCTTGGGTTCAACAGTCCATGTTGATTTATCTTTCGGCAGCTTGTAAGGGCCATCTAAAATCATTCTCCATAATGAAAGATTGTGAGAGATAATTACATTGCACATTCTACCCATCCACAAACAAAAATCTGAACAATCAAAAATTGGTGGAGCATCCATTGAAAACTGTTTGGTGGAAGAACTCATGATGCAACTGCACTGGGATCACTCTGTAGATCGTTAGATCTAGGGATAACAGAGCTAGGCTCTGATACCAATTGTTGACCGAGTTGACGAGTGGACAAGAAAGGGGGGTTGAATTATCTTCCAAACGTGATGACAAATTTTTTAAACTACTTTGTAGAATTAACAAAATTGATAAAAAATAAACTAAACAGAGATAACTTTGGTTTTCTCAATCTCTCCGAACTCACTCAATCATGTTGGACAAAATAAGATGCAATCAAGCAACCATAATACACGAGGAATTTTTAGGTGGTTCGGCTAAACAACCCGTCCGCCTACGTCCACCCCTCACCAAACCGGTGAGGATTCACTCACTTCAATGAAGCGCACGAAGTAAACACTACAACCACACACATGGGGATGTAGTCTCCAACACGATCCACTGTACAACTCGCAACTAAGGATCAATCCACACACGCTGCAACGGTCACAACACCATACACACACGACCATACGCAGAAGGTCACACACACACAGTGTATTCATCCAGAAATGATTCAAATGTGCACTAATAAGTATAATGAACTCAATAAGTTCTCTAAAGACCAAAACAAAGAGTGAAATATCAAGAGTAAGGCTCCCCCTTTCTGAATGGTCCAGATCTTCTAAGTGTCGTTGACGGATGGTGTCGAGTTCAGCGTCATCTCGATTCTCTCTTCATTCCGCTCCATTTTCTCTTCTACCACGAGCTCCAGAAATCCCTTGATGTAGACGAAATCCTCTGCTCTTGAGCTCCTTCTTCCCTTCCTCCATTTCTTCTCCTACAAGATTGAAAAACGTTAGCACATAGGTTTATTTTTCTCAAATTCGGAGTGGATGTATATATACAAGTTAGAGTGGTCAAATGACCCATAAAACCCTTCTAGAAGATATTAGAAACATCCTCATATGTGTAGGAAACATTTGGGGGCTTTTTGGTAAAGTTTTCAAGGGTAAAAAGTGGATTTTAGACGTTTTTGTAAACCCCGACCGGAAAGGGTCGACCCTATGGGTCGACCCCTGAGAAATCCTGCTCAAGACAACATCAAACAGAGTCAAAGTCTGGGGGGGCGGGGGGTCGACGCATAGGGTCGACCCCTGTGCACTTTGTGCGCAGACTGCCTAAAACATAACCAACCCCTTTGGGGGTCAACCCTATGGGTCGACCCATGCATATGCAGCTCTTCAAACATGTTCTTCCAACAGTGGATGCAGTGAGGGTCGACCCTATGGGTCGACCCATGCCCACTTTTGTCAAAAAAACAATCATAAACCACCAAGATCCATATGAATGACTTACACATAATGCAAACTCAAAAGCCCCATGAAAGAATATGCATGAAACACATCCAAAGCCTTAAAACACCATGAAGAAAATACATGAAACACATGTGGGTTGACACACTATATAAGATAGATCGAGCTAACCCAAAGTTCACCCGGTTGAAAAATTTGAGAGATGCAATGTCTTATCAATTATTCTTGAAGAATGAAAATGACATTTATCACCTATTTGAATCATGGACAATAAGATACTCATTCAAGCATTCATTTAACTTCCATATAATGTCCACCAAGACTTTGGTTCCTGAAATGTAAAATGATCAAGATATCAGCCCTTGGTTAACAAGGATTCCTCAATGGAGATTTTCAATTACACATGCACATTCAAGGCTAGACTTCACTGATTTTAAGATCAACCCATTCTTCCACAAACATGAATGGTTATCAACCAAATGGAGGTTAAATCAAGCACACTGAATTGATCACACAAGTAATCAAATGAGCATTAAACCATCACAAGTTAACCAAAAGCTATCACTAATCTCATGTGCTTCCGCAGACATAATAGTTTGTTATCATTGCACCATAGACAATATTTTGCTTTCATACACACACAATATTTTGTTATCATCAAAACTATTATCAAAATCAATGACGGAACACAACGAACCCAACAACCTCCTTTAGACCCTATGCATGAGGATATTAATTAGGCCTCCGCAGATCATGCTTAAGCCTGTAGGTCATCCCATTATGGCCACGCCTAATCTTGCTTTAGGGCCAATAGCCCGCTACATATTTCTATTGGGATCTAATCCCAGATATCAAACTTGTCATATTTATGGCAGGCATATGTTTATAAATTGGGACTCTCGTTCAAATATGAATTGGTCAATTAATGATCGGATTTGCTCAAATATTTTCCTCTCAATGGGGGATGTTTTTCATTGAAGTTCGGAATTTTCATTCCTTTCTTTAATTAATAGTAATTTAAGGCCTGAGGGCCCCTTCTCCGGGTGTTTAATCAAAGGTTTTATCCTCTCCGAGGGGATGTAATTAACGTCGTGACCTTTATGGCACGTCGGGTTTTTAGTCGCAACCTGATACTCACATCGTCTGGTTAGTCAGATGGAGAGCACCCGTGGTTTCAGACCCTCCCAGTCTTGAAACCCGAATAAATTGTCACCTTGGTGACTGGCACGCCCACGCACTTAATAAAACCGAATGGAATAAACCTAAGAACGAAAAGAACACTACAAAAGAATAAATAAAAAGATGATTGAACCATAAGTGCGTCCAACAGACACCTACAGAACACTTAAATAATATAGCCCCATGCACATAAACGATTTACAAAGATACTGAAAAGAAAATATTGTTTATTTCTTGTGCAAATATTTTAAGATATACTCTTGCATGCTAAACTGGAAATATTTATTGCATATTTTTCTCTCCTACATTTGAAATTTAAAATTGCCTACATATTTCACATTCTTATGAGGGAACAATATCCTTAGTATTGTTTCAAAAACAACAGGCAACAATTGCCTTACATAAGAGAAGAAATAAGCTGACTAACAGTGCTAACAGACATCACTTGCAAACCTGGAATTAGATGCAAAGTAGTCTGATGTGCCAAACGTTATGACTGGGATCCTACCGTTGGAAGAGCACATATATTTAATGGATACAACGAGAATTGGAGCTTTAAATAGCCCAAGACTCACAGAGGAACATAACACGAACGATCAAGCATTCAAGCACCTTCTTGTGATCAAAGCGATCTCAGTTTCCTACTTCCTGCGCACTCATGATCAAGAGAACTTCACTGCATTCAAGGCTCATCCTTGAAGTTCTTTATCCTAGGAAGCATTAAAGTGTAGGATATTGTGTTGTGATGATATTCTACTTTCCTCCTCCTCTTTCATTCATTACAATCATTTATATTTACTCTTTGTTAGTTTGTCTAAAGAACAATTGGAAAAAATATTTGTTGCTCTGTATAACTAGCACTTTGTGTGCTAGGTTGGTCCGTTGATACTATGGAAATCAACTGAGTGACTAATCTTTGGAAGATTAGCTGGTGCGAGATCACCAGAAAAATTAAGTCACTAAGAGTGATTGTTAGTTGACTGACACCTAATCAAAATCAGTTCGGTTGGTTGTTCCTGAAAAATCACTAGGATCCACTGAATCCTACAAGATTAGTTAGGAAGCTGACCCTGGAATATAGTTGCTATAACCTTTGACGAAAAGTTAGTAAATACCCCAGGCAAATTACGGGGGGATTAGATGTAGGGAACTCCCTTGGCTGACCAAACTAGTATAAATCTCGTGTCTATCGTGGTTTGGTTACATTATTTCTTTTTTTACTCTACTGCGCAACCTAGAAATTTTTAATACTCGATTATTTTTCAAAGGCACGTCTATTCACCCCCCTCTAGGATGTGCCCGGCTACTAACATAGTTGATATTCCTTTGATGGCAAGACCTCTTCCACCCATATCTATTTTATGTGATTGTAAATCAGCAATTGATAAATGCATACAAGCAAATACTGATACAAAAATAAATAGGCACTTCAAAGTGCGACATCAACTTGTGAGAGAAAAAATGAAATAATAGTTGATAGCTTTGAATTTTGTGAAATCAGATAAAATTAATCATGTAGATATATTGACAAAAGGCTTATCTATAATGGTGGTTCTACCAATGTCGAGGGGGATGTGATTGAGCCCATAAAAGAAGAGTTAATATGGTGACAACCCAACCTCACAGAGGCTCAATGAGTAGAAACAAACTTAATTGGTAACTATGTGGAGCACTAATAGTTTCAACTCCCATCTCTATGGTGATAGTGCTCGTATAGAAGTAATAGGTTAGGATGAGTTTATACTTTTAATGAATCCAAGACCTAAGAGACATGGTGGTACCTAGCTCACACCCTTTGAAGGATTCACCGAGTGATGTGTGGAGTCGTGAGGTCGCGACTATGAGATGGGGGCTATCTTCTAAAACACAATGTATGAGATACTTGTGCAAGACTATCAATAGTGCAACCCGCATAGATTATGTGTGAATTTGAGAAAGTCTAAATCATGAGATTTGATTCAAGGTATAGTCCACCAAGCATTCCACATATAATTTCAAATGCCACCAAGTGAAAATTCAAACTGAAAGGTATTTTTACCTACTGCATAATATAAGGACTCAGTAAAGTTTTATTTATTTATTTATTATTATTATATTTGATAATTTTAAAGGTTCTAAGTCATGTGGGGGATTGTTAAATATGACACTTTAAAGATAATTGATTAAAAACTTGAATAGGACACGGCGAATGTCCATTCCGGACACAAGCGAACATCCGTTGCGGACGCAACATCCGTCAAAATCCTTTGAGACCTTTCTCTTTCTCTCCCGTCCATCTGGGAACGGATCTACACGCCTATATAAACATATGTAGGCCGGCCAAAAAGATACATAGCAAAGTCTTTCTTCCGATTTTCTTTCCTTCTTCGTCTTCTTGATTTTTTTTTGTCTTCTCGATTCTTCTCTTGTAATAGTTCTTTCTCTTGTGATGAGTTCTTTAAAATTAGATCGAGATTTATCATAGTTCTTTTCGAGGACGTGCCGACGAGAGAGAGGGGTCATCTGTCCGAGGGTCGTTGTATCTCAAGAGGTCAATGCCGTGACACCCGCACGTCAAATGATAATAAAATTCTTAGTTCTAACAACTACATGTTTCGACTAAACATGCTATGATTCTAACTCTTGTTTCTAACTCTTTTATTTATTCAGATCTAATTATTTGATGTTTATTATTTTTATTTTCAACAACAATATTTCCAACACCCTCTTCATCTGTCTGTCATTCGCTCTCCGATTCTTATTTAAGGATTTCGATTTCAGTTCTGCCGTCCTTGTTTCTTTAGAACAAGCTCTCTTGGGTACTCTTCATAACGGAGGCGGGGGGAAGGTGTTAGGCAAGAAAATCATCGGCCGAGATCGTAGGGGGGCCATTATCCGCTTCTTTCATATCCACCCTAGTTTCTTGTTTTCGTATCCACCTTAAGATCGTGTTTGGATGGGACGTAGCATAGATAAGTTTAATTAGGTTTAGCATAAATTGTCCTTTTCGTTTCTCCTGTAATCATAATAGAACGAATAAAAATAATTTTCAACCTCACTTACAGAATAAAAAAAAAAGAAAGAGAGAAAGATTTTGCAGGAAATATATTTATGATTGGACAGACTGACTTCATCCTTGACTTGACTCCTTGCTCCATAAGCTGCATCCAAAGAGTCCCATAAGTTGACATCTAATTTCCGCTTGGAATTTAGGAGAGAGCGCTGTTTGATAATTGATTAGGGTGACGGAGTCGATGAGAGAGAGTGACGTGGATCTCGTCGTTCTCCTCACGCACATCGCCGCTAACCGTGCCAAGTTAACAAAGCGCCTCTTAACATCTCGCTTCTCACCGGCGGCCATCGCCTTCTCTTAATTAGTTCTCTTAATTCTCCGACTTCCCTTTTGGCCCATTATTGCCGTACGTGGAAAATTTCCAAGCTTGTATTCGACATGAATCTGTGGGTCACTTCCACTGGCTCGCCGTCATGAATCTGAGGCAATCCACATTCACCGATCAGGCGTCTGCTTCAATTCTGATGGCCAAAACACAAAACAAAATAAGGTAAAGCCAAACCATAAATGCTGCCTGTCGATCCAGGCAGTACCGAGCAAGAATCCGAATAGCCATCTGATGTGAGATCTACGTACATCCTGGGTTCCTTTGTCTCCCACAATTTATTAATCTCTTCCAGGTGCAATGATCAGAAGTCGACAGAGACATCGTACGTTGATAGAAATGAAATAATTTTCGGAAAACAGAAGCCCCGCGGCATCATTAAAAAGAATGTATGTCCTAGATCCATTTCCAGGATACTGATTCATGAATCTGCGCTCATGTGAGGGAGCCTTTGTACGTGTGGCCTCTGTCAAAACATGGGAGAGGGGAGAGGCCACGAGGGAGTTAGCTATAGGAAAGATACTTCATATTATTGTAAGTCAGATAAGGGCCGTATTAAAATGTCTTTATAAGACAACGCAACATACCATAACATGGCATTAACTTTTCTAATGTTTAGAATATTATGAATTATTTTACATTATGTTTTTTACGTTTAGAGTGCCTTAATTAAATTGGCACGTTTCAAATTAACCCAGTGGATCCATGTGCGTAGTGCCCTCCTAATTAATTCAACCAATCTAGATTTTCGGCACAAAACTACCAAAAAATCAAAATCTGTGTGATTCTAAACCAAATTCTTGTTTTCGTGAATCTTGAACTGGTGATTTTCAAAATCAATATTTTATGTTGTCTTACAACACATGAGATGACTCCTTGAATTAATTAATCCCTATCCGATTTGTTTGTAGAGCAGTTGTAAAGGCATAATGGCAGAGAGTAGACAGAAGTTGGAGTGAGCATCAAAATCTGGATCCTGAAATGTTGAAAACTAAATGGAAATTTTGTTTGTAACGGTACATAGCACTTTTTCAAAATAAGAGTACAGCTCCTGATCAGCTAGTGCATCACTGACATATATATAGTGTGCTAGCTAGTCCTCGTCCCTTCTCTCATCATCTAAATATATATATATATATATATATATATATATACACACGTGTGTTTTTATATAAATGAAAGAATCAACAGATTCTCTTACCATGTATATATGTCCCCTTCTCAGTTTGTGAACTCGCGAAAGGGAACCTTAACAACTTCTTCATTTTTCGATTAAGAACAACGTATTCGACCCCGGAGGGTCGAACGCGCCACCCGAGGTCGAATACCGCTTTTGTGTGAGGGAGGGATGTGGGCCTCACCCCCACTTCTCTCTCATCATATATCTTATTCCCCGACAATTCGATTGTCAAAGAGGGCCCTAAAGGAATCAAGAGGCGCACGAACGTTGGCTTCCTTCATGCGGTGGTATACCATCCAAAGTCCGAGATGTATGCTTTCGCTTGTCCTTTGCGATCAAGTGCTGGACGGATATCCCACCAAAAATTATGTGAATATATATATATCGCACTAGATTCTGAGCCGCACAATCCGGGATTAGCCTTTGCCGTTGTCACCACAATTGGAGGATCTACAAGGAAGGAAACGGATCAGAGGAGATATAGAGTTGGAACCCCGGGAAAAATCCTCCGATACTTAAGTCACCAAGTTGATAGAGCATAGGTGGAAGGGATGTAGTAGAAGGAAAAGTGAGGGGCACGAAATCACTCTCCACCAGTGAATGTGGTGTTGAGTACTTGGGATCACCTTACCTTTTTGGAGGGTTTTCTAGAGTTTATATAACTGCTTACTCTCTTGGCCGAAGGTAGGTTAGCTGGAGGGACTAGGGGGCGTTATGTCCTAGAGGAGGGTTCTCCACAGTTAAAGGACTCTTGCTCTCCCCTATCCTGTTGAGCTTCTTGCCTCCGAGCGGCAGCGAGACTTTCGTCGGGATAAACGCCCTATTGAGAGAAATCGCGCCCATGGGAGGTTCGAGCGTGGGATACCGCCTCGTGGGGCGCTTGGGCTTCTCCCGAGCGACGCGGGCGACGTTAACCGGATACACTCGGCTGCCGTTTGGGCTTTTCCTGAGCGACGGCTACTCAGTCTTTCTGGGCCAGGAGGCCGCCTAGGAAAGTCTGGTCCGAGCATTTTTTGGGCTTCAAGATAAGTGGACCCGTTCGTGGGGCTATCACTTAGTAGAGTCAGCCTGGTAGGGTCGGGTTAGACCTAGTTCGGTCGCTCCGGACCATATGTTTATTGGGCCACAGATTTACCCATCTTCACTTGTCCGCCCCCCTCCTACTCCCGAGCCAAAGTTTGGGCTCGAAGAGTAGGGTATAATGGGGTAACGTTGGTGGCTCAAATGGGGGATATCTTTTGCCGGCAGGGGCCATTTAATGCGACTATCCTGGGGGCATACATATGATGATGGCTCCCTCAAGTTGGCGCGGGGAGGCCCTTCTTGGAGTTTGGAACCTCGCGCCACTTCTCGCCAGGATCGTTGGGGTATATAAATATCCTGTATGCTTGTGTTCCACGTCTCCTCCATTTAGGGGTTTCCCTTCATCACATTCGCATTCTGAGAGAGTTCATGCGCTGCGAGAGCGGCCAGAGGGAGCGGAGAATTGCAGAGGCTTTTACGGAGTTGGCAGAGATCACGGCGGCGGCGATCAGTCAGCTTCCTCCTCCCCCTGAGTCTTCTGACTTCGCTATTCCCTTTTCTCTTTCTTGCTCTTCTCGTTCCTCCATGGCGGAGCATGACCCCGAGGTTGAGGTCCGGGAGTTTGAACAAGGCGCGGGGAGTTCAGTGCCGAAGTCTAGCCATCATCTGCACAGCGAGCTGGGCGAGGCCGAGGTGAAAGAGATTGAGAATCGCTACAAGCTACAATGCGGTACTACTTCTCTCCGGCCAAACCCCATGAGTCCAGCCTGGATACTCGATCGGGCCTTTTTTGAATTTTCTTTTGGCTTGGAAGTGTTGTTTTCGTCTTCCTCTCTACCCCTTTGTCGTGCAATTGTTGAGCTTCTACCGACTGGCTCCTGTCCAGTTGGTTTCCAATTCCTATACTTTCATCTTCTTTTTCATCTTCCTTTGCCGATCGTGTGGCCTCGCCACTTCTTTAGACCTCGTTCACGCCTTTTTCGAGCTGAAGGAGCAAACCTACGTCGGGAAGGGTTTCTTCTATCTTCAGGCGAGGAGGGGGAGGAGCTGTGTGACCCTCTCTCCTCAGGATTCTTCACATAAGGGGTGGAAGACCCAATTTTTCTAGATAGGGTTCGCCAAGGGTGCTACTAGATGGGGCTTTCCTGTTAAGCTGAACTTTCAGCCGGTATTCCCTCCGAAACAACCGGCGATCTTCTCTGAGCTAGAGGAGGAGATTAGGGTTCTTCAAGAGAATTGTCGATCGACCATTGAGCTGATGACTCCAACCAATATTGATGGTTTTCCCAGCCTCGCATTGCCTCCCAGCGGTAAGGGTTTTGAAAGCTCTGCTTTTGCATTCTCTCGTCCCAGTTGGTCGAGCCTTTGCTGATGACTTGCTTCCTGATGGGCAGAAACGAGGCGTGGTGAGGATGAGGGGCGACCGTTGGAGCAGGAGGTCGTCGAGCTGGAGGAGGCGACCGCTCCGAGCATGCCTCGAGCTTCTGAGGGTCGTTCTTTCACCCGGGATAAGGGCAAGCAAATTGCCTGAGAGGATGCCCCAGAGCGAAGAGGGTCTAAGCGCAAGGACCCCGGGGAGCAACTGTTGTTGTCCTCGATGAAAGCTTTGACCGCCGAGAAGAAGCGGTTGAAGAAGGCGAAAACTTTCTGCCCGACCGAGGAGCCCCCAGCCGGGGATGTCGGCCACCCGAGCCTCCCGTTGACCGAGCCAGAGGTGCCCGCGGCAGGTGAGAGGACTTCCGCCGAGCCTGTAGGAGCACAAGGGGAGGAGGCTGGCTGTGAAGTCCCGGTCGAGGTTGATGGGGCGCGCGGTGAGGAGGGGGCTGAGGCGAGGGTCCAGGCTGAGCCGAGCATTACAGTCCCGAGTCTGGGGGCGTCCGAGGAGGATATTCCAACACCGACTCCCCCAGAGAGGGTTCTTCCCCAGCAGTAGGGGCAGTTCTCCGTTCAAGCCTCCTTGTACAATAGGTGCCGAGCTTTGGCACCTCCGTTAATGTGGGAGGAATTTCGGCGTTGCTCGCCTCCCATGCTTCTCGAGAGGGTCATGGAGGGAGGCCTGTTCGTGGCTCAGCTAGGGGCTAAGATAACAGACTTCATGGCTCGTCTGGAGAGAGAGGGGACGGCCCAGTCCCAAGTTCGCGCGGAGTCCGGTCGGAGGATTGGTCGGTTGACATCTGAGCTTGAGGTTCTTCGGCGAGAGGTGACGTCACTCCGAGCACGTGATCGAGTGAGCCAAGAGGAAGCTCGGTCACTGGCCGAGCAATTGTCCGAAGCTTGGTACACGGCTGAGCTTAAAAGCAAGCTCCTGGAAGAGGAGCGTCAGGCTCATGTGGCACGCTCGGGATAATGGGCGGCCGAGCGAGAGAAGCTCGGGGGCCGGCTCCAGGACTCCGAGCGGGCCAAGAGGGAGGCTGAAGTGGCACGGTCTTAAGCCGAGGAAAGCTGACCGAGGCCGAAGCGAGGGTGGCCGAGCTTGGGGAGAAGGCAGCAGGAGTCGGGGTAGAGGCGGTCGAGCGCTATCGGAGCTTAGAGGAGTATCGCAAAGCTCTGAAGCAAGCCGCCTTTGCCTATTACGAGCCGGGCTACCGGCGGGGCTGCGGAAGGGTTTAGTCGAAGGCTTCCAACGGGCGGTCCCTGAGGCCCGACAGCAGGTACTTGATGAGCTCATCTTCATTCCCGAGCAACGCTACGACTCAAATGAGGAAGGCTCGGATTCTCCTTCCTCGATGTCGAGCGATGAAGGGGGGAGTGAAGATAGCTCTGCGTCAGTGGAGGAGAGATCACTAACTCCAACTGCCTCGGGAGGGCGTGCAGTCGAGACAGTTCCCATGCGAATGGGGTCAGTGCCCGGGCCGGCCGTCACCGAGGGAACCAGGGTCGAATCTCCGAGCGCCGAGGGTCTTCCACTTGCCGAGCTTCAAGAAGGGCCACGGACTTCTCAAAGTTCTCCCATTTCCATAGATTAGGAAAGACAGTACTTGCCTTGTTGGCTCCTTTCCTATTTTTTGCAATTTCTACCTGGACTTGGCTGTGTAATGTTTTTCTTTCTATATAATGGTAATAGTGTTCAAGGTGCAATTGACTGCTTATTACTGCCTTTGACCAAGTATGATTATCGTATCTGCAGTCGCCAGTAAATCGGAGATCTTGTACGATTCATAGTCGAAAAATCAGTCTTACGTGTTGATCGGCCAAGTTGTTGGTGTTGAACTGGCACCTTTTCGTCTTTCCACTCTTTGAATGACTTGCCGTTTCACGTATTCCCACGGGAGGGTCCGTGAGGGAGGTGGTGTAATTGCTCCTAGGGAAGGAGGTCTGTCTCATGCATCTTTTTGAGGGGAGGATCAATTAAGGTAGAAGTTTCCCCCTTCGACCTATAAAAAGGTCCCGAAGGGTGCCTCCTCCTCTTCATGCCGCTTAAGGCTTTTATTGCAATCTCTGCCTCTTCCTCCCTTTTTTCCGAAGCGTCCGTCCTCTTCTTGGTGATCATCCTCAGGCGAAGCATGGAGGGTGACTCTGAAGACGAAGACTTTGGCAGTTGCTGGGGCGTTCATGCTGCTTTGGCATAGAAGAATGGACGGCGAGTGGGCTGACGGCGTACAAGAAGGGACGACGCATGGCGACGTGCTCCCTCCTAACCTCTGGACCGCCGCCCCACTCGGGGGGGATGATTGAGAGAGGAGAAGTCATTCGACATCATTGCTTCTCCTTTCTTTCATCCCTGTTCCCCCTCTCCCACTCCCTTCGAGGAAGTGTTCAATCCTCCTCTCTCTTCTGTTCTTCTTATCGCCCCCACTCTTTGGAGGGTGCCTATTTTTCTTTTTCCTTACCCTTGCTCGCACAACTTGGAGGGTGCTTGCTTTCTGTTTCTTCTTGCCCGCGCCATCAATTCTTGATGGCTTCGTTATGCTCCATTTTCCAAAGAGTTGGCAGAGGAGTACTTCTCTTGTTTTCTATGGAGCTGGCATCCGGGCATACCCTCCTCTTCTTTTTCTTTCCTACTTTTACCATCTCTTCCGAACTTCCCGAGCAGAGAAAGTCAGCCTTCCCATTATCCGAGCCAGTTTCCACACTTGGTGGAGTCAGTGGCTCGACTTGGAGCTGCTAATTAACCTCATTCGCACCGAGTAATTAGTTCGTGTTGTATCAGTTTCTTTTTTTTTTACATATTGTACTGGCTACGGCCTATCTGATGTACGGAAATGTTGATGCAATAAAAAGGACAGTTGCTATCATAATTTGTTTCTTACATGCATGAAAGAAGCTCAAAAATAGAACTTTTGCAATGTTGCCGCGTTCCAAGTCCGAGGGATAGGCGTTCCTTCCATGGTAGATAACCGGTACACTCCTTTTCTGAGCGTCTCGACCACTCGGTAGGGGCCTTCCAAGTTAGGGGCCAGCTTTTCCACCGCCTCCAATGGTCGAGAGGCTTCGACTTTTCTCAGAACGAAGTCTCCTAGTTAGAATTGTCTATCTCGGACTCTGGCGTTGTAGTACCGAGTCATGCGTCGCTGATATTCCGTAGCTCGGATGCTCACGACCTCGCGTACTTCGTCTGCCATGTCCAAGTTTTCTAACAACTTCTGCTCATTCGGCTCGACTGAGAAGTTGATGACTCGGAGGGACAGGCTGCCGATCTCCAGGGGAATCACGGCCTCTGTGTCATATACCAATTGGAAAGGAGTTTCACCGGTAGCAGCTCTTGGAGTACTTCGGTACGACCACAGTACGCTAGACAGTTCCTCAAGCCAATTACCACTACAAGAAAAATCGCGGATAGCGACCGACCTAGCGGTCGCTATTCAGTCGTAGATCGGTCGCAAATCTTCATTGCGACCGAACAGAGACTATATAGCGACCGAATGTGTCGGTCGCTATATAATAGTCGCTATATAGCGACCGACATAATTCGGTCGCAGTATCAGTCGTTACCAGAGACCGATTATTATCGGTCGCCTGATAGGTCGCTAATAATTCGGTCGCTATTCAGTCTCTATTCGGTCGCTATATTTGTTGTATTTTAAAAAATAAAATTAACCTATCGGATTTATTCGGTGGCTAATCGGTCGCCAGTCGGTCGCCAAGTATAATTATTTAATAAAAGAAATATAACGTATAGTCGCTATTCGGTCGCAATTCAGTCTCCATGCGGTCGCTAATTTTGCATTATTTTTTTTTTAAAAATTTATTTAAACTGATAAATAAATTACCTGATAAATAACAAATTCATAACATAAATATAAAATCAACTACACAGACAACAATATCGACAAATCTCAAATTCATCACATACAAACACCTGATAAATAACAATTTCATAAAACAATAATAAATCAACTACACGGATCACAATCTCCACGAACCTCAAATTACACACAATTAAAATAAAATCACAAATTAATCATACATCCATAATAATAAAATGACAACATACACAACTAAAATAAAATCACAAATCCTCCACATATGTCTCATCCTGGTCGTCGTCTCGTCCAACATCATCCTGGTCGTCGTCTCGTCCAACATCTCGCGACGGATGATCCTGTATATCATTTAAAAAAATTATAATCAAATCCTTAATAAAGAAATCAAGCATTAACAAGACTTAATAAAGAAATCAAGCATTAACAAGAGTATGCCAATAGTTTAAGCCAGCTCATTTTCATATATATAAATACACACACACAATATAAGTTCAAATTTCATCTTGTATTTTAAAAATGAAGTTTGAGCGCCGAGCTCAAACCGGGCATCCGATTTGGATTCCGTCAGTTCTGACAAGTCACTTTCATCTCCCCGGTCGTATTGGAATGATCGGCACGGCCATCCGACCGGTATTTCGAATTTTAGACCCCCGGACCCGTCCTAACAGTTCATTTGAACTAAGTGTATTTTAAAAATGAAGTTTGAGCGCCGAGCTCAAACCGGGCATCCGATTTGGATTCCGTCAGTTCTGACAAGTCACTTTCATCTCCCCGGTCGTATTGGAATGATCGGCACGGCCATCCGACCGGTATTTCAGATTTTAGAACCAAATGCCCCGTCCTAACAGTTCATTTGAACTAAGTGTATTTTAAAAATGAAGTTTGAGCGCCGAGCTCAAACCGGGCATCCGATTTGGATTCCGTCAGTTCTGACAGGTCACTTTCATCTCCCCGGTCGTATTGGAATGATCGGCACGGCCATCCGACCGGTATTTCAGATTTTAGAACCAAATGCCCCGTCCTAACAGTTCATTTGAACTAAGTGTATTTTAAAAATGAAGTTTGAGCGCCGAGCTCAAACCGGGCATCCGATTTGGATTCCGTCAGTTCTGACAAGTCACTTTCATCTCCCCGGTCGTATTGGAATGACCGGCACGGCCATCCGACCGGTATTTCGAATTTTAGACCCCCGGACCCGTCCTAACAGTTCATTTGAAATAAGTGTATTTTAAAAATGAAGTTTGAGCGCCGAGCTCAAACCGGGCATCCGATTTGGATTCCGTCAGTTCTGACAAGTCACTTTCATCTCCCCGGTCGTATTGGAATGATCGGCACGGCCATCCGACCGGTATTTCAGATTTTAGAACCAAATGCCCCGTCCTAACAGTTCATTTGAACTAAGTGTATTTTAAAAATGAAGTTTGAGCGCCGAGCTCAAACCGGGCATCCGATTTGGATTCCGTCAGTTCTGACAAGTCACTTTCATCTCCCCGGTCGTATTGGAATGATCGGCACGGCCATCCGACCGGTATTTCGAATTTTAGACCCCCGGACCCGTCCTAACAGTTCATTTGAACTAAGTGTATTTTAAAAATGAAGTTTGAGCGCCGAGCTCAAACCGGGCATCCGATTTGGATTCCGTCAGTTCTGACAAGTCACTTTCATCTCCCCGGTCGTATTGGAATGATCGGCACGGCCATCCGACCGGTATTTCAGATTTTAGAACCAAATGCCCCGTCCTAACAGTTCATTTGAACTAAGTGTATTTTAAAAATGAAGTTTGAGCGCCGAGCTCAAACCGGGCATCCGATTTGGATTCCGTCAGTTCTGACAAGTCACTTTCATCTCCCCGGTCGTATTGGAATGACCGGCACGGCCATCCGACCGGTATTTCGAATTTTAGACCCCCGGACCCGTCCTAACAGTTCATTTGAAATAAGTGTATTTTAAAAATGAAGTTTGAGCGCCGAGCTCAAACCGGGCATCCGATTTGGATTCCGTCAGTTCTGACAAGTCACTTTCATCTCCCCGGTCGTATTGGAATGATCGGCACGGCCATCCGACCGGTATTTCAGATTTTAGAACCAAATGCCCCGTCCTAACAGTTCATTTGAACTAAGTGTATTTTAAAAATGAAGTTTGAGCGCCGAGCTCAAACCGGGCATCCGATTTGGATTCCGTCAGTTCTGACAAGTCACTTTCATCTCCCCGGTCGTATTGGAATGACCGGCACGGCCATCCGACCGGTATTTCAGATTTTAGACCCCCGGACCCGTCCTAACAGTTCATTTGAAATAAGTGTATTTTAAAAATGAAGTTTGAGCGCCGAGCTCAAACCGGGCATCCGATTTGGATTCCGTCAGTTCTGACAAGTCGATTTGGATTCCACTTCAGAATTCTACTTCAAGATCAATGAGCACTACAAAATAATGTGCCGAGTATTTTCTTTCTTCTTTCAAATAGCACTCGATTATCACTAAGTAACCCTCTTGTGATAACCAAGAGAAAAATGCATCAAGCCGTTCAGACAAAATATAGAAGTGTCATCTGCCGTTTACATTCAGACAAAATTCAGATGGAAATTGTGAGCCATGTCAAAATGGCACCTACGACTCGATCAAACTCCATAATTGAAGTAGCAATCTCCCAATCACCTAGTAACTTTGTACGACTGCGATCAGAATTAAAAAAAAAAGAGGGGGGGGGAGGCTGTCAGTAGTACTAGAGTTATGAGGACCAACTTTGTAATGCTACTTTGCCCTTCTTTAGCAAAATGGTCAAAATTAACATCAGAATCATAAGATGCATTAGACTGTAGTAATATCAGAGTATAGGGTTCAGATGAATGCATACCTTGACAGTTTTCAGCAGTTCCCTTGCGTCACTGTTGTTTTTAAAATGGTCACGTACGGGCTGCCGACCAGAAAAAAGACTCAGAGATTCGGACCAGGGAGAAATGGGGAAGAGATCTCTACTATTGGTTAATGTGGATTTTTATTTTCAACCAACTGATTGGTTGACTGCAATGCAGTAACAGCTGATAAGTTATCCAAAATGCTACTTGTGCTTGTCCATGTTCATTATGGAATGAAAACAATGTCGACAGAAAAATGATAATATAACTACACAATCTATAACTGATCAATGTAGCATCACTTTAATTGCAATGTGAAGAGTCACCAAACATACCACACTTTTGAATTCGAAATCAGGAAAGAGACTATTAAGATTCACCTTGACAGCAGCTCAAATAAACTCCAACAAACTTACCAAGAGACAGGCAAGTACATGCCACTTGCAACCTTGTGCAGACCAAGGTTCATTTGCTCCACTCATTAGATAACTAATTCCCTTTTTTCCTTGGCACGCAGAAATGTTAGCATTACCTGCAGAATCTGGTTCAATGACTTTGAGAGTGCAGGTTTCAGGTCTCCTGGATGCAATGCTCCACTTTCATAATCAACAATTAACTCTTCCATGCTGTTGAAGGTCCTGGTTGGAGTAGCAATTAAAAATGTTATACAGGCTTAAAAGATCTCAAGAGAATAAACAATAGGGTGAATTTGATTGTGAAAAAATATAAGAAATCCAGAAGTATGACAAAACAAGATTTGCAGGGTCTCCAGAAAAATAAAAGTAAGAATGCAAACTTCAAATCAAAGTCAAAGTTACATGATGGATGCAGTCTAGCATGGCAACGAGTCAACCATTACATGATTGGAGGCAATATCTGACTACAAGCCTAGAACACAAGGGAGCACAACCATATTAGTCCTTAAAAGCATTTAATGTGTATGCATTAGCCATATAGCAAAGTCAGCAGGTCGATGTAATGCTTAAATATCAAACTTCAATTGAATCCTCAAAGGGACCTGGTTTGCTGTCGGAGGCATCATTGCTCATAATTTTCATGAACTGTGAACATTATCTTCCACATGGAAAAGAGCAGAGCATGTAGCTACGATACATAAAGATGGCCTGATAATATGGCAAGTATCATACTCAAAAATAAACATTGAAGTTGATTACCTCCGTAGTCCCCTGCAGGATAGGTTTTCCCAGAAGCAGTTCTGCAAATACGCAGCCAACACTCCACAGATCAACTGATGCTCCATAATCTGTTGATCCAAGAGAAGCTCGGGTGGATTAAACATGCCTCTTACATTCAAGTTGAATCATTTGAAGCGTATCACATATTATAACAAAAATAAATATTTTATGGTATACACAAATTACAACAATGTTATATGATGTCACATTTTTTATCATCTTCTTTTCTTATTTTTCCCCGTCTGATTTTTTTTTTAAAATCGGATGGTAAAAAAATAAACTTACATTCGGTACTCCCAAGTTTAAAAGCACAAACTTAAGTTATTCACCTCTAAAAATGATGCAGAGAATGATAAAAAGTGTGGCATATCAAAGCATTGTTCCACAAATTATATGGCTCCTAATCGATAACTTGAAAGTCACTTTTTGCTAATAAGAATACATAGTGTATATATAGTAACTAATCACTCCAAAAATAATTAAAAGAAATAAGCATGCCCCCGTTATGCTGAGATGCTGGGGTGACGCTGGTCTTTGGTTTATCTACATACGTACTAAGGTTGAGATATTGGAACCTAAATACTTTGGTTTACCTAAATACTAAGTTAAACACTTAATTTGTTTCACCTAAATACTAATTAAGGCTGGGCCTGGGAAGTGTTGTGACTCACACTGATACCAGTTATAGCTCTGATACCAGCGTGTTGAAATATATCACATTTTCGTTTTTCTTCTTCTTCTCTGTGCGTGTCGGGCTTAGAAGACGGATGCGGATGTGCTCCCTCTTCTACCATGTTCATTATGGAATGAAAACAATGTCGACAGAAAAATGATAATATAACTACACAATCTATAACTGATCAATGTAGCATCACTTTAATTGCAATGTGAAGAGTCACCAAACATACCACACTTTTGAATTCGAAATCAGGAAAGAGACTATTAAGATTCACCTTGACAGCAGCTCAAATAAACTCCAACAAACTTACCAAGCGCACCCTAAGATCTGAGATGATCCTCAATTTGGGCAACTTTTACATGCACTAGCCTCAAGGGCTATAATTTCTAGCAGGGTTGGCCGACTCAGACCGTACCAGTGCAAGTCGGCCCACTCGTACCATGCCACGAAGATCCTAGGTCGGTCCAAGTCAACAACCGAATCAATACTAGTCAGCTTAAGTGGACAAAGAAGAAGTCAAGCGGCCCAGCTGGCACAACTCGGGCTGACTCGTACCATGCCAACCCTGATTTCTAGGTCAACATCATACAGACATGCAGTAATATCATACTGCAAATTGTGGCTCATGCTTTCTTCAATTGGTTTATAAAGTGAGTGTTTCCTCTTTAACACCAAGGGAACAGAGCTCAAGTGAGACACTGAATGGTTTTAAAAATTGGTCAGATAGGGCTTGAATTGGGAAAATGGGATCCAGATCAGCAGGAGAAAATACAATTTTCAGGAATATCGCAGTACCATAGATAAAGGTTCTTATTTAGTAATAGAAACGGTTCAACATGCACTGTGAAATGGTTGAAAATCTGAAACATGATCTGAATTTTTCTGAAGGTTCTATAAAATGCCCAATTTGGATCTAGCTACTCTGCTGGAAAAGGGTTGAATCTGGGCATGCCAATGCTATGAAAGAAAGGAGAAAGAGAAAGAGATGATTAACATAAAACTGAATCTCACCAACAATTTTCCATTTTCGGGATAGGTCCAAGAGCTCCTCATCTGTCTTGGATTCCTCAGTGCTCAACACACCTATGAGGCTACCATCTTCTCTTAGTCTACGAGTTATGGCACGGGTATCTACATCATCTGTTCCATAGAAATTGCATAAGATATTTGCCTCTAATTAAGGCAACAAAAGTGAAAAGATTATTGTCTTTCATGACTGTGCTTACATATCCCCATGATGTTTCTTTTTGCCAAGTAATCACCAAGTGACTCTGTGCACCGCCAGTTAGAGGTACTGATTCATAGGTATGCATAAACAAGAAAAAAAGAATTTTCAGATCATTTAAATAACTTTTCAGCTGTAATATAACAAATGATCAATGATAAGAACTAAGCGTACCAAATACTTAGGCTTCTGATTACTAAACCGGCAAGGAAGCATTGTTTAGATTCTTCATCATCTACGGAACAATATTTACAAAGATCAGAAACCCAATTCAATGGACGAAATTCCTACAAAATTTCTACTCTTCACATCAGCATGGATCATTGTGCACACCTGGATTAACACCAGTGTTGCCGATATGAGGATTTGTCATCAGAACAAATTGGCCTGCATAACTAGGATCTGTAAGGATTTCCTGATACCTGCCATCAAAGATGTAAATCAAATTTCGCAAAGCTATGGGGTAAAATAAAGTATAAAAAACCTTTCAATCAAAATATGGATAAAAACACTGAAGTCATATCTTTCTATATAAAAGTAACTTGCAATAGCAATGAAAACCATAAAAAGAAAAGTTGTTGAGGCCCAGCAATGTTACAGATTTACAGCCATGAGCCATCTGAGGGAATACACAACTTTTTAGACAGAAGCGAAATGTTTCATCATATATATTGAAAATAACACCACCAACTTTTTAAAGAAAACAAGTATATAGTTGAAAAAAGAATGTTTATTATGCATCTTTATCTCACTATATATTTAAATTTTAAATTGGTTATTGCATCAACAACTTGTAAACTGAATTTCAGAGAAGTCCCTAGCATCAAGGTGCTTCAATTCAACATTAGTGATTTTGATACCTAAGAGGAGGCTGAGTCCATAACTGAGTACAAGCCTGGTCAATTAAGATTGGGCTCTAACAAGAAGGCTTAACAAGGTCATGGTTAGTTACTTGGTTACAATGAAACAGCCTTCACCATTGAAGATTGATATTGGAGAACAATATCACAGTTTGTGAACATGTCAACGATAAGAAGAATAGGAAGAAAGACCCAGAGTTAAGATAGAATTTGAGGGGACGGGAAGGGGAGGAAGGGAGGAGACCGTCGGAGGCAGAGGGGGAGGCGGAGTGGGACGGGAAGGGGAGGGGGATCAGAGGGGTCAGGCCGGAGGGGGAGGGGCATGGGGATGGGAAGGAGATCTGAGGGGGACGGGGGCGCAGGCCGCAGGGGGGAGGGGAGGGGAGCAAGCCGGCGACGGGGCCGCAGGGGGGAGGGGAGTAGGCCGGCGGGGGAGGGGAGCAGGCCGGTGACGGAGGGGGAAGGGAGAGAGAGAGAGAGAGAGAGAGAGAGAGAGAGAGAGGTACCTGCGGAGGGCGACGACGGCAGGGCGAGCGGCGACGGCGACTCGACGCGAGCGGCGCGGCGACGGGCTCCGGCGGAGGGGGGCTCGGGCGGGAGGCAGCACGGGGAGGGGGGCTCCGGCGGAGGAGGGGGGCTCGGGCGGGAGGGCTCGGGCGGAGGGGGGGCTCCGGCGGAGGGGGCTCGGGCGGGAGCGGGGAGGGGGGCTAGGGCGGAGAGGGGGCCGCAGGGGAAGGGGGCTCGGGAGGGGGGGCTCGGGCGGGAGGGGGGGGGCTCGGGCGGGAGGGCTCGGGCGGGCGGGGGTCGTAGTAGGAAGTATAACGGCATCAGCGACCGAATGGCGACCGAAGTTAATTCGGTCGCAATAATAGCGACCGATTAGCGACCGATATACATGCGGTCGCTGAAACGGTCTCTATTATGCGACCGATTATTTCGGTCTCCGAATTGGTCTCTATTTGGGACCGACTAGCGACCGATTTAATCGGTCGCTAATTCGGTCGCTATAGCCACTTTTTCTTGTAGTGTACCCTTGGCTTTCCCGAGCCTAGTCTTGATGCCTTTCAGGATAGTTTTGTTGGCATTTTCGACTAGCCCATTAGCCTGGGGGTGGGCTATCGAGGTGAAGTGATTGCGAATGTGTAGGTCGGCGCACTTGTTCTAAAAATAAGTGGAGTCAAATTGCCGATCGTTATCGCTCATGATCACTCGGGGGATGCCAAAACGAAAAATGATCGACCTCCAAACGAAACTCTAGATGACTGCTTCGGTAATTTTGGCGGTGGCCTCACCCTCGATCCATTTGGAAAAATTGTCGATGGCGACGATTACGAACTTTTTCTGAGCCTGTGCCATGGGAAATGGGTCTAGGATGTCGATTCCCCACCGAGCGAAGGGATAAGGCTCGGTTAGGGTCGCGAGTTCCGAGGCTGGCTGGTGGACTAGATGATTGAACCACTGGCATCGATCACACTTCCGAACGTAGGTCAAGTACTCGCATTGGAGGGTGGGCCACCAGTAGCCTTGTCGTAGCAGGATCCTTGCGATCGACCTTCCCCCCTAGTGCGCGCCGCAGATGCCTTCGTGGACTTCTTCAATCACTTGGCAAGCTTCTGGAGCATTGAGGCACTTTAGGAGGGGACCGACAAAGGACCTTCGGTATAGGGTCTCGTCTAGGAGGATGAAACGCCAAGCTTGATACTTCAGTCTCCGAGCTTCCCGAGGGTTGGGAGGCTCTTGAGAGTCCCAGAGCCAAGATATATACGGGGTCCGCCAGTCGCCAGGAGATATTTGTACAATGGTCACGAGCTCGATTTCCACGCTCAGTCGCTCTAATTCCTCAAGGAGGATCGACCGGATGCCTTCTGGGATGATGAAGGAGGCCAAGCGAGAGAGGGCATCCACTCGGGAATTTTCTTCCCGAGCTATCTGGATTACCTGAAAGCTCTCGAACAATTGGGCTATTCCCCTCACCGACTGAAGGTACTTGATCATTTGCATCTCCTGAGCCTCATAGTCCCCACTGATCTGACTGGCAACTAATTGGGAGTCGGTATGAATTCTAACTCGCTCGGCTCCCAGGCGCCGCGCCATCCTGGCTCCCGAGATGAGAGCCTCATACTCAGAGACGTTGTTGGACGCCGGGAAGATGAATTTTAGGGCATATTGTAGTTCTACTCCTTCTGGGGATCTGAGGAGGATACCGTCACCGTAGCTGGCCGAGTTGGAGGACCCGTCAACGAATAGGTCCCAGGTGGGGCCAGACGTTGGCAGGGATGTCCCCTCGGTCGGGACACTGCTCTCCGCGATGAAGTCTGCGAGGGCTTGTCCCTTGATGGCCATGTGGGGACAGTAAAAGATGTCGTAGGCCCCGAGCAGTATGGCCCACTTAACGAGGTGACCTGAAGCTTTGGGGTGAGCCAAAATCTTCTTCAGGGGCTCGCTAGTCAGCACCACGATGGAATGTCCTTGGAAATAGGGCCGGAGGCGCTTAGTCGAGGTTACCAACGCTAGCACAAGTTTCTTGGTTGCGGAGTACCTTCTTTCGGCTTCAAGGAGCACCTTGCGATGTAATATACCAGCTTATGTACACCTCTATCATCTCGAACTAGGACCGAGCTTACTGTGGAGGGAGTCGTCGAGAGATAGAGGTATAGTGCCTCTACAGGAACTGGCTTAGATAGCACTGGAGGTGAAGCCAGGAATTCTTTTAGCTCGGTGAATGCCTTCTGGTACTCATCATCCCAGGCGAAGGTGGCAGACACCAACTTGGGCCCTCTTAGCAATTTGAAGAAGGGCAGGCATCGTTCCGCTGCTCGGGACAGGAAACGGTTGAGTGCAGCAATTCGTCCAGTCAGGCGCTGGACGTCCCTAACACAAGCGGGTGGCCGCATGTCCAGGATGGCCTGGACCTTGTTGGGGTTGGCCTCGATCTCCCGTTGAGTCACCAAGAATCTCAGGAACTTCCCAGATCTAACCCCAAAGGCACACTTAGCTGGGTTGAGCTTCTTGTTAAACCTCTAGAGAGTGTTGAAGGTCTCAGTTAGGTCGGTGAAATGGTCCTTGGCCTTGGGTGTCTTGATGAGCATATCATCAATATAGGCCTCGACGTTTTGCCCGATCTGGTCTTCAAAAATGTGGTTGATCAGCCTCTGATATGTTGCTTCAGTGTTTTTTAGCCCGAATGGCATTAGGGTGTAACAATATATGCCGAAGTTGGTGACGAAGGCGGTCTTCTCAATATCTTCGGGGTCCATCCGGATCTGATGGTAGCCGGAGTAGGTGTCCAGGAAGCGGAGCAGTTCATTATCGGAGGTTGAATCGATTAATTGATCGATGCTCGATAATAGGTAGTAGTCCTTCGGAGTGGCTTTGTTGAGGTCGGTAAAGTCCACGCGCGTCCGCCACTTGCCCGTAGCTTTTGGTACCAGGACGGCATTGGCGAGCCACGTCGAGTAAAGGACCGGACGAAATAGCCCGGTTTTCTTCCCCTTGTTGATTTGCTCTTTAATGACCACCTATTTTTCTGGGGCATGCCTTCTTCTCTGATGTTGTACAAGTTTCACTGATGGATCAAGATTGAGTTTGTGCATTACCACCTCTTCGGGAATTCTGAGAATATCCTCATCAGACCATGTGAAGACTTGAAGGTACTCGGAAAGGAAGTCTTTGTATTACTTTTGTACATCGGGCGATAAATCTGACCCAATTTTCACTTCGAGAGCCGGGTCATCTTTGAGGAAGATTGATAGTAGCTCCCCGCCAGGTTTCCCTGCCATCATTTTATCCTCGAATTCCTCGACCTCTTTCTTTTTCCCCTCTGGCCTTATGGCTTCAACCGAGATTACATAGCACCTTCTAGCTGATGCATGGCTACCTCGAAATTCCCCAACATCGTATTTGGTGAGAAACTTCATTTTTTGGTGATAGGTGGAGGGGCACTGCCTTTATTCGGCTGATAATACCTCGGCCGAAGATGGCATTATAGGCCAACATCCCTTTAATCACCATGAAGTTTGCCACGAACGTGACGATTTTAGGTGGGGTACCGAGGGTAACAGGCAGGCTCAGGGCTCCCTCGGGATAGGTTGTGTAATGTCCCTAATTTTTTGGATATTTATTGGATCTGGATCCGTGGGTTTCGGATCATTTTCGTGGGTCCTAGAGTGTGTTTTGTGCTTTACACGTGTTTTTCCCAGATGTGCCTTCGGAATACTATACAGGCTGAACTGTGACGTTCTCCGACTCCGGGACGTGACCAGCGCGTTGTGCTCCTCTCGAGGATCGCGGAGGTAATTTTTCATAATTTTCTAAATTTCTATAATTTTTGGATTTTTCTATATATACTAACCTCCTTTTCTCTCTCCCCATCTCTCATTTCTCCCTTCCCTCCCTCTCTCTTCTCACGCTCTCTGCTCTCTCCCTCTCTTCTCTGGCGGCCGACGGAGGTGGACAGGGGCGAGGCGGAGAGGATCATGGGGCGTGGAGCGGCGAGGATCGCGATGGTGGAGGCGGTTCGTGGGATCGCGAGCCGACGGAGCTTTAACGACGTTTTCTTCGTGGATCGGCATCCTTGGCGCGCGGAATCTTCGGTGGAGGTAGGGGGATGGATCCTTAACCCCGGTACTTCCTTTTCCGCGAGTTTGGTAGCCCATGGTGAGCCGAGCGTGGGTTTATTGCCGTTGGGGGTTAAAATCATGTTTTTAGGGCGTGCGACGGATTCGTCGGATCGAGCGCCGTTTTCTCCATTTCCTCCTCAATTTTTTTTGGGTTTTGGACCTAGGGGATGGTCCCCTATGTTTTCCCCTTCGATCGAGATCGAGATCGAATCGGTGGTGAGCTCAACCGATTTTCCGCCGTAACCGGTCGACCGCCGCAGGCGGCTCGGTCGACCGTTCGGGCACTGCTCGAACTGGGCACTCTGCCCAGTTCGGTCGATCGACCCATCTGGGGCGGTCAACTGAGCTGGCCAGGTCAACCGACCCCTGTGGGGAGGTCGACCGAAATGCAGAGTTTTAGCTTATTTTAGGTTCCGGTCGGTCCGGTTGAGACCCAATGACCAGCCTATGGCCCCGTCAGTGTCTCGGACACCCCGTGAGTACTGTGATCATGTTTTTGGGTGTTCGGAGGTATCGCTTTACCTCGGTTAGTGTTCCCATGGGTTTAAGGGTTCGGGCGACCCTCTTGTGCTCCAGTTGTGTTATGTAGACCCCCGGTACACCCGGTTGTGAACCGGCGGTCGACCTTCGGTCTCGTGAGTGTCCCAGACGTCCCTTGGGTTCCATGGCTGTGTTTCTGGGATGTTCAGAGGTATCACTTTATCTCGATTGGCGTGCCCGTGGGTTTTGGGGATCCAGGTGACCCCATGTGTTTCGGGCTTCCGTGCTCTCACTAAATCGAATTGCCGTGAGTCGGCATGGGTGCGGAGGGTTGTTCCCACACGTCGTGGGTTTCTCCGAAAGTGGTTCCCGAGTGGGCCAAGTGTATGGCCTTAGACTGTGAGTCCAATCATTCAACTTGGGGCTGGAGGTTTCCCGCTTTTCAGTGGGATGGGGAATCGGTGTAGCGTCTTGTGAGCTACCTTGGGAATCGTGCTTCTGTGCTTTCCACGTGGGCCATGTGTGTGGCCTTGGACTGTGAGTCCAGTCACCCAGCCTGGGGCTGGAGGTCTCTTGAGTTCCCTTTTGAGGAGATGTTCTCGACGGCTCATGAGCTGCCTTGGTATTCGTGCTACCGTGGTTTTAGACCTAGGGATTAGGCTAGATTAACGACAGTGTGCCGTTGCGCACAACGGTCTTGACCCCGAGTCTTGTGACTAAAGGACCGTTGGATTTAGTGAGTCTAGAGGACTGTCCAAAGTCCAGTGGCTCGGCGCCACTTGGTTCTTCTCGACTTTCGCACAGGTTGCGTGCGTATTTCTCGAAATTTCTCATCGGAGAGTGGTCACATCAGTGACTCCCCACTAGTCGTAGCCTTCCGACACAAGAGTGGTCCCACCAGGGAGTGGTGGCGAGACTACCCCAGAGAGATGATTTTTAGACTGGTTACCGTCGGGCCCCACGTCTTGCAGCCATAGTCCGACTGAGGGGAAAACCAGTCAGAGGGCCAGACCTGGGACGCATGGTCTGTGTGTGCACACGTGGTTGGGGGCAGTTGGACCCACGCTGACGAGCGCAACCCCAGCTAGTTCTTGTTCTGGGGTTACTAGTACGGTGTCCCCGTTCCACCAAGGGTCGAGGGGGACACCTGAGGCGCTGTCTAAGTCGTCAGTGGACGCATCCGGCCTTGCTTCTGGTGGGCAGGTACTCCTGTCACGTGAGACGTGACTCTCCTATTTTCGGGTTTCGTTTCCCATCTCTGAGACGTGGTTCCCCCGATAGTTTCAGGGAGTGTTCCCGAGGTAGAGGTCTAGGGTTTCTGGTGAGCGTCACCGAGGGTTTTTCCCTAGACGGTGTTAGGTCCAAGACTGCGAGGTCGTGATCGTTTCTTCTGGCGGCATAGTCAAAGATTCTTCTGTTAGTTCGGTAGTCCCCCGATTGTGAGATCGGGGCGTGTTTTCCCGGTACAGTAGGAGTAGCTGTAGCGTCGAGTTTCGACCGGCCACCGTTTCACTGTTCCTGCTGTAGTTGTAGCTGCTTTCCTTTCCGCTACCGCCGTTGTTCTCGGTTGGGGTTCCGCGGGATCCCTACTAAGCCAGTGATAGGAGGCTCACCCCTACTTTTCAGGTGCGGTGGTTCTTCCTCGAGGTTTGAGGGTGTTGTACGGAAGTTCTTAGTTGCCAGCTTGTCAGGCCGAGTGTTCACTCGGTGTTGGGTACATTTCTGCCTTAGACTATACTTTCTGTTGGACTGGACTATGTTATTGTAGTTGTTTATTTATTTTTATTAATTATTGAATTATCCTGCTCTATTTCCTATTTCTTTGTACCTCCACACTCCTTTTAGCCCTTTCAATCCCTCCCGGATCGTGGGCGGCGGGCCAAGATTCGAATGGTATCGGGTTCTTCCCGATATCCGGATCTTGGGTCGTTACAACTGATATCAGAACGGTGGTTGTGGACGTACATAGGAATTCGAGATATTACAGTGATCAGAGTCCGTAAGGTCCAGTACAGTCGGCAGCTGGCATAGGGTTTTGTGCATATTTTTCGCCTTGTTTCTCGCTTGAGAGCTTGAGTGCGCTGCGCGGCATTGTGAATGTGGTTGCTATTCACGGCTTTCGTGTCGGTGTGGGGCCCAAGGGATGTGATAGAGATATTTCTTCCCGATGGGTGGTGGCCCCGGTTGTACAGCGTTGAGCAGAGGTTGCCGACATGTGCGTTGCTGCGTTGCTGTGTTCGTGGATTCTACAGCGAGGTCAGGTGGCTAGCGAGGATTGTTCATGGCTAAGTGGCCGTGAGCGTGCTCTGGGGGAGCTGTTGTTGAGTCTGGCCACTCTAGCTTGAGGTTTATCTAGCCCTTGATGTGTTTAGGTTGTAGTTAAGGTGGCAGAGTAGGTGTTCTGATCGAGGGGTGCGCTCGGGTGAGCGGAGGACCTTCTCGGTGAGTTGCTGATTTTCGAGCATGATGTCCTCGTCATGCTCTATGGCGTCAGGAATGACGTGTCGGTCTCGATTATTTTATGGATTTCGAGGTAGGATTGGGTGGAGGCGTCCCAGTAAGTTCTTGCTTCTGCGCTCTTACGTGCGAATGGATTATGTTCGCCCTGAATTTGGTTTGTGATGAGAAGGTTCCGTGGTGGTTTCGGGACTCGAGGATGAGCGTTGGCGGTTGTCGATTATGGCTCGTGTTGCGGCTCTTGGCGTGGCGTGTTGCAGTTCAAGGAATTGCAGTGGTGGTGCATCGAGAGATGATGTGATAATGGTCCGACGTGACACTCGCGAAGTGTGTCGGAGGTGCTGACCTGACGAGGAAATGGTTTTCTCGGTGCTGTAAGGTGCTGTTCCCAGCGTGCGCGAGGTTCGAGGTCAGGTCCAGCGTAGAGTTTTTCCGTTAGTCAGAGGTGTGATCGGTTTCCCCATTGGTTGGAGAGATTACATTTGCCTAAGGTTCGTCATCTTGTATTATGTGTCTGAATTGGTTGGCCTCTGTGTGCCATGAAGTCCGTGCGAGACGAGTTCCACGTTTTGGCAAGGTGGTTGCCTGTGAGAAGTCGTGCCCAATTCCCTGGTTGCGTGAGGGTGCGTCGGCACTGCTCCGGAAGGATGAGTGCTGGTTGGGCAGTGTTCTTGAGAATTTGCGGCTGGTGTCATGATTTTCCGATGCGTGGCGAATCGGAGTCTGCGGAGTCGCAGAGGAATTGCCAGATTAAGAGGGAGAATCTATGCTTGGGGTTTGAGGTAATGGAGCTTTCCTCACCCTATTTTCTGAAGTTGGCCAGCTGAGTTGTGGGTTGTCGGGATGGCGAGTCTCGAGTTGCCGTGTTGGCTATGCGCGTGTGGATCAGAGTGCGCAGCTGAAGCCTAGTGGGCCCATAACCCACATGTTCAGGATCGTAGCGTTGGGTGCTACGGGCGGATTCTTGAGGTTGCGTTGAGCATCGGAGGATTGGTTCCTCGGTGTCAGACATGTTGTTGTCGTGCCATTGCTCAAGGTATTATGGTTCTTGGCACTGGCAGGATGGAGTATTGGGGGAAAATGTTGGCAAGTGTGCCGCATGAGTACCTTGTTCCTGTGATGAAACTCATGTCAAGCGTCGGTGTGAGCTCGGATGGGGTTGTTGAGGATGTCGCCTGACGGAGGTCGAGGACGTGTTGGTCAGAGTCGGTGGCTTGGTGCCCGGCTTGTGTTGCTAGTCGTGCCCTCGATGAGATCGTGTTTTGGAGAAGTGATCTCTGACAGATTATGGGTCCCAGTTGGCAGCTGTGAGTGGCTGGTGAGCCTAACAGTGTGATCGACCTCAGCGACGTCTGTAGGTTATGGTCGTGTCGGATTGTGGCGGATAGGACCCAACTGTGATGGAAATCTATGTCGTTTGAAGACCTGTGGGCATTGGTCACGGCGTTGGCGACCAGGTTGCTGTGACATTGGGTGGCACTTTTCTCCCCTTGAGATGTGTGCCATGAATTGTTCCGATGGTGTCCCGTGGCTCTGTGGCAAGGGCAGAATCGGGATTGGCAGGTGTCCGCTTGGATTAATTGAGATAGGATTCGATGAGACAGGACGGAAGAATGACGCCTGTGTGTGGAGGTCCTTGACGGGACGTTGGCATGGGAGTGGTTATCCCTGGTTTGGTGACCAGCCTGGGAGAAATTCCTTGTAAGTCTGAGTCGAGTGAGGTGATGACCGAAGACTCCTGAGTCTTGTCATTGGTTTCATCGTGCTCCCCTGCAAGGGTTGAGTTAGCGCGATGATCAGGATCGGATGCGGTGTCCAAGAGAGGTTCAGCTCGAGATGTGGTAATTGTCTGTGTGTGAGTCAGCGGATGGCCTGTTATGAGTTGGATCATGCCTGTTGGGCCGACGAAGGTTTCCCGTTGATGTGTATCTGGCGACCAGTGGATGCTCTTTTCACAGACAGAAGATGCTGGTGGTTGTGCGTCGAGAACGGTGAGAGCCATGTATCAGTGAGGCCTTTGGTGGTCGTCTCTATGGTGTGCTTTCCAGATGGGATCTGGGCTTTGTCGAAGTTTATCTTCTGGCAGAGTTGGCCCAGTGATATGTCTGGCTTTCAGCTTGCCAGGTGTGAGGTGATCCTTGGCGCTGAGTCGATGATCTGATTGCGGTCTGTTGAGATGGCTGTGTGAGCTGATGGAGGCTCTATGTTGGTTGTTCCCTTGAGAAGGGTGTGCAACCGGTCAGCTGGTTGTGATGCTGATGTGTGAATTATCTGCCGACCATAGGATGGATCAGTAGTTGTTTCTCGTGACGAGGACTATGTCTCCTCGGTGAGCGAGATGGTGGCAGCGGTGCCATGATTGGTTTCCTTATGACTGAGGTGATGCCGCACTGTGTCCTTTGGTGTGTGCCTGCTCTGATGGCCAGTGTGTACGGCATGAGGAGTGAGGTGTCGTTCGTGATTGTAGTCTGGCTGTGTCCCTCAGGATAGGAGCTTTCGTGAGAATTGAGGTATTTTTGTGCTGGGGCTCTGACAGCGCTGTCAGTTGGTTCAGTGTTCTTCCCCTATGACTTGGTGTTAGTCCTGAATTTCGAGGATGAAATTTCTCTAAGGGGGGGAGAGCTATAATGCCCCTGATTTTTTGGATATTTATCGGATCTGGATCCGTGGGTTTCGGATCATTTTCGTGGGTCCTGGAGTGTGTTTTGTGCTTTACACGTGTTTTTCCCTAATGTGCCCTCGGAACACTGTGCAGGGTGAACTGTGGTATTCTCCGACTCCGGGACGTGACCAGCGCGTTGTGCTCCTCCCGAGGATCGCGGAGGTAATTTTTCATAATTTTCTGAATTTCTACAATTTTTGGGTTTTTCTATATATACTAACCTCCTTTTCTCTCTCTCCCCATCTCTCATTTCTCTCTTCCCTCCCTCTCTCTTCTCACGCTCTCTCCTCTCTCCCTCTCTTCTCTGACGGCCGACGGAGGTGGATAGGGGTGAGGCGGCTAGGATCGTGGGGCGTGGAGCGGCGAGGATGGAGCGAGGATCGCGATGGTGGAGGCGGTTCGTGGGATCGTGAGCCGGCGGAGCTTTAACGGCATTTTCTTCGTGGATCGGCGTCCTCGGCGTGCGAAATCTTCAGTGGAGGTAGGGGGATGGATCCTTAACCCCGTTACTTCCTTTTCCGTGAGTTTGGTAGCCCGTGGTGAGCCGAGCATGGGTTTTTTGTCGTTGGGGGTTAAAATCGTGTTTTTAGGGCGTGCGACGGATTTGTCGGATCGAGCGCCGTTTTCTCCATTTCTTCCTCTCATTTTTTTGGGTTTTGGGCCTAGGGGATGGTCCCCTATGTTTTCCCCTTCGATCAGGATCGAATGGGGTGTGGAACCGTGCTTTTGGGTGGAGCTCGGCCGATTTTCTGCCGTAACCGGTCGATCACTGCGGGCAGCGGCTCGAACTGGGCACTCTGTCCAGTTCGGTCGACCGACCCATCTGGGGCGGTCGACCGAGCTGGCCAGGTCGACCGACCCCTATGGGGAGGTCAACCGAAATGCAGAGTTTTAGCTTATTTTGGGTTCCGGTCGGTCCGGTTGAGACCCAATGACCGACCTATGGCCCCGAGAGTGTCTCCGACACCCCGTGAGTACCGTGATCATGTTTTTGGGTGTCCAGATGTATCACTTTACCTCGATTAGTGTTCACGTTGGTTCAAGGGTCCGGGCGACCCTCTTGTGCTCTGGTTGTGTTATGTAGACCCCCGGTCGACCCGGTTGTGACCCGGCGGTCGACCTTCGATCTCGTGAGTGTCCCGGACATCCCTTGGGTTCCGTGGCTGTGTTTCTGGGATGTCCGGAGGTATCGCTTTATCTCGATTGGCTTGCCCGTGGGTTTTGGGGATCCGGGTGACCCCATGTGTTTCAGGCTTCTGTGTTCTCACTAAATCGAGTTGCCGTGAGTCGGCATGGGTGCGGAGGATTGTTCCCGCACGTCGTGGGTTTCTCTGGAAATGGTTCCCGAGTGGGCCAAGTGTATGGCCTTGGACTGCGAGTCCAATCATTCAGCCTGGGGATGGAGGTTTTCCACTTTTCGCTGGGATGGGGAATCGACGTGATGGTTTGTGAGCTGCCTTGGGAATCATGCTTCTGTGCTTTCTGCATGGGCCATGTGTGTGGCCTTGGACTGTGAGTCCAGTCACCCAACCTGGGGCTGGAGGTCTCTTGAGTTCCCTTTTGAGGGGATGGTCTCGGCAGCTCGTGAGCTGCCTCGGTATTCATGCTACCATGGTTTTAGACCTACGAATTAGGCTACATTAACGGCATTGTGCCGTTGCGTACAACAGTCTTAGCCCCGTGTCTTGTGACTCAAGGACCGTTGGATTTAGTGAGTCTAGAGGACTGTCCAAAGTCCAGTGGCTCGGAGCCACTTGGTTCTTCTCGACTTTCGCGTAGGGTGCGTGCATATTTCTCGGAGTTTCTCCTCGGAGAGTGGTCACATCAGTGACTCCCCACTAGTCGTAGCCTTCCGACACGCGAGTGGTCCCACCAGTGAGTGGTGGCGAGGTTACCCCAGAGAGACAGTTTTTAGGCTGGTTACTGTCGGGCCCCATGTCTTGCATCCAGAGACCAGCTGAGGGGAAAATCAGTCAGAGGGCCAGACCTGGGACGCATGGTCTGTGTGTGCACACATAGTTGGGGGCAGTTGGACCCGCGCTGACGAGCATGACCCCAGCTAGTTCTTATTCTGTGGTTACTAGTATGGTGTCCCCGTTCCACCAGGGGTCGAGGGGGACACCTGAGGCGCGGTCTAAGTCGTCAGTGGACGCATTCGGCCTTGCTTCTGGTAGGCAGGTACTCCTGCCACGTGAGACGTGACTCTCCTGTTTTCGTGTTTCGTTTCCCGTCTGTGAGACGTGGTTCCCCCGATAGTTTCAGGGAGTGTTCCCGAGGTAGAGGTATAGGGTTTTCGGTGAGCGTCACCGAGGGTTTTTCCCTAGACAGTGTTAGGTCCACGACTGTGAGGTCATGATCGTTTCTTCTGGCGGCGTAGCCAGAGATTCTTCCGTTAGTTCGGTAGTCCCCCGATTGTGAGATCAGGGCGTGTTTTCCCGGTATAGTAGCAGTAGCTGTAGCGTCGAGTTTCGACTGGCCACCATTTCGGTGTTCCTGCTGTAGTTGTAGCTACTTTCCTTTCTGCTACCGCCGTTGTTCTCGGTTGGGGTTCCGCGGGATCCCTACTAAACCAGTGACAGGAGGCTCACCCCTGCTTTCCAGGTGCGGCGATTCTTCCTCGAGGTTTGAGGGTGCTGTGCAGAGGTTCTTAGTTGCCAGCTTGCCGGGCCGAGTGTTCACTCGGTGTTGGGTACGTTTTCTACCTTAGAGTGTACTTTCTGTTGGACTGGACTCTGTTGTTGTAGTTGTTTATTTATTTCTGTTAATTGTTGAATTGTCCTGCTCTATTTTCTATATATTTCTTTGTACCTCCACACTCCTTTTAGCCCGTCCGAGCCCTCCCGGCTCGTGGGCGGCGGGCCAGGATTCGAATTGTATCGGGTTCTTCTCGGTATCCAGATCTTGGGTCGTTACAGGTTGTCAGGCCGTTGAACCCATAAAGAGGGGTTCGAATCGGGCGTAGCTTAGATTGGTTTTCACCCATTTTCAAGAAACATATGTACGCCAAAACATCATGGGCTCTACCATTGTCTACTAATATCCTATCTACGTTACAATGGTTTATAGTAGCCGAGATTACAAGGGTGTCGTCATGCGGGGTGGCCACCCCTTCTAGGTCTTGGTCGGAGAACACCAAGGCCTGCTGGTCAATTGCTAGCGAGGTTCTAGGGGGCTCTGAAGCCCGGCTGGCTCGCTCGGCGTGACGCTTTCTCCCTCGATTGATGTCCCCTCCAGAGGTTGATCCCCCTGAAATGACGTTCATGTGGACTCTATGGGGTAGATTGTCAATTTCCTCCCGGGGGACCCCGCGATCTTCCTACTGCTCGGACACATACCGAGAGAGGTGTCCTTGGCGGATGAGATGCTCGATCTCATCCTTGAGCTGTTGACAGTCGCCAGTGTGGTGACCGTGGTCGTCATGGAACTGACAGTGCTTTCGGTGACTGCGGTGCCTGGGGTCAGCTTTCATAGGCTCAGGTCGGCGAAGAAGACCCGAGTCCTTGATTTCTTGATAGATCTCGTAGACAGGAGTGGACAAAGGAGTGTATCGCTCGAACTTCCGGAAAGGTTCTCGGCGGTCCCCGTCTCGGTTTCTTCTTTTCCCTTGGCCCGAGGCTTGCTCGGACGGTCGTTTTTTATCTCCCTCTCGTCCTGAGCTTGCTGGATCTCAGCAAGTGTTGAGGACTTTTTCGCACTCTGCGTGACGCAGAGCCAGGGTCACAAAATCGGTGAGAGGGAGGGTGGAGTACCAATTCTCGCCAGAGGTTTTCGTCTCAGGTGCCTCCGGTCAATGTGGTGATGGTCGAGGTGATGTCCAGGCAGGGGATGCGCAGGGCCTCCTGTTGTGCCCCTGTGGTCATTTGAGTTATTTGATATTCATAGTTTTGATAATGGCTAAACACTATAAGTCATTATCGTTTTCCACTCTCATATGACTGACATACGTGATGTTTTGCTCATGACAGATAAGCCAATAAATGGACAAGGAATGGAGTGGAGATGACAAATGTGAAAGCTCAATGATTGCGCCCTCGCACGCGGATCGACCTGCGCGGTCAGGTCGCGGGGGTCAAGGGGGCAGTGCCCCTTGCGGGGGTTTCCGAGGGCTCCGCTCCCGGAACAAAATTTAGAAATGCTCAAATGGTCTAATGCATAAACCAAACCCAAAAATGCATGGAATTGATAAGGACATGAGTATCTTGACTTATGGATATGCTTCTTTGAGCTAACACTTCATTTTTGTAGGTATAAGTCTTTCCGGTCGACCAACACACCTTGGCCGGTCGACCAGAATTGCCAGAACCGAAAAGATGGCATTTTTACAGGTTTCGGTTGACCGCCCCTAGGCGTCCGGTCGATCGGTTTTGCAAGAGATGAAAAATCAACCGACTGTAAAATTCCGGTCGACCGCCCCATGCCTTCCGGTCGACCGCCACCCCCGAGGCCCCTTTTTGTTGACTTTTGTTTCAAGCTCGAGGAGAGGTCTTTCTACCCATTTGTTTAACCCCAGAGTCACCCAATCTCCCATGGATTGTGGATCTGGTCTGGGGGATGTCCAAGGACCATTCAAAGTCTATAAAACCAACACATGAGGGGTTAGAAACGCTAATGCTTCAATTGGAACAAGAGAGATCAAGGGAGGCTAGAGGAGGTGATTCGCGGGTACTGTAGCACCTCCGTGAACAGTGCTTCGGGCTAGAGTTCTTCATCCATCCAAGGTGATTCAAGCTTATTTTTTAAGCTATCACCTCCAAGAAAGGTGTAGAAGCAATCAAGGTTCAAGGCTGCATCCATTATCTCCCACATCAACTCAAAGGAGATTCAAAGAAGGAGATTCAAGGAAGATCGATTTGCAAAGAAGAAGGAACCCTTGTTGTTGAACCAAGAGGAGTCTTTGCAAGAGAGAAGAAGCCCTTGTTGCTGATCAACATCGAATCTCAGACAAGATCTTTTCTCCTTGAGCATATTCTATATCATGTTTGAGAGCTTTCATATTTGTTCTCTTTCCATTTCATTCAATCATTTGAAACTGAAGATCGTCCCTACCGGTGGTTAGTAGGAAGGCAATTGGAAGTTGTCCGATCTGCGGTGTTGACGTCCCTACCTGTGGTTAGTAGGAAGGCAATCGGAGGCCATTCCGATTTGCGATTCAGTGTGTGGTACTAGTGGAGCCTCACCGGATTTGGTGAGGGGTGGACATAGGACTGGGGATTCAGTCCGAACCACCTTAAAATCTCGTGTGTTGTGATTTGCTTATGCGATTGTTTTGTGTTAGATCCATGCTTAGGTTCAATCTCTATATTGCATAATCATCTTGCTAAGCAAATCGTTGTGTCCTTCGTTAAGCTAGTTATATTCCGCTGCTATTATCATTATCTAGCTTTAAAGAGGGGTGTTCTGCGAAAAGAGGGGCAGATCTATTCACCCCTCCCCTCTAGATCCGCTATCCACTACTCAACACCTCCGACTTAAATCGGTTGATAAAGCCCATAGCTTTTCCCCCTGTGCCTGCTTTAGCACCAATAGCGCCGTAATTAACCTTGGAGGGCCGCTCCCGGCGAAGCTTTCCTTGAACAGTCGCCCGAACTATCTGAAGTTGTGGATGATGCCGGGGGCGAGCGCTCCAAACCAGGCTTGAGCACCTTGGAACAAAGTAGTCACGAACGCTCGACACTTGACAGCAGCAGACGCTCCGTGCAAGATCATGAGGGCGTCGAAGTTGTCGTAATGGTCGGTCGGGTCACCTTGGTCGTCATAGGACTTGAAGGTCGGTAGTGAGACTGTCGGGGAGACTTCGGCCTTCAAGATTTGGTCGGAGAATGGGCATTAATCCTCATCCTTCTTGATAGAATTCTTTTGCAGGGCGCAAAGGGTGCGCTCTTGTTCGGTGAAACGCTGCTCGAAGTCCCGCAAACGGAGGGACACCGACTAACGTCCAGGCGGGGGCGGGGGGCTGTGAGTACCTCCCCGGCTGCTGCCCCGCCACTCCTCGGCAGGAGCGTCTGCTTCCGTGTGCAGTGGAGGTAGCCCTGACTTCTTCCTCTGCGGATTGGAGGATGCTTCTTATTCTGGGGGCGGAGGTTGAGAGGGCCCACCGGGCCCATTCCGGATAAGTCGTCTGCCTTGGAGAGTAAAGCGGCCTCCGGCCGTAAGCCGGGAGGCTTCTACACGGGGGGGACTCATCCAGGGAAGCCGTGACTTCTCCTCCCTGGCCGCCTGGGTCTTCATCAAATCGACGAGGATATCCAGTTTGGCGTTGAGGGTTTGGAGGGCGTTTGGTTTTCCAAGGTGAGGTTGTCCCCCCATGGCCGACAGTGGTAGGGCATTAGCTTGGTTGACGGCGTTGGAGAGGGGGCCCGCCGCAGAGTGGGAGGGCACAGGTTCCCCTCCCCCTGCCGCCGTTGCTTTCCCTTTAACGCCGGCATTTCTCCTACTGGAACTTCTTCGCACCATGTTGGCTCTTTGCCTGTTTCCCACAGACGGCGTCCGATGAAGAGGGGTGATCTCACGCTAGATCCTGAGCCGCACGATCCGGGATTAGCCTTTGTTGTCGTCATCACAATTGAAGGATCTACAAGGCAGGAAATGGATCAGAGGAGACCCAGGGTTGGAACCCCGGGAAAAACCCTCCGATGCTTAAGTCAGCAAGCTGATAGAGCATAGGTGGAAGGGATGTAGTAGGATGAAAAGTGAGGGGCACGAGATCACTCTCCACCAGTGTGTGTGGTGTTGATTAGTTAGGATCACCTTACCTTTCTGGAGGGTTTTCTAGAGTTTATATAGCTGCTTACTCTCTTGGCCGGAGGTAGGGTAGCTGGAGGGACTAGGGGACGTTATGTCCTGGAGGAGGGTTCTCCACAGTTAAAGGACTCTTGCTCTCCCCTATCCTATTGAGCTTCCTGCCTCCGAGCGGCAACGAGACTTTCGCCGGGATAAATGCCATGTTGAGAGAAATCGCACCCATGGGAGGTCCAAGGGTGGGATACCGCCTGGTGGGGCGCTTGGGCTTCTCCCGAGCGATGCAGGCGACGTTAACCGGATACGCTCGGGTGCCATTTGGGCTTTTCCTGAGTGACGATTACTCGGTCTTTTCGAGCCAAGAGGCCGTCTAGGAAAGTCTGGTCCGAGCATTTTTTGGGCTTTGAGATAAGTGGGCCCGTTCGTGGGGCTATCACTTAGTAGAGTCAGCCTGGTAGGGTCGGGTTAGACCTGATTCGGCCGCTCCGGGCCACATATTTATTAGGCCGCAGATTTACCCCTCTCCACTTCAAAATCAGTGTGATTCTAAACTAAATTCTTGTTTTCGTGAATCTTGAACCAATGATTTTCAAAATCAATATTTTATGTTGTCTTACAACACATGAGATGTCTCCTTGAATTAATTAATCCCTATCCGATTTGTTTGTAGAGCAGTTGTAAAGGCATAATGGCAGAGAGTAGACAGAAGTTGGAGTGAGCATCAAAATATGGATCCTGAAATGTTGAAAACTAAATGTAAATTTTGTTTGTAACGGTACATAGTGTTAGGGATATGACCGGAGTACCCAGACGAGGAGGACAAACAGCAGAGGAGGAAGAAGAAAGGGAGAAGAGAGATCAAACCACAAGAACACAGGGATTTTTACGTGGTTCGGAGGCAAGATGCCTTCCTACGTCTACAGCCGCAGCAGGATTCCACTAAGAAAATCACCAACAGGTTACAATACAAAGAGAGAGCCCACCCTTTTATACTAGGAGATTAGGGCGTCATTAGTCATGACATTAAGGACAACAATGCCCCTGTTAAACAGAAATCCTCTTCCGAGATACATTAGACGTGCATGCTCGCCTGTCCCCCAGGATGCTCTCCTGAGACCGAGTATGCGCTCCAGCGGCTGCTAATGCTCCCCCACCACCAGTCAGGTTAATGCAATGCCAAGACAAGGTCGGTGCAATGCCAATACCAGGTCGGTGCATCATGCAGGTCGACCTTCTCCAAGAGACATCGACTTGCCTTGAACCTGCAATGCATGCTCCCCTGACATTGAGGATGCTCTCCTGGAGCAGTGGATGCGCTCCTGAGGCAGAGTGTGATCCCGTGCAAGGGCGCACGATAAAGAGTTCTGACTCCACACTCTAACAATCTCCCACTTGGAGTCTGAACTCCAAAGAAAACAAACATCTCAATGTATTAATCCTGCTCAATATAACAATGGAAATACTGCTACGGCATCCCTCCATCAATCATCTATGGAGGCCAACTGAAGCTTTGCACAGCCTCAGTTTCTCTGTGGTTACCACCTTGGTTAACATGTCTGCTGGATTCTCTGCACCAAGTATTTTCTCCAGTAACAAAACACCATCTTCAAGCAAACCATGAATGAAGTGATACTTCAGTTGTATGTGCTTAGTCCTTGCATGAAAGACTGGGTTCTTGGCAAGGTGAATGGCACTTTGACTGTCACAAAATAACACACTATTGCTTTGTTCCTTGCCCAACTCCTTCAAAAAAAATTTCAGCCATACCATCTCTTTGCTAGCTTCAAAGATAGCAACATACTCTGCTTCTATTATTGAGAGAGCAACAACCTTCTGAAGTTTTGAAACCCAACTCACTGCAGTGCCACCCAAGGTGTAAACATAGTCAGTGGTACTTCTTCTGGTGTCCAGATCACCACCAAGATCTGAATCAACAAAACCCTGTAGGATAACATCACTTTTCCTGAAACAAAGTGACTTGCCTGAGGTGCCTTTTAGGTATCTCATAATCCATTTCACTGCCTCCCAGTGTTGCTTGCCCGGATCTGCCATATGTCTGCACACAACTCCCACTGGATGTGCTATATCCGGCCTGGTACAAATCATGGCATACATCAGACTTCCTACAGTTGATGCATAAGGAATTTTCTTCATAGACTCACGCTCTTCAGCAGACTTTGGTGACTGCTCTTTAGACAGCTTGAAGTGACTTACCAAAGGAGTGCTAACTGGTTTTGCATCCTGCATGTTGAATCTGCTCAACACCTTTTGAATGTAACTTTCTTGAGATAGCTTCACAGTGCCAGCTATTCTATCTCTCACAATTCTCATCCCAAGAATTTGTTTTGCTGCTCCTAAGTCCTTCATAGTAAATTCCTTTGATAATTGTATTTTCATATTGTTAATCTCTATCATACTTGATCCTGCAATAAGCATATCATCCACGTACAACAACAATATGATATAACAATTATCAAACTTCTTAAGATAACAACAATGGTCCATGTTGCACCTAATGAAACCATTGTTACATATGAATCCATCAAACTTCTTGTACCACTGTCTGGGGGCTTGTTTCAGACCATACAAACTTTTCTTAAGCTTGCACACAAGGTTTTCTTTGCTTGGGACTAAAAAACCTTCTGGTTGTAACATGTAGATGTCTTCCTCCAAGTCACCATAGAGAAAAGCTGTCTTCACATCTAGTTGCTCTAAATGTAAGTTCTCAGCAGCAACAATGCTCAACACCAATCTAATAGTGGTTAGTTTCACAACTGGAGAAAAGATCTCAGTGTAGTCTATACCTTCCTTCTGCTGGAAGCCCTTCACTACCAACCTTGCTTTGTACCTCTTACTACTATCAGGTTCATCTTTGACTCTGTAAATCCACTTGTTGTGCAATGCCTTCTTGTTCTTAGGGAGTTTAGTTAGCTCCCAAGTCTGATTCTTTTGCAATGAGTTCATCTCATCTTTCATGGCTAACTCCCACTTAACAGAATCTGTAACCTGCATTGCTTCATCATAACACTCGGGTTCACCTTCGTCAGTCAACAGTAGGTAATGCAAAGATGGAGAATACCTTTGTGTAGGCCTAGTTATTTTTGCAGATCTTCTCAGTTGTACCGGTGTACAAGGTTGTGCTTCTATTTCAGATACATCATGTATCTTGTCATTCACATCATCTTGTGAAATTTCTTCTAGCTCAACCTATCCACCATTCTCATTTTATCTCCCTGCACTGTCAGATTCTACAACAGCCCTGTCTTTGTACAAAACATTTTCATTGAATATAACATTTTTCCTTCTGAGAATTTTTTGATTTTCATCATCCCAAAATCGATATCCAAACTCATCAGAACTATATCCAATGAAAAAGTACTTTATAGACTTAGCATATATCTTATCCCTGTCATTAGAATCTACATGCACATATGAAACACAGCCAAAGACTCTCAAGTGTGAAAGATTTACCTCTTTCCCTGTCCAGGCCTCCTCTGAAATTTCACCATCCAAAGGGACAAATGGTCCTCGATTTATCAAAAAGGCTGATGTGTTAATTGCATCTACCCAAAATATTTTAGGCAGTCCAGCATGTATCCTCATGCTTCTAGCTCGTTCATTCAAGGTTCTATTCATGCATTCGGCAACTCCATTCTGCTGTGGTGTTCTTGGAACAGTTCTTTCCATCCTAATACCACTAGCTGCACAAAAGTCCTTGAATTCTTTGTTGTCATACTCTCCACCATTGTCTGATCTCAAACACTTCACTTTCAAACCTGTCTCATTCTCTACAAGGGTCTTCCAATTTTTGAAAGTAGCAAATACATCAGATTTTCTTTTCAAAAAATAAACCCATACCTTATGAGTAGAGTCATCAATGAAGGTGACATAGTAGAGTGAGCCTCCAAGAGATGGTACCGGTGAAGGACCTCATACATCTGTATGTAGAAGCTCTAGCTTCTGTGTCTTCAAAGTTCTTATTGTCTTTGAGAATGTAATCGTATTTTGCTTCCCAAAAATGCAGTCTTCACAAAGACCAACTTCCACAGATTTTAAGCCAGACAACTTACCTTTTGACAGCAGTATCTTCATCCCTTTCTCACTCATGTGACCAAGCCTGCAGTGCCATATGTTGGAGTCAACTCCTAAATGAGCCACTGCCACTGTATCTTTGTTGTTGCTAGTCATGTAGAGAGTACCCATCTTGTTGCCTCGTGCTATAATCATAGCACCTTTGGTGATCTTCCAAGATCCACCCACAAAGGTTGTGACATAACCTTCATCATCAAGCTGTCCAACAGATATCAAGTTCCTCTTCAAGTCAGGTATATACCTTACATTCTTTAACTTCCACAAAGTGTCATTTGTGGTCCTTACATTGACATCACCCTTCCCCACAATATCTCAAGGCTCATCATCAGCAAGATAAACCTTCACAAAGTTTCCAGAAACATAATTTTACATACTTTCTTTATGTGAGGTAGAGTGAAACGACGCACCTGAGTCAAGAATCCATGACTCTAAAGGAGTGTCAACACAAAGAACTAAAGCATCTTGAACTTGTTCTGCTGCAGCTGCATTGGCAGACTCTTCATCGTGGTTTTTCTTCTTTGGAGCCTTGCAATCTTTCTTTAAGTGCCCCTTTTTACCACAATTCCAGCACCCATCACCACCAAACTTTGATTAACCTTTCTTCTTGGACTTGGATCTGCTCCTATTTTGATCCCACTATTTTGTTCTTCCCCTACTCTCTATATTCAAGGCAGAACCTGAGACTTCACCTGATTCCCTTCTGCGAATATCTTCGCTTAGAATCAAGTCTCGAACCTCATTAAGCTTCAATTTACTTGAACCGGAAGAGCTACTTACAGCCGTCACAGTTGCACCCCAACTTTCAAGTAAGGAGGATAAAAGAATCAAGGCCCGAATCTCATCATCAAAGTTTATTTCCACAGAACTCAACTGAGTCGTAATCACGTTGAATTCATTGATGTGATCTATAACAGAAGCACCTTCGGCCATCTTCAGATTAAATAAATGACGCATCAAATATACCTTGTTTGAAGCCGAGGGCTTTTCATACATATTTGATACGGCCTTCATCAATCCTGTCGTGGTCTTCTCGTTCGCGATGTTGAAAGCGACGTTTCTGGCCAACGTCAAGCGAACAACTCTAAGTGCTTGTCTGTCTAGTAGATCCCAATCTTCTTTCTTCATCCCTGTCGGCATCGTTCCAAGAAGTGGCTCGTGCAGCTTCTTCTGATACAGGTAGTCTTCGATTTGCATCTTCCAGAAACCGAAGTCTTTGCCATCGAACTTGTCGATCCTCACCTTTCCTTCATCTGCCGCCATTACTCCCACTACTCTCCTCGAACTAGAACAAGGCTCTGATACCAGTTGTTAGGGATATGACCGGAGTACCCAGATGAGGAGGACAAACAGCAGAGGAGGAAGAAGAAAGAGAGAAGAGAGATCAAACCACAAGAACACATAGATTTTTACGTGGTTCGGAGGTAAGATGCCTTCCTACGTCCACGACCGCAGCAGGATTCCACTAAGAAAATCACCAACATGTTACAATACAAATAGAGAGCCCACCCTTTTATACTAGGAGATTAGGGTGTCATTAGTCAGGACATTAAGGACAACAATGTCCCTGTTAAACAGAAATCCTCTTCCGGGGTACATTAGACGTGCATGCTCGCCTGTCCCCCAAGATACTCTCCTGAGACCGAGTATACGCTCCAGCGGCTGCTAATGCTCTCCCACCACCAGTCAGGTTAATGCAATGCCAAGACAAGGTCGGTGCAATGCCAATACCAGGTCGGTGCATCATGCAGGTCGACCTTCTCCAAGAGACATCGACTTACCTTGAATCCGCAATGCATGCTCCCCTGGTATTGAGGATGCTCTCCTGGAACAGTGGATGCGCTCCTGAGGCAGAGTGTGATCCCGTGCAAGGGCGCACGATAAAGAGTTCTGATTCACACTCTAACACATAGCACTTTTTTCAAAATAAGAGTACAGCTTCTGATCAGCTATTGCATCACTGACATATATATAGTGTGCTAGCTAGTCCTCGTCGCTTCTCTCATCATCTATATATATATATATATATATATATATATATATATATATATATATATATATATAAATGAAAGAATCAACAGATTCTCTTACTATGTATATATGTCCCTTTCTCAGTTTGTGAACTCGCGAAAGGGAACCTTAAAGGAATCAAGAGGCGCACGAACGTTGGCTTCCTGCATGCGGTGGTATACCATCCAATGTCGGAGATGCTTTCGCTTGTCCTTTGCAATCAAGTGCTGGACGGATATCCCATTGAAAATTATGTGATATATATACATGAACGCTAGCTAGGCAACAAAAGTAAAAAAAAGGCAGATTCCAGTTCTAATGGCACCAAGCAAAAACTAGCAAGTTGCGAGCAATTTCTATCTAGTGATGGCATGCAAGTACATTCATATATATCTATATTTATAACTCCTCCTCGCTAGGAACCCCGTACTCATTATTGCTCTCTAGCTGTACTTTGCCAATTGATTGCCATAATGCCATCAACCCCGGCCCTCCCCACCATCCCCCCCTGCATCCCCACCCCCACACATCCATAAACGATCATCGTGGTGGCCAAGAAACCCGCCAGTTCTTCCCCTAGCGATCGAATTGATCCCATCCTTTCCATGATCCCTCAACATTATCGATCCTCTCTCTCCCTTCATGATTCCAGCTTATACATATTGACCACCCTTCTGCTGGGTCGTTAAATTCAAGCTCCAGCAGCTCCGGCCCCCTAGCTTAATTAGTGTACAAACGAGTACTAATGCCTCCCCGGAGGGACCCCTTGGCGGTGGGCAGGGTGGTGGGAGATGTGGTAAGCCCGTTTGCAAGGACGGTGGCTCTCCGAGTCGCCTACGACTCCAGGGATGTCACCAACGGGCGCGAGCTTAAGCCATCTGCCGTCGTCAACCGACCCAGGGTCGAGGTCGGTGGCTGCGATCTCAGGACGTTCTACACACTCGTAAGCATAGATATGCATATATTATCCAGTCATCTAGCTAGCCTGGCTCTCTCGTACGTAGTGGAATGAAGGCATACACATATAAATATTAAAACAAGCATGCATACGCATACAAAAACAGCATGTATTTGGGGGTTTTTATTCCACGTCTAGTTTAACCAGATCGAGAGGTACCTACTATTTTACATTGAGCAGCGTCTGTTAATCATTCTTTAAATTAAGACGATGTTCATATGTTGGAAGAAATTAACTGATCAGTAAGAGAGAGAACGAGAGGGTACGTAATTAAAGCACAGTAAGTGTTTCCTTACATTTCAATACATGCAGCTGATAAGAACTTGAATCCGAATTTTATCTTATTTTACGTTTCCAATTAAGCTGAAATGTAAAACCAGGATCATCTTTAAATTCGCATATTGTTCCAAGGGCATCATGCATGTCACCAGACCCTACACCTAAAAATCAAGTATATATAACTACATCAATAATTAACGATGTAAAACTTTTAACTAGATTTCTAATGGTCTTGTATGGCTGCTACGCTCTCAGTTCCCAATATTGTGATTTCCAGGTGTACGTAACAACTAATAATTGGTTGTAGCCGCTAGCTAGCTAGTTGAGACTTTGCGATGCTATCATCTGATTTCATCTCCGTTTCAGGTCATGGTGGATCCGGATGCCCCAAATCCAAGTGACCCATATCTCAGGGAGTATCTGCATTGGTAAGCTTTCGACGTGGTAGCACTATTCTTACACCTTTAGTATATATATATATATATATACACCCTCGAGACACTTCTAATTAAATATCACACCATATATAATAGTTGCGTTTCAACTTTCATCTGATTACTTACAGTGGAGTATTACAACTTTCCTCTGAAGTTTTGAATTTTTCTTTTCTTGTTTGTCTCATGTGTCTCTTTAAATTTTTTTGGGAGGGAGTCCCATAAATATATACATATATATATATATATATATATATATATATATGTATATATATAGTTCTACTTCCAATGATTTCTCTTTGGAACTAGGATTGAAAAGGGGAAAGAGACAGGTGTGGGGAAATCTACCTCTCCGAGGAAAGATCAAAGAACAGCTGTTACTTAATATCAACGTAGAAGCTGACAAAGGTCATGTTCGAGATACAACATCTCATAGGACGGGAATCCTTTGCTTTAAAAGAAAATCTAGCCTGGGGAAACTTTTTGTATCCAGAAGTCATTTTGATTGGACCTCTGTTGGTTCTTTCAGCACAGTGATGCCTTCCTGGTACGTTTTTGGATCTAAAAGTCACTTAATTTAATCGAATCTCTTCGGGGGGGTTTTTTCAATGTTTTTCAGTGTAAGTTGTGGTTAAAAAAAAGGGAGATAGTAAAAGTTGAGTTGAATATTGGTGCCCTCCAATTTTAGTCTGTAGATTAAACTTTCGTGTCTCAGGGCTTTGTTTAATTGTGGAATAGGTTAAACATATAAGTTAAACTATAGGTAATGTATTCTAAAAAATACATAAAAATATTTTGACTAGGAGATAAGATAACTCAATATATCTTCTCGAGAAATGTAAAAAAGTTTAACTCTCTTTACTCTATCATTTTGCCGGAATAACTTATCCCAAAATAATTATGGACATGAGTCTATATATCTTAACTCAACTAGAATATCTTATATGAGCAATCAAAACGAACAAGATAACTTTTGGTGGAGTATCCCGATTTATCTCGCAAACAAAGACGGCATGGAGGGATAGAGAGATAGATCCAAGTACGTAGTCAAGAGACCTCTTTCAAGGGACTCTCTCTCCTCTAGACCATCTGATAACTTAAATATTAGGGGATATTTTTCTGAAGACACGTTTGGAACAGATTAAAAGGGTGGAAGGATTTTTTCAAAATCTCTTAGAAAGAGAAGAAACATCTTTTAAATAGTTTTCAGAGATTTTTCAATTCTCTTCTATTTCTCTTTATCTCTCTCTAAACCTCGAAATCTGTCATTAAGTAAAAGTTAATGGGACATCGAGGCATTTAGAAAAAAATTTAGAGGAGCAAGAATCCTAATGATTAGATAACTCAAAATCTCTGTCCTAAATCCTTTTCAAACACGTCCTAAGGCACCCGCGGGGATCTCTCACCCTATGTTGTAAGTTGGGTGGCACCACCTCGGCCATCCCTACTCGTTCCCTCCGTCGGCCTAGCTATTCCACCCTCCCTCGGCCAGGCCTATCTTGGCAGCCCAACTCAAGTGGCACCTCAGCTGGGCCTACCCAATTAAACCTGGACACCTCGGACATTTGCTCTCCTCTTCTCTCTCGGCTATGTCAATTCATCTCTCTCTGCACGCTTGTCATGTCTCGTGGGGCTCACAAGCGCTTCACCTCGGCTCATATGCTCTCTGCCTCTCTTCACTAGTCAAGTCTCGTCGGTCTCACAGCCCCTTTCCCTCCGCGCTCATCATCTCTCGACTCGCTTCAGGTAGACCTCAGTTGATCACAACTCACCTCACCTCAGTCGGTCACCTCAGTCTGAGGTCAGCCACCGTGGGCCAACCCAAGGCTCACCTCAGAAGGACCTCGGCCACTCACCTCGGTCTTGGTTGGCCATGCACGACCGGCTCAGCTTTTACAAAAAGAATGGTGACGTCATCGTCCCATAGCTTGGATTTTGGACATCGTCAACAAGAATGACGCTCGTCGTCTCCACCCTAAAAGCAGCCGCCTTCGATGTTTTTGTTTGTAACATAGGGTGCCTTTATTAAATACGAGTAGCTCACATCTGATAAAGGTAAGCTCATGAAAGCGAGTTACCTTCTAGTAAATTTAAAATTGTGACACTTGGTTATCTGTAACTTATTAACTGATCCCAAGAAATTAATTTTGTTTGCCCGGTTGCTGGCAAGTGACGCTATACACGGAAGCTCCCCAACTCCAGGGGGCTAGGCGCGCAGCGACCCGCTCCATTCTTCCCCGGTCGCGGGGGCTCCCTCCCCTTGCGGTTTCGTCCGGCGGAGGGGAGCTCCCTCCGGGAACTCCCCCCCCCCGCCCCCCGGCTCCGTCTCCTCTACAGGAGGATCCTTCCAGGTGAGTCCCTTCGGGTCTCTGCTGGATTTTGTCAGGAGGGATTTTTTAACCCCACCTGGAACGGTAAGGGAGATCGGAGTTTCTCCGTTCTCCCTGGAATCCCCCCCCTCCTTACTCACCTCTCCCCGCCGGTCGTCCCTCCGCTCCCCTACCTCCTTGTTCTTCCCGTCGATCACCCTTCCCCCTCCTCGTCCCCGCCCCCTTTCTGTCGGACCCTGCCCCCCTTCGCCTCCGACCTACTCTTCCACTTCCCCTCCTCGCTGTTGCTCCCCCCCGCCTCCAGTTCCGCCTCTCAACCCCCTTCCCCTCCCCTCCTCGCCGCCTCCCGCCCCACACCCGTCCTCCCCTCGCCGTCCTGCGCCTCCCCCCCCTGTCCTACCCCGAACCCCCACTCCCTGGTTCCCCCTCTCTCCCCTCCCTGTAGCCCCGCCCCATCCCCGGCTGTCCCCCACCCCCTCCGTTTTTGGGCCCCTCGCATACCACCCCACTCCCCCTGTCCCCTCGACCTCCGTCGCTCCCTTCGTCTCCGCCCCCTCCTTTAATCAGCCCTCGTTCTTTCCGGTTCCCCGCTCCCTGGTTCCTGTCTGCCTCCCCCCTCCCCTTCCCCCCTGTGACCGTCTCTCTTGAAGATGGGCGACTGCTCGAGCTCCCGGGGTTGTTTGGGTATGTTCTGTGTTGCAGGTTTCGGGCTTCCTCCCTCAATCTCAAAAGGACTCGGAGACTCTGCGCTTATCCCCCGTGCACCCTTCGTGGTGTCGGCCTCCCGAGCTCCCTTGTTTCACCGCCATCAGATGGTGCGGTCCGGCAGCTTCGCGCTCCTTGAGGATGATCCCCGTTCCCTCCACCAGCGGCAGCCTCATCCTCGTTCTCTGCAAGTCTCCCCATTCCTGAGGGATTCCTTTGTACTGGTCTGTTCACTGTTTGCTTCCATGTTTCTTCGCCTGGAGGTCGTTGTTAAGGGCCGGTTGTGGCTGTGCTTGTTCGTTGGGTTGCCTGTGCCCTTCGCTTGTATCTTCTGCTTGCCTTAAATATATGAATACCTTATGCTTCCAACAAAAAAGTGACGTCTGTACACTTAAACGTTATTAGTGATAATTCGATGCGATATTATAATTTACGTGTTATTTGAAACGTATTAGCAACGGAATATATATATTTTTTTCATCACAATTTTATGACAGAACTTGCGACCAAAGATTTGTCATAAATTTAGCGACGAAATCATGACAGATTATTTCAGTCATAAAAAATGAATAGAATTTTATATTGAATTAGCGGAGAAATATGTCCGTCATAAAAAGAGTGACAGATTAGCGATGGAAAACTATCCGTTGCAGAAAATTCTGTACTTTAGAGACAAATTAGCGACAAAAAAATGATCTGTCGTAAAATGTAGAGACAGATTAGCGACAAAATCTTATCCGTCGCGAATCACAAAAATGTCAACCCATCATCTAAATTTTGATTAGACTTCGATCGAGTGAAAATCCAATAGTCGGATCTTGATCAGATTTAGATCGAAAGTAAATTTAAACGGTCAGATCTTGATCAAATTTAAATCCAACAGTCAGATTTATATTGAGAGTAAATCCAATTGTCGGATCTTGATCAACTTTAAATCGGAAGTGAGGAGGGGGAAATGAAAACCGTCAGGATCAAAATGGTCCAGTAACGCCAGGCCCAGTATGGCCCGATATCGCCAGGCCCACAGCGGTCATCTCCAGTCGACCTGCACTTCCGAAACGTAACCCAATCAAGATCCACTCAGGACTGGCCAGCCTAGGGGCATGATCCTTGCACACATGCTTCCCAGACGTTGGAAGATCCACCAACGGGTGAGTGTTGAGGCCACAATTGCGGGGCTTACCCCGACGAGTGCCGAATCACGCCCACGCCGTCGAGATATCCATCATGATGTCCTTCGTCAGAGAACGGGTGAGTGGGCAACGGACAATCCCCATAATCGAGTAGAGCATCGCTCCATTAACCACGCCCTCGCTAAGTCAGGAAGGAAACGACACCACTTCGACCGGTATAAATGGGTCCCAGACGGACCTAGATAGATAGGGACATACACAGAGAGAGAGAGAGAGAGAGATACGCAAAAATGCATACACGCAGACTCCCTAATGCACCCGCCTTCTTGCTTCCTGAGAGAGACAGAGGGATCTTCGACACCTCCAGGCCTCAGCCACGCCTTCGAGCACTCGATGCGCTGCCGAGCACTAACTCTATCTCCACCACCCTCGTCTCCCACTCTCTCCCTGCTCTCTCATTTTCCTTTCATATACGTCTCTGACTTAAGCATTAGAGGGTTGTCCCCTGGGATCACACCTAAGACTCTTTCTAACTGACTGTTCATTGTTTGGAGGTTTCCTCGGGATAGGTAAATGTTCTTCCCCTTCAAATAAATTTCCAAAGTGTAGTACAAGACCAAGGTAACACTTTTTAACCTCTACATTTTTTGACATTGTCTATAGGAAGACGACACAAAGCTATAGCACCTCGTGGAAACTATTGTAACACTGACAACTGGCAGGGGGCTTTGGGCTCCCAGCGAGCTTCTTAGGAGGCCTCATCCTCCTCGCATCTGTCTTGTGGAGTAGCTCTACCGATCCCAGTCATGGACGACCGAGCAGAGATGCGCCACCAGATTCAGATGCTGACAGAGGCGTACCAAGGCCTCCTTAATCACCAAGCGGAGAAGATTGCGCTCTGACTACTCCCCGCTAGAATGGAGGAGCACCAACTATGGTAGAGTCGCACTGTGTATGTGAGACTTTGCTCCTCTCCCCCACCCACACTACTTGCACATGCAGCCAACCTTCGCAGCAGCCTGCCAGTCTGTTGCACTCCAACCCCGAGATGGCACAGCGACTACGGTGCTACAAAGAGGTCGAGCACGAACTGGAGGGCAAGATCCGCTACCTGGATGACATTCTCTAGGCAGTGTGGACGAAGGGGTTGATCGACGATGACTCCGATTTCCATACACCTTTCATCCGCGAGATCATGGAGGCACCAATCCTCTCGAAGCTCCAGTTAACTGACCCTGCCAACCATATGCACAACTTTGAGTCTAACTTGGTTTTCCACCGGACCACGGATGCTATCAAATGCTTGGGGTTCGTCACCACCCTACGGGAGAATGCTCGGACATGGTTCGAGTCATTGCTTGTCGAAACAATCAACTCCTTCTAGCAACTCAAGAGGATGTTCAAGAAGAACTTCCTCAGTTACAAAAAAGAGGTTCAGACTATCGTGAGCCTCCTTTCCATAAAGTAGGGTCGCGAGGAACCCTTGTGGAACTTTGTTACCCGCTTTCGCAAGGACCCCCTTCGTATTCCCCGCCTGGACGTCAGCATTGCCATGACAAAACTGACGCAGGGCACCTGGGAAGTCATCCTCTGAAGGACTCTCATAGTGGAGTCCCCTGCAACGCTGATGGAGCTTCTCGCCCTAGCCCAGAAGCATGCCAGGTGCTAGGAAAACAATGCAGCATTAGGTCGAGTAGCCGGATTTGATCACTCTGACTGAAAGCACTTGGCCGAGTTCCCTCACCAGGAGAGAAGCAAACATGAGTGCCGTGATTGGGAGTGCCACGATCAGGACGGGCCGAAGGAGAAGGCCCTCTACAGGCACTACACTCCATTTATTGCCCCTCCCGAGCAGATCCTCATGGAGATCTATAAGTAACCCTACCTCCAGTGGCCCTAGAAGATGAAGTCTGATCCTTGGACGAGGAATCGAAGAAGGTACTATCACTTCCACCGTGACCATTGCCACGACACCACATGCTGCATCCAACTCAAGGATGCCTTTAAGGACCTGGTCCGCCAAGGGCTCCTGGACAAGTTCATCACCAAGGTCGCCGACCAACAGCAGTAAAGGGCTGGCATTCCACCCCCCGTCAATAACTGACCCAAAGGAAAAGAGATCATGATGATCTCTGGAGAGCCTACATTGGGTGGGGATAGTTTCAGTAGGTGCCGTGCAAATGCTTGCTGAGTCAACCAAGTGGAGTGTGACGATCCTGGCCACCGCGACCTACTTGCCAGGACTCTTGCATGGGATCGCCTCAAAGAACCCATCATCTTTTTAGATGAGGACTTGGCGGGTGTGACCACTCCACATTCCAACGCTCCAATAGTTTCAACAACTATAATCAATGTACGATGCGTCAAATTCTTATAGATAATGGAAGTTGTCCGGACGTCATTTCTTACAATTGCCTTGCTATGATGTGTTGATCTCTCTTGCATCACGCCATTGCACATACCCCTATTCAGTTTCTCTGACTCTACGGTCTACCCTGAGAGGCGGATCTCCCTTCTAATCACTTTTAGAACCACCTCAAGGGACGTGACCTTCATAGCCAACTTCACGGTTATGCGAGACATGACTGGCTACAACGCCATAATCAGCCGAGAAATTCTAGGGGTGCTGAAAGGAGTTCCCTTGTTGTACCACCAGAAGTTGAAGTTCCCCACTCCCCATGGAGTGGGTGAAGTCTGAGGTGATCGGAAGGAATCCCGTCGCTGCTAGTTGTTCCCCTCTAAGGAGAGGAGTGCGGAAGGACACCCCACCAGAGAAGAAGGCCAAGACGGATGAGCTCGGACCAATCAGGAGCACACCAGCAGAATATCTCTTCCTCATCCAAGTGGGCGAGAACCCAACCGCTCCTTGTGGATTGGGTCACTACTATCTAAGGAGGAGAAGAAGGCCTACCAATGCTTCCTGATAGCGAACCAAGGCATGTTTGCCTGGTCTGAAGATGAGCTCCCTGGCATCCCTCCTGAGGTGATTACCCACCAACTCAAATTAGATCCTAAATGTCGCCCGATTTAACATGTTGCCCGGTTCAACAGTGCAGACGACATTGTAACCTTGAGTGATAGGTGATCATCCAAGAGAAAGTGAGTGAGAAGCTGCACTTGGGAGTGCTCAGACCTACCTAGTATCCAGACTGAGTCTCCAACGTGATCTTGGTCCCCAAAAGCAATGGAAAAATGGTGAATGTGTGTCAATTATACTGACCTCAATAAAGCCACTCCCAAGGACAACTTTCCAATGTCGTGGATCGACCAACTCGTTGATGCGACAGTTGGACACGAGATGCTGACTTTCTTAGATGCCTAACTTAAGATATCTCCAGATTAGCATGTAATAAAATATTTCATTCTTCCATGAAATGTTTCATTCATGTATTTTCTCTGTCGTGTGCGCTGCATGTTTAATGCGTGAAAATACGCGTCGTACGGGTCTAATACAAGGCATCCTTTTCTATGCAGGAATGATCCTTTCACCTTTTTGGGGATCAATGAAAACAAATGTTACAAGTTGGTGTGGCTTTGTGCACTAGATTTGGTGCACAAAGCATTACTCTATACTTATAAGTGCACACTCGAATTAACTATGCATTTTAGGTGTGTAACAAATAAATTATTTTTAAAAAAAATATGACGTGAGGATCATGTCCCCCTAACTTATCATATAAGGCACATCTTCATCCGACAATGTAAAAAATCAAAATAAAAAAGATCGATTAAAAAAATTAGGTCCAACGCTATTCATTGAATTGAATTTTTATTTTTAAATTATTTTTGTCGTTAGATAGGAGTGTGTCTTGCACGGCAAGTTAGAGAGATATGAACTCCACGACACAAATTTTTTTTTAAAAAAATAATTTACTTGATGTACAACCCCGGGTGTGCAATTGATCCGGGGTGTGCACTTATCCACTTTTCCTTTGAGATATCCGCTACAGGACTATTCATTGATCTTCAGAAGAGGTGTAGTGTTCCTTTGGAGTCACTTTGATAATAGAATCAGGCAGGTTAAGATAATTTATTCACATGTCAGTGAGTTATTCAAATTTGGGAGCCGAAATATACCACTTAGAGTTAAATAAGGTTAACGCCCTTAATTCGGGGTTAACTTATTCCATCTCTCTCACAAGAATACTATCAAATTAAAAATATGAAAAAGGAAGAATAACCCACCTCGGGCTCATCCGAGTTAACTTATTCTAGAGCTTGGCTTGCTGCACACCCAGACGTGCCGCACACTTTAGGTGTGCAGTGTCTTTAAATTTTTTATCTTTTATTTTATTTTTTTTAAAGTGACTCTCAAAGTATCTTAAATTGGAGTGCAAGTCACGTCATTATCTGATTATCTAAAAAAAATGAATCGATTTTTAAAAGAACGAGTCTAACACTATTCATTTGATTTAGTTTATTTTTTATTTCTTTTTAGATAATTTAATGGTGACTTGACTTGCATCCCAAGTGAGTGTATTTTGAGGGCCACTTTAAAAATAATAATAATAATAAGTTTAAAGACACTGCACCTAGGATGTGCAGTGAGTCATTACTCCTTATTCTAACCTATCATCAAAGTGGGTTGAAGAATGGGCTATTTGAGCTGACCTAAGTAGGTCGAACTCAATATACCGTCCTCGGTTCATAGGCCGAACTCGAGGATATGGGCCCAGTACGCACGCATCACTTGTACATTCCTAGGCCCAAAATATCCACACCTAGCTCGGACCCATTGAACTTGTCGGCATTTTGGCTCCTAAATTAAGTGGCCCGGCCTTTTGTTGGATTTCAAGCAGATAATAAGGTGATGTAAACCACCTGCATGCTTTCCCAAAAATACATGCAGGAGCATTCTTCTAGGCACGAAACTTAAATGACACTGCACCTTTGGCTGTTTATGTCAGAGGGACATTTCATGAAATAAAAGCGCGCGGAACACTAAGGAAGTGATCAGCTTCAGAATGCAAACAGTGCTAGAATCTTCTGGTTTCCAGTTTCTATACTTGCAGTTCTTACTTTCACGTCTCACATATATGTATGGTTGTTTACTCGTTATAATTATGAACGCACGAGTCCACTCTCAGTAATAAGTGAAACCTAGCTCGCGAGATATATATATATATATATGCACGTCTTTGCAATTGGTACCTGGTTGTTTCTTTCTTCTCTTGCATACTTGAAGATGTTCCAGTTGAGCAAATTTCTTCAGCGGGAGGTGATGGATAACCTCATCGATCTTCTTTCAGGCTGGTGACGGACATACCCGCGACAACGGATGCAACTTTTGGTGAGGACCATGCACGCATATGTATATATATGTATATGCCATCTCTCTTTCCCTTGCGTGCACCTAACCCTGCTCTTCCAGCGGCGCCCAATATATGGATCATGCATGCACGAACCAAATGAGATCAGATAACCCAGAGCTGCATGTCCACGTATAAATTAAGCCCTTCTCTCCTCGCCGTCACAAGTTATATATATGCATCGAGGCCTGCATCTGCTTTGCACCACGCACGCATGCACCTACACCCACACACACACACACGGCGTAGCGCGGCTAATTTGCAGGGGGAGAACTTGCAGGTCGGGAGATGGTCTGCTACGAGAGCCCGCGGCCGGACATGGGGATCCACCGCCTCGTGTTCGTGCTGTTCCAGCAGCTGGGGCGGCAGACGGTGTACGCACCCGGGTGGCGCCAAAACTTCTGCACCCGCGACTTCGCCCAGCTCTACAACCTCGGCTCGCCCGTCGCGGCCGTCTACTTCAACAGCCAGAGGGAGTCGGGCTGCGGCGGTAGAAGGCTGTAAGCCCGCCGAAACCCGGCGCATGGCCCAGCTGATCAAGCTAGGTTCTCGATCCGTGCACGCATGTGACCTTGCGCCCATCGTCTCTCTACGGTACTGGGAAGAAACCTAAAGTTTTTGGCTTGTAGAGGTCCTAGAGGATCTGTAATAATAGCGTTGTTTTCCTCTCGTCTAACATGCACGGGCGTATGTTTTGTCTTGTTTGTTTGTTTAATTTTCTCTGTCGTATGTTTCAACGTCCTAGAAGACCTTCCTACCGATATATATATATAACTATATTATATGGCACACCGTGCATGCATGTTTGCTAGCCAACTTTTTCCTCCTCCTCAACGAGGCACAGCTGAGAACAAAACTTTGGTTGATAATTAAAGGGGAGAGATCCTAGCTAGCTAGCTGGCAAGGGTTTTGAAAGTAAAGATAATCCATTCGTAAGTGATCATGGCAGCACCAGCAGTGAAGGGTACGTACGTAGTCTCCGGTCACAAACCCGATCCGGGCAAGCCATGGGGCTCCAGGCTCTCAACATATCAAGCTAGCCCCGGGTGTCCTTTCAGCCGCGGAGGTCAAACGGAGATGTGCACACGTGTTTTCTTGTCGTGCACTTCGACATGACAATCAACCACCCCCAACGTACGGTTGGATGTGTGATCTGAACTCACGACCTATCTCGATAAAAAAGAAATGATCGTACTGCTAATTGAATTTAGAGATAAGTTTGTTGCACATTCAGTGTATCGTACATTTTGGATGTATAACATTTTTCATTTAAAAAAAAATAGAGTGACTTTTAAGATATCTTAATTTAAAGTTAAAGTTACGTCACCATATAATTATTTTAAAAATAAAATTATATTAAATTAAATTAAATTTTAAAAAATAAATTTATTATTATTTATTATTATTTAATATTTTATTTTTTTTCTGAACAATCTATCGATGATGTGACTTGTATTTTAAATTAAAATATCTTGAGAATCATTTTAAATAATTTTAAAAATAAAAATTTAAAGACGTTACACGTCTAAAATGTGCAGCACATCTAAACCAGCAATGAGCCTTGAACTTATAAGAAGATCACTGACATCCTCTTCGATCTCTTTCTCTTTTTATTCCAGACCACCATGACAATTAAATTGTATCTAGGGACCGAAGTGTTAAGCGGGGTTTGCTCTAGCCGTCTCGGCGAGGCCCCTCATCCTTCAAGCCCAATTAATCTACGTGGGTTTTGAAGCTTCAACCAAACCGAAGGAAAAGATGGGGAAAGATAAAGTATACATGGGCTTAATATTATACCCACTGCTAAGTCGTTGATACATAACTAATAAATATGGCGAGCTGGGATTCCGATGCCCGAGCCGTCTCCTTCTCTCAGATCTCTTTATTCTCAACTTCCCTTTTGGCCTAGCAATATATACGCCGTGTGATACGATGGAGTTTGGGCTTTGAACCGAGCCTCAAAGTGAAGTTGCAGTCTTGTTATCTCCAGGATGTTTGGAGTAATTCCTCACCCTTGATGGCATGTCTTATAGCGCGGCTAGCGATCCGCGTGGCCTGAACAAAGCTTGGTGGCCGGGGCTGGTAGCACTTGGCCACTAAAGTTTAGGAGTGAGTCCCAGCCCCGTTGTGGTGTGCCTAGCGATACGGCACATTGCTACGAAGCCTCAAGTTGGCCCAATGGCTATGATGTTGGCGGCCCGATGTCGCATCCTGAGAGGTCAGAGGTGATCTCCACCTTCGTGTAAGGTGAACGCATGGTGCGACAAGGGTCCCGGGTCCGAGGTTGGCCCCGGGGTGTTGTAGAATTGCCTATGATATGGGGCTTGCAAGGTGTTCAGGATAATTTCTCATTTTAGTTAGAAGTTGTATGACTTGGCTAACAATCCCCGGGCCCCGGGTTTGACTCGGTAGCTGAGGTTGGTAGTGTTGAGTGACTTGTAAGAGGTGTCTTGGGAACAATACCCAGCCTCTTTACGGTGTGCCATGCATGCAATATGGCACGTCGTTGCGAGCCCCCAGGTTGACCGGGTGGTTGAGATGTTGGCATGATGATGTTGCTTGCCTGGTAGTTGGGGGTGATCCCCGCTTCTTGGTGAAGAGCCGTGTGATATGGCGATTGGCTCTGGAATCCAAGTTGGACTTGGCGGTTAGAGCCATCGGTATTGTGCTATGGGTGTTTGAAAGTGATTCCCTCTTCTCTGTAGATCGAGTGCCATGGGACACAGCTTGTTGTTCTGGGTCCCGAGTTGGCCTGGTTGTCGACGTGTTTGGCGGTGTAATGCCACCTATAGAATATCTGAGGGTGGTCCCTAAATCATTACAGAGTGCCTTTTGGTGTGGCAAGTTGTCCTGAACCTCGGGTCTGCTCCGGCCATCGGGAAACTTGTTGACATGGTGTCGTTTGCTAGGGGGTGCTCCCTGTTTGGTGTGTTATGTCATTTGACGTGGCGAAATGTCCCGATTTATGGGCTCGACCGGGCCGGCAGAGCACCTTTGGTGTTATGCCATATTTAGGGAGTAATTCTCTTTGCCTAAATCCTGATTAGTTCAAGAAAATAAGTGGGTGCAATACACACTTATTGACTAAATGTTATTTGATTTTTATTTGACTTGGTAGATGGTTCAACTTATTTCAAGCATACGTGGAAGGAAACAGCCAGCGAAAAGAAGATAAAGTGTACATATGTAGATTGTTTATGGTTCAACATGTTCTTGAGTGGTGTATCTAAGAAGGTGATGTTTTGGCTTAAACAAAAAAAAATTGTTTCATATACATTCATTCAAATTATTTGTTGGTAAGTGAGATCTTCACCTTTTTTAAATAGTTAGTAATCAATTTGGATGGATAGGATCCTGATAATTTTCATATAGGGACTATTGGAATCTACTCATTTTATGTAACTTTGATAAGAATTTTGGAGACAGTAGGACTGTGCATGTTACTTGTAGATTCTTTGTTAAATGCTAATATGAAGAGAGTGGAACTTGAGATTGTAAACTCTGAGAAAATCATGACAACATTGTTGTTGTAAATGAAGTACTAGATATTTCGTACATCTGGATTTTTTTGTCATGAATATTTGATACATGATTTTTTCTTTCTTTAGTATTCTCTTTTTGCTCAAATATTCTAGAATAATAAATTTCATATTTTGAGTGCTTCTCAAAATAGTGTCTTGATTTTATACTATCCAATAAATGTATCACAGTTACAAGGGAAGAGAGTCAAAATGTTAGATCTGGATGGAGAGCATGTGACGATTGGAGTTGTTATGAGTGTTGATAAAGATAAAGTCATCATGGGTTGACAAATTAGAACAATATATTGCTAGGTTTCTATTATCTTTACAAGCATACTCGATGCTCCACTTATTGTCAAAGATCAAAATAGAAAGAAAATTAGAGATATCATTAGGAGTCATATTCTTTAGCTAGCAGTATATGTATATAAAGTAGCATTATTTCATTTCTAAGTTAAGATGGCCCTGTTTAAGTTCGAAGTGAAATTACTGTAATTATTTTTCTATTTTACAGTTAATCCCCAATGTCGAGGAGCCACTCTCTCTCATAATCACTCGTGATTTCCTTATTTTTTTGGTGGTATAATAAACTTCCTCACATTTTGACATGTATACTGATGACAAAATATTACACTAATTTTGATGGTGTATTATCACAAAATTACATGTACATGGGGATGTACACCATGATACAGTGTTACACAATGTGATTATAGATGAAAATATTTTGCATAGAATATAAATGTTGATTAATATGTGAATGATGTGTATGTGTGGATGTATAGGTTGTGAATGTGTACATTTTGTGAATGTATGTATGTTATGTGTTACCTATGAATGTATGTTACGGGTTACCTATGGTAATTATATGTGACCTATGAATGTTTGTTATAGATTACCTACGATTCATATAGGTTACCTATGGTTATTACAGGTTACCTACAGATGTATGTTATAGGTAACCTACGGTTCATACACATTACTTACTATTTTATGAGAAATACATACGGTTGTTTGCACAGCTTACCTACAGTTCATATAGGTTAGCTACAGTTTTATGAGAAATACCTATGGTTGTATGTTACAATTTATCTATGGATATATGTTCCTAACATATGTGTGTCATAGGTAAAAATTGCATAGATAAAATCTTACCTACAATTTTATGTAGTGTAGGTAAGGTAAAAGCTTTTACCTTCGACACACATGCGTAGGTAGAGTCATAGGTAAAAGTTATACCTACGATTTTTTGATCTTTGCATATGACATCTGTCATAGATATAAGTTCTTCTAGGTGTAGTGATTTTCTTCCTCCTCCTCCATATTCACTTCGTGAAGATCCCGAGTGCTTCTATTCAAAGTTCTATGATATTATTTGAGCACCATGTTAGAGGAAGATTGTGTGGGGATTGTTTGCTCTATTTAGGGAAGATCACTCGGTGTCATTGTAAGAGTATCTTTTCACTTTATTTTTTCCTCTACATTGCAGTGAAGTCTCTTTGCTCTCCCCATGGACGTACGTGACTTTATGCCTCCGAACCATGTAAAAATCTATTGTCTTCTTGTGATTTGATCTGTCTATTTGGTTGTAGAATATTCTAGTTTTTCTTTGTTGCACACTTCGCTTGTCAATTCACAAGTTTGTCAGTCCGTATTATTGTGGATATATATTGCCCCTAATTTCACATCTGGCGCCCACCATGGGGCAAGATTCTGTGTGATTTTGTCAAGTTTCAGGTGTTGTCAAAGATGTCACTGTCAAAAGTCAAGGTGGAAAAATTCGATGGCAAAATTGACTTCAGTGTATGAAAGAAGAGAGTAAAGGTTATTCTACTATAGAACAATCTTCACAAAGCTCTTCTCAGAAATGAGAAGTTGGGAAAGAAAGATGAAGACTGGGATGAGGTTGATTTGAAAGCTATGAGTATAATTCAGTTATGCTTGGCAGATGAGGTAATGTATAACATTACTGATGTTGAGATTACTGTTGATTTGTGGAAGAAATGTGAGAAGCTTTATATGTCTAAATCACTAAAAAATAAATTATATTTGAAAAGGTAACTTTATAGCTTACGTATGTCTGATGGTAAGGAGTGACCTTCTGGAACATATGAATGCTTTCAATAAGTTGATCTCACAGCTTCGCAATGTGGAAGTTAAGGTGAATAAAGAAGATTAGGATCTTCTTCTTCTTTCATCTTTGTCGAAGTCCTATGACCACTTGGTGACTACTATCCGCTTTGGTAAAGATAGTTTAAAGATGGAGAAGTTTAAGTCAACCTTACTGTCAAACAAAGTCAGACACAAGCTTAGTGCAGGTGAAAGTTTGATGGCAAAGGGTTTGGGTCAAGAAAGAGAACGCCATAAATTAAAAAGTAGCAAGCAGAACAGGTTCAAATTTAAGTCTAAAGGAAAGGACAATAGATGTCACTACTACAAGGAAAAAGGTCACTGGAAAGCATATTGCCCCATGCTTCAAAAAAAGTCCAAGAAAAAAAAGAAAGAACCAGAAGAGGCCAATGTGACTTTGGATTCAGAAAAGGATAGAGATGTGTTGACCATCTCCTCGGGTATGAACTTCTCTAATATATGGATTCTTGATTCTGGATATTCTTACCGTATGTGCCCTCATAGAGATTGGTTTAATTCTTATACATTTCATGATGGGGGGAGAGTTCTCATGGGTAATAATGTCGAATGTAGATCTGTTGGGATAGGAACAGTTAAAATTAAGATGTTTGATGGGGTGGTTAGGATCATAATTGAGGTCGGACATGTCCCAAATTTGAGAAAAAGTCTAATACTCTTGATGCTACTAGTTGCACCTTCATCGGTGACAATGGCACATTGACAATAAAAGGGATGCTTTAGCAGTTATGAAGAGAGAAAAAGTTGGGACTCTATATAAGTTGCTTGGAAAAACTGTATCAGGTGATGCTACCATTACATCATTTTCGGATGATGATGCTACCTTGCTATGGCATGTGAGGCTTGGGCATATGAGTGAGAGAGGGATGTTAGAATTGCATAATAGAAACTTACTCAAGGGCATAAAATCTTACAAACTTGATTTTTGTGAATCTTGTGTTCTTGGCAAACAGTGCAGGGTTAAATTTGTTACTTTTAGCAGAAGAAGTAAAGATATTCGTGAGTAGATTCATTCAGATATCTGGGGGGCAGCACTAGTGACATCTCAAGGAGGAGCTCAATATTTTGTTACATTTATTGATGACTTCTTCAGGAAAGTTTAGATTTACTTCTTGAAGCATAAATCTGAAGTGTTCAAGAAATTCAGAAGTAGGAAAGCCAAAGTTGAGAAGCAAACAGGAAAAAAGATGAAAGTTCTGCAAACTGACTATGATGCGAGTACACCTCAAAGCAATTTGAGAATTTCTGCAAAAAAGAAGGCATTGCTCGGCATTTGACTATTCCTAGTACACCATAATAGAATTGAATGGAGTAGCAATGAAAGATATTTGTATGCCCTAGAAGCCAATTTATGGCTTATTTGTATCTGAATTCTCATTTATTGAAATGACAATTTATTCATTATAACGTGTTATTTCATGTGATGATACAAGTCTTAATGAAGTCCTTGAATTGTTGTCATGGAGTGTTAATCATAATGAGATTATGATAGTGAGATAATACTTCTTTTAACAACAGTTCTTAAAGTTCCTAGTCATAGGATAATTGAGATAGGACATCAATTATCCAGATACACTAGTATGCATGGCACATGCTTATATGGTAAGGGTGATTGATCTCACAATCACTTGTGTGGAAACACTAATATGTATGTGTAGGTGCTCATTAGAGAATGAGTTCACTAAACTGATTCATTTTAAACACTTGAATGGTCAATAATATCTAACTGTCAGTTAGGAGGTTCAATGTCACAATGGTGCAATTGATCCTTGGACTTGAGACACCAAAGACATCTTATGTGAGGAGCACTATACTTTAATGTCTTGTTTACGAATCCTCTTAGAGGGTCAGTACAGCTAGATAATTGGGTGATGTGTGATTTACATGAAGGTGATTGTGTAGTCAATAGGGGATCGTTCACTCTCAATATTTTGGAGAGAGAATGTCCTATAGAATCAAATCTGGGAAAATTCCTTGGCCAGGGTTCGTCTGCAAACCGAACAAGAGTATTGGTTTAGTTGTTTAAGACATGAACTATTAGATCAGATAATTATGGAGCATTGACAGTTTGACCATGCTCTATTTCTGATCTGGGACATGTGTAAGTGAATGATTATAATTGCATGGTAACTGATGATAGAAAGCTTCTAAGTGGATTTGAAATTTTATCGTCTGGGGGTCATGGCCCGTTGCTAAGCGTTAGCCATGATCGATGAGCATGATTAATTTAATCAAAAAGGAGAATAATTAAAGAGGTTAATTATTCACAAGAATAACGTTAAAGGAGTTTAATAATTTAATTACTCACTACCAATGCAATAATAGGACCTAGAGGGTCACACACAGATAGCTTTAAGTGGACCAAACTTTCACGTAATCTTTCAAGAGTTGGATTTATCCAAGTAATTAGATATTTATCTAAATAGTTGCATAATTATTTAAAAAGGTTGGATAGCTATAATATAGGGGGTGGTTTGAGAGATTAGACTCTCAGCAGTTATGATCTATCCCTGGCCATCTCCCTCTCACTCCTCTCTCCCTCTAGGCCATCCCCTTCTAGGACACGGATCTCAAGGTCACACCCCACCATGGTGCCTCTCTCTCTCTCCCTCTTTCTCTCTTGCGAAAAAGAATAAGGACTTGGAGATTGTGAAGAAGTGTTCTTCTTGAAAACGAGAGATCTGGTTCATGAAGAGCTCATGTGGATACATCGGGAAAGCACATGTGCGCCTCAGATCCATGGACGATCCTCATTTTCAGTCGGTTGTGAGATTCGAATCTCACTCAAGGTATAACATACGAAGCCCTAGTTTAAGTTTGTGCATCGTAAATGATCCATCAACTTGAGCAACAGTCCCTTGTTAATGTCTGGGTGGTATAAAAAAATTCTAATTTCTATTGTGTTTTCTGATCGCTCCACCCATTCATTGCTTACAGCTGAAAGGATGAATAGAACACTATTTGAGAGAGCTCGATGTATGAGATTGTTTGTCGATCTACCAAAGTAATCTGAGCCGAGACAGTCATGACGAGAATGGATGAACAATAGATCTAGAGGGGGGGTGAATAGATCTATCCCAAATTTAAATTCTACAGCAGTGAATAAATGCGGAATGAAAAATATGCTGTGAAATGAGCAATCAATTGAAACTGAATTAACAGAGAGTATATCTAATTCAGGCTAACGATAATTCTAGATGAATTGTCACATAGAATTACAGAAGGAAAATAGCAACCAAGTTCAGTACTGGGCGGAGGTTTAATCCAGGATCTCCTCACACAACGTGTGGCATTCCGGATAGGCTTGACATATCTTTCTAGCCAAGCCTTTCTATATACTCTTTGGTTGATGACTCATGCACATTATATGGATGAAAATATCAGAAACATCACATTCCAGACAAGAGCGGTCCTATCCATACATTTAGACGAATCAATGAAGAGCCAAACAATCACACACACAATGCAAAGCAATTTTAAGGTGGTTCGATCTCAATCCTGAGATCTATATCCACCCCTCACTCGATCGAGTGAGGCTTCCGCTGAACACACAGCTTAGAAACCGCTGATACACAGCTTACAAACCGTTGAGTTTCATAGCATGATGTCCGAGGATCACATCTCGCCGCTGCCTCACAACTTGAACAGCTGATTACACTCATAGATGATTCAGAAACAATTCAAAAATGAAACAAAGAAAATAGTATAAACAAAACAACTGTAGCTCTTTTTCTAGAGCAATTCGACTTTGGATCTCATCTAGACGTCGAGACCAACTCAGACTCTTCGTAGGCTCTCTCTTCTCTTAGAATTTCTCTTCCTCTTCCGATACTCTGCTTTCTATCTCTCTTCTCTGCACTTCTAATTTTTTCAATTCTCAAGCTCGCAGTGGCTCTCACACTTTTCCCTAGCTTCTTCTCCTCTCTTCGATCTCTCCCTTTCTCTTTTCTGTTAGCTGCTCTCTTGATTTTCTTCTCAGATATCGATGCACATTCTCTCACTAATTGCAGCTCGAGCTCTGGCCTCTATTTATTCTCATGAACAAGAGTTCTTGTGGTCCCCATAAGATTTGATTTAGGCGTGTGGAACAAACACTCCCGCCCAAGTCTTTTGGAAAAAGCTTGGCTACGTGTCGGATGAAGAGGTGAAGATCATTTAAGTTGTAGCCGCGTGGAATAGTTATTTCAATAAGAGTCTCCAAAGTATTGGGAGATCACCTTGGAACATGTGCCCTCAACAGTTGCACTTTCGAACCCACTTGACAATCAGGAATACTGCCTCCAGTTGATTAATGAAGTTGCTTCGTAGCAAGAAAGCTTTATCTGTTAACTTATAACTGATCTCGAACTTAATTTGCCTGTCTTCTCATACCTTTATGCATCTTAGGTGTTCGAGCATGAATCTGAATTATTCTTTGATGATTTTGTTTTTCTTGCCAAAACAAAGGTAGAAATTTATTAACAATCTCAGCATCATCTGACTCATGAAACAAGTAGTAAGTATCAGGAAATTGCAGGCTCAGATGTTTCATAAGAACAGGCAAATCATATGAGTGGGTGTGTGAAGATATGCACAAGCATCGATGCACAATCAAAAATGCATCGACCTGCCTTACTGACGTGAAGAAAGGAATGCAGCAGTATGTCAAAAGATCGAGCATCGACCTATGTATTACACAGGTAGGCCTCATTCAGTCAGAAGGATGGTATCTGCATTACTGCACATACATAGTGCATCGACCTGACTTCAAAGTAGATGCACAAGGTGCATCGACCTTATAAAAGATGACCTTTATCGCACCGGCCTTATACTACAAACGCTGGCTCAACAACATCGACCAGTCTATAGTGTGCATCGACCTGATGATGCAACATCTGGCATATAGTGCCTCGCAACATCGACCTGTGTACAAAGTGCACCAACCTGATAGTGCAAGACTTCTACAGTTGCATCGACCTTCTAGACCAGAATGCATATATGCATCGACCTGTCTTTCTAAATGCATGAATGTGCATTGACCTGATGTTCTATGCTGATGGAAGATGCACCGACCTTATTATGAACAAGACCTATTCTGACTTAAGTAGGAACTTCAAATCAACACAGTGTTGCCAGAATCAAAACTAATTCGACACAGTTTTGCCAACATCAAAACTAGAGGAGCATAACATTCTCCCCATTTTTGATGATGACAACACTGTTACACTATCATAGTAGTACTGAGATTACTGTGAGTCAGAATATGTACAGTTCAAGTGCATTCATGTCCCCTATCAGCTTTCTCTCCCCCTGTATCTCAACTCTCCCTCATACAAGATGGAGACCAGACCACACTTCATATTTCAGACAGAACTTACCAAGCACACAAGCAACTTTCTCTCCTCCATAAATACAATTTGACCTTATACCAGGCAGACAGACAGAAACTTCACTTACTCTCCCCCACAAATACGAGACAGAAACCAAATACGAGACAAACTTCACTTACTCTCCCCCTTTGCCATCAGCAAAAAGAATTGACAGAAACAATTAGAGCTGGACAAGCGGATGACAGAAAGTTTCAAAGTAGGGAAAGTTCAGGAATGTTTAAGCATACAAACTGATTCAACCTTCATTAGATTAGCATATGAAATTTAGATTCTGCTTTCTACAAGAATTCATATAATCTAACCCTGACAGATATTTGGTTTAAGAAAGATGAATGTAGAGTTCAGTAATCAAACTCTTTGAATAGTTTTGCATTAACAGTTAATAGCAATAAACCAGAAGTACATGAAAATGTTATGTTCAATATCCCTTCATCTTACTCATTTAAACTCATGGAAGTTCTTAGGAGTAACTCATGACATGTATTGATATTAAACAAACTTGACAGTTCTGAGTTTTTCACTTCAGGTTACAGCATGATTTTTCTTTTTACTTTACCCATAATTCTCAGACCAGTCAGGTATAATCCATACATTTTGACGTAAGGGTACACGTTGATTAGACGCCAGTACCCCTAGTTACTCAGTAGAATTTACCATTCTGTTTTTATTTTTGAACAGAGATAACTAAAGCACTTCATGACATAGGTTTTCTTCATTTCTTTGATGAAGGACCCAGTTTCTCGGTGCACTCAGCCATTGCTCTGCCTATAGAGTTGTTGGCTCATTATTTTGACATGGCTGCCCTTTGGTTTTACAGAAAACTTTTTGTTTAAGAACAATACTTAGCCAAAGTCTCTCAACCAAGTTTATCATGAATTTTAACCTTTCAGATTCTGATAGACTTTACAAAACATATCATGTTAGATGTGGTTGAGGACTATTAAGTGTGAACTGCAACCTTTTCATTGAGTTCAATCCTTAAACTCTTTGACTCATTTGACTGAAACCATCATTTTTTCATGGTGTATCATAGAACTTTATATGAAAGATTCTTTGAATTTCAATAGTTAAAAAATAATGAACTGAAGATCAGATTGTCATTAATTCATGTTCAGAAGGAAGTACGAGATTAGCAAGATATTTCAGTGAGCAAGAAATTGATGCCAAGTGTCAAGTACTCAAGTGAGATAAACGGGTAAAGACACTAGCCCAACTAAGATCATTTAACTCAAGAGTAGTGAAAATTCTGGTTGACTGAAACAAGTCAGAATAGGAATCAAAAACATAGGAAGTAATAGACAGAACTTATGCAAAAAGGTGTCGACTTTGGGTGTCGACATTCTTCAAGAGACACTTACATCTGCCTATATGCAGCAACCTGAACCTGATCTTACTCAACCTTTGAACATCCTATCATAAACTCCACCTATTAATATGCAAGACAATAAGATGGACACAAAATATTTTTGACATTAACTCCCTCTGTCTATGTGCACTTCTGATGGACACAACATTTAAAGCACATGAAAAATTTTGACTAACATGACTACAGATAATGGGATGCAAGACCAAGACACACTCTTGACCCAAGGTACTTGGCGGAGGACTAGCCTCTACACATAGCATGGGTTTCCAGATGAAGAGATATGCCCTTCTCCCAACATACCATTTGATATACCATTGGGATCAAGATAAACTTTATGCAATGCAGTGTATGCAACAGCATCCTCATTCTACTTCTACCAGCAACATGATAAGAAAAACATAGAATATTTATTCCATGTGAGAACACTCAAGCAGTCAGTTATCATGCTGAAATTTACATAAACCTAGTTCTCTTCTTAAGAATTTAAATCTTTCATTGCTAAGAGGTTTAGTAAATATATCAGCAATCTATTTTTCTGATTCTACAAAATTCAGTTCAATTTCATTCTTACTTACTTCATCTCTCAAGAAATGATGTTTTATCTCAATGTGCTTAGTCCGGGAATGATGAACAGGATTCTTAATCAAGGATATAGCACTAGTATTATCACAAAGAATAGGAATGCATCCAATTTTTATGTGATAGTCAATGAGCTGGTGTTTGATCCAGAGAACCTGGGCTACACAATTTCCTACTGCAACATACTCAGCTTCAGTAGTGGAAAGAGCAATAGTGTGTTGCTTCTTAGATGCCCAAGACACTAGACAACCACCAAGGTACTGACAATACCCACTAGTGCCTTTTCTATCTATTCTACACCCTGCATAGTCTGTATCAGTGTAAGCTACCAGTTCAAACTCACACCTAGTAGGATACCATAGACCTAAATCAAGGGTGCCAGATAAATATCTAAAAATCATTTTCACTGCACGCATGTGTGATTCCCTAGGACTAGCCTGAAATCTATCACATAAACACATAGAGAATTGAATATTTAGTCGAGACGCAGTAAGATAAAGCAAGGATCCAATAATATCTCTATATATCTTGGAATCAACCAATTTACCTTCTAGGTCAGCTTCAAGACTAGTTGATGTACCCATTGGTGCAGTGATGGCCTTAAGGTTTTCCAGCTTGAACTTCTTCAACAGATCCCCGATATACTTTGCCTGAGTGATGAAGCTTCCCTCTGATGTTTGGCAAATCTCTTGAAAAAACTTTACCTGTGAGGAAAGAGCTTAATCTGTCGTACCAAGCTCTGGGAGCTTGCTTCAGTCTATACAATGCCTTATCAAGCTTGTACACATGATCAGGAAAGTCAATACATTCATAACCAGGGGGTTGTTTGACAAAAACATCTTCTTTTATTAGACCATTTAAGAATGCAGATTTAACATCCATCTGTTGAAGTTTTATTCCTAGGCTACAAGCAAATGCAAGAAAAATTCTAATGGCTTCTAGCCTGGCTACAGGGGCAAAGGATTCTTCAAAATCTACCCAAAATTCTTGATTGTACCCCTGTGCCACTAGCCTAGCCTTATTTTTAACAATTTTTCTCTGTCCATCTATTTTATTCCTGAAAACTCATTTTGTGCCTATTATGGAGCCATGTGCAGGTTTAGGAACTAAGTGACATACTTTGTTCCTTTCAAACTGATTAAGTTCATCATACATAGCATTTATCCAATGTTCATTTTTAAGGCACTTTCAATGTTTTTGGGTTCTATTTGTGAGACTAGAGTAAAAGAATTAAGTTCGTTTTTAATTCTGAAATGAGACCTAGTCCTAGGGGGTTCCTGTAGATTACTAATAACATTTTATAATGGGTGATCTCTGAGCACTCTAATATTGGTAAGCTGGTTACCTGAACTGACATTTACCTCCCCCTGAACTCCTGGTTCTTCATTCTCACCTTCATCTGCTTGTTTTGCATTCTGCACTTCTTTGTTTTCCAAAATTTCTCCATCATCTTTGTTCTTGCAGAAATCAGTTTATGATTTATTAGATATTTCTTCAAACACAACGTGTGGTGATTCTTCGACAGTTTGAGATTTAATATTATAGATCCTATAGGTTCTAGAAATCTCAGAATATCTTAGAAAAATTCCTGGTTCACTTTTGGCCTCAAACTTATCAAGATCCATCTTTGAATTAACATGAATAAAACATTTTGATCCGAAGACTCTGAAATGGGCCAGTGAGGGTTTCTTACCTTTCATGATTTCATATGGAGTCATCTGAGTGGAAGGTCTTACCAAAGCCCTATTAATAATGTAACAGGAGGTGTTCACAGCTTCAGCCCAAAATCTTCTAGGTAATTTACTTTCCACCAGCATTGTCCGGGCCATCTCCACTAGAGTCTTATTTCTTCTTTCAACTACTCCATTCTGTTCTAGAGTTCTTGGTTGTGGGTTATCCCATTATTCCTGTAAAAATCATCAAACTGTGAGTTCTCAAACTCACCACCATGATCTAAAAAAATGTTGGATATCGAATACTTACCATCCTGATTTATTCGGTAGACAAATTCCTGAAATTCACTGAAAGCATCATTTTTGTGAATCAAAAAGAATACACAAGTATCCCTAGTGAAGTCCTCTACAATCATAAATCCATATCTTCTACCAGTTAAACTAGCTGATCTAGTAGGTCCAAATAGATCCATATGCATCAGCTTAAAAGGTTTAGAAGACATGTTTTCTATTCTAGACTTGAATTAATTGTACTTCGCGCTCCGAGTTTTTGAAGGTTCAATCAATCTTTCTTGGGCGGACATCTCTATTTTTCCCTGGGGATCCTTATAATTATCACTGCTTAGCTTTCAATTCGCCTCTGACCATCAAATTAAATGCAAAATTGTGCTCAATTTCATATGTGGCAATTCCGCCAAGATCTCTTCGTATGACTTCCTAGTCTACTTTCCTTGAGTACGTACATGCTTCACAGATTTTATTATTCTTTTTAAATGATACTTCAGGTAAACCTTTGACCATTCTAAATTTATTCAGTTTATGCAATATTCTATAACTAGCATCGATGCCAAACCCAGGCTAAATCCTCTTTATTTACAGTGAGACACAGATTAATGTGTGTAGCATCATCTAAATCAACCATATAAATGTTATTAACTCTTTTTCCAATGACTTTACAGTATCTGAATTAGGTTCAAAAATGGTGCATGCATGTGAGTCAAAAACAAATTTATGGCCCTTATTACACAGTTGACTGATGCTAAGAAGATTATAAGCAAGACCTTAACAAGTAAAACATCTTCAAAGCTGCATGAAAGACACTTACCAACCTTACCTGACCCTATAATTTTGCCTTTAGTATTACCACCAAAGGTAACATGACCAACATCTTTTTCTACCAGCAAATAGAACTTTCTTTGTCCCCAGTCATGTGCCTGGAGCAGCCACTATCAAGATACCATCTATTGTGGTTGGCTACCAAGCATACCTGCAAACATGATCAAGCAAAAAAAATTGGAACCCAAAACTGCTTGGGCCCCATAACAGTAGTTAAATCATGCAAACAAGACAGCAATTGTTTGGGAATCCACATTTGTTTACGTGATTGTGCTTGCTTTGTGGATTTTTTATTGTTCTGTTTGCTATATACATTCTGAGTTTTTGTTGACTTTTTCTCTGGTGTAGCATTCTGATTTTTAAAAACGTGAGAATTTTTGTGCCAATCATTGGTCCAATGAGCATTGGAATGAGTGTGTGCACTGGTGACCTTAGGTTGAACAAACTTTCGATGGACAGAGCTATATGAGTTCTGGTTTATAGATGTCCTGAACCTAGGCTGCACAGAGACACTCCGAGGGTAGCATCGATGCACCTGACTAAGTTGGAATTTCCGCATGTTCTGTTGCATCGACCTCACATAATGGCTACCTCGACCTGTCGTACCAGAGTTGTAATGATAGGAGTTTTGGAATGATGGATGAGTTGAAGCACCAAGGTAGTAGCATCGACCTGAGATGCCCCTATTCTGACCTTGACTTCTAAAGATGTGAAATCCAGATGAGATGTGCGTTGGTGCAGGTTGGTTGTTGCATCGACCTTTCTATTTTAACTAGGTTACTTTGGTTTTGGGGCTTCCTTGGACTTGGGTTATAAATGGTTGACCCCTAACCTAACCTTTAGGCTTAGGTACAGTGGTGTGTGTGCTGGTTTCTCTAGGCATGTCCACTTTCCCTTTGCCCTTGTCCGTGGCACTGACATTGTTCTGTTTATTATTTTTTATAAATTTCTTATTGCTGGTTTCTTCACAATTCATTCTTATCAAAGGATTGAATTTAGATGTTCCTTTCTCAGCAACAAATGAAATGGTTTTGACATGAAACCGTTTCTTATTAGTTGGGTTAAAACACAATCCTTCTCTTCAAAAATTAACTTTAGTTCCCAGAATTGCATTCAGATTTTCTGTCCCTTGAGTCATACCCTCAAGAGAGTTCTATTTGTCATTGTTTTCTTTTTCCAAGTTATCAATCGTTTTCTTCAATTCTTCATTCACAATTTTTACAGCATCATATTTTTTATTTGCTATTTTTGTTTCTTCTTCAAATTTCTACATTCTGATTTTAAGTTCATCAATCACATTTTTCAGATTTTCATTTTCACATCTCATTCCTTTTATGATAGATTTGTATTCTTCTATTTCAGCAAGAGAATTCTTTAAATCAGTATTTTTTGTCTCTAAGCATGCAATCCTATCACTCTGAGAAGTATCATTAACAAGGGAGTTTATCCTCCTTTTTAGATGTCTATTCTCCCTACGAACCTCATCATACTTATCTAGAATTTCAACATATGCTTCTTCCCAATCACTATGAGTATAATTTTAAAATGGGGAAGTTACCTCATCATCTTGCTTCTCTTCTTCTTTTCTGTCCATCAGGCACAGTCTGACATCGCCTTCACTATCAGATGATCTGCTCTGACTGTCTTCTTCTTCATCGCTCCAAGTGCTTATCATTGCCTTGCCTTTCTTATTCTTCCACCTGGGCTGGTTCTCTTTTTGCAGCTCAGGACAATCTGCCTTCAAATGCCCTGACTTCCTGCAATTGTAACATACAATTCCGTCAGTCTTTTTGGCATTATCAAATTTATATCTTGAGTGTCTTTTCCTTGAGTAATATTTTCTTCTGAAACCCTTACCTTCTTTTCTCAAAAATTTCTTAAACTTTCGGGTTAGCATTGCAAACTCACTTGAGTCTTCTTAGAACTGGAAGAGCTATGCTCACTCGAAGACCCTTTGCTACTAGAATTTACCTTAAGCGCAAGGGACTTTTTCTTCTTCTCAGAATCATCAACCCACTTGAGATTGAGTTCATATGTCATAAGAGAACCGATGAGTTCATCGATAGTGGTAGTCGCCAGGTTCTTGGATTCCTCCACTACAGTGGCCTTCGTATGCCAGATCGGTGTCAAGGATCGGAGGATCTTCTTGACCTGCTCATACTCACTATAGGTCTTACCAAAACTTCTCAAAGTGTTAATAAGTACCATTAACCTAGCATACATCGATCTCAGATATTGTTTCATCAGATTTCATCTTAAATGCTTCATACTCAGAGATTAACATATTCGCTTTGGTTTCTCTTACCTGAGATGTTCCATCATATATTACCTCCAACTTGTCTTACATCTCCTTTGCTGTAGAGCAGGAGGACACTCTAGAAAACTAAGTGGGATGTAGAGCACACTGCATAGCGTTGACAGCACTCCAGTTTAGAGTTGATCTTCGAATCTGCTCCTGAGTCCAGACATCTTCATCTCCGGGAAGCTCAAATGGACCTCGGCTGACCAACTTCCAAATCTCATGGTCTTTAGCTCGTAGGAAGACCTGCATTTGATTCTTCCAATATGCATAGTTAGTTCCATCGAAGAAAGGTGGCTTACTCACGGAATGACCCTCAGCCATAATGTAATATCCCGGACCCTTCGGATCCTTCTTTTTGGGTCCCGGATCTGCTTTCTCGGAGTGTCCGGCTTCGTTGTGTCTAAAAGTTCATTTCAGACATCTTTTGTGTTCGGATCGGCGCGATCCGGAGTTGTTTCGGAGGCCCGGAGCGTGTCCGCGGCTTTTCCACACGTTTTTTCGATTTCCGGCTTGTGTTTCTGGCTTTTACCTTCAGAACCTCGTTGCGGGTGAACTGGGTCATTCACCTAGACGAGAGTGGTACCGTTGTGATTGGTGCGTTCTGAGGATCGCGGATGTTTAATTTATAATTTTTCGATATTTTTTGAAATTTTTGAATTTTCTATAAATACCCTATTTCTTTTTCTTTTCTCCCCCTCTTCTTTCTTCTTCTTCCTCTTTCCTTCTTCCTCCCCACTATGAGCGCCCCTTCTCTTCCCCTCTCCCGACGACGACCGCTCCAACCCTCTCTCCGACTGCAGATGGCGGCGAGGTGACGGCGCGGCGACGGCGGTGGCGGTGTGACGATCCTGGGGGCGTGCAGCATTCGTGGAAGCGTGAGGAGGAACGAGGGTTTCAAGCATTCTTCACGGTTTGTGGATGATCCGGCGCGCCGCGAGACGAGATCGAGGTAGGGTGATGTTCCTTAGCTCCCCGCGTTCCATTCTCGTGATTTCTAGCCCGGTGTGAGGCCGAGAGGGGTCGTTTCATGCCAGGAGGGTAAAATCATGATTTGGGGAGAGTTCGCCCGATCTACGTTTTTAGGCCGTGATTCGGCGTTTTAATGGCTTAGAAGCATGCTAGGGGTCCCGGGGGAGCTTCCCCCTTGTTTTCCCCCTCTCCTATGGAGGTATGGGGGCGTGGTTGGAATTTTTGGGACTTTCCCACTGTTTCGCCGTCGGGACAGTGTGACGGTTCTTCCAGAGACCGTCACAGCATGTGACGCCCTAGGGTGGGTGCGTCACAGCCTATTGTTTTGTCGGAAGGGTGGCCCGTGGGTCTGACGGTCCCACGATAGACCGCTAGAGGGTGTGACGCCCTCAGGTTATACCGTCAGAGTGACAATCCGACCGTTGGTTTTTGACCATTGCTTTTTGACCGTTGGGGGTCAAGGCTTCTGACGCACCTAGGGTGGGGTGTCAGAGCCTTGTGACGCCCCTGTGTGGGAGCGTCAGAGCTGACGTGTCCCACCTTCTAACGCTCCTGGGTAGGACCGTTAGAGGCTGTGACGTCCCGAGGGGTGTGCGTCATAGCTGGTTTCATTCCGTCTTCTAACGCATAAGAGGTGGTCCGTTAGAGTCTGTGACGCCCCGAGCGGTGTGTGTCACAGTTGGTTTGTTCTTGCCTTCTGACACATTGGGTTGGGTGCGTTAGGGCTTGTGACGCACCAAGGCTGGCGCGTCACAGCCAGTTTTGCACCGAGTGTCTAACGCACCTGTGTTGGGCCGTCAGACTGCTATGACGGCCCAGATATAGACCGTCAGAGCCTGTGGCGCACCAGTGTTGGTCCTTCAGGCTCTGGACTGCTCCGGGTGGTTCGTAGTCCCATTTATTCTCCGACCGTGGTCACCAGGCGACGGTGTGGGTACGAGGAGCGTTCCTTGTACTTGGTTTGGATCGGACGTTGTTTTCTGTTGACTTGAGAGTCTACTCCTTCAGTGACCCTCCACTAGTCGTAGCCTGCTTACACGTTTAGTGGTCCCACCAGGGAGTGGTGAAGAGGCTACCCTGAGGATGATTTTAGACTAGTTTCCGTTGGGCCCCACGTCTACCAGCAGAGTCCGGCTGAGGGGAAAACCAGTCAGAGGGTCAGACCAGAGATGCACGGTCTGTGTGTGCACACGTGGTTGGGGGCAGTTGGACCCACACTGACGAGCATAACCCCAGCTAGTCACTTGCTTTGTGGTTACTTGTACAGTGTCCTTGCCTCCGCCGGGGGCTATCATGCCGGCGGACACCTGCGGTGCGGTGTAAGACGTCAGGGGACACTACCGACTGTGCTTCTAGTGGGAGGTAATCCTGTTGAGTCGGGAGTGACAGACTGTCAGTCTCTGTGACTTCGACCTTCGGGTTTTTGGTCGTGTTGACCGTTGCGTTTCGTTGTTTCGCCATGACATGTGTGTCGGTTTTCGTGCCGTGAGACCGGTGTTGTAGTTGCAGGGCTTTCACTTCTGAGGTATGCGCTTACTACTAGTGTAGCAGTTTTCCATTTTGTGAGGTAGGGTTCGAGTGATCCCTACTGAGTTTTATTCCGAGACTCATTCCCTGCGTGTTTTCACCGTGTTTCAGGCGAGGCGTGGCTTCAGAGGGGCGCGTCTGAGGCTCAGCGTGGTTCAGGTTCCCAGCGTTAGTGCCAGAGGTCAGAGCCGGGGTATGTCCCGTGTAGCTGTACTTTTCTTTCTTATCTCTGTACTAGTTTTGGACTATTGTTATTTATTTTGTTATATCTTGTGGACCATGTATCATGTAAAATGTCAATTTATTTCCTGCTTAATCATATAAATTGTTTAATTTCTATAATTATTTGTGATACTTGTGTAGTCTCCACACCATCCTTCTTACCCTTTCGAGTCTTTGGGCTCGTGGGTAGCGGTTCGAGTCTCGGGTTATCGGGCCTTCCTAGTAATCGGATTCTCGGGTCGTTACACGTAAGACCTCTAGCATCCATTTTCTCAGATCTCTCCGGGATGTTAAGCCCTTAAGGAGACTTAGGCTCTGATACCACATGACAAGAATGGATGAACTATAGATCTAGATGGGGGGTGAATAGATCTATCCCAAATTTAAATTCTACAGCAGTGAATAAATGCGGAATGAAAAATCTGCTGTGAAATGAGCAATCAATTGAAACTAAATTAACAAAGAGTATATCTAATTCAGGCTAATGATAATTCTAGATGAATTGTCACATAGAATTACAGAAGGAAAATAGCAACCAAGTTCAGTACTGGGCGGAGGTTTAATCCAGGATCTCCTCACGCAACGTGTGGCATTCCGGATAGGCTTGACATATCTTTCTAGCCAAGCCTTTCTATATACTCTTTGGTTGATGACTCATGCACATTATATGAATGAAAATATCAGAAACATCACATTCCAGACAAGAGCGGTCCTAGCCATACATTTAGACGAATCAATGAAGAGCCAAACAATCACACACACAATGCAAAGCAATTTTAAGGTGGTTCGATCTCAATCCTGAGATCTATATCCACCCCTCACTCGATCGAGTGAGGCTTCCGCTGAACACACAGCTTAGAAACCGCTGATACACAGCTTACAAACCATTGAGTTTCATAGCATGATGTCCGAGGATCACACCTCGCCGCTGCCTCACAACTTGAACAGCTGATTACATAGCTCATAGATGATTCAGAAACAATTCAAAAATGAAATAAAGAAAATAGTATAAACAAAACAACTGTAGCTCTTTTTCTAGAGCAATTCGACCTTGGATCTCATCTAGACGTCGAGACCAACTCAAACTCTTCGTAGGCTCTCTCTTCTCTTAGAATTTCTCTTCCTCTTTCGATACTCTGCTTTCTATCTCTCTTCTCTGCACTTCTAATTTTTTCAATTCTCAAGCTCGCAGTGGCTCTCACACTTTTCCCTAGCTTCTTCTCCTCTCTTCGATCTCTCCCTTTCTCTTTTCTGTTAGCTGCTCTCTTGATTTTCTTCTCAGATATCGATGCACATTCTCTCACTAATTGCCGCTCGAGCTCTGGCCTCTATTTATCCTCATGAACAAGAGTTCTTGTGGTCCCCATAAGATTTGATTTAGGCGTGTGGAACAAACACTCCCGCCCAAGGATTTTGGAAAAAGCTTGGCCACGTGTCGGATGAAGAGGTGAAGATCCATTAAGTTGCAGCCACGTGGAACAGTTATTTCGATAAGAGTCTCCAAAGTACTGGGAGATCACCTTGGATCACGTGCCCTCAATAGTTGCACTTTCGAACCCACTTGACAATCAAGAATACTACCTCCAGTTGATTAATGAAGTTGCTTCGCAGCAAGAAAGCTTTATCCGTTAACTTATAACTGAACTCGAACTTTGCCTGTCTTCTCATACCTTTATGTATCTTAGGTGTTCGAGCATGAATCTGAATTATTCCTTGATGATTTTGTTTTTCCTGTCGAAACAAAGGTGGAAATTTATTTACAATCTCAGCATCATCTGACTCATGAAACAAGTAGTAAATATCATGAAATTGCAGGCTCAGATGTTTCATAAGAATAGGCAAATCATATGAGTGGGTGTGTGAAGATATGCACATGCATCGATGCATAATCAAAAATGCATCGACCTGCCTTACTGACGTGAAGAAAGGAATGCAACAGTATGTCAAAAGATCGAGCATCGACCTATGTATTACACAGGTAAACCTCATTCAGTCAGAAGGATGGTATCTGCATTACTGCACATACATAGTGCATCGAGCAGACTTCAAAGCAGATGCACAAGGTGCATCGACCTTATAAAAGATGACCTTTATCGCACCGGCCTTATACTGCAAACGCTGGCTCAACAACATCGACTAGTCTATAGTGTGCATCGACCTGATGATGTAACATCTAGCATATAGTGCCTAGCAACATCGACCTGTGTACAAAGTGCACCGACTTGATAGTGCAAGACTTCTACAGCTGCATCGACCTTCTAGACCAGAATGCATATATGCATTGACCTGTCTTTCTAAATGCATGAATGTGCATTGACATGATGTTCTATGCTGATGGAAGATGCATCGATCTTATTATGAACAAGACCTACCTATTCTGACTTAAGTAGGAACTTTAAATCAACACAGTGTTGCAAAAATCAAAACTTATTCGACACAGTTTTACCAACATCAAAACCAGAGGATCACACCAAGTCATTATAGCATGTTACATTATTAATAGGTCACCTTTTATAGCATTAGGACTCAAGATGCCACGAAAGATTTGGTCTGGTAAGCCAGGTGACTATTTTGATCTGCATATATTTGGTTGTCTCAATTATGTCTTGTTGTGGGATGATGAGAGGACAAAGCTTAATGCTAACTCCAAACGTTGTATCTATCTGGGATACCAGATAGTGTAAAAGGGTATAGGCTTGGAACCCCAATACACAAAAAGTAGAGCTCAACAAAAATGTGATTTTTGAAGAGGTCTCTATATTGAGGAAAAGTCAACAACATGTCCAAAGTGAGAAGAAGCCTAATAATATAGTCCAGGTGGAGCTGAGTAGTGAGAAAGCTAGTGATAGCATTGAATCAGGGGAGTCTTTTTACCAGGATGAGGAAGATGTGCAACCATATGAGGAGGAACCTTATTCTATTGCAAAAGAAAGGTCTAAAAGAGAAGTTAAATTACCATCAAAATATAAGGATATGGTTGCATATGCTTTTACTGTTATGTCTTCTAGCCTTTTGACTTTCAGGAAGCATTGGAGAGTAAGGACGGTAAGAAGTGGTTGAATGCTATGGTGGAAGAGATGAATTCTCTCTATAAAAATTAGACTTGGGAGTTGGTCCCAAAGGAAAGAAAGCAATCGGTTGTAAAAGGATGTACATAAAAAAGAACTAGCAAACTACAAGACCAAATTAGTAGCCAAAGATTATCGTCAATGTAAAGGAATTGACTGTGAATCATGAAAATAATCCACTCTTAAGAAAAATAAGAACAATAAGCATATACTATGCATAAGAAGAATAATGAAAAAGGGAGTAAAAGAGCACGTGGTGCTACTAAGGAGAGTGATCGCCAGAGGGGTTACCTCAATAAGAAGAAAAGATGATCGCGAATACCTGGTGATAATAGGATGCGGGATGGATGTGGGTTCCTTCCTCCTCCTTCTATCGGCCGGCCGATGAAGGGGGTTTTCCTCTTTGATTACCCTTAAACAAGAACAAACAAGTAAAAGAAAAGAAAATCAGCCAAACGTGAGTGTAATATCAATTCCAAGATGAAAGATGGTGATGAAAGAAGAGCATAAAGCATGCACCTTTTGTTTGTTTTAAAACCCCTAGAGAATTAGGGAGAGGAAAAGAGATGCAATGAAACTAATGCAAGAAAAAGGCTATACGATGATGAGATGAGACGACAAACAACAAACGAAGAGGAGAAAAGACCCCTGCTGTTCCTGTAAACAGTAAAGGGAAAAGCACTTTGCTTCGGATGCGGCAGCAGGAGGAAGCAGAAGAGAGATCAATAGCTCTCAATCTCAATCGCCAGCACCCGTTAACCTCTGTGACAACAACAGCTCTTCTTCTAACTTCGTGCGAGATCAACCAGGGGACTCTTTTATAGGGTTTCAATCACAGATAGACACAGATTTGGGAAGATAAGAATAGGCAGTGGTCGTTAACGGCAAGGACTCTAGTTCTTAGATCGAGCAAGGTGACCAAGAAAGGCAGGGAACTCTTCGTGAAAGGCGAGTTTAAGCAGGACACGAAAGGGTGAGACACGACCTACCAACGGGCGTCAATTCAGAATTGACGACCTGCTCCAAGGGCATTAATTCAAAACACGACTAGGATCAAGGCGTCTCTTCCTGGATTCAATTTTGGTAATAAAAACCTTCTTTACTTAAAATTGTAAAAAGACGCCTGAAGCAAAGGCGTTAAACAAAAACACGCCCTATGGAAGGACGTTAATCATTGATTTCAATCGGGGTGGAACTCGTAAAATACCAGGAATTGACGCCCTTCTCCGTGGTCATCCTTTCTTAAGAACACGCCCCAGATTAGGTCGCTATTTAAAACACGCCCCTCTTCAAGTCGTGAATTCCAAAAAATGCAAGAATAAATCATAAAAACACACAAAAATAGAAAAACTTTATATTATAGAAATATTGAAGTTCACTTGGGGGCGTTAACATAGTGACATGAGATTTGATCAACAAAGCGTCAATTTTGGCGTGTCTACAGCTGTCCCGCCTTGGCGTCTGCTTTGCAAGAGAGTGAGACGGAATGAAGCAAAAGTGAAACGAAGTGGAATGAAGTGGAGCGAACTGATAAGTAGATGCCAAGGTGTGATGTGACATGCCTCAGACACTAAGCATTAGAAATCTTTCCAAGATTCAAAAGTGAAACAAACTCCGGGTGATTCCAAGGAAGCATCGATTTGCTGGATAAAGGAGACTAAACTAAGTAAATAAAATGTGCACGTGGGCACGACAGGGAGACACCATTGGAGAGCGGTTACCAGCCAATGTGGACGTGCTACAACCAAGGTGGATTTGCAGAAAAATAAAGGGAATTGAGATGAAGATCCAGCAAAGGGACATTTTCAAGGAACTAGCCTGAGCGGCTTCAGAGAGAATAAAGTACTCAATTTGGAGTGGAATATCTCCTGTCAACTCAATCAAGAGCGAGTGACCTTCATTATTGCCATAATATGAAGATTTCCAGCATGAAGCTCAAAGTCCTATATGATGCATGCTGGGCTAAAAGGAAAAGATAAAACAAACTAAAATAGAAAATAATCAAGGATAATATTGCTAAGCCACCTAGATTTGGTCAAGAATCCAGATCTCTGAGCTGACACTAAGCCGAAGCCCGTTTGTCCACGCATCAACCCAGAAAGTGGAACCATCGTCCCAAACCTTTAATGACTCAACGGCCTATCCGTGTGATCAAGACTCTCCTGGAATTATCACTGTTTTTGATGAAGGGGAACTCAAATTCAGGTTCATAAGAACCACAAGGTCCTTGATATGCTATAATAGCGTAGATACCATATAGTAACAATGCTTACAGGACAGAAATACAAGAACGGAATGATACTCCGACACATAACCCACGCTCCTCGAACCTGCGATCTTCTGCACTTGAAAACTCATTAGTTCTCCCAAAGCAAAGCAAAATATGATCATAAGTGCTTAATCAAAAATAACTCCAATTAAAAGATAGCACTTAAGTTCATCAAAGTATAGAGGAATCAAATATGCAAGTCAACAAAAAACGACTGGAGAGAATGGCGTCAAATTTATAAGAGACGACTGATATCAGGGCGTCTAAAGATAAAACACGCCTTTCATCAAGGCGTTAAATGCACCGAGAGTTTAAGAAGAAGACGACCCTCCTGGAGACGCGAAATAAAACACAACCTCGAACAAGTCGTCAATTCAACAATTGACGCCCCAAGAGAGGATGTTAATTAGCAACGCGCTTCCGTCTCCGATTCGAAAGCTAAGCCCAATCCTAATTGTAATCAACCTGCAACTCCGAACGGGCATTAAACTCCCCGAACTTCTATAAAAAGGAAGAAACTTCCTTAGATCAATCAAGCAACTCGTCGAATCCCTGCTTCTTTTGCTTCTATCTGTTCACAGGTGCTGCGACCGCTCAAGCTCTACCTGCAGACCAAAGATGGAGAGAGCTATCAAGAGATCCAAGAGTTCCACTCTCAGACTCACCGAAATCAATGGGCATATAAGCAACAGAATTGCCATGAACCAGGTATGTGGAATTGTTTCTTTCTGTTCTTTCTTTCATATCTTCATAGTCCTTCTGTTCTGCACTCTCATCCTTCTCTCTTTTCCTTTCTTTTCCCTACAGGATTATCCAAATGTTCCAGGAGCCAGGAGGTTTACAAAAATTAAGTGGCTACCTCTTCTTCTCTCCAAATTTTCTTCAGATATGAGAGTCTACTTAGCAAGATGGCATCTTTTAGGCTTAATCACTCATGCCAAACACTATGATCAAATTCACCTTGATTGGGCTGCCATAGGAGCTCTAATTGAAATATGGCACCCTTCCACTCATACCTTCCTTTTCTCGACTTTTGAAGCCACAATCTTATTAGAAGAACTAGAGATGATCTTGGGCCTAAAGAAGATGAAGCAAGGAGAAGAGGAAAAGATGGTCATCATGCCAAAGCAAATCTCCTCACATGAGCTACTAACAAGTTTAATTCCCAGCCCAAACTTAGTGAACCAAATCAAAGCTACAAAAGGAATCAATCTCCTAAAGCTTGCTTCTTGGGTGTACAAGAGATCCGATCAAGCTAAAGAAGACGAAGAGATAGAGCGGGTGGCAAAGGCTTTCGTGGTGTGCTTGGCAGGAGCAATCCTATTTCCATCCACGGAAGACTTCTTGGAAGAATCCCAATTAAGCGCAATAGTGAGCCTATGGGAAGGAGAGAGAGCGGGACCGGCAATTCTAGCCTATCTCTATAGCGGGCTTACCTCGGCGGCAATGGGAAGACCCATCTATGGATGCATGCTAGCACTCTTAAGTTGGGTAGATCTTCACTTCAAATTCGATCCATGTGAGGAGACCCAACAACCTTCTAGAATCTTCTCAAAAAGCCCACTCTCTTATATGACCGGTTCATTAGGAATAAGCAATAGGGTGATGAATCGGATACCTCAAATCAAAAAGAGAGTGGAATGGAGAGAACATCTCAAGGTAATGCCAAAGAACCTTTTTACTTGTGCCCCGGGAATACTCAAGACTCAAGAACTCCGCGCACGATTCTCCCCCGGCACGGACCTTCGACTCATAGGCACTTCAGAACTCGTTCTGTATAACTCACATCGGTGCCTTCCTCAACTTGGGCTTCCATGACAAATGCTTGAAGATCCATCATCTCATCTCCCTCCGATCAAGACACGGGACCTCGGCAGCAACGAAGATGGAGAAGAGTGCACAACTATCCAAGCTCTATGGAAAATCAACAAGGCTCATCGTCCTATGGAGAACTTAGAAGAAGACAGAGAACAGTGGAAGTCTTATGTAATTGCTTTAAGAAGCTTGAGGCCCAAAATGGCTCATTGAAGCAATGTAATCTTTTTCTTCCAATAAATCAATGATAATATTCTGATTGAGCCAATAACACAGTGATTCTGATCAAATCTTCCAATAACCTGTGGTTCTATTGCAAATAACGACTCGACCAATGTCGTTAATTCCATAAATGACGCCTCAGCATACGTCGTCTTCAATGATTGATCTCTCATAATTGACGCCTTCAGATGTGGGCGTTAACTGAATAACGTCTTAAGACAAGGCGTTAATTCGATTTATATTCCAAAAAGTATTCGTTGAAATTTCAAAAGTAACGCCTTCAGCAAAGCCACGTTTTATATAAATAACGCCTCAAGCATAGTCGTTACTCAGAAACAGTAATGATTATTCCCATCAAATCAATCAATCCCCATTGAATGCGTTTGACGACGGTTATCATTCCCCATGCAAACAAAAATAACGCCTTACAAAATGTCGTCAATTATCAAGAAACGCCCTTGTTTCAGTCGTTAATTCCATAAGACACGGCCTTCCTTAAGTCGTTAATTCTTTTTGACCGTTCGACTTAACTTTCCCTCCTTTCTTCTTCTTTCTTCGTCCTCTTTCCCTCTTTCTCTCTTCTCTGCAACCCTAACCGAACCCCCCTTCTCTATCTCTCTCATTCTCTCTTCCCCTCACCCCCTAGCCCTAACCATGGCCGGCGGACTCAAGCGACAGAGGGTCTCGGCCCCGAAGGTTGTGGACTTGGGCGAGGAAGACCACGCCGTGGAGTCTCCGCCGACGGCGGCTGAGGAGGATCCGGTGGCGATGGCCGGCGACGAGGGAGAACACGGCGACGAGGCTGTGGGAAATGAAGAAGACGAAGGTGAAGGAAGAGGAAATGAGGAAGAAGAAGAAGGTGGTGATGACGCAGAAGGAGAAGACGAAGAGGAAGGAGATGAAGAAGGAGAACCCACGACGGTGGCTGTGCCTCGCCGTGGCCAACTCCGACGGCCACGGCAGCCACGGCCCGAACTCCGGGGAGAGTTGATTGGGCCTAGATGACAAAAGGTAAGCCCCTAAACCCAAATCTCTATTTTTTTAAAATTTATTTTATTTTTACTTCAATTTCCATAGCCCTCGGGCTAGAAAACCTGCAACTCAGAAAGAAGACGCCCCCAGGGGTGTCGTGGATTAAAAAGAAGACGCCCAACCTTGGGTCGTGAATTCATTTTATTTCCTGAAAAATAATTAACATCATGAAAACACGCCCTAGAGCAAGTCGTCCATTTAAATTATCATTTTTTTCATATCAATCATGTTGTTAATTCCGTGCATTTGTTCAATTATAGATCTTTTCCCATGATTTATGGCGCATGCTGTTTTGATTTTATTTTCACAACCCTGGAAAACAACGCCCCCCATCGGGGCGTCAATTCAACAAAGAACGACCAAACCAGCAGTCGCCAATTCATTAATTCCAAAATAAGTTATATAAAACCCAAAACCCATTTAAGAAAAACGTCCTATTCAGAGGCGTTACTTTACCAAATGACGACCCTGGGACGGGCGTCAATTGGAAAACCTTTTAGGAATTTAGAAATTAACCCCAAAACCACGCCCCCCACCGGGGCGTCTCTTAGATAAACAACGACCTAGGATAGGTCATTAATTCAAGGCTCACTTAGAAACCACGCCCTCCTCAGGGGCGCTAATTAAACAAACCACGACCTGGGGATGGGCGTTAATTAAATCAAACATCAAAATCTCAACCAAGGCAATTAAGTGAATTTCAACAAGAATAATTGAACAATTAAACCAAAATTTCTTTCTTTATGCGTGCAGGGGTTGATGAGGACACGGATCTCCTGGGTCATGGTCCGGGCAGCATATTACGGCCTCCCCGAGTTCCAGAGAGCCAGGGTAGATGCTATGGGGTTTGGGGCCTTCCTTAGCATAGAGCTAGTTAGACCCGACCTACCACTTATCCAGGTTCTGAGGGAGAGATGGGATAGGACTAGTCGGGCATTCCTGATGCCTTGGGGACATATGGTTCCTACCCTAGAGGATGTAGCTAGGATCACGGGACTTAGGGTAGACGGGGAGGCAGTGAGCGGGATCACCTTACCAGACTATACCGAGCTTGCCCAGAGGCTGCTAGGGCTAGAGATGGTCTACGAGACACCTAGCGAGTGTAGGACTATCTTCCGCACCGACCTGACTACAGTGATGGGCTTAGGGGATGCTTGGCATAGGTCAGGGGAGTCCTTAGAGCAGTTCTCACAGAGATTGATCGAGGGGGCTAGGGCAGTCTATTGCCAGGACCCAGCCTACAAGGAGAGAGCAGACCGAGACTTGAGGAGGTTCCTACTGCTGCTGCTCGGGAGGCTATTGCTCGGCACGAAGGGCGACGTCATCAACTACCGGTTCCTAGGGATCCTCGAGGACTTAGAGGGAGTCAGCAGATACGCCTGGGAGCGGCACTGCTGGCGCACTTACTAGCCGACCTGTCCACGGGGACAGGATGAGAGACGACCGTCAGTGGCTTCTCACCTTTTCTTCAGGTATGCACTTATATATTTTTTTTCCTTTTTTTCCCTCTTTTTATGCATGTGAATGCCTCATTAATGCAATGCATGGATGCAGGTTTGGAGCCACCTATACATGCCCATGGGGCGTGCCGACCCACGGCCAGGAGGTGAGGGTGCTTTCCCTCTAGCACGGCGCTGGCTGCCGGTGGTTTTCGGTGCCCCACTCGGCTACGAGTTGTGGGTGCTACGGAGAGAGTTCCGAGACTTCCCTCCCTCGCTGGTATGAATGTTATGCTCTCCTTTTTTTTATGTTTATTTGAATTTATTATGATGATGATGAGATGACATGCATGTTCATGGATGCAGGTGCGATGGAGGCCTTACGAGGGGATGACCGACGAGGGCCAGCCATGGGTTGTAGCAGGGTGACCTCGCTTCGAGCATGAGCTTTGGGTTCACTGCTTGAGAGAGATCGAGCCGTTACGACTTAGACTGGTGATGAGGACCCTGGGTCTACATCAGGAGTGGATAGAGGTCGGGGAGCCGCGAGGGATCGGGAAGAAGACGCGAGGTCGCACGAATGCGATCGACTGGAGGGTGCGGTTCGAGGACCAGTACGCCGACTGGCGGCGAGGCGGGACCCGAGTCACTTCCCAGGCGACCGACAGCTCTGAGTACCTCCGGCGCTACTGGGAGGTATACGCCGGCCGACCCCAGATGAGGGTCCTAGGGGTATGTATGAATGCACTTATTTCTAAACTAAATGCAAATGCTTATGTATTTCTATTATGTGACTAATATGAAATGGATGCAGGATGCACGGGACATAGCGGCGATGGATGCGCAAGCCCACCTACACAGCCTGGAGGACCAGCTAGCTGCCACACGGGCCGACCTCGAGACCCTGGTGAGTGTTTAAATTATTTCTATATGCAAATGAATTTTTGTTGAATTATTGATGATTAGCCACTGATGATTTCAATAAATGCAGCGTGCCCAGTAGGGAGCTGTAGGGAGAGATACAGGGGAAGCCTCCAGCTCGAGGGGACCCAGTGCAGAGGTGATCGTACTAGCAGAGCAGCTAGCGGGAGCGGTCACACGGGCTGAGGCTGCAGAGCGCGACCTCGCCTCACGGGTAAAATCCAAAACTCAAACCTCATTCAATTATTGATTATATATTTCAATGTGCGCTGATGAAATTCATTTTTCAGACTGAGGAGCTTCGAGCCGCTCTCACTTGCGTTTGCGAGGGACAGCAGGCGATGACTGCCCAGGTGAGTGATTTACTTTTCGTCATGTATTGCTTATTCCATGAATTATTACACAAGGGAACTGATGATTTGTTTACCTGTTTGCAGACCAGACAGTTACAGGCCGCACATACCCAGGCCGCCCTGGCCGGGACAGAGCTGGCGATCCGCGAGCAGCGGATTACAGAGCTGGAGCGGTCCCTGACGCGACGGGAGGAGCTGCCTCAGGACGTGGCAGAACTGCGGGTTGCTCTTGAGCTGGAGCGACGAGAGCGTGCTCGAGAGCGGGAGAAGCACCTGGCGGACCGTGACCGGCACCACGAGCAGCAGCAGACGGACCCTGCCCGGTACCAGGAGCAGGTGGCGGCGTGCGATCGTGAGCTGACAGACCTGAGGACGCAGCTGATCCTTTCTCAGGAGCGGCTACGAGCGTCTGAGGAGCGTCTCCAGCGAGGGCGTGAGCGAGCGCGTGCTGCGGGGTACTCCTTCACTAGCTCCACCTTTGTGGCGGGTTCTTCTCTTCGAGAGAGGAGCGAGGTAGGGGGCCAGGTTCGAGTTCCATCTTCTTCACGGGGGCCCATGCCCCCTCCACCAGCGCCTCCTCGGGACGGCGAGAATGAGGTAGAGAGTAGGAGAGAGGAGGGTGGAGGCGAGAGCTGAGAGACTTACTTGTACTCCTCCACCCTCACACCTGTACTCAGATATTCATGATGTATATATATATGAGATTGACATTTTTTTTTGTTACCTGAGCACTTGTGTAGTTGTGTACTTGTGGTTGTGTATTTTGCTTCTTTTCCACCTTACTTTCCCCTGTACTTGTAGCTGTGGTTCACACTTGAATAAACAGGTTAATTCATATGTTCGACTTGACCCCTTGCTCAATAAGCAAGGGGTGCCTTTACTTTTGACCTGGATAGCAGGTCAAGGGGTCAAGCCTTTAATCAAATAAGGCAAATGAAATAACCAATAAAGGGAGATGCAACACGCAAGCACACGTATGCAAACAATAATCAAGATGCCGTATGTAATAATGCAAGCATGCTCATGAAGAATAATCCTCATTTCCTCTTTTCTTTTCTTTTCCTTTTATATTTTTTTCTTTTATTTTTCAAAAGACGCGCCTTAGATTAGGTCGTTATTCAAACAAAAGACGCCCTAGGTGACGGCGTGAATTTGAAAACATTTTTGAATTTTGTTTAAAAGACGGCCCACACAAGGGCGTTATTTAAAAAAAGATGACCTTCTCCACAGGCGTTAATTTAAAAAAAGGCGCCTCATTCAAAGGCGTTAATTTCCCTGCTTTCAGCGTTAGGTTGACAAAGCTACAAGGGCACTGGGTCTTACACGGTCATCATTGAGGATTCATTGACCTTTCTTGATTAATCAAAAGGGAGTCAACATGCCAACGGTTAAACTTATATGCAAGATCTCGCCCGATGCAATCTCCTAGGTCAGCCTCGACCATTCTGCTGGTTTATGACTTACCACCAAGAAAGAGATGGAAGAAAATATAAGGAAGCCCATAAGGGATTCTGAAAAGCTTAAGGTAAAACTGCCTCCCCTACCCTATGCCTGTTGGGGTTCGGTCTTTGGCATAGGGAAATTTTATTACCTTTTGCCTCTTTTCATATTGCATGCATACGCCCAAGGTTTTTCTTGCGGGGACTTTGCCCTCTTGACATGCTTTTCTTTCACGATTTGACTTTCACTTCGAGACTGATTTGCATCGATGAAAGCAAACCTAATTGTACTTGGGCTTTTGTGGCATTTTGTTCCCTTTTAGGCCCTGACTTCCACCTACTAGGGCGGCGGGCAAGCTTGGCGGGTCTACCCCGAGGCCTTCCTTCCTCCCTTATGGGCTGAAGAGGAAAAGAATGGGTATTGTCTTCACCTTTAGTCAGGTTTTGACTTTCCATCAGATTTTGCACCGCTTGAGTTCAAGGGTAAGCGTGTAGTGTGTGTGGGTGTCGACCCCATTTTGAGTTAACAAGACTGATGAATGAATACTGAATTTTAACCTTTCGGACTTTGCGTCCTTACAATCATGGCAACCATCTTGAAAATTTTTCGATATATATTTTTTTGGATTTTGAAAATTTTCTATATTTGTTTTTGATAGATTTTGAAAATTTTCATTTTTTTTAGTTGGATTTTGAAAATTTCTATTTTTTGTTGGATTTTGAATTAGGGATAGTATTTCTTAAGGTACAGACCATTCCAAGGATGAGTTAGCTCTTGTCCTTCAGCATTAATCAGTTTATAAGCATTACCAGGATAAACATCTTTTACGACGAATGGTCCTTCCCAGTTTGGTTGGAGTTTTGAGTGGGGTCCACCAGGCTTTACGAAGATTCTCTTGATTACCATCACACCGACTTTGAATTTTCTCTCAATTACTTTCTTTTGATAAAAACGTGAAAGCCTGTTTTGATAAACGCGCGCATGCTCAACAACGACTAGACGCTTCTCATCTAGGAGTTCCAACTGGGCAAGGAGTGAATCACGACGCTCATCAATAGAGAGTTCCTTGTCCAATTGTACTCGCAGAGATGGAATGAGAATCTCATAAGGGACTACCGCCTCCATTCCATAAGTAAGGGCGAAAGGGGTTTGCCCAGTAGGGGTACGAATGGAAGTGCGATAGGCCCAGAGAGCTTCAACTAGCTTGTCTGGCCAATCTGAAAATTTATTAGCCTCACACGTCTTTTTAACAATTTTGATCAAGGTTTTATTAGTTGCCTCTGCCTGGCCATTGCCCTGCGGATAATAGGGAGAAGAATGATGCAATGCAATGTTATACCTGTTGCAGAGATCCTTGAGCTCTTGAGAGATGAATTGAGGTCCATTGTCGGTGACGATGGTACTCGGGATGCCGAACCTCACGATGATGTTCTTCATTATGAACTTGCAAACAGTTGATGCTTTGATCTCCACGAATGCTTCCGCTTCCGCCCATTTGGTGAAGTATTCCGTTGCCGTCAGGATGAACAACTTTTGCTTGGTCAGGAGGTTCTAATCACCAAGAGGTCCAATGATATCAAAAGTCCACATGGAGAAAGGCCATGGGGAGGACATAGGATGGAGTGAAGAAGCAGGAGAATGAATTTTGTCGGCGTGCAGTTGGCACTTAACACACCTTCGAACATAGATGGAACAATCCTCTTCTAGAGTTGGCCAATAGAAGCCTAACCTAAGGATCTTTTTAGCTAGCATCTAGCTATTCACATGACCACCACACACTCCGGAATGCGCCGCTTCCACGACCTTCCAAGATTCATCGTCGTCGAAGCATCTTAATAAAACACCCGTGAGCCCTCTCCTATAGAGCACACCTCCAACCAAAACATAACGTTGAGCCACTCTTCTAATTGCTTTCTTCTCTTCTGATGTGGCTTCCTCGGGATAGGATTGATCATTGCAATATCTGGCGATCTCATAATACCAAGGTTTCTCTTCATCAGCCAACTCTTCTTCCCAATCCAACAACATGACCTCTTTGCCTTTAAGAGCTTCACTCCGCCTGACCTTCTCAAGCACCTTATCCCTAACGTCGAGGAATGCACGATCCTTAATAGCTGGAGTGTCACGCTGATGAATGAGAGGAACATGAAAATCACGCTCAGGAGGGAAGACTAAAGCAGAGGCCAAAGAGGCAAGAGCGTCAGCTAGGATGTTCTGGCTTCGAGGGACGTGAATGAAGATTAACTTGGTAAAGAGTTTGGCATAAGCTGAAGCAAGCTCCTGGTAGGGCTTGAGCTTAGGATTGATAAGCACCTGGCGTAGAATGAGCTGACTATCACCAACAATTTGTAATTGGGTAACACCATATCTATGAGCGGTTTGACGACCGGCCAAAAGAGCTTCATACTCAGCGATGTTGTTCGTGACAGGGAAAGTGAGCTGAGCAGCAAATGGGATGGTGACCCCTTCTGGTGTTAAAAGAACCATGCCGATCCCTCTTCCTTGGGAATTTAGAGCTCCATCAAAATGTAATGTCCACATAGGATCATGGGGTTGATTGATGGACATCAGTTCCTCATCTGGAAACTCTGAATTGACAGGATCAAATCGGGGTAGAGGGTGATGAGCAAGATGTTCGGCAATGGCGTAACCTTTGATTGCTTTCTGCTGAATGTAAGTGATGTCGAACTGTGAAAGGAAGCTTTGCCAGCGTGCTAATCGATCAGTGAGAACAGATTTTTCAAGAAGGAATTTAATCGGATTCATGCGAGCAATGAGGTGAACCTCGTGAGCTAAGAAATAGTGTTTTAATTTCTGAACTACCCAGACTAAAGCAGCGCAAGTCTTCTCCATGGCTGAGTACCTCTGCTCACAAGGGTTGAGAAGTTTAGACAAGTAGTATGCTGCCCTCTCCTTCCCTTCTTCGTCCACTTGAGGTAGGACAGCACCCACAGAGTCATCTAGGACAGAAACATAGAGAACGAGTGGTTTGCCTGGAACTGGCGGCCTCAGGACAGGAGGATTGGCCAGATAATCCTTCAATCCGTCAAAAGCTGCCTGACACTTGTCATCCCAATTAAACTTGACCCCCGGCTTAGTAAGCTCGTAAAACGGCATGCATCTTTGTGAATGCTGGGAGACGAAGCGGCGAATAAATTGCAACCTCCCGATTAATCCTCGAACTTCCTTCAAATTCTTGGGAGGAGGCATGTCCCTGATGGCTTTTGCCTTATTGGGATCAACTTCAATTCCCCTTTTGCTGACAATAAATCCAAGCAACTTCCCTGATGAAACACCAAATACACACTTCTTGAGGTTCATTTTCAATTGATACTCTCGTGATCTTTGCAAGACTTTAGCTAGAACTCCAGGATGCTCAATCCTTGTCCTTGATTTCACTACCAGGTCATCCACATACACCTCAATATAAATATGGATCATATCATGAAAAATTGCCATCATAGCCCTCTGATAGGTGGCTCCAGCATTCTTGAGTCCAAAAGGCATGACCACATAGCAGTAAGTACCCCATGGTGTAGTGAACGATATTTTCTCCTGATCTTCTTCAGCCAGACGAATCTGATTGTAACCCGAAAAACCATCCATAAAGGAGAGAGTCTCAAATCCTGCCGTATTATCAATCAAAACATCAATATGAGGGAGGGGGAAGTCATCTTTAGGACACGCACGGTTGAGGTCCCGAAAGTCTATACAAATTCGAACCTTTCCATCTTTCTTCATGACCGAGACGATGTTAGCCACCCAGTTAGGATAGAGGACAACTCTAACAAATCTAGCCTTATGGAGCTTGTCGACCTCTTCTTTCATCTTTAAAGCCATGTTAGGGTGGAAACGTCTCAACCGTTGTTTGATCGGGACAGACCCTGGCTTAAGTGTAAGCCGATGTTCAACGAGCGCTTGGTCTAATCCAGGCATATCCTCATAACTCCACGCAAACGTGTCCTTGTATTCTTGAAGTACCAAAATAAGCGCCTCCTCTTCGGAGAGCGGCAAATTCTTGCTGATGAGGACAATCCTAGGGTCTTCCTTGGTACCCAAATTTATTTCTTTGGTAGGCTCTTCTACTGAGGCTGATGGTTCATCAAATCTTCTCATGCCACTGGCAAAGGCATCAGCCTCGTCCTCATATTCTTCATAACTTTCATCCCCCTCTTCAATAGGGTCTTCATCATTCATAATCTCGTAGACACCAAAACCCTCATAAGAAGCACAAGTATCCTCATATTCTAATTCTGGCAGGATGATCGGATTTTCTACAAACTCAGGAAGAGCTAAACAAGCCTGGCATCTTCTGGCTAACTCCAACAGAAACCTACGGGGAATCTGCTTACCCTTGGATTTCTTATGAAGATCTACCCCATGAATTTTATTAGAAGGAGAGGAACAACTAGCTTGATTGAAGGAAGGAGGTGAAAAAGTGGATACAGAAGGAGGTACAGACGGAGACCCCTTCCTAGAGGGGGAGAAAAGATTTATCAATAAATCATGGAAGAGTGGCCCCTGGCTTGGGACACACTCGGAAAAGAGATAAGAAGTCTCCTCAACGGAAATGGAGGATTGAAGAATTGGAATTTTGGCATTTTTTTTCATTTTTATCTTTATCTTCATTTTTATTTTCCTTTTCTAGAAGAAAGCAATGTGAAGGGAGAATTGAAAGTTTGGAAAAAGATTGAATCAGAGATGACCCGCGCGGGGGTGTGATGGAGAGTTTGGAGAATTGCTCGAGGAGCAAGGGAGGAATCGTGAGAGAAACTTGTAATGAATATGGAGAAAACCTGATCATAATTGGCGGCGGTCTCGGCACGCGAGAGAACAATTGAGAATGTAGAGAAGCTAGAAGAGACGGATGCATAGAAGTGAGGGAAAAGAAGCCGGCCCATAGCCTATCTATTGTAAATCCTTCTTCATATGGAACATCTGGCTCTCCAGTGTCAGTGTAGTCACTCAGCAACTGCCTCTTATCTGTAATCACCACAGGCTTTTCAATTAAGTCATGGATCAGTGGCGGCCATTCCGGATCTGTCGGCATAAAGAGACGGCTCAAGGCAATAGTAATATCATGCATATCAAACCATCTATACCAGTCACACTCTGGATCATCCATCTTCCTTCTTTTATCAGGCCTTAAGGACTCCAGGGCTTTATAAGTGGCCAATGGTGTAATATGGCGAGCAAACTGTCTCGCATGAACATCTTGACAGTCTAGAATGGAGGTGATTATTGTAGTTTGCTCATTATCCTGAACGCCACCTGTGACAAAATGTGTCTTCAATGTCCAAGTAAGCGGCTGGCGATCTGTCTTCAAGGTGGATGTCATAACTGCCCATGGTTCATCTTCATTTTTGCCCGGCCCTTTGTACCCCGACCGCCTCGTGTAATCAATTTCTGAGGCTTAATAGGCCTAGTCCTGCCTTGACAACTGGCACCCAGACCTTTGCCGTTTTGATACCCCATTTTCATTAGAATTTTCCAGCCAGGGGTGTTTATCATGCTTTTCTTCTTGTTCCCCTTGGAAGGCAAGGGTGTCATAGCAATTGTCGTGACTGTCTCGGGCGACATTGGCCGTGGGTGAGGGAGGTCTAGCATTGATAGCAATGGCTTGTTGGCAGGCCAAATAGAAGGAACTGATGAAGCCAGGTGTATGTCTTCCTCTGTCAGAATTGGCATACTGGTAACTTTGATAATGCGTCCCTTGTGTGGAAACTTGAGGCACTGATGGTTTGTAGAGGGCACTGCATCGAGCTGTTGAATGTAGGGGTGGCCCAGAATGCCATTGAATGTTGGATCCATGTCCAAAATGTGGAAATCGACCGTGATTATGGCTGGACCCAAACTGACCTTTAATGTGATCATGCCTAGAGGAGGCTTCTTGGTATTGTCATATGCTGTGACTGTTATGGTAGATGGCCGAATCTGATTTTCAGGAATGCTGCACATCTTCAAAGTGCTCGGCGGCAATACATTGATAGATGCCCCAGTGTCCACCAGACATTGTTTCACCGCCACCTTATTAATATCAACCGTGATGCACATAGCATATTTTCTTGCTGAGAGTGGTGCCAGTTCATGCTCATGAAAAGTAATCGCCGGCTGACTGCTAGCGGGCGTTAATACTGTGGTTATCTGCTCGACCGGAATGTCTTCATTGACCATGACTTTCTGTAGATATTCTTTCAGAGCCATCTGATGAGTGGTTGATCTTTTGATCAGTTCTAAAATTGAAATTCTTGCTGGAGTCCGGTCCAAATGTTTCAATAAATCATATTCAGTGCCCGGCACGGACTCTTGCTCCTGTTCTTGTTCATTAGGCCCCTGCTCTCTTTGGGGAAAGATGCGCTGGAACATCCGTCCACTGCGGAGCGGTGCCACGTTTTGCCGTATCTCTGTCGGGGCAAGTAAAGGAGGAGGGTTGGAAGAAGAAGAGGGTGTATTGGCGTTAAGAAGTGGTGGAGGGGTGTTTGAAGAAGGAGCTCCCATAAGGGGTGTTGGTGCGGAGTTCAAGGAAGAAGCCCCCGCAGGAGGCGTAGGAGTAGGAAGGGGTGCCCGAGTGTGAGAAGAGTTAGTGGGCGGAATGAGGAGAGATCTGGGTATAAAAGATGGGGGAGCCGATGGTGGGGGGATCCTTGCCGGTGAAGGAGTAGTGGTAGTGGATGTGACGGGCGTTGGCGACGAGCGGATAAGGAGTGGTCTAGATGGTGAAGGTGAAGGGTAGTGGATGACGGGGTTTGCTGCGTAGTAGGCTGCGGAGGCGGTAAGCGGGTAAGGAGAGATCGGGTTGGCAAAGATTGAGAATTGGCGGTAGCAGGTGGATTAATGGGGCGTATAAGAGCTCGACTCAATTGGGGAGTAGAAGAAGAAGGAAGCGTGCGCAAAAGGCGCGGAGGTTGATTTGGATTATGATTAAATGCCCCGACAGAGGCGTTTTCTTCATGCCATCCCTGTCCTCTCTCCACTTCACGGAGAGATGTGACAGGGTTCACGTGCTGATTTGGCGGGTGCTCCGGTAATGGATTGTGGACAATCCCCATATCTTGCTGAGGTGCCAGAGCTTGCTGTTGTACTTGTGGAGCTGGTTGCTGCGGCTGCTGAGCCTGCTGCTGCCGAGGAGGCCTTCTTTCTTTCATAGTGGCGATAAACTATCTCATCTCGTCCCAATTGATGCCACCCTGGTCATTCAAATCATAAATGTAGTCCTTGAAGTGAAAGCAACGATCAATATTATGACCAGGGGAGCGGTGGAAGACACAGTAGCGGGACGTATCAACATTAGCGGGCCACACTGCCCTTTCCTTTGGTAGCATGAGAAAGTTGGCGGCCATTAAGGCATTGAATATGTCTGGGAGACTTTCTGGCAGTGGAGGATAATGGGCCCTCTTGGGGCCAAGTGGTCTCCTTTGCTGTTGTTGTTGCGGTCCATAGTTAGTGGGCGGCGGTACTTGGTGGTATTATTGTGGAGCTGGAGGATCAACGCGGGGCGCTTGGTTTTGTGGTGGAGCAAAGGAAGGTTGAGGAGTAAATTGGTGTTGTGGGGGGGGATTGAAGAGGGTGCCTTGTGATGGAGGTGGCGGAGGTCGTGGGTTAGATTGGCGAAAAGGTGTGGGGTTGCTGACCGCGCCAACCTACTCATTTGCTATTGTGCCCTCAGTTGTGGGCCCGCTATTGTTGACATTCGTGTTCTTTTTAACCAACCTTGGTTTTGGCTCAAACATGCCCATGATGGGTGAATCTTTCATTTGGGTCTGAATATAACGAGCTCTTTCATAGAGCTCCTCCATGGTGGTGTTTGACACATTTTTTTTCTTTATTATTTTAATCATTATGTTTTATTTTATCTTCTTGGTTCATTGATTTATTGGCGTACCAGTCACCGAAGTGACGATTTCATTGTGCGCTCGATCTGACTTGATCAGTCGATTGTGAAGTCCGAGTCGGGACCGGAAGTCCGCCATACCATAAAGGCTATGACGTTAATTACATCCCCCCTAAGGAGGACAACCCTTGATTAAACGCTAAAGGTAGGAGGCCTCGAGAGGCAAACATATATTCATGTGCGCAAATGGAACTTCATACCGAAGCCAGGAAGCGGGCAAATTAACAACATCAACCATAGAAACAGATGATATCCTTAGGTCAGCGATTCAAAGATCGGGCTTAGGGGGGAAGGAGGATCACAGTCACAGGTAGACTGAGCCGTGACCATGATGGGGTTTAAAGCATCGATCGGTATTTCGACAGCATTTCTCCTTAATCTGGATTATGCCCAGGGAGAAATAGGCTATCACCCACGGAGTGCCGGGATGAAAGCCGGGAGAAAGAGAGAGGCCAGACCTCCCTACCCATATGTATACATATATGCCATGGGGCAATGTTTGATATTCCCTATAGAAGCCGGCGGAACTCATGCAATGGCAGAGTCCTCCCGAGCTAAAGGGGTTACTCATCAATGCAGTTCAAGTGTACATAGGTTCCCGGCGCGAAGGCAAGATGGCCGAGGTTCCCGACATGCCAACTGGAGAGCTTCTCGGCGCGAAGGGGAGATGGCCAGGAGTATTCTCGGCCTGGTTGAAGGGAGGAGGAAAAGGATCTCGGCACAGCTGAAGAAGAAGAGGAGCTCTCGGCGCGCTGACAAGAGGGCCAGGGGGGGTTTTCTCGGCGTGAGGGTTCCCGGCGCGCCCAGGGCCGCGCCGGGAGCCATGGCGCCGAGAGAGTGTTGGTGTTCTGGCGCCGTGAGGACCCGAAAGGGGTTCCGGAGGCTCTACTTTGGGTTTCTTGGCGATGCAGGACAAGCCAGATAGGTTCTATGAAGTCAAAGTGGATCAGTTCATCAAATCTGAGCTGGATTAGATTTGGGCTTTACAGGAGCATCAGGATAGAAGAGGGATTTAGGAAGACTAGGGTCGAGGGAAACCCTGTCACCATTATCATGCAGAGCCCGGGGGACAACCTGATGTCGACCTTCATCTTCATGAGAGAATTTTGGCAGCACCTCCCCTGGACCGAGCATTTGCCAGAGAATGGTATAGGCTGACATCCACGGAGTGCCGGGATGAAAGCTGAAAAATGAGTGAGCACTAAGGCTCGAAGAGACTATCCATGTCTCTGGCATCGGTCACTATTCCCCTTCTCGGAGACTGACGAAACTCATGTAGAGACAGGGTTCGTCAGACCCACGGGGTGGCATGTGAATCCTATTAGGGACCTCAGAATATTGGGGAGGTCAATCCCCAGTTAATTTATCCCCTAGGGTGCATATGACGACTCACGAACGCCCCAGAATAAATGGACGAAGAGGCCAAAGGAGTGGACGAAGGAGAGGCTCTCAGCATGGTTTTCATTGGCAAGAAGATGGCTCTCTGCGTGGGATTATAGGTTGGCCAAGGGGGGTTCTCGGCACGGGTTTAAACTGGCCAGAGGGGGTGCTCTCGGCATGGGTTTAAATTGGCCAGAGAAGGAAGGAGGGAGGCTCCCGGCGTGGCTTCAAATGCAAAAGAAGGCAGGAGGGAGGCTCCCGGCGTGGCTCCAAATGCAACAGAAGGCAGGAGGGAGGCTCCCGGCGTGGAGGCTTCTCGGCGCGCTCCTCATCGCGCCGGGAGGCTGGCGCCGAGAGGCCAAAGGCAAGGGGAAGGTCTCGGCCAGGGGCTTCCCGGCACTCCCATTACCACGCCGGGAAGGTGGTGTCGGGAAGCAGAGAGCTGGGGGGTTCACGTGGAAGCGGCCTGGAGAGACTTTTGTCGGTTTGCTGAAGAAGGAGGTCTCTCGGCAGCGTAGTTCTCAGCGGGGAATGTTGCACGCCGAGAGGATGGAATTGCTACAGGGTTTCATGATTCACAGAGCTGAAATGATGCTCTGTTTGGGGATTTTATGAGATTTCTGGCTCGGATTGAGGCTGGATTTAGAGTGTAAGCGAGAGATTACACAGATATGGGTTTGATTTGCCAAAGATGGGCTGGGTTCAAAGGGGAATCGAAGGAATCACTACAGGATGGGGTTCTGAATCGTCATATTATTATTGACCCTCAGGGGCTCATTTGCTGGCATCTTTGGTCGCCTGGGAGCCAAGAGATGGCCATCTCTGACCCCAGGGGCGACCCTGATGTAATTGTTCGGACTGGAGCCAGATTAGAAACCATCGGTATTAATTTATTGAAGCAGCTTACTTACTCCTGTGAGAAGAGGATCTCGAGCAAACCCTCGGAGTTACTGCCAATATCGGTAGCAGACTATCCCAGAAGCCAAGAGATGGTCTGTCTCTGGCCCTAGGGCAAGCCTGGGAAACTTTATGCAAACGATGATGAATCGGAGAGGGACATCGGCTCATTTAGAACGACATTTATTCTACTGCAGACAATTGAGCCCGAAGACCCACCGGGGAATCGGACGCACTTCAGTTGGACTTAAAATGAAAACGTATAAAGGAAAAGCATAGCAACAGACGGAGAGATAGCGGGCAAATACTTCACTCGCCTAGCGCCGAAACGGGCCACTGGATCATACAATCACATCATTCCGGGACTCACCCCAGCCACATAGAGGGAACGGAGGAAAGGGAGATGAATGGCGGCCGGGATATCCCAGTTATCACCAATGAATCGAGATAAGACTCGCATGGTTACATAAAGAAGAAAACAGAAACATAGAAGATGAAAAGGGGGGGGAGGGCGGAGCATTGACTCCTCTCCCTCCCCGGCTGCCCACCTTGAGCTTCTGCTCCTTCGTCTCTTCTCAGATATTCCTTCGCTTCTTCGAGTCTCTCCTCCTGGAGCTCTCCTTTTCTTTTTCTCTTCTCTCTTTTTGTTCTTCTATTCTGTGTTTTCTTGTGTGTGTCTCCTCTGCCTCTCCTTTTCTTGTTCGAAGGGAGGGGTTTTTATAAGCATTTTCCCCCTCTCGGCAGGCTTCATCACGGCGTGAAGAAGGCAGCTTCCCGGCGCGCCTCTTTCAATCGAGGAGGCCTCCCGGCGCCAAAGGGCATGGCTTCCCAGCGCGCCTGCCTTCAACTTCTCGGCGCCACCCTTTGGGCTTCAGCAAGTGCCTCTCGGCGCCATTCTCTAGAGCTCATTCGGCAGGCCCATTCAGGGCTTTTAAACTTCATATGCACTTCGACCTCTCTTAGTTCTTCCAGTATATCTTCCAGAACCGAGGAAGGCCATCTAGTGGTGACATAGCTTCTATTTCATAGATTTTCATCAGTATGCAGACAGGGGTTTCATCAGTCCGTAGATAGGGGTTTCATCAGTATTGCCATCTGAATGGTGACAAAACCGGGTATTATCTTATCGATATCGTCACTTGAATGGTGACGAGCTCGGACATCAGCTTTAGTCTGGAAAGACTTCAGCCGGGTGTATAGTCTGTGGAGACGATTCTTCTTGTGTTTTGACTTTGCAAAAGCCTTCACAATCTTCATCTGCCGGCACCGGCTTCATCCTTATCTTTTATCACATCTATCAATAAGCCGACATCTGGCCTATGCTGACATGTCATCTGTGGGCTCTTGGATGTAACAGTAACATAGCTCTTAGTAAAAGTGTGCTGGGAGGTCCCATCAGTCGAGTGACTGCTGCTTTATCAGTGTTGTCGTCTGAATAATATCGGCACCGGGTATCGGTTTGGCCGACAAAGGCTTCAGCCGGGTAAAAGGTTGGCGGACTTCATCATTGGCCTTTCACTGTTGGTCTGATCCTCTTTTCAACTGTGCTTTCACCCTTGTTCATTTTCAAGGCGTCAACAAATGCCCCCCACCTGCGGGCGACGTAAGCGCAGAATAAGCGGCACGGGGCTTGCAGGTGTCTTTCGTCATTCGAGGGTATCTTCCTCAATTTGTCTTCAATCCGGTTCTCAGACCCGATCATCTTGATGCAACAATATTTTGCACACTTATCTTCCTTTTTCATATTTTCATTCTTCATATTTTCTTTATTTTCAGCAGTTCGGAGCTTCTCGGCACAGGGTCATAGGCTTCTCGGCATGACCCTCTCGGCGCAAGGCTTCTCGGCGTGAGGGGCCTCTCGGCGCGGCCGAAGGAAGGCTCTCGGAGCGCCCTCGGCCGAAGGGGGCTCTCGGCATGGGCAGGCTCTCAGCGCGCCTTTTGGCCGCCTGGGGCTCTCGGCATGGGGGAAGGTCTCGGCGCGCCTTTTGGCTGCCTGGGGCTCTCGGCATGGGGGGCTCTCGGCGCGCACTGTTTCGCACCGAGAAGCCCCTCCCACCTTTCTCTTATTTAATCCCCCCGAGAGGGTTTTCTTCTCATTTCTTCATCTTCTTTCTCTTTCCTCATTTTTCTTTCATCGGCGGGAGCTTCTTATCCTCTCGGCCGCTCTCGTTTTTCTTCCCGTTTGGTTGGATTTCGCCCGGGTAGGACGTTACTCTGGGATTTAATCCCTTTTTATTTCGGGATCACCCCCTCTTGGTTGGTGACTCCCTATTCCTCTTGGGCAGACCTTGAATAAGGGGAGATGCTGCCGAAATTTTCATAGAGTCTCATGTTACAATCTTTATAAGACTGGCTTTTAATTCACACTTTTTCTCCGACTGCAGGCACTGCAATGGCTTCCAGTTCTGATGTTGCATCTTCCGAAGCTGTTGGTGCTAGCTCATCGGCCCAGCCAGACATATCTTGGGCCACAGTAAATTGGCTGAATGTGCACAGCCTGGATTTCGGATATGATAGGATTGCTTCAGTTGACGAATCATCTGACTCTGAAACAGACACCGTGTCAACAGCCCGGGTATACTCCATGGCGACCGAGACATGCTTCAGGCGGGATGGTAGCTATCGGCTAGACCTCCCGAAGGACCGACATTTGATGCCGTTCATCCGGACTTTCACAGTGGGCGGCATGCGAGATTACCGGATAGCTCGCGTAGTTGAAGCTGCCATCCTTGCTGAGCGAGATAGCCTGAAGGACTCAGTGTATCGCAGCAAGGCCATCTATCTTCCTGGGGAAAAGCGTGACTGGGATGCAGTCCTTGGCATATCGGAGCTGGAACCAGAGAATAAGATGCTGGTCCGGGCCCCGGAATTCACACCTGCCCGGTGGGATAATGCTAGCGGCCGAGTTCATAGGGAGAAGCCCGGCTTGTTGGTTTTTGTGTCTTCCCTAAGCGTTTTGATGATGAGCAACACTATGTTAATTGTTGTTGATATTTTTGATCAGATATCTTGCACTTGAGTTATCCATGGTTTTATAAGAAAAAGCTGCTAAGAGGTAACACTTCGTGTGTCCGTAGAGGTTCTGTCTTCGTGCTGTTTTCCTTAAACCTCATGTCATTCTTGCTTCGCGTTTTCACCTCGTGTCGAGTTAGCCATGTTGTCGTCTGATTGAGTGTTGTCTTTCACCTCGTGCAGTCTTTGTTACTGTGTTGTTTCCATGTCATCCTTAGCTCATGTCATGCGTTTGTATTCCTGTCTTCGAGTCTATTTTTGCTGAGTCTCTAAGTCAGTCTTAGTTCAAGTGTTCGTTTCACTTCGTGTTGTTTTTCTCTTCCTATGTCTTCGTGTTATGTTTACGTCTTCGTGTTGATCTGTCTTCGTGTCGGTTTCTATTTTTCGTCCTTAAGTTGTGGTCAGCCCGTGTTGTTTTCATCTCGTGCTGTTCTTACTGGCTTCGTGTCGTTTTCTGTGTAGTGTGTGTTTTTGTCACCACTATACTTCGTGTCGTTGTTCTTCACTTCGTGTCAACTTCACTTCGTGTTGTTTTCACTTCGTGTCAACTTCACTTCGTGTTGTTTTCACTTCGTGTCAAACTTCACTTCGTGTTGTTTTCACTTAGTGTCAACTTCGTCTTCGTGTTGTTTTCACTTCGAGTCGTTTCTTTATATTCTGTCTTCGTGTTGGTTTCTCGCTTTAGACTTCGTGTCGTTTTCGCCTTGACCACACATCGTGTTGCCTTCCGTAGACCTCGTGTCTTGAATATTTGCAACCACTTCGTGTCGGTTTCTGTCGTTAGCCCGTGTTGTCCTCGTGTTGATTTTGCATTCGTGACCTCGTGTCTCTTTTGGCTTATAACCTCACCTCGTGTCATTTCCTTCTGTGTGTCTGACCTGTTACAGAGTATCTCGTGTCGTTCTTGTGTCATTTCGAGTAATAGTCATGTCGTGTTGTTACTATATACCTCATGCAGTTTTGGTTTTTGTGGCCATGCAGCGTATTCATGAGTCAGATGATGATTTTGTTTTTCCTGTCGAAACAAAGGTGGAAATTTATTAACAATCTCAGCATCATCTGACTCATGAAACAAGTAGTAAATATCAGGAAATTGCAGGCTCAGATGTTTCATAAGAATAGGCAAATCATATGAGTGGGTGTGTGAAGATATGCACATGCATCGATGCATAATCAAAAATGCATCGACCTGCCTTACTGACGTGAAGAAAGGAATGCAACAGTATGTCAAAAGATCGAGCATCGACCTATGTATTACACAGGTAAACCTCATTCAGTCAGAAGGATGGTATCTGCATTACTGCACATACATAGTGCATCGAGCAGACTTCAAAGCAGATGCACAAGGTGCATCGACCTTATAAAAGATGACCTTTATCGCACCGGCCTTATACTGCAAACGCTGGCTCAACAACATCGACTAGTCTATAGTGTGCATCGACCTGATGATGTAACATCTAGCATATAGTGCCTAGCAACATCGACCTGTGTACAAAGTGCACCGACTTGATAGTGCAAGACTTCTACAGCTGCATCGACCTTCTAGACCAGAATGCATATATGCATTGACTTGTCTTTCTAAATGCATGAATGTGCATTGACATGATGTTCTATGCTGATGGAAGATGCATCGATCTTATTATGAACAAGACCTACCTATTCTGACTTAAGTAGGAACTTTAAATCAACACAGTGTTGCAAAAATCAAAACTTATTTGACACAGTTTTACCAACATCAAAACCAGAGGATCACACCAAGTCATTATAGCATGTTACATTATTAATAGGTCACCTTTTATAGCATTAGGACTCAAGATGCCACGAAAGATTTGGTCTGGTAAGCCAGGTGACTATTTTGATCTGCATATATTTGGTTGTCTCAATTATGTCTTGTTGTGGGATGATGAGAGGACAAAGCTTAATGCTAACTCCAAACGTTGTATCTATCTGGGATACCAGGATAGTGTAAAAGGGTATAGGCTCTGGAACCCCAATACACAAAAAGTAGAGCTCAACAAAAATGTGATTTTTGAAGAGGTCTCTATATTGAGGAAAAGTCAACAACATGTCCAAAGTGAGAAGAAGCCTAATAATATAGTCCAGGTGGAGCTGAGTAGTGAGAAAGCTAGTGATAGCATTGAATCAGGGGAGTCTTTTTACCAGGATGAGGAAGATGTGCAACCATATGAGGAGGAACCTTATTCTATTGCAAAAGAAAGGTCTAAAAGAGAAGTTAAATTACCATCAAAATATAAGGATATGGTTGCATATGCTTTTACTGTTATGTCTTCTAGCCTTTTGACTTTCAGGAAGCATTGGAGAGTAAGGACGGTAAGAAGTGGTTGAATGCTATGGTGGAAGAGATGAATTCTCTCTATAAAAATTAGACTTGGGAGTTGGTCCCAAAGGAAAGAAAGCAATCGGTTGTAAAAGGATGTACATAAAAAAGAACTAGCAAACTACAAGACCAAATTAGTAGCCAAAGATTATCGTCAATGTAAAGGAATTGACTGTGAATCATGGAAAATAATCCACTCTTAAGAAAAATAAGAACAATAAGCATATACTATGCATAAGAAGAATAATGAAAAAGGGAGTAAAAGAGCACGTGGTGCTACTAAGGAGAGTGATCGCCAGAGGGGTTACCTCAATAAGAAGAAAAGATGATCGCGAATACCTGGTGATAATAGGATGCGGGATGGATGTGGGTTCCTTCCTCCTCCTTCTATCGGCCGGCCGATGAAGGGGGTTTTCCTCTTTGATTACCCTTAAACAAGAACAAACAAGTAAAAGAAAAGAAAATCAGCCAAACGTGAGTGTAATATCAATTCCAAGATGAAAGATGGTGATGAAAGAAGAGCATAAAGTATGCACCTTTTGTTTGTTTTAAAACCCCTAGAGAATTAGGGAGAGGAAAAGAGATGCAATGAAACTAATGCAAGAAAAAGGCTATACGATGATGAGATGAGACGACAAACAACAAACGAAGAGGAGAAAAGACCCCTGCTGTTCCTGTAAACAGTAAAGGGAAAAGCACTTTGCTTCGGATGCGGCAGCAGGAGGAAGCAGAAGAGAGATCAATAGCTCTCAATCTCAATCGCCAGCACCCGTTAACCTCTGTGACAACAACAGCTCTTCTTCTAACTTCGTGCGAGATCAACCAGGGGACTCTTTTATAGGGTTTCAATCACAGATAGACACAGATTTGGGAAGATAAGAATAGGCAGTGGTCGTTAACGGCAAGGACTCTAGTTCCTAGATCGAGCAAGGTGACCAAGAAAGGCAGGGAACTCTTCGTGAAAGGCGAGTTTAAGCAGGACACGAAAGGGTGAGACACGACCTACCAACGGGCGTCAATTCAGAATTGACGACCTGCTCCAAGGGCATTAATTCAAAACACGACTAGGATCAAGGCGTCTCTTCCTGGATTCAATTTTGGTAATAAAAACCTTCTTTACTTAAAAATTGTAAAAAGACGCCTGAAGCAAAGGCGTTAAACAAAAACACGCCCTATGGAAGGACGTTAATCATTGATTTCAATCGGGGTGGAACTCGTAAAATACCAGGAATTGACGCCCTTCTCCGTGGTCATCCTTTCTTAAGAACACGCCCCAGATTAGGTCGCTATTTAAAACACGCCCCTCTTCAAGTCGTGAATTCCAAAAAATGCAAGAATAAATCATAAAAACACACAAAAATAGAAAAACTTTATATTATAGAAATATTGAAGTTCACTTGGGGGCGTTAACATAGTGACATGAGATTTGATCAACAAAGCGTCAATTTTGGCGTGTCTACAGCTGTCCCGCCTTGGCGTCTGCTTTGCAAGAGAGTGAGACAGAATGAAGCAAAAGTGAAACGAAGTGGAATGAAGTGGAGCGAACTGATAAGTAGATGCCAAGGTGTGATGTGACATGCCTCAGACACTAAGCATTAGAAATCTTTCCAAGATTCAAAAGTGAAATAAACTCCGGGTGATTCCAAGGAAGCATCGATTTGCTGGATAAAGGAGACTAAACTAAGTAAATAAAATGTGCACGTGGGCACGACAGGGAGACACCATTGGAGAGCGGTTACCAGCCAATGTGGACGTGCTACAACCAAGGTGGATTTGCAGAAAAATAAAGGGAATTGAGATGAAGATCCAGCAAAGGGACATTTTCAAGGAACTAGCCTGAGCGGCTTCAGAGAGAATAAAGTACTCAATTTGGAGTGGAATATCTCCTGTCAACTCAATCAAGAGCGAGTGACCTTCATTATTGCCATAATATGAAGATTTCCAGCATGAAGCTCAAAGTCCTATATGATGCATGCTGGGCTAAAAGGAAAAGATAAAACAAACTAAAATAGAAAATAATCAAGGATAATATTGCTAAGCCACCTAGATTTGGTCAAGAATCCAGATCTCTGAGCTGACACTAAGCCGAAGCCCGTTTGTCCACGCATCAACCCAGAAAGTGGAACCATCGTCCCAAACCTTTAATGACTCAACGGCCTATCCGTGTGATCAAGACTCTCCTGGAATTATCACTGTTTTTGATGAAGGGGAACTCAAATTCCAGGTTCATCAGAACCACAAGGTCCTTGATATGCTATAATAGCGTAGATACCATATAGTAACAATGCTTACAGGACAGAAATACAAGAACGGAATGATACTCCGACACATAACCCACGCTCCTCGAACCTGCGATCTTCTGCACTTGAAAACTCATTAGTTCTCCCAAAGCAAAGCAAAATATGATCATAAGTGCTTAATCAAAAATAACTCCAATTAAAAGATAGCACTTAAGTTCATCAAAGTATAGAGGAATCAAATATGCAAGTCAACAAAAAACGACTGGAGAGAATGGCGTCAAATTTATAAGAGACGACTGATATCAGGGCGTCTAAAGATAAAACACGCCTTTCATCAAGGCGTTAAATGCACCGAGAGTTTAAGAAGAAGACGACCCTCCTGGAGACGCGAAATAAAACACAACCTCGGACAAGTCATCAATTCAACAATTGACGCCCCAAGAGAGGATGTTAATTAGCAACGCGCTTCCGTCTCCGATTCGAAAGCTAAGCCCAATCCTAATTGTAATCAACCTGCAACTCCGAACGGGCATTAAACTCCCCGAACTTCTATAAAAAGGAAGAAACTTCCTTAGATCAATCAAGCAACTCGTCGAATCCCTGCTTCTTTTGCTTCTATCTGTTCACAGGTGCTGCGACCGCTCAAGCTCTACCTGCAGACCGAAGATGGAGAGAGCTATCAAGAGATCCAAGAGTTCCACTCTCAGACTCACCGAAATCAATGGGCATATAAGCAACAGAATTGCCATGAACCAGGTATGTGGAATTGTTTCTTTCTGTTCTTTCTTTCATATCTTCATAGTCCTTCTGTTCTGCACTCTCATCCTTCTCTCTTTTCCTTTCTTTTCCCTACAGGATTATCCAAATGTTCCAGGAGCCAGGAGGTTTACAAAAATTAAGTGGCTACCTCTTCTTCTCTCCAAATTTTCTTCAGATATGAGAGTCTACTTAGCAAGATGGCATCTTTTAGGCTTAATCACTCATGCCAAACACTATGATCAAATTCACCTTGATTGGGCTGCCATAGGAGCTCTAATTGAAATATGGCACCCTTCCACTCATACCTTCCTTTTCTCGACTTTTGAAGCCACAATCTTATTAGAAGAACTAGAGATGATCTTGGGCCTAAAGAAGATGAAGCAAGGAGAAGAGGAAAAGATGGTTATCATGCCAAAGCAAATCTCCTCACATGAGCTACTAACAAGTTTAATTCCCAGCCCAAACTTAGTGAACCAAATCAAAGCTACAAAAGGAATCAATCTCCTAAAGCTTGCTTCTTGGGTGTACAAGAGATCCGATCAAGCTAAAGAAGACGAAGAGATAGAGCGGGTGGCAAAGGCTTTCGTGGTGTGCTTGGCAGGAGCAATCCTATTTCCATCCACGGAAGACTTCTTGGAAGAATCCCAATTAAGCGCAATAGTGAGCCTATGGGAAGGAGAGAGAGCGGGACCGGCAATTCTAGCCTATCTCTATAGCGGGCTTACCTCGGCGGCAATGGGAAGACCCATCTATGGATGCATGCTAGCACTCTTAAGTTGGGTAGATCTTCACTTCAAATTCGATCCATGTGAGGAGACCCAACAACCTTCTAGAATCTTCTCAAAAAGCCCACTCTCTTATATGACCGGTTCATTAGGAATAAGCAATAGGGTGATGAATCGGATACCTCAAATCAAAAAGAGAGTGGAATGGAGAGAACATCTCAAGGTAATGCCAAAGAACCTTTTTACTTGTGCCCCGGGAATACTCAAGACTCAAGAACTCCGCGCACGATTCTCCCCCGGCACGGACCTTCGACTCATAGGCGCTTCAGAACTCGTTCTGTATAACTCACATCGGTGCCTTCCTCAACTTGGGCTTCCATGACAAATGCTTGAAGATCCATCCATCTCATCTCCCTCCGATCAAGACACGGGACCTCGGCAGCAACGAAGATGGAGAAGAGTGCACAACTATCCAAGCTCTATGGAAAATCAACAAGGCTCATCGTCCTATGGAGAACTTAGAAGAAGACAGAGAACAGTGGAAGTCTTATGTAATTGCTTTAAGAAGCTTGAGGCCCAAAATGGCTCATTGAAGCAATGTAATCTTTTTCTTCCAATAAATCAATGATAATATTCTGATTGAGCCAATAACACAGTGATTCTGATCAAATCTTCCAATAACCTGTGGTTCTATTGCAAATAACGACTCGACCAATGTCGTTAATTCCATAAATGACGCCTCAGCATACGTCGTCTTCAATGATTGATCTCTCATAATTGACGCCTTCAGATGTGGGCGTTAACTGAATAACGTCTTAAGACAAGGCGTTAATTCGATTTATATTCCAAAAAGTATTCGTTGAAATTTCAAAAGTAACGCCTTCAGCAAAGCCACGTTTTATATAAATAACGCCTCAAGCATAGTCGTTACTCAGAAACAGTAATGATTATTCCCATCAAATCAATCAATCCCCATTGAATGCGTTTGACGACGGTTATCATTCCCCATGCAAACAAAAATAACGCCTTACAAAATGTCGTCAATTATCAAGAAACGCCCTTGTTTCAGTCGTTAATTCCATAAGACACGGCCTTCCTTAAGTCGTTAATTCTTTTTGACCGTTCGACTTAACTTTCCCTCCTTTCTTCTTCTTTCTTCGTCCTCTTTCCCTCTTTCTCTCTTCTCTGCAACCCTAACCGAACCCCCCTTCTCTATCTCTCTCATTCTCTCTTCCCCTCACCCCCTAGCCCTAACCATGGCCGGCGGACTCAAGCGACAGAGGGTCTCGGCCCCGGAGGTTGTGGACTTGGGCGAGGAAGACCACGCCGTGGAGTCTCCGCCGACGGCGGCTGAGGAGGATCCGGTGGCGATGGCCGGCGACGAGGGAGAACACGGCGACGAGGCTGTGGGAAATGAAGAAGACGAAGGTGAAGGAAGAGGAAATGAGGAAGAAGAAGAAGGTGGTGATGACGCAGAAGGAGAAGACGAAGAGGAAGGAGATGAAGAAGGAGAACCCACGACGGTGGCTGTGCCTCGCCGTGGCCAACTCCGACGGTCACGGCAGCCACGGCCCGAACTCCGGGGAGAGTTGATTGGGCCTAGATGACAAAAGGTAAGCCCCTAAACCCAAATCTCTATTTTTTTTTAAATTTATTTTATTTTTACTTCAATTTCCATAGCCCTCGGGCTAGAAAACCTGCAACTCAGAAAGAAGACGCCCCCAGGGGTGTCGTGGATTAAAAAGAAGACGCCCAACCTTGGGTCGTGAATTCATTTTATTTCCTGAAAAATAATTAACATCATGAAAACACGCCCTAGAGCAAGTCGTCCATTTAAATTATCATTTTTTTTTCATATCAATCATGTTGTTAATTCCGTGCATTTGTTCAATTATATATCTTTTCCCATGATTTATGGCGCATGATGTTTTGATTTTATTTTCACAACCCTGGAAAACAACGCCCCCCATCGGGGCGTCAATTCAACAAAGAACGACCAAACCAGCAGTCGCCAATTCATTAATTCCAAAATAAGTTATATAAAACCCAAAACCCATTTAAGAAAAACGTCCTATTCAGAGGCGTTACTTTACCAAATGACGACCCTGGGACGGGCGTCAATTGGAAAACCTTTTAGGAATTTAGAAATTAACCCCAAAACCACGCCCCCCACCGGGGCGTCTCTTAGATAAACAACGACCTAGGATAGGTCATTAATTCAAGGCTCACTTAGAAACCACGCCCTCCTCAGGGGCGCTAATTAAACAAACCACGACCTGGGGATGGGCGTTAATTAAATCAAACATCAAAATCTCAACCAAGGCAATTAAGTGAATTTCAACAAGAATAATTGAACAATTAAACCAAAATTTCTTTCTTTATGCGTGCAGGGGTTGATGAGGACACGGATCTCCTGGGTCATGGTCCGGGCAGCATATTACGGCCTCCCCGAGTTCCAGAGAGCCAGGGTAGATGCTATGAGGTTTGGGGCCTTCCTTAGCATAGAGCTAGTTAGACCCGACCTACCACTTATCCAGGTTCTGAGGGAGAGATGGGATAGGACTAGTCGGGCATTCCTGATGCCTTGGGGACATATGGTTCCTACCCTAGAGGATGTAGCTAGGATCACGGGACTTAGGGTAGACGGGGAGGCAGTGAGCGGGATCACCTTACCAGACTATACCGAGCTTGCCCAGAGGCTGCTAGGGCTAGAGATGGTCTACGAGACACCTAGCGAGTGTAGGACTATCTTCCGCACCGACCTGACTACAGTGATGGGCTTAGGGGATGCTAGGCATAGGTCAGGGGAGTCCTTAGAGCAGTTCTCACAGAGATTGATCGAGGGGGCTAGGGCAGTCTATTGCCAGGACCCAGCCAACAAGGAGAGAGCAGACCGAGACTTGAGGAGGTTCCTACTGCTGCTGCTCGGGAGGCTATTGCTCGGCACGAAGGGCGACGTCATCAACTGCCGGTTCCTAGGGATCCTCGAGGACTTAGAGGGAGTCAGCAGATACGCCTGGGGAGCGGCACTGCTGGCGCACTTACTAGCCGACCTGTCCACGGGGACAGGATGAGAGACGACCGTCAGTGGCTTCTCACCTTTTCTTCAGGTATGCACTTATATATTTTTTTTCCTTTTTTTCCCTCTTTTTATGCATGTGAATGCCTCACTAATGCAATGCATGGATGCAGGTTTGGAGCCACCTATACATGTCCATGGGGCGTGCCGACCCACGGCCAGGAGGTGAGGGTGCTTTCCCTCTAGCACGGCGCTGGCTGCCGGTGGTTTTCGGTGCCCCACTCGGCTACGAGTTGTGGGTGCTACGGAGAGAGTTCCGAGACTTCCCTCCCTCGCTGGTATGAATGTTATGCTCTCCTTTTTTTTATGTTTATTTGAATTTATTATGATGATGATGAGATGACATGCATGTTCATGGATGCAGGTGCGATGGAGGCCTTACGAGGGGATGACCGACGAGGGCCAGCCATGGGTTGTAGCAGGGTGACCTCGCTTCGAGCATGAGCTTTGGGTTCACTGCTTGAGAGAGATCGAGCCGTTACGACTTAGACTGGTGATGAGGACCCTGGGTCTACATCAGGAGTGGATAGAGGTCGGGGAGCCGCGAGGGATCGGGAAGAAGACGCGAGGTCGCACGAATGCGATCGACTGGAGGGTGCGGTTCGAGGACCAGTACGCCGACTGGCGGCGAGGCGGGACCCGAGTCACTTCCCAGGCGACCGACAGCTCTGAGTACCTCCGGTGCTACTGGGAGGTATACGCCGGCCGACCCCAGATGAGGGTCCTAGGGGTATGTATGAATGCACTTATTTCTAAACTAAATGCAAATGCTTATGTATTTCTATTATGTGACTAATATGAAATGGATGCAGGATGCACGGGACATAGCGGCGATGGATGCGCAAGCCCACCTACACAGCCTGGAGGACCAGCTAGCTGCCACACGGGCCGACCTCGAGACCCTGGTGAGTGTTTAAATTATTTCTATATGCAAATGAATTTTTGTTGAATTATTGATGATTAGCCACTGACGATTTCAATAAATGCAGCGTGCCCAGCAGGGAGCTGTAGGGAGAGATACAGGGGAAGCCTCCAGCTCGAGGGGACCCAGTGCAGAGGTGATCGTACTAGCAGAGCAGCTAGCGGGAGCGGTCACACGGGCCGAGGCTGCAGAGCGCGACCTCGCCTCACGGGTAAAATCCAAAACCCAAACCTCATTCAATTATTGATTATATATTTCAATGTGCGCTGATGAAATTCATTTTTCAGACTGAGGAGCTTCGAGCCGCTCTCACTTGCGTCTGCGAGGGACAGCAGGCGATGACTACCCAGGTGAGTGATTTACTTTTCGTCATGTATTGCTTATTCCATGAATTATTACACAAGGGAACTAATGATTTGTTTACCTGTTTGCAGACCAGACAGATACAGGCGGCACGTACCCAGGTCGCCCTGGCCGGGACAGAGCTGGTGATCCGCGAGCGACGGATTACAGAGCTGGAGCGGTCCCTGAGGCGACGGGAGGAGCTGCCTCAGGACGTGGTAGAGCTACAGGTTGCTCTTGAGCTGGAGCGACGAGAGCGCGCTCGAGAGCGGGAGGAGCACCTGGCGGACCGTGACCGGCACCACGAGCAGCAGCAGACGGACCGTGCCCGGTACCAGGAGCAGGTGGCGGCGTGCGATCGTGAGCTGACAGACCTGAGGACGCAGCTGATCCTTTCTTAGGAGCGGCTACGAGTGTCTGAGGAGCGTCTCCAGCGAGGGCGTGAGCGAGCGCGTGCTGCGGGGTACTCCTTCACTAGCTCCACCTTTGTGGCGGGTTCTTCTCTTCGAGAGAGGAGCGAGGTAGGGGGCCAGGTTCGAGTTCCATCTTCTTCACGGGGGCCCATGCCCCCTCCACCAGCGCCTCCTTGGGACGGCGAGAATGAGGTAGAGAGTAGGAGAGAGGAGGGTGGAGGCGAGAGCTGAGAGACTTACTTGTACTCCTCCACCCTCACACCTGTACTCAGATATTCATGATGTATATATATATGAGATTGACATTTTTTTTTGTTACCTGAGCACTTGTGTAGTTGTGTACTTGTGGTTGTGTATTTTGCTTCTTTTCCACCTTACTTTCCCCTGTACTTGTAGCTGTGGTTCACACTTGAATAAACAGGTTAATTCATATGTTCGACTTGACCCCTTGCTCAATAAGCAAGGGGTGCCTTTACTTTTGACCTGGATAGCAGGTCAAGGGGTCAAGCCTTTAATCAAATAAGGCAAATGAAATAACCAATAAAGGGAGATGCAACACGCAAGCACACGTATGCAAACAATAATCAAGATGCGGTATGCAATAATGCAAGCATGCTCATGAAGAATAAACCTCATTTCCTCTTTTCTTTTCTTTTCCTTTTATATTTTTTTATTATATTTTTTTTCTTTTATTTTTCAAAAGACGCGCCTTAGATTAGGTCGTTATTCAAACAAAAGACGCCCTAGGTGACGGCGTGAATTTGAAAACATTTTTGAATTTTGTTTAAAAGACGGCCCACACAAGGGCGTTATTTAAAAAAAGATGACCTTCTCCACAGGCGTTAATTTAAAAAAAGGCGCCTCATTCAAAGGCGTTAATTTCCCTGCTTTCAGCGTTAGGTTGACAAAGCTACAAGGGCACTGGGTCTTACACGGTCATCATTGAGGATTCATTGACCTTTCTTGATTAATCAAAAGGGAGTCAACATGCCAACGGTTAAACTTATATGCAAGATCTCGCCCGATGCAATCTCCTAGGTCAGCCTCGACCATTCTGCTGGTTTATGACTTACCACCAAGAAAGAGATGGAAGAAAATATAAGGAAGCCCATAAGGGATTCTGAAAAGCTTAAGGTAAAACTGCCTCCCCTACCCTATGCCTGTTGGGGTTCGATCTTTGGCATAGGGAAATTTTATTACCTTTTGCCTCTTTTCATATTGCATGCATACGCCCAAGGTTTTTCTTGCGGGGACTTTGCCCTCTTGACATGCTTTTCTTTCACGATTTGACTTTCACTTCGAGACTGATTTGCATCGATGAAAGCAAACCTAATTGTACTTGGGCTTTTGTGGCATTTTGTTCCCTTTTAGGCCCTGACTTCCACCTACTAGGGCGGCGGGCAAGCTTGGCGGGTCTACCCCGAGGCCTTCCTTCCTCCCTTATGGGCTGAAGAGGAAAAGAATGGGTATTGTCTTCACCTTTAGTCAGGTTTTGACTTTCCATCGGATTTTGCACCGCTTGAGTTCAAGGGTAAGCGTGTAGTGTGTGTGGGTGTCGACCCCATTTTGAGTTAACAAGACTGATGAATGAATACTGAATTTTAACCTTTCGGACTTTGCGTCCTTACAATCATGGCAACCATCTTGAAAATTTTTCGATATATTTTTTTTTAGATTTTGAAAAATTTCTATATTTTTTTTTTGATAGATTTTGAAAATTTTCATTTTTTTTAGTTGGATTTTGAAAATTTCTATTTTTTGTTGGATTTTGAATTAGGGATAGTATTTCTTAAGGTACAGACCATTCCAAGGATGAGTTAGCTCTTGTCCTTCAGCATTAATCAGTTTATAAGCATTGCCAGGATAAACATCTTTTACGACGAATGGTCCTTCCCAGTTTGGTTGGAGTTTTGAGTGGGGTCCACCAGGCTTTACGAAGATTCTCTTGATTACCATCACACCGACTTTGAATTTTCTCTCAATTACTTTCTTTTGATAAAAACGTGAAAGCCTGTTTTGATAAACGCGCGCATGCTCAGCGACGACCAGACGCTTCTCATCTAGGAGTTCCAACTGGGCAAGGAGTGAATCACGACGCTCATCAATAGAGAGTTCCTTGTCCAATTGTACTCGCAGAGATGGAATGAGAATCTCATAAGGGACTACCGCCTCCATTCCATAAGTAAGGGCGAAAGGGGTTTGCCCAGTAGGGGTACGAATGGAAGTGCGATAGGCCCAGAGAGCTTCAACTAGATTGTCTGGCCAATCTGAAAATTTATTAGCCTCACACGTCTTTTTAACAATTTTGATCAAGGTTTTATTAGTTGCCTCTGCCTGGCCATTGCCCTGCGGATAATAGGGAGAAGAATGATGCAATGCAATGTTATACCTGTTGCAGAGATCCTTGAGCTCTTGAGAGATGAATGGAGGTCCATTGTCGGTGACGATGGTACTCGGGATGCCGAACCTCACGATGATGTTCTTCATTATGAACTTGCAAACAGTTGATGCTTTGATCTCCACGAATGCTTCCGCTTCCGCCCATTTGGTGAAGTATTCCGTTGCCGTCAGGATGAACAACTTTTGCTTGGTCAGGAGGTTCTAATCACCAAGAGGTCCAATGATATCAAAAGTCCACATGGAGAAAGGCCATGGGGAGGACATAGGATGGAGTGAAGAAGCAGGAGAATGAATTTTGTCGGCGTGCAGTTGGCACTTAACACACCTTCGAACATAGATGGAACAATCCTCTTCTAGAGTTGGCCAATAGAAGCCTAACCTAAGGATCTTTTTAGCTAGCATCTGGCTATTCACATGACCACCACACACTCCGGAATGCGCCTCTTCCACGACCTTCCAAGATTCATCGTCGTCGAGGCATCTTAATAAAACACCCGTGAGCCCTCTCCTATAGAGCACACCTCCAACCAAAACATAACGTTGAGCCACTCTTCTAATTGCTTTCTTCTCTTCTGATGTGGCTTCCTCGGGATAGGATTGATCATTGCAATATCTGGCGATCTCATAATACCAAGGTTTCTCTTCATCAGCCAACTCTTCTTCCCAATCCAACAACATGACCTCTTTGCCTTTAAGAGCTTCACTCCGCCTGACCTTCTCGAGCACCTTATCCCTAACGTCGAGGAATGCACGATCCTTAATAGCTGGAGTGTCACGCTGATGAATGAGAGGAACATGAAAATCACGCTCAGGAGGGAAGACTAAAGCAGAGGCCAAAGAGGCAAGAGCGTCAGCTAGGATGTTCTGGCTTCGAGGGACGTGAATGAAGATTAACTTGGTAAAGAGTTTGGCATAAGCTGAAGCAAGCTCCTGGTAGGGCTTGAGGTTAGGATTGATAAGCACCTGGCGTAGAATGAGCTGACTATCACCAACAATTCGTAATTGGGTAACACCATATCTATGAGCGGTTTGAAGACCGGCCAAAAGAGCTTCATACTCAGCGACGTTGTTCGTGACAGGGAAAGTGAGCTGAGCAGCAAATGGGATGGTGACCCCTTCTGGTGTTAAAAGAACCATGCCGATCCCTCTTGCTTGGGAATTTAGAGCTCCATCAAAATGTAATGTCCACATAGGATCATGGGGTTGATTGATGGACATCAGTTCCTCATCTGGAAACTCTGAATTGACAGGATCAAATCGGGGTAGAGGGTGATGAGCAAGATGTTCGGCAATGGCGTAACCTTTGATTGCTTTCTGCTGAATGTAAGTGATGTCGAACTGTGAAAGGAAGCTTTGCCAGCGTGCTAATCGATCAGTGAGAACAGATTTTTCAAGAAGGAATTTAATCGGATTCATGCGAGCAATGAGGTGAACCTCGTGAGCTAAGAAATAGTGTTTTAATTTCTGAACTACCCAGACTAAAGCAGCGCAAGTCTTCTCCATGGCTGAGTACCTCTGCTCACAAGGGTTGAGAAGTTTAGACAAGTAGTATGCTGCCCTCTCCTTCCCTTCTTCGTCCACTTGAGGTAGGACAGCACCCACAGAGTCATCCAGGACAGAAACATAGAGAACGAGTGGTTTGCCTGGAACTGGCGGCCTCAGGACAGGAGGATTGGCCAGATAATCCTTCAATCCGTCAAAAGCTGCCTGACACTTGTCATCCCAATTAAACTTGACCCCCGGCTTAGTAAGCTTGTAAAACGGCATGCATCTTTGTGAATGCTGGGAGACGAAGCGGCGAATAAATTGCAACCTCCCGATTAATCCTCGAACTTCCTTCAAATTCTTGGGAGGAGGCATGTCCCTGATGGCTTTTGCCTTATTGGGATCAACTTCAATTCCCCTTTTGCTGACAATAAATCCAAGCAACTTCCCAGATGAAACACCAAATACACACTTCTTGAGGTTCATTTTCAATTGATACTCTCGTGATCTTTGCAAGACTTTAGCTAGAACTCCAGGATGCTCAATCCTTATCCTTGATTTCACTACCAGGTCATCCACATACATCTCAATATAAATATGGATCATTTCATGAAAAATTGCCATCATAGCCCTCTGATAGGTGGCTCCAGCATTCTTGAGTCCAAAAGGCATGACCACATAGCAGTAAGTACCCCATGGTGTAGTGAACGATATTTTCTCCTGATCTTCTTCAGCCAGACGAATCTGATTGTAACCCGAAAAACCATCCATAAAGGAGAGAGTCTCAAATCCTGCCGTATTATCAATCAAAACATCAATATGAGGGAGGGGGAAGTCATCTTTAGGACACGCACGGTTGAGGTCCCGAAAGTCTATACAAATTCGAACCTTTCCATCTTTCTTCATGACCGAGACGATGTTAGCCACCCAGTTAGGATAGAGGACAACTCTAACAAATCTAGCCTTATGGAGCTTGTCGACCTCTTCTTTCATCTTTAAAGCCATGTTAGGGTGGAAACGTCTCAACCGTTGTTTGATCGGGACAGACCCTGGCTTAAGTGTAAGCCGATGTTCAACGAGCGCTTGGTCTAATCCAGGCATATCCTCATAACTCCACGCAAACGTGTCCTTGTATTCTTGAAGTACCAAAATAAGCGCCTCCTCTTCGGAGAGCGGCAAATTCTTGCTGATGAGGACAATCCTAGGGTCTTCCTTGGTACCCAAATTTATTTCTTTGGTAGGCTCTTCTACTGAGGCTGATGGTTCATCAAATCTTCTCATGCCACTGGCAAAGGCATCAGCCTCGTCCTCATATTCTTCATAACTTTCATCCCCCTCTTCAATAGGGTCTTCATCATTCATAATCTCGTAGACACCAAAACCCTCATAAGAAGCACAAGTATCCTCATATTCTAATTCTGGCAGGATGATCGGATTTTCTACAAACTCAGGAAGAGCTAAACAAGCCTGGCATCTTCTGGCTAACTCCAACAGAAACCTACGGGGAATCTGCTTACCCTTGGATTTCTTATGAAGATCTACCCCATGAATTTTATTAGAAGGAGAGGAACAACTAGCTTGATTGAAGGAAGGAGGTGAAAAAGTGGATACAGAAGGAGGTACAGACGGAGACCCCTTCCTAGAGGGGGAGAAAAGATTTATCAATAAATCATGGAAGAGTGGCCCCTGGCTTGGGACACACTCGGAAAAGAGATAAGAAGTCTCCTCAACGGAAATGGAGGATTGAAGAATTGGAATTTTGGCATTTTTTTTCATTTTTATCTTTATCTTCATTTTTATTTTCCTTTTCTAGAAGAAAGCAATGTGAAGGGAGAATTGAAAGTTTGGAAAAAGATTGAATCAGAGATGACCCGCGCGGGGGTGTGATGGAGAGTTTGGAGAATTGCTCGAGGAGCAAGGGAGGAATCGTGAGAGAAACTTGTAATGAATATGGAGAAAACCTGATCATAATTGGCGGCGGTCTCGGCACGCGAGAGAACAATTGAGAATGTAGAGAAGCTAGAAGAGACGGATGCATAGAAGTGAGGGAAAAGAGGCCGGCCCATAGCCTATCTATTGTAAATCCTTCTTCATATGGAACATCTGGCTCTCTAGTGTCAGTGTAGTCACTCAGCAACTGCCTCTTATCTGTAATCACCACAGGCTTTTCAATTAAGTCATGGATCAGTGGCGGCCATTCCGGATCTGTCGGCATAAAGAGACGGCTCAAGGCAATAGTAATATCATGCATATCAAACCATCTATACCAGTCACACTCTGGATCATCCATCTTCCTTCTTTTATCAGGCCTTAAGGACTCCAGGGCTTTATAAGTGGCCAATGGTGTAATATGGCGAGCAAACTGTCTCGCATGAACATCTTGACAGTCTAGAATGGAGGTGATTATTGTAGTTTGCTCATGATCCTGAACGCCACCTGTGACAAAATGTGTCTTCAATGTCCAAGTAAGCGGCTGGCGATCTGTCTTCAAGGTGGATGTCATAACTGCCCATGGTTCATCTTCATTTTTGCCCGGCCCTTTGTACCCCAGACCGCCTCGTGTAATCAATTTCTGAGGCTTAATAGGCCTAGTCCTGCCTTGACAACTGGCACCCAGACCTTTGCCGTTTTGATACCCCATTTTCATTAGAATTTTCCAGCCAGGGGTGTTTATCATGCTTTTCTTCTTGTTCCCCTTGGAAGGCAAGGGTGTCATAGCAATTGTCGTGACTGTCTCGGGCGACATTGGCCGTGGGTGAGGGAGGTCTAGCATTGATAGCAACGGCTTGTTGGCAGGCCAAATAGAAGGAACTGATGAAGCCAGGTGTATGTCTTCCTCTGGCAGAATTGGCATACTGGTAACTTTGATAATGCGTCCCTTGTGTGGAAACTTGAGGCACTGATGGTTTGTAGAGGGCACTGCATCGAGCTGTTGAATGTAGGGGTGGCCCAGAATGCCATTGAATGTTGGATCCATGTCCAAAATGTGGAAATCGACCGTGATTATGGCTGGACCCAAACTGACCTTTAATGTGATCATGCCTAGAGGAGGCTTCTTGGTATTGTCATATGCTGTGACTGTTATGGTAGATGGCCGAATCTGATTTTCAGGAATGCTGCACATCTTCAAAGTGCTCGGCGGCAATACATTGATAGATGCCCCAGTGTCCACCAGACATTGTTTCACCGCCACCTTATTAATATCAACCGTGATGCACATAGCATATTTTCTTGCTGAGAGTGGTGCCAGTTCATGCTCATGAAAAGTAATCGCCGGCTGACTGCTAGCGGGCGTTAATACTGTGGTTATCTGCTCGACCGGAATGTCTTCATTGACCATGACTTTCTGTAGATATTCTTTCAGAGCCATCTGATGAGTGGTTGATCTTTTGATCAGTTCTAAAATTGAAATTCTTGCTGGAGTCCGGTCCAAATGTTTCAATAAATCATATTCAGTGCCCGGCACGGACTCTTGCTCCTGTTCTTGTTCATTAGGCCCCTGCTCTCTTTGGGGAAAGATGCGCTGGAACATCCGTCCACTGCGGAGCGGTGCCACGTTTTGCCGTATCTCTGTCGGGGCAAGTAAAGGAGGAGGGTTGGAAGAAGAAGAGGGTGTATTGGCGTTAAGAAGTGGTGGAGGGGTGTTTGAAGAAGGAGCTCCCATAAGGGGTGTTGGTGCGGAGTTCAAGGAAGAAGCCCCCGCAGGAGGCGTAGGAGTAGGAAGGGGTGCCCGAGTGTGAGAAGAGTTAGTGGGTGGAATGAGGAGAGATCTGGGTATAAAAGATGGGGGAGCCGATGGTGGGGGGATCCTTGCCGGTGAAGGAGTAGTGGTAGTGGATGTGACGGGCGTTGGCGACGAGCGGATAAGGAGTGGTCTAGATGGCGAAGGTGAAGGGTAGTGGATGACGGGGTTTGCTGCGTAGTAGGCTGCGGAGGCGGTAAGCGGGTAAGGAGAGATCGGGTTGGCAAAGATTGAGAATTGGCGGTAGCAGGTGGATTAATGGGGCGTATAAGAGCTCGGCTCAATTGGGGAGTAGAAGAAGAAGGAAGCGTGCGCAAAAGGCGCGGAGGTTGATTTGGATTATGATTAAATGCCCCGACAGAGGCGTTTTCTTCATGCCATCCCTGTCCTCTCTCCACTTCACGGAGAGATGTGACAGGGTTCACGTGCTGATTTGGCGGGTGCTCCGGTAATGGATTGTGGACAATCCCCATATCTTGCTGAGGTGCCAGAGCTTGCTGTTGTACTTGTGGAGCTGGTTGCTGCGGCTGCTGAGCCTGCTGCTGCCGAGGAGGCCTTCTTTCTTTCATAGTGACGATAAACTGTCTCATCTCGTCCCAATTGATGCCACCCTGGTCATTCAAATCATAAATGTAGTCCTTGAAGTGAAAGCAACGATCAATATTATGACCAGGGGAGCGGTGGAAGACACAGTAGCGGGACGTATCAACATTAGCGGGCCACACTGCCCTTTCCTTTGGTAGCATGAGCAAGTTGGCGGCCATTAAGGCATTGAATATGTCTGGGAGACTTTCTGGCAGTGGAGGATAATGGGCCCTCTTGGGGCCAAGTGGTCTCCTTTGCTGTTGTTGTTGCGGTCCATAGTTAGTGGGCGGCAGTACTTGGTGGTATTGTTGCGGAGCTGGAGGATCAACGCGGGGTGCTTGGTTTTGTGGTGGAGCAAAGGAAGGTTGAGGAGTAAATTGGTGTTGTGGGGGGGGATTGAAGAGGGTGCCTTGTGATGGAGGTGGCGGAGGTCGTGGGTTAGATTGGCGAAAAGGTGTGGGGTTGCTGACCGCGCCAACCTACTCATTTGCTATTGTGCCCTCAGTTGTGGGCCCGCTATTGTTGACATTCGTGTTCTTTTTAACCAACCTTGGTTTTGGCTCAAACATGCCCATGATGGGTGAATCTTTCATTTGGGTCTGAATATAACGAGCTCTTTCATAGAGCTCCTCCATGGTGGTGTTTGACACATTTTTTTTCTTTATTATTTTAATCATTATGTTTTATTTTATCTTCTTGGTTCATTGATTTATTGGCGTACCAGTCACCGAAGTGACGATTTCATTGTGCGCTCGATCTGACTTGATCAGTCGATTGTGAAGTCCGAGTCGGGACCGGAAGTCCGCCATACCATAAAGACTATGACGTTAATTACATCCCCCCTAAGGAGGACAACCCTTGATTAAACGCTAAAGGTAGGAGGCCTCGAGAGGCAAACATATATTCATGTGCGCAAATGGAACTTCATACCGAAGCCAGGAAGCGGGCAAATTAACAACATCAACCATAGAAACAGATGATATCCTTAGGTCAGCGATTCAAAGATCGGGCTTAGGGGGGAAGGAGGATCACAGTCACAGGTAGACTGAGCCGTGACCATGATGGGGTTTAAAGCATCGATCGGTATTTCGACAGCATTTCTCCTTAATCTGGATTATGCCCAGGGAGAAATAGGCTATCACCCACGGAGTGCCGGGATGAAAGCCGGGAGAAAGAGAGAGGCCAGACCTCCCTACCCATATGTATACATATATGCCATGGGGCAATGTTTGATATTCCCTATAGAAGCCGGCGGAACTCATGCAATGGCAGAGTCCTCCCGAGCTAAAGGGGTTACTCATCAATGCAGTTCAAGTGTACATAGGTTCCCGGCGCGAAGGCAAGATGGCCGAGGTTCCCGACATGCCAACTGGAGAGCTTCTCGGCGCGAAGGGGAGATGGCCAGGAGTATTCTCGGCCTGGTTGAAGGGAGGAGGAAAAGGATCTCGGCACAGCTGAAGAAGAAGAGGAGCTCTCGGCGCGCTGACAAGAGGGCCAGGGGGGGTTTTCTCGGCGTGAGGGTTCCCGGCGCGCCCAGGGCCGCGCCGGGAGCCATGGCGTCGAGAGAGTGTTGGTGTTCTGGCGCCGTGAGGACCCGAAAGGGGTTCCGGAGGCTCTACTTTGGGTTTCTTGGCGATGCAGGACAAGTCAGATAGGTTCTATAAAGTCAAAGTGGATCAGTTCATCAAATCTGAGCTGGATTAGATTTGGGCTTTACAGGAGCATCAGGATAGAAGAGGGATTTAGGAAGACTAGGGTCGAGGGAAACCCTGTCACCATTATCATGCAGAGCCCGGGGGACAACCTGATGTCGACCTTCATCTTCATGAGAGAATTTTGGCAGCACCTCCCCTGGACCGAGCATTTGCCAGAGAATGGTATAGGCTGACGTCCACGGAGTGCCGGGATGAAAGCTGAAAAATGAGTGAGCACTAAGGCTCGAAGAGACTATCCATGTCTCTGGCATCGGTCACTATTCCCCTTCTCGGAGACTGACGAAACTCATGTAGAGACAGGGTTCGTCAGACCCACGGGGTGGCATGTGAATCCTATTAGGGACCTCAGAATATTGGGGAGGTCAATCCCCAGTTAATTTATCCCCTAGGGTGCATATGACGACTCACGAACGCCCCAGAATAAATGGACGAAGAGGCCAAAGGAGTGGACGAAGGAGAGGCTCTCAGCATGGTTTTCATTGGCAAGAAGATGGCTCTCGGCGTGGGATTATAGGTTGGCCAAGGGGGGTTCTCGGCACGGGTTTAAACTGGCCAGAGGGGGTGCTCTCGGCATGGGTTTAAATTGGCCAGAGAAGAAAGGAGGGAGGCTCCCGGCGTGGCTTCAAATGCAAAAGAAGGCAGGAGGGAGGCTCCCGGCGTGGCTCCAAATGCAACAGAAGGCAGGAGGGAGGCTCCCGGCGTGGAGGCTTCTCGGCGCGCTCCTCATCGCGCCGGGAGGCTGGCGCCGAGAGGCCAAAGGCAAGGGGAAGGTCTCGGCCAGGGGCTTCCCGGCGCTCCCATTACCACGCCGGGAAGGTGGTGTCGGGAAGCAGAGAGCTGGGGGGTTCACGTGGAAGCGGCCTGGAGAGACTTTTGTCGGTTTGCTGAAGAAGGAGGTCTCTCGGCAGCGTAGTTCTCAGCGGGGAATGTTGCACGCCGAGAGGATGGAATTGCTACAGGGTTTCATGATTCACAGAGCTGAAATGATGCTCTGTTTGGGGATTTTATGAGATTTCTGGCTCGGATTGAGGCTGGATTTAGAGTGTAAGCGAGAGATTACACAGATATGGGTTTGATTTGCCAAAGATGGGCTGGGTTCAAAGGGGAATCGAAGGAATCACTACAGGATGGGGTTCTGAATCGTCATATTATTATTGACCCTCAGGGGCTCATTTGCTGGCATCTTTGGTCGCCTAGGAGCCAAGAGATGGCCATCTCTGACCCCAGGGGCGACCCTGATGTAATTGTTCGGACTGGAGCCGGATTAGAAACCATCGGTATTAATTTATTGAAGCAGCTTACTTACTCCTGTGAGAAGAGGATCTCGAGCAAACCCTCGGAGTTACTGCCAATATCGGTAGCAGACTATCCCAGAAGCCAAGAGATGGTCTGTCTCTGGCCCTAGGGCAAGCCTGGGAAACTTTATGCAAACGATGATGAATCGGAGAGGGACATCGGCTCATTTAGAACGACATTTATTCTACTGCAGACAATTGAGCCCGAAGACCCACCGGGGAATCGGACGCACTTCAGTTGGACTTAAAATGAAAACGTATAAAGGAAAAGCATAGCAACAGACGGAGAGATAGCGGGCAAATACTTCACTCGCCTAGCGCCAAAACGGGCCACTGGAGCATTTCATACAGTCACATCATTCCGGGACTCACCCCAGCCACATAGAGGGAACGGAGGAAAGGGAGATGAATGGCGGCCGGGATATCCCAGTTATCACCAATGAATCGAGATAAGACTCGCATGGTTACATAAAGAAGAAAACAGAAACAAAGAAGATGAAAAGGGGGGGGGAGGGCGGAGCATTGACTCCTCTCCCTCCCCGGCTGCCCACCTTGAGCTTCTGCTCCTTCGTCTCTTCTCAGATATTCCTTCGCTTCTTCGAGTCTCTCCTCCTGGAGCTCTCCTTTTCTTTTTCTCTTCTCTCTTTTTGTTCTTCTATTCTGTGTTTTCTTGTGTGTCTCTCCTCTGCCTCTCCTTTTCTTGTTCGAAGGGAGGGGTTTTTATAAGCATTTTCCCCCTCTCGGCAGGCTTCATCACGGCGTGAAGAAGGCAGCTTCCCGGCGCGCCTCTTTCAATCGAGGAGGCCTCCCGGCGCCAAAGGGCATGGCTTCCCGGTGTGCCTGCCTTCAACTTCTCGGCGCCACCCTTTGGGCTTCAGCAAGTGCCTCTCGACGCCATTCTCTAGAGCTCATTCGGCAGGCCCATTCAGGGCTTTTAAACTTCATATGCACTTCGACCTCTCTTAGTTCTTCCAGTATATCTTCCAGAACCGAGGAAGGCCATCTAGTGGTGACATAGCTTCTATTTCATAGATTTTCATCAGTCTGCTGACAGGGGTTTCATCAGTCCGTAGATAGGGGTTTCATCAGTATTGCCATCTGAATGGTGACAAAACCGGGTATTATCTTATCGATATCGTCACTTGAATGGTGACGAGCTCGGACATCAGCTTTAGTCTGGAAAGACTTCAGCCGGGTGTATAGTCTGTGGAGACGATTCTTCTTGTGTTTTGACTTTGCAAAAGCCTTCACAATCTTCATCTGCCGGCACCGGCTTCATCCTTATCTATTATCACATCTATCAATAAGCCGACATCTGGCCTATGCTGACATGTCATCTGTGGGCTCTTGGATGTAACAGTAACATAGCTCTTAGTAAAAGTGTGCTGGGAGGTCCCATCAGTCGAGTGACTGCTGCTTTATCAGTGTTGTCGTCTGAATAATATCGGCACCGGGTATCGGTTTGGCCGACAAAGGCTTCAGCCGGGTAAAAGGTTGGCGGACTTCATCATTGGCCTTTCACTGTTGGTCTGATCCTCTTTTCAACTGTGCTTTCACCCTTGTTCATTTTCAAGGCGTCAACAAATGCCCCCCACCTGCGGGCGGCGTAAGCGCAGAATAAGCGGCACGGGGCTTGCAGGTGTCTTTCGTCATTCGAGGGTATCTTCCTCAATTTGTCTTCAATCCGGTTCTCAGACCCGATCATCTTGATGCAACAATATTTTGCACACTTATCTTCCTTTTTCATATTTTCATTCTTCATATTTTCTTTATTTTCAGCAGTTCGGAGCTTCTCGGCACAGGGTCATAGGCTTCTCGGCATGACCCTCTCGGCGCAAGGCTTCTCGGCGTGAGGGGCCTCTCGGCGCGGCCGAAGGAAGGCTCTCGGAGCGCCCTCGGCCGAAGGGGGCTCTCGGCATGGGCAGGCTCTCAGCGCGCCTTTTGGCCGCCTGGGGCTCTCGGCATGGGGGAAGGTCTCGGCGCGCCTTTTGGCTGCCTGGGGCTCTCGGCATGGGGGGCTCTCGGCGCGCACTGTTTCGCACCGAGAAGCCCCTCCCACCTTTCTCTTATTTAATCCCCCCGAGAGGGTTTTCTTCTCATTTCTTCATCTTCTTTCTCTTTCCTCATTTTTCTTTCATCGGCGGGAGCTTCTTATCCTCTCGGCCGCTCTCGTTTTTCTTCCCGTTTGGTTGGATTTCGCCCGGGTAGGACGTTACTCTGGGATTTAATCCCTTTTTATTTCGGGATCACCCCCTCTTGGTTGGTGACTCCCTATTCCTCTTGGGCAGACCTTGAATAAGGGGAGATGCTGCCGAAATTTTCATAGAGTCTCATGTTACAATCTTTATAAGACTGGCTTTTAATTCACACTTTTTCTCCGACTGCAGGCACTGCAATGGCTTCCAGTTCTGATGTTGCATCTTCCGGAGCTGTTGGTGCTAGCTCATCGGCCCAGCCAGACATATCTTGGGCCACAGTAAATTGGCTGAATGTGCACAGCCTGGATTTCGGATATGATAGGATTGCTTCAGTTGACGAATCATCTGACTCTGAAACAGACACCGTGTCAACAGCCCGGGTATACTCCATGGCGACCGAGACATGCTTCAGGCGGGATGGTAGCTATCGGCCAGACCTCCCGAAGGACCGACATTTGATGCCGTTCATCCGGACCTTCACAGTGGGCGGCATGCGAGATTACCGGATAGCTCGCGTAGTTGAAGCTGCCATCCTTGCTGAGCGAGATAGCCTGAAGGACTCAGTGTATCGCAGCAAGGCCATCTATCTTCCTGGGGAAAAGCGCGACTGGGATGCAGTCCTTGGCATATCGGAGCTGGAACCAGAGAATAAGATGCTGGTCCGGGCCCCGGAATTCACACCTGCCCGGTGGGATAATGCTAGCGGCCGAGTTCATAGGGAGAAGCCCGGCTTGTTGGTTTTTGTGTCTTCCCTAAGCGTTTTGATGATGAGCAACACTATGTTAATTGTTGTTGATATTTTTGATCAGATATCTTGCACTTGAGTTATCCATGGTTTTATAAGAAAAAGCTGCTAAGAGGTAACACTTCGTGTGTCCGTACAGGTTCTGTCTTCGTGCTGTTTTCCTTAAACCTCATGTCATTCTTGCTTCGCGTTTTCACCTCGTGTCGAGTTAGCCATGTTGTCGTCTGATTGAGTGTTGTCTTTCACCTCGTGCAGTCTTTGTTACTGTGTTGTTTCCATGTCATCCTTAGCTCATGTCATGCGTTTGTATTCCTGTCTTCGAGTCTGTTTTCGCTGAGTCTCTAAGTCAGTCTTAGTTCAAGTGTTCGTTTCACTTCGTGTTGTTTTTCTCTTCCTATGTCTTCGTGTTATGTTTACGTCTTCGTGTTGATCTGTCTTCGTGTCGGTTTCTATTTTTCGTCCTTAAGTTGTGGTCAGCCCGTGTTGTTTTCATCTCGTGCTGTTCTTACTGGCTTCGTGTCGTTTTCTGTGTAGTGTGTGTTTTTGTCACCACTATACTTCGTGTCGTTGTTCTTCACTTCGTGTCAACTTCACTTCGTGTTGTTTTCACTTCGTGTCAACTTCACTTCGTGTTGTTTTCACTTCGTGTCAAACTTCACTTCGTGTTGTTTTCACTTAGTGTCAACTTCGTCTTCGTGTTGTTTTCACTTCGAGTCGTTTCTTTATATTCTGTCTTCGTGTTGGTTTCTCGCTTTAGACTTCGTGTCGTTTTCGCCTTGACCACACATCGTGTTGCCTTCCGTAGACCTCGTGTCTTGAATATTTGCAACCACTTCGTGTCGGTTTCTGTCGTTAGCCCGTGTTGTCCTCGTGTTGATTTTGCATTCGTGACCTCGTGTCTCTTTTGGCTTATAACCTCACCTCGTGTCATTTCCTTCTGTGTGTCTGACCTGTTACAGAGTATCTCGTGTCGTTCTTGTGTCATTTCGAGTAATAGTCACGTCGTGTTGTTACTATATACCTCATGCAGTTTTGGTTTTTGTGGCCATGCAGCGTATTAATGGATTTAATCTCATTACAGGTCCGAGGAAGAACATTCCACACTCCTGGGCTGCACGTGATCCGAGACAAGAGGAACCAATCTGATAAAGGCACGTGGCAGGAAGATTCTGGATCGAGCGTGGGAGGCACACGCGTTTTGTGCCCTATCCACTTGCTGTTACTGCTATAAATAGAATCCTTCGTCCTCAGATGAAGGTGATCGAAGTAGAGAGGAATAGAAGAAAAAATAGGAAAATAGAGAGCCCTTCGATCCAGGAAAAGAAAAGAAAGAAGAAAGAATAGCAGAGAGAAAAAGAGAGAGAGCAGAAGAGTGATCAGAAGAGTTGTTCTGACTTGCGGATCAAATCCGAAGTCTATTGCTCTGTATTGAGCTACATTGTTTCCATTTTCTGGCATTTGATTTCCTTCGTTCGTATTTTTCGTTTATTGTTCTTACCTTTCTTCAACTGTCCTTGTTTGTGTTTCCGATCCTCTGGACTGAGGTCGGGGTCCTCCTGTGAGATCAGGAGAAGGGAGAGTCAATCTCCAGTCTGCAAGCAGCAGGTGGGCTGCTTGTAGGTTCCCTCCGGGTTGGGAGGAAGAGGGGTCTTCGACCTCTGGTTCACTAGTAGCAGGGCTGCTACTAGTGGGGTTCCCTCTTGGTAAAGAGGAAGAGAGACGTGAGTCTCTGGGTTCTAGTGACTGCTGGTCGCTAGAGGTTCCCTCCGTGTAGGAGGAAGAGGAGAGGTTGTTCTCCTGGGAAGCTGTGTATCAGCAGTTGTTTGGCAAGCTGTGTTGCCCAGCCATTAGTGAAGCCACACTCGGTTTGAGTGTGGGGTGGATGTAGGTCTGAAGGACCGAACCACCTTAAAATCCTCTGAGTCCTTGTGTGATCGATTGTGATAATATTGTGGTATGCCTTCTATTTGCTTGAGCTATTAACTGCACTGCATCATTTTCGATAGTCGGAGCTCGAGGTTATTTGCGTTTAGCAATATACTCTGCAGTATTTTTTAATTCTACGAAAAACAGTGATCTATTCATCCCCTCCCCTTCTAGATCACTTCATATTGTACTTATCAGTTGGTATCAGAGCAGGTTTTTCCCAGAATGTGGTCCAACGGCCAGGGAAACGGATCCACTGGTCCTCGCAGTTTCATAGCTGATGGGCAGTCTATCACCCGTCCCCCCTTCTTTGATGGTAATAATTACTTCTTCTGGAAGAACAGGATGGAAGTCTTTATCAGGGCCCAAAGCCACAAGCTATGGAAAGTTATTACAGATGGTCCATACACCCTTCCACCGAATGAAGATATGTGGACAGAAGATCAGGTCAAACTCTCCGCACTGAATTGGACAGCTCTTAACATCATACAGTGCGCCGTCCACCCGGAAGAGTATTCGAGGATCTCAGCGTGCAAGACTGCAAAGAACATGTGGGATGATTTGCAGTTAATTCATGAGGGCACATCTCAGGTGAAAGCTACCAAGGTCAACATGCTTACAACTCAATATGAGTTATTTAAGATGAAGCCAGAGGAGCCGATCACAGAAATGTATGCCAGATTATCTGTGATCGTCAACAGTCTGAAAGGCCTTGGAAAAGATATTCAGCAAGAAGACATAGTCAGGAAGATTCTTAGGTCTCTAACTCCCATCTGGGACACTAAGGTGACTGTCATAGAGGAATCAAGAGATTTATCCATCATGACAGTAACCCAGCTGATTGGATCTCTCATGACCCATGAAATGAATTTCAAACGAGGAAACGATGGGCATGACAGAAAGGGAAAGAATGTTGCTCTGAAGGTCTCACGACATACTAAGAAGAGCAACAACAGCAGCAGCAGCAGCAGTGATGATAGCAGCGAAGGCTCTGATGGACTCTCAGACCTGGACAAGGACGAGCAAGCTATGCTCACCAGGCAATTCAGAAAGTTCCTGAGAACTAAAGGAAGATTCTACAGGAGGAAGAAATTTAATGCTGCAAGGAAGTCTCCTGAACGAGAATTTGAGAAGAACCGGTTTGCTAAGAAGATCACTTGCTATCATTGTCAGAAACCCGGTCACATAAAAAGTGAATGTCCAGAGCTGCAAGCTAAGGCTCCTGGACACCAGAAGAAGATGGTGCACAAGAAGAAGAAGGCCATGCTGTGCACATGGAGCGATGAGGAGGAAGATCCAGAAGCCACTTCATCCAGTGAAAATGAAGAAAAGACTTGCCTCATGGCCGACCATGAGAAAGAGGTAACAAACTTATTTGAGAATTTTACGTTGGATGATTGGGAGGACTCCTATGGCGATCTGTTAAGTAAATATAATTGTTTAACCAAGGAGCACAGAATGCTTAGACGTAAGTTTCATTCTCTTTCTGAGGAACACTCTACTGTTGTCACTGATAGCTTGAAAAACAAGGAGATGGCCATTGAGCTAAACCAGGTTAAAGGTGAGATTGAGAGGTTGAGAATGGAAAGAGAGGAGAGTCTAGCTAGGATGAATGAGCTGAAGTGCAAAGCTGAAGAGTGTAAAGGAGAGATTAGAATGATGGCTGAAAAATATGAGGCAGTTAGAAAAGTAAATCAGGAACTCCAGGACCAATGTAATAAATTTCAGAAGGAGATTGAGGACAAAGAAAAAATACTTGAGAAATTTACAGAGGGGAGAAACAACCTGAATGCCCTTCTAGGGTCGAGGGTAAACTTCAATAGAGAGGGATTAGGATACAATCCCACTAGTAAAAAACCCTTTGAATTTAAAACTACCACGTTCTGCCCCGCCAAGGGCAAAGAGAAACTGGAAACACCATCCAGTTCCAAATCTGTCTCTACAATGAAGTTTTCGACCGGCAAATTCATTCAATCCACTGGTCAGCAACCTAAGTCGGGAAATCCTGAAACAAGAACTGCTCATGTGCAACAGGTGGGGAACAAAGGTTCTCACAGAACCAGTCCTATTGATGTCACAAAAAGGGTGAAAAGTTTTGTTAAGAAAGCTCATCATGCTAATTATCAAGTAGAGCATGGCAACGTTCACCAGTTTCAGCACAAATTTTATTGGAGTAAAAATGCTTACATGAATTATGCTCAACACACACGCGTATCCTCTAAGAGGCCAACCAACAATGCTTTTGTTCAGAAACAGCATAGTTCAAATAGGAATAAGCTTATTCAACACCCACCAAGAAATGACAAAAGGGAAGAATCAACCCACATAAAACCACTGAAGAGAACTATAAAACAAATGTGGGTTCCCAAGTGCTTTTTGCATAATCTGAAAACTGGTTTTGGACCCAATTTGAATTGGGTCCCACATTACTCTGTCTGAATTTTTGCAGGTCAGCCTGGCAGCTGAGCATAACAAGTGGTATCTTGACAGCGGCTGTAGCAGGCACATGACAGGAGACCGGTCCAAATTCAGCAAACTAAAGATGAAGTTTGGGGGCTTGGTCAAATTCGGAGGAAATAACAGAGGAAGGATAATTGGAATTGGTACGGTTGGTAAGTCCTCCACTAACTCCATTGAAGATGTGTATCTTGTAGAAGGACTTCAGCACAACTTGGTAAGTATAAGTCAACTTTGTGACAAAGGACACAAGGTACTCTTTGACCACAACTCGTGCACTGTTTTTGAGCTGAATTCTGATAACATCATGTTCAAAGGTCATAGAGTAAATAATGTGTACATCGTTGATCTAGATGATAATTCTGAAACAAACTTGTGTCTGTCTGCTAATTCTGAACAGGTTGCTTTTGACTGGCATAGGCGTCTAGGCCACGCTAGTGTGTCTACTTTGAATAAACTGTCTAATTATAACCTAGTCAGAGGTTTGCCCAAAATAAAATTCCAGTTAGGGTCCAAGCTCTGTGATGCTTGTGCTCAAGGTAAACAGACTCGTGCAGTTTTTAAGTTGAGAACTGAGGGTCTCTCATCTAGACCACTACAGCACTTGCACATGGATCTCTTTGGTCCTACTCGAATACAAAGCCTGTCAGGTAAGAGATATGGTCTAGTCATAGTTGATGACTTTACTAGATTTTCTTGGTTGTTCTGTTTAGCAAATAAAAATGATGCTTTTGTTCACTTTGAAGAACTTTTTAATAAAATCAAACTGCAAGGTGAACATAATATCATTACAATTCAGTCTGACCATGGAGGAGAGTTTGAAAACTCTTCATTCTCTGAATTTTGCTCAAGAGAGGGAGTGACTCACAGATTTTCTTCTCCCAGGACACCGGAGCAGAATGGAATTGTTGAGAGAAGAAACAGGTCAATAATTGAAATGGCCAGGACTATGCTGATTGAGAGTGGACTTCCAAGGAGATTTTGGGCAGAAGCTGCAAATACAGCATGCTACATTTTAAATCGAGCCTTGGTAAGACCTACTCATAAGAAAACTCCTTATGAACTCCTCAAGGGTAAGCTGCCAAACATTTCTTACTTTAAAATCTTTGGTTCCAAATGTTTCATCCACAATAATGGTAAGAATGGTTTGGATAAGTTTGAAGCAAGAAGCTCTCCTGGAATTTTTCTCGGATATTCAGAAACCTCTAGGGCTTACAGAGTCTTCAATAAAGATGAGCAAACTGTTGAAGAAACACCTCATGTAGTGTTTGATGAAAATGTTCTATCTGACAAAAAGATAAATGATGACAGGGAGTCACCTGATGAGGGAGATTTCTTGGAGAAAATTGAAGAAGAAGAGATGCAGCAAACTGCTCAACCAGAAAACTTACAACAAGAAGGAGCAACTGAGGTAGGTGAACCCTCAGGTGAGGTAATATTTCACAAAGATCATCCTAGTGAAAATGTCATAGGTAATTTGCATGATCCCACTAGGACAAGGTCTCATTTTAGAACTGTCCAAGAACAGGACTTAGCTGCTTTGACATCTCAGGTAGAACCCAAGACTGTGGAAGAGGCTTTAAAGCATGATTCTTGGGTATCCTCCATGGGTGAGGAATTAAATCAATTTGAGAAAAATAATGTATGGAAACTAGTTCCTAGACCTGAAAACACTCATGTCATTGGCACTAAATGGGTTTTCAAAAATAAGATTGATGAAAATGGAGCTATCTCAAGAAACAAAGCAAGACTTGTAGCTCAAGGCTACAGTCAGGAATTTGGTGTGGATTTTGATGAATCCTATGCTCCAGTAGCTAGGATGGAAGCTATAAGAATTCTGTTTGCATTTGCATGCTCTAGAAACATTCGGCTACAGCAAATGGATGTCAAAAGCGCATTCTTAAATGGGTTATTGAAGGAAGAGGTATATGTTGAACAACCTCCTGGGTTTAATTTCTCTGTTCAGCCTAACATGGTTTTTAGGTTGAATAAAGCCCTCTATGGATTGAAGCAGGCTCCCCGAGCCTGGTATGAGAGACTTTCTGAGTTCCTTGTGAGCAAGGGCTACACTCGAGGTAAGGTTGACCAAACCCTCTTCACCAAAAGTCTCGGAAAGGAGTTAATTGTGGTCCAGGTATATGTTGATGATATCATTTTCGGATCTAACAATTCAAAATTATGTAAAGATTTTTCTGAGTCTATGTCCCAAGAATTTGAAATGAGTCTAGTTGGCGAACTAAAATATTTTCTTGGACTGCAGGTCAAACAAATGGAGGATGGTTGTTTCATAAATCAAACCAAGTATACTCTGGAGATGCTGAAAAGGTTTGGAATGACCAACCTCAAGACAATCTCAACACCCATGGGTACCAGCTCCTCACTGGATTCAGACGAAAAAGGTAAAGAGGTAGATGCTAAACTATATAGAGGTATGATCGGTTCACTCCTCTACTTAACTGCATCCAGGCCCGACATTCAGTTTAGTGTAGGGATGTGTGCCAGATACCAGGCTAGGCCTACTGAATTGCATCTGGCAGCTGTAAAGAGAATCTTTAGATACTTATCTACCACCCATGATCTAGGTCTCTGGTATCCTGCATCATGTAAGTTAGATCTCATTGCATACACTGATGCAGATTATGCAGGATGTAAATTGGACAGGAAGAGTACTAGTGGTCACTGCGAATATCTAGGAGGATGCTTAGTCTCTTGGGGATCCAAGAAGCAACACTCTGTGGCTCTTTCTACTGCTGAAGCTGAGTATGTAGCAGCGGGGAGCTGTGGCACACAGGTTATATGGATAAAACACCAGCTTCTGGACTACTCGGTTGAGCTAGGTTGTACTTCTATCTTTTGTGACAATACTAGTGCAATAAATATTGCAAAGAATCCTGTACTTCATTCCCGAACTAAACACATTGAAATCAGGCATCATTTTATTCGAGATGAAGTAGCTAAGAGGACTTTTGAGTTGATCCATGTTGGCACTAACTCACAAATTGCAGATATATTCACTAAGCCACTGGATACTGAAAAATTTAGCACTTTGCGCAGAGAACTAGGTATTTACAGAATTTCATGATTGAACAATTGATTTCTGAATACCATGTCATGTGTTATTGTGCTTATCATATTCATTGTCTGTTGCTGAAGAAATAACTTCATTATGAGTGTTTGGTGACTCACTCCGTTTTGATTGAATAGTCTGTTCAAACTTCATGGTGTTCTCTTTGAAGTGTTTTGAGGGTTGTCTTGGTTAAGTCTGTGTTGGGGTCAAGGTCTCAGGGGGAGCTAGATTTATAATAGGTGCTTTGATCTTTGGCCTAATTTGAACATACTCCGAACGACATCTTGCTGACATCAAACGAGAATCAGGTTGATTAGGTGTATAAAAGAAAGTGTTGGATGCTTTATCCTTTAAGACTGTTCATCTAATTTCTTGTTGGAATTTCAGCTGTTAGTCCCACTGAGATCAAAATCTGAATTCAAAGATTATCTTCCTACACGGTAACTGTCTTCTGATCTAGCCAGTACAGCATACCTATTTAGTCAATGTTGAGTCCGAAATGAGGTATTTTGTGCTTTAGTCTGAATCACCTTGGATCTGGTGTATTGTTCTCAAACGGACTCAAGCTTAATTAACAAGGTTTTAAGAGCTGGTTAATAAAAACAAATATTTCATAAAATTGTTATCAACCGTGTTAACTGCTCATTGAGAAACTGGGATTTTCATCAATGAAGTGAAAAAAAAAAAACATCCCATGTCATGAGATGGCAGTACTTATCTGGTTTCTTATTAATTGTCTTGATCATACAGAGCTATGGTACATATCTGGTTAGTAACTGGGGTGTCTGGCCTCTGATAAAGGTGTCACCTTAATGTCAACACCAGTTAGAATACTATCTCTGTCCTCTTGTCAGAAGGGGTAATGTGGTCCTGCCACCGAGTAACTGGGGTTTCATGCCTCTAAACAAGGTGTCTCCCTAATGTCAAAGGTGTACTTGACAGACTTACCTTTGATCTTGACCATCTTTAAAGATCCTGCTCACTTGGAGTATAGCTCTTGATTTGTTTGTTCTCAATACCACAGGTCTTTGTCTTCTGACTGTCTTACTTTATACTCTCTAAGTAAAGACTTACTTTGACCAAACTGGTATCTTGTAACTCACTTGCTTAGAATCTGGTTCTGTGTATGGAGCGAATCCTTATTCACAGTTTTTGCACAGTCTGACTAACTGATCTTCAAAAATCCTCACATAAAATTAATGGCTTTCTTAATTGACTAAACATCTCAATAACCTCCATTTATCTGCCTTACTCTGTCCTGTTTTCTCTCTATAGTCAGCAATTTTCCTTTCTCTGTATCTTCAGACTTGCCCCTAGTTTTGATGATGACAAAGGGGGAGAGATTTGTATTGATAGGCTGCAGAGTTTTGTTGCCAAGGTGTTAAAGGGGTGTGTATGCATGCCATTGTGTTGAGGGGGAGTTAAGTGTTGAGGGGGAGTTAGTTATCCAGTCTGAGGTAAGCTGTTGCTGTGTTCAGGGGGAGTGTTCTGGAGTCGTCAGAGGTAGCAAGTGCGTTGAGAGTCTGCATTGTCTGCATTGTTTAGTATGCAAATTTCTTGGCATGATCTCTTTTGCATTTCTTTTGCATTTCATCTCTGATACTTAATATAGTGTTGCCATCATCAAAAAGGGGGAGATTGTTGGTTTTTGTGTCTTCCCTAAGCGTTTTGATGATGAGCAACACTATGTTAATTGTTGTTGATATTTTTGATCAGATATCTTGCACTTGAGTTATCCATGGTTTTATAAGAAAAAGCTGCTAAGAGGTAACACTTCGTGTGTCCGTACAGGTTCTGTCTTCGTGCTGTTTTCCTTAAACCTCATGTCATTCTTGCTTCGCGTTTTCACCTCGTGTCGAGTTAGCCATGTTGTCGTCTGATTGAGTGTTGTCTTTCACCTCGTGCAGTCTTTGTTACTGTGTTGTTTCCATGTCATCCTTAGCTCATGTCATGCGTTTGTATTCCTGTCTTCGAGTCTGTTTTCGCTGAGTCTCTAAGTCAGTCTTAGTTCAAGTGTTCGTTTCACTTCGTGTTGTTTTTCTCTTCCTATGTCTTCGTGTTATGTTTACGTCTTCGTGTTGATCTGTCTTCGTGTCGGTTTCTATTTTTCGTCCTTAAGTTGTGGTCAGCCCGTGTTGTTTTCATCTCGTGCTGTTCTTACTGGCTTCGTGTCGTTTTCTGTGTAGTGTGTGTTTTTGTCACCACTATACTTCGTGTCGTTGTTCTTCACTTCGTGTCAACTTCACTTCGTGTTGTTTTCACTTCGTGTCAACTTCACTTCGTGTTGTTTTCACTTCGTGTCAAACTTCACTTCGTGTTGTTTTCACTTAGTGTCAACTTCGTCTTCGTGTTGTTTTCACTTCGAGTCGTTTCTTTATATTCTGTCTTCGTGTTGGTTTCTCGCTTTAGACTTCGTGTCGTTTTCGCCTTGACCACACATCGTGTTGCCTTCCGTAGACCTCGTGTCTTGAATATTTGCAACCACTTCGTGTCGGTTTCTGTCGTTAGCCCGTGTTGTCCTCGTGTTGATTTTGCATTCGTGACCTCGTGTCTCTTTTGGCTTATAACCTCACCTCGTGTCATTTCCTTCTGTGTGTCTGACCTGTTACAGAGTATCTCGTGTCGTTCTTGTGTCATTTCGAGTAATAGTCACGTCGTGTTGTTACTATATACCTCATGCAGTTTTGGTTTTTGTGGCCATGCAGCGTATTAATGGATTTAATCTCATTACAGGTCCGAGGAAGAACATTCCACACTCCTGGGCTGCACGTGATCCGAGACAAGAGGAACCAATCTGATAAAGGCACGTGGCAGGAAGATTCTGGATCGAGCGTGGGAGGCACACGCGTTTTGTGCCCTATCCACTTGCTGTTACTGCTATAAATAGAATCCTTCGTCCTCAGATGAAGGTGATCGAAGTAGAGAGGAATAGAAGAAAAAAATAGGAAAATAGAGAGCCCTTCGATCCAGAAAAGAAAAGAAAGAAGAAAGAATAGCAGAGAGAAAAAGAGAGAGAGCAGAAGAGTGATCAGAAGAGTTGTTCTGACTTGCGGATCAAATCCGAAGTCTATTGCTCTGTATTGAGCTACATTGTTTCCATTTTCTGGCATTTGATTTCCTTCGTTCGTATTTTTCGTTTATTGTTCTTACCTTTCTTCAACTGTCCTTGTTTGTGTTTCCGATCCTCTGGACTGAGGTCGGGGTCCTCCTGTGAGATCAGGAGAAGGGAGAGTCAATCTCCAGTCTGCAAGCAGCAGGTGGGCTGCTTGTAGGTTCCCTCCGGGTTGGGAGGAAGAGGGGTCTTCGACCTCTGGTTCACTAGTAGCAGGGCTGCTACTAGTGGGGTTCCCTCTTGGTAAAGAGGAAGAGAGACGTGAGTCTCTGGGTTCTAGTGACTGCTGGTCGTTAGAGGTTCCCTCCGTGTAGGAGGAAGAGGAGAGGTTTTTCTCCTGGGAAGCTGTGTATCAGCAGTTGTTTGGCAAGCTGTGTTGCCCAGCCATTAGTGAAGCCACACTCGGTTTGAGTGTGGGGTGGATGTAGGTCTGAAGGACCGAACCACCTTAAAATCCTCTGAGTCCTTGTGTGATCGATTGTGATAATATTGTGGTATGCCTTCTATTTGCTTGAGCTATTAACTGCACTGCATCATTTTCGATAGTCAGAGCTCTAGGTTATTTGCGTTTAGCAATATACTCTGCAGTATTTTTTAATTCTACGAAAAACAGTGATCTATTCATCCCCTCCCCTTCTAGATCACTTCATATTGTACTTATCACGGCTATGGTATGTTGTTGGCACCATTAAAGTGGGGATATCGCGAAGAGCCCTTCGTGCTGAATTGTTTGGCCGTTCAGTTCAAGTACCATCTGGCCGCTGGTTGGTTCGGGGATACCAAAATCACTGACGCGCACTTATTCCGAGTAGGATCAGTGGAGTTTACCGAGTTTGTTCTGAAGGAATATGCCCCTCTGCTGATCAGAGCCGGGGTGTATCACAGCGTCTTCGCTTCTAGATTCCGGTATCCCATATCCCGAGGGTTGTGCTGTGGAATGTTTGAAGTGTTCTGCCCTTTATTCAACACTTTCTATACAGCAGAGGGGGAGACATCCCTGGACCTCTGGAGTTTATCACAGCTCTCCGGCCTGCCCATTGATGGCGAGCCGTATGAGGAAGTTTGCTTGTCAGATTTCGAGAAGGATAGCTCTGATGGCGAGGGCAAGTATTCCATTGGCTTCTCATATCGATATCTGATGAAGGTATACCGCTCCATCTGTCTGGCGTATAGCAGAGGGTCCTCTAAAGGCTATCAACCCCGAGAGAAGGGCAGCAAACTGAGGGTCCGGATAGAGCAGTGGATCCAGTATTTCTTTGACGGTCCCCTGAAGTATGCAGACTTTCCTTCCATGGGTCCGGCTGCTAGCAAGCAGATAAGGGCCCCTCGCTATAAGTCGGCGCTGCCATCCTCATTGCGCCGTGCAGGCAGCGGTGGTCCCAACCCAGCAGGCGTAGACCCCATCACACACTGTGCGGCTTATTTCACATTTTGGCTGTGCACTTTCGCTCTCCCACAAGGGGACGAGACAGTTATTCGGCCAGAGGCCATATATCCAGCTTGTCAGATGGCATGGGGGATGAAGCTGTCGCTCTGCCCAGTGGCCCTGTGTTTGATATATAAATCTTTGGGGGACCTGTACAAGCATCGGACTCCCCGTTCTTTGAGGACCGTGGATCCTTTTCATTTCTTCAACGCCTGGGTCTGCAGTATATTCCCTGAATTGGCTCCGAGAACCTTGCAGGCGGATACAGTGTTACCCAGGATGGTTGAATTTGCCAGCGCTGAGCCTAGTCCCTTTTATGATCAACTGTTTAAAATAAGGGGCCGACTGATAAAAGTACCAGTGGACGCCCCTGGCAGCATACATTTCTGGAGCTTGGCGGCAGGTTCAGCTCCTTTGATTGATCCTCAGAGAGAGTGCAAGCTGGAAGAGACAGAGACATATATCCATCCTGTCTCAGGAGTCAACACTGCCCGGCCAATCCTGGAACCGGAGCTGGTGAGATGGGCCATGGCAATTCGGCCCAGTGTTTTGGTCTACAGGAAGGGTGGCCTGCTTCTGTTGGAGCCATACTATCCGTTCCGATTTGGGCGAAACTTCGGCTACGATCAGCATATTCCTACCTCAGTTGCCCAGTTTCCCCTGGATAGCCGGGCCAAGCACGGGTCCATCATTGTTGGCGAGGGCCGGTTGTGGTGGGATTTCTATCATCGCCAGGATGATGTAGTTTTCAGGGTGCCCACTGTTTCTAACCGTGTTCCCCGGGTAACACCAGCATATATCAAATGGTGGAATATCTGGACCGGCTTTTATAGGGACGGTAGGGGTGCCTTCTGGGATGTGGCAGAGCGCTCCTTCCTGAAACAGCAGCCTGGGCCAGTGTTTGATATTTCTGAGGCCCACTTGAAAAAACTTTACTCACAACACCTGAGGGAGGCGGAGAATTATCTGAATCAGCGGCGGGCCTTGAAGGAAAAGAGTTCCGAGCCGCTTGCTCCTGTCTTCGCTGTTATCAACGAGGACACTTTTATGTAGAGTTTGGAACATCTGAGCCATGTAGGGGGCGCTCGCTTGGAGGTGCAGCAATACCCATTTCCTGTCGAAGAGCCGCTCCCGACAGTAGCTCCTTGGAGGGGTCCAATTGATAAATTTCATCCATATAGGACGTTTGTACGTCGAGAAGATAGAACTCAGACGTAATACAGGCAAACGTCTTGGCTGTTCATTCTGCTAAATTTGCATGGATTATCTGCAGAAAGCCCGATAGCTGGCATATTGAACAAGCCACTGTTTATATCATTTCATTATGTTGATGGTTGGGGCATGGACCATCTTGACTTATTTCGATGCCTTGACTTTCACGGCCATAATGATCTGGCTGCTTTAGTAGAGAAGTGCCAGATATTTGGTGATGTGTGCTGGCTCATCAAGGAGGCTGCTTCCCGCTCCAAGGAGGTAGCTTATCTGTACTGGCCACTTTCTGTATTCTATGACGGCCCGGCAGGTAAGATTTCTTCTTTTCTGATTGCAGTGTTTTCTGCTTAACATCTGAATTTCGTACCCACTGATCCCATCACCCTTCTGCCACTTTCAACAGACCGGCCTAATATAAAGCGGCAGGGGCTCTATAGAAAGATTATTGCGCAGGCCGAGAAGCCTACTTATTTTGAAGTCCCTGCTGCAGCACCGACCACTACTCCCCTGCCTCCTGGTAAGAAGAGGAAGGCTTCCGCAGTCAAGACTGCAGTTGGGAAGGCAAGGAAGGCCAAAAAGGCCCATATTCAGCAGTCGACTTCGGTGGCGATGGACACTGGGACCCCTCTCCCCGTCATTCCATCATTCGATGAGTTTGAGCTGCAAAGGGAGGCTGCTCAGACACCGGTTCAGGGTAACATCAAAAGCTTGCATTTGCATTCTTTACTGTCTTCTGCAGGATCTCAAAGAAGTCCTTGAATCTGACCCATTCTTTTTGCATAGCCCAAGAGACAGTCATAGCACCTTCTGTGGTGGAGACCAGATTGCCTTCTCCTACGCCGACTAGTGAGGCGGGGGGTAAGTGTATCTTCTCATCTGTTTCATACCTGTATTTGTTTTCTTTGCTACATTTCTCAGAGGTCTCTTTTTGCATCAGTGGCAGGCGAGGAACAGACTGAGGCTATGGTGACATAAGAATTGCTTCAACCACAGGAGGGTTACAAGGCTCAGTCGAAGCAGCGTACTGTTCCAGCCAGGCGCATAATTACTCGGTCTGCATCTCGACATGTTTTAGAGGTGGCCCCACAGCGTATAGCTAGTGTGGAAATATCCTCAGGCAGTTCTAAGACCGCCTCTGATGAGGAGGAAGCGACCTTCAGGGACAGTGAGGGGGATGCTTCTGAATCAGAGGCCCCACTTGTATTTGTAAAAGGTGCTCTGTCTTTTCAGCCTGCTAAGCTGGTGGTGCTATCTCCTGAGGAGGAGTTGCAAGAGGAGTTTGCCGGGCTCGATACCGAGATTGACATAACTCCACCATTTGTCATTCCGACTACGGAGCTTCCTTCTCTTTCACCCCACTTCGAGGATGTGGACCCTGCTTCAGGGGTGGGTTCCTTTTCATGTTTGTTGCTTCATCTGCCCCCCCCCCTCTTTCTTCCCTTTTTTTTTAGCGCTGAAGTTGCTTTGTTTTGGTCTCAGGGCATTGCCATTGCTAGCTCAGACATAACTGCGGCTATCACGGACATTTCTTCTATAAACTGGGCTATTGTCCCTTTTCAGCCTTTAACTTGCACGGGAATTCCTGAGATCATTCGCCCTGTGCCAGCGCGGATACAGTCTTCGACAGATTTAGCATCGTTGGACTTAGGATCATCAGGAGAGATTTCCCTCCTTGTTAAGGCCTCAGAGTTCAGAGCCGAAATAGACCCAGCCAGAAGCTCCGCTTTTATACCGGCTGCCATAATGTCAATCGCGCCTGAGTCAGCAGTCCCTGCCACAGTGGCTATAGAGACTGGATTTCTGCCTTTACAGACTAGGGACCCTTCGCCCCCATTATCAGGAAGAGTAGCTGGAGATGAAGCCTTTATTTAGGAGACTCATGAAGAGATAGCTCCATCATTCATTGGTCCTCCCTCCGCGAATGTTCAAGCCATAGCACCCGAGACAGCGGTGGAGGGGGAATCTTTAGTTCAGCCAGAGGGCACGGAGAGGGACCGGCCAGTTCTTCCAGCAGATTTGCCGTCTTCATCCTCTCAGCCGGATGCCGCACTGTGGGCAGATATTGATAGCGAAGTGACCTTCGAAGTAGCTCCTCTTCATTTGCCTGGCTTTACTTCACCTGAGAGTTTTGTCTGGCAACATCCGGGCATGCTGCGCCAGCTAGTGGAGTCCCAGCCCGGACTAACCTATCCACAGTTGAAGGAGATAGCTGAGCGCTTCACCGCCGACTTGCAGGCGATGGGATGTCCCACAGAAATATGGGCCCAGCAGGTTCTTTTATTGTTAAAATTTGTTCATCGCCGGGATTTCTTGACACATATCATGTCTGACAAACTGGCGGCTTTGAAGTTGCAAAGAATGGAATGCAAATCCGAGCTGGCGAAGACGAACTCTATTCTTCAGGAGCGACAGTGCCAAATGCAGTCTTTGGCGGAGCGGGAGCAGTTTGTGCGCGACCGGATAACTACCCTGGAAGCTGAACTGTCCGATCTCCGAGCTGAGCTGCCGCAGCTAACAACTTCTCGACCGCAGCTCGAGGAAGAAGCAACTCTATTAGAGGGGCAGGTGGCGTCCTTTCAAGACGAGTCCGTTCGACTGCAGGAGGAGGAGGCTCGTCTTCATGAACTGGGAGCCGCCCCTTATGTGGGTCTTCTGGCTTTCGAGGATATCTTCAGGCAGCCATGAACCATCTTCTCTTTCTTTTCCTTTTGTACTCTTTTGCGATACAACGTCCCCTTGGGGCCCTTTATGTACTCACTTATTAATGAAAAGAAATCTTTGGCTTCACGCGTATCCATTTTCTTCTGCATGTGGTTTTATCACTTTGAGAAGTGGGGTAGCGGTTTTAGCAATTCCTCATGCGAATGGCCCGTACTTGGCAGGAGAGCGTCCACCCCCTCAGAGAAAGGATGGGGAACTCGCTCCACCGCGTGACGGCATCCGGGGAGGTGCTTAAACCAGATTGTGTTGGTAGCAGCAATCGTCCCTCTTGGCAATATGTGCTGCGAGGGAGACAATTTGCAGAAATGTGAAAGAAGAGGCTTCATTGGAATAGACGAAAGGTCTAGACCGGGTAGAGGTTATAGCAGGTGGGACATTGAAAAAGGGTATGGGGTTTTCATCAGAACGGCCATAAAGTCCGAACTGGACAGATTGTATCATTGGCCGGGCGATGTACCGATCAGCCAACGGTTGACTTCATCATCGATATTGAGCTTATATCGATGCAAGGGGGATCTCATATGTTTTATCAGAATAGACGTAAGGTCTAAACTGGATAGGGTTTCATCATTGATCGGGCAAGGTGCCAATCGATCAACAGTTGGTTTCATCATCGATATTGGGTTTATATCGACGCAAAGAAGAGTTTCATCAGCATAGACGAAAGGTCTAAACTGGCTAGGGTTTCATCATTGATCGGGCTGGGTGCCAATCGATCAACAGTTGGTTTCATCATCGATATTGGGTTTATATCGATGTAAAGAAGAGTTTCATCAGCATAGACGAAAGGTCTAAACCGGCTAGGGTTTCATCATTGATCGGGCAGGGTGCCAATCGATCAACAGTTGGTTTCATCATCGATATTGGGTTTATATCGATGCAAAGAGGTTTATAAGTTTCATCAGAATAGACGAAATGTCTAAACTGCAGGATTTCATCATTGATCGGGCAAGGTGCCAGTCGATCAACAGTGGGACGTCGGTAGAGGCGTAGGTCTCGTCAGGATAGACGTAAGGTCTATTCCAGCAGGTTTTATCGCAGGTGAGGCTTGCCAAGAAATGCGTAGGCTTCATCAGGACAGACGTGAGGTCTGAGCTGGACAGGCTTCATCAAAATGGTGATGGGTTTCGTTGTCGGTGGGACGTTTGAAAGAGGGTATGTGAATTTTATCAGGGTAAACGTAAGGTCTATCCCGGAAGGGTTTTATCATCGGTGGGGAATGAAGCCGACTGACCGACGGGAGGTTTCATCAGTGAAAGGGAGGTAAAGGTAGCGTGCCTGTTGGCATGGAACTTTTGAATTACCACATTACTGACCCAAGTGCCCTTTCGGGTTTTCACCGGAGCCAGCCCCCTCTTGCTTTTGCCCACGCGCCCTTTCGGGTTTTCACGTGGCGTGGTACCCGATTTTGCCTGCAGTGCCCTTTTGGGTTTTTACCACAGCTGAGTTTTGGCCATTTTTGCCCTTGTCCGGGATATCCGAACAAGCATGGCGGGGTATCTCTATTTTTAACCCCATTTTTTTTATTTATATATACGTATATATATTTCTTGAATTGGGACTTCAGCACGGATCAGGCGATGTGCTGCTCCATTAGTGACTGCTCTTATCATCGGTATTGGGTTTATACCGATGCAAGGATTTCATAGGCTTCATCAGGATAGACGTAAGGTCTAAACTGGATGGGTTTCATCATTGACCGGGCAGTGTACCAATCGATCAACAGCAGGTTTCATCATCGGTATTGGGTTTATACCAATGCAAGGATTTCATAGGTTTTATCGGCATAGACGTAAGGTCTAAACCGGACAGGTTTCATTGCTGATCAGGTGAGTGAGCCCATTGATCAGCAGCAGGTTTCATCACGGTATGGGGTTTATACCAATGCAAGAATTTCATAGGTTTTATCGGCATAGACGTAAGGTCTAAGCCGGACAGGTTTTATTGCTGATCGGGTGAGTGTGCCCATTGATCAGCAGCAGGTTTCATCACGGTGGGACCTGGGACAAGGTATGAGGACTTTTATCAGGATAGACGTAGGGCCTATACTGAGTGGGTCTAATCGTCGATCGGGCAAGGCGCCGGTCGATTGACGAGGAGTTTTATGGTGGGAGGTGAGGCTTTCTTTGGGATTACCACATTACTGACCCAAGTGCCCTTTCGGGTTTTCACCGGAGCCAGCCCCCTCTTGCTTTTGCCCACGCGCCCTTTCGGGTTTTCACGTGGCGGGGTACCCGATTTTGCCTGCAGTGCCCTTTCGGGTTTTCACCACAGCCGTGTTTTTGGCCATTTTTGCCCTTGTTCAGAATATCTGAACAAGACTGGCGGGGTATCACTATTTTTAACCCCATTTTTCTTTTCTTTTCTTCTTTTTTTTTATTTGGTATGCGAGCTGAGAGAGAGGGCAGCTTGGGCAGGGCGAGATGCCACTGAACCAGGGAGAGGGTAGCTTGATCAGGGCGGAGTGCCATTGACCAAGATGAAGTGGTTTGATTAGGGCGGAGTGCCGCTAACCGAGGAATGGGTAGCTCGGCTAGGGCGGAGTGCCGCTAAACCAAGAAATGAGGTAGCTCGGCTAGGGCGGAGTGCCGCTAGACCAAGAAGGAGGTAGCTTGGCTAGGGCGGAGTGCCACTAGACCAAGAAAGAAGGGTAGCTCGGTTAGGGCGGAGTGCCACTAACCCAAGAAAAGGGTAGCTTGGTTAGGGTGGAGTGCCATTAGACCAAGGAGGAGGTAGCTTGGTTAGGGCGGAGTGCCACTAGACCAAGGAGAAGGGTAGCTCGGTTAGGACGGAGTGCCGCTAGACCAAGGAAGAGGGTAGCTTGGTTAGGACGGAGTGCCGCTAGACCAAGGAAGAGGTAGCTCGGTTAGGACGGAGTGCCGCTAGACCAAGGAAAAGGGTAGTTTGGTTGGGGCGGAGTGCCGCTAGACCAAGGAAAAGGGTAGCTTTTTGCCCGATTACTCGGGGAATATTGGTTGGGCAGCATGATACAGCTTTAGGTGCCTACCGTTGAGTGGTGAGAATTGGATTTCCCCTCGATGGTTAACAACCATGTAGGCCCCTCCTTCGTAGACCCTATGTATCACATAAGGACCCTCCCAATTAGGATTTAGCTTTCCTTTTGGGTTGGACGCCATGACTTCTCTTTTCTTGACCACGACAAGGTCACCTTTCTTAAATTCTCGTCCTTTTACGAGTTTGTTGAATGCAGTGGCCATGCGGGCCTGATACATCTGGATATTCTTCTGAGCTTGGAGGCGCTTCCCTTCCAATTCAGCAAATTCTTGTAATCTTCTTTCTGCATTGGTTTGTTCGCCATGGGCCAGGTCATATTGGACAGCCACTCTGAGTGACGGGACTTCCAGCTCTAGTGGAACTACTGCCTCTGAGCCGTATACCGGTGAGTATGGCGAGCACCCTGTAGGTGTCTTGAAGACAGTGCGGTATGCCCACAGAGCTTCATACATCTTTTCTTCCCAGTCCTTCTTATTAGAACTGACGACTTTAGCCAGCAAGGTGCATAAAGTTTTATTGAAGGCTTCTGCCAATCCATTTGCCTGTGGATTGTAAGGAGTGGAAGTCCTCCATTCGATCTTATACTTTTCGGCGAGCCGATAGATCTTTTGATTTCTGAAATGACTTCCATTATCAGATATTATCTGGCTGGGGATCCCAAACCGGAAGATAATGTTCTGTTTGATGAATCTGGCGACCAGTTCACCAGTCACTTCTCGTAATGCTATAGCTTCCGCCCATCGGGAGAAGTAATCTGTTATTGCCAGTATGTACTTATGTCCGGCCGATGAGGTCGGTAGTGGGCCGACTACATCAGTTCCCAATTGTGCAAACGGCCAGCTAGGGACTGTAGGGTGCAGAACGGCAGGCGGCCTTCTAAGCACAACATCAAGCTCCTGACATTTCTGGCATGACTTTGTAAACTTGCAACAGTCTTCAAACATAGTGGGCCAATAGTAGCCCAGCTTCTTGATTTCTATCTTCATCTTAGGGCCGGCTTGATGAGCACCTGCCATCCCAGCATGTATTTCTTTCATTGCTTGCCAAGCTTCCTCAGTAGACAGGCAGCGGAGCAAAATCTTCTTGCGTGCATCTGCCATTATTCGGAACAGAGTTCCATTTCTGAATTCATAAGAATCTTTGATCCTTAGAAGTTTCATCTTTTCTTCTCTTTTCTGCGGCAGCTGTTGGTGTAAAAACCATTGTAGCAGGTGTTGTCTCCAATCAGATGCCTGTTCTGTACTGATCGTGGCGACTTCATTTTCTTCGGGGCAGCCTTCTAGCATGCTGGGGACTTGCCGCCGGTTTATAACAACAATGTTCAGTGTCTCATCTGGTGGGACTGCTATTGAGCTGGCTAGCTTTGCCAGTGCATCAGCTTGGGCATTATGTCCACGGCCCACATGCTTGAGCTCAGTATGATAGAATTTCGCCATGAGGCGCACAGCTTTTTGGTGGTAGGGGTTCAACTCCAGCTTTCGCACTTCGAACTCCCCTTGGATTTGCTTTATTATCAACATTGAATCCCCGAATACCTGAAGCATCTGGATACCCATGTTGAGGCTTATACATAGCCCGATTATCAGAGCTTCATATTCGGCTTTATTATTGGTGCAGGGCTTGTTTATAGAACAAGAAGTATGCACAACCTCCCCTTCTGGTGATCTTAGCACAATACCGGCTCCGGCCCGTATTCTGGTCTTTCCATCGGAGTCCGTCTCTATTCTAGATGCTCCATCAAAGAATAGCTGCCACATAGTTGACTGAGCCTGGCAGGCTTCTAGTGTCTCATCATCGGGTAACTCAGTCCCCAACATATCATTCTCTGGCACAGGATGCTCTGCGAAGAAATCGGCCACGACCTGTCCTTTTATTGCCCTCTGGGGTATATATGTGATATCGAATTCCATCAGAATTACTGCCCATTTGCCCAACCGGCCTTTCAGTACTGGCTGAGTCAGTATGTATTTGAGTGGATCTGCTGCAGATATCAATCTGATTTCATGTGACAGCATATAGTGCCGGAGCTTTTTAACGGCAAAGACTAGTGCCAAGCATGTCTTTTCTATATAGGTATAGCTTTCTTTAGTTCTAATCAGCCTCCGACTCAGGTAGTATAGAGCCTGCTCTTTGCCTTCTTCATTTATCTGTGCTAGCATTGCCCCCAGGGAACAGTGTGTGGCTGCAATGTACAGTATCAGGGGTCTGCCCTTAATAGGTGTCCCCAGCACTGGAGGGGTCTTGAGATATTCTTTCAGCTTCTCAAGGCTTCCTGATAGTCATCGTCCTAGAGGAACGGTACATCTTTCATCATGAGCTTGTGAAAAGGGTGGCATCTCCCCGACAGATTTGATATGAATCGTCGAATATAGGCCAAACGCCCTTGTAGAGATCTCAGCTCGTGGAGATTCCTTGGTGGAGGGAGCTCTTGGATAGCTTTAATCTTGGATGGGTCGATCTCAATGCCCCTATGATGGACAATGAACCCAAGGAATTTTCCACTGGACACGCCGAAGGCGCATTTCATAGGATTCATCTTGAGTTCATATTTGCGCAGCCTCTGGAACACTATCCCCAGGTCTTGCAGATGATCTTCTCTTCTGCTGGTTTTCACCACCAGGTCATCAATGTAGCACTCTACTTTCTTGAAGAGCAAATCATCAAATATCTTTGTCATAGCTCTTTGATAGGTAGCGCCGGCATTCTTAAGGCCGAACGGTATTCTTTTATAATTAAATATCCCCTTCGGGGTGCGGATTGCAGTGTGCACTCTGTCTTCTTCAGCAATCCAGATCTGGTTGTATCCGGATGACCCATCCATGAATGACAGGGCTTCATGGCCAGTGGTTGCATCAATCATGACTTCAGTGATCGGCACTGGAAAATCATATTTCGGGCAAGCCTTATTCAGGTCCCTGAAATCTACACATATTCTGATCTGCCCATTTTTCTTCTTCACGGGCACTATATTGGCCAACCATGTAGTATACTGGTTCTCTTCAACAAAGCCCACATCAATCAGCTTATCAACCTCTTTGTTAATCTGATTTATCAGTTCGGGGCGCATTCTCCTGGAAGGCTACTTCACAGGGCTTGCCTCTGGGTTTATCGCCAATCGGTGCTGTGCCACATCGGAACTCACTCCTGGCATTTCATCATATGTCCATGCGAAGCAGTCTCGAAATTCTTTCAAAAATTGAATATAATGTTCTTTGACAGCTGGCTCCAGCAGTGCACTGAGGAATGTCGGCCTTGGCTCATCTGCTGACCCCAGATTTACTTCTATCAGCTCATCGACGGTGGCTTGGCCTCCGTCTTCAACTTTGGGTGGGGCTTCTTGCAAATCAATAAAGCCTCCCGGGATATAATCTTCTTCATTCTCATGATTTTCTGTTTCATCATACTGATCATCGGCAGATGCTGGTGCATCGTATAAGGCCAATATGGCCGGATTCTGTTCAGTCTGCCCCGAGGACGTGACTGGCTCAGCGGAAAACTTCGAAGTGGAGTCTTCCGTGCTTAGAGGCTCTTCTGATGTGGGCTCCCCTGAGAGGTCATCATTATGTAGAGCTCGGAATTCTTCTAGAATGCGCCCAAACTCCAGGCACTTCTGTAGCTCCCTGGCTACTTGATCTTCATCCGGGGTTCCCGTATCAAATTTCACTTCATCCTGGAACAGATCCTCCTTGCAAGATAGATCCTCCCAGTACCAATCTCTCTTTGTCTCATCAGGTGTCCCCGTCCCCGGCTGATTGTCTGGGACTTCATTGTCCACTACGGACTGATAAATGATTTCTTCATCTTCCGAAGGGTATTGGTCATAGTCCATCCCGGGGGAATCTTCATGCTGGTAGAAGGCAGAGATGACATCTACCTCAGCTTCATAGTATTCTTGCAGGGTATAACCCAGTCCCGGGTGCTGTGTGATCTTCCTCAGTTCTTTATTATCTCGAGGTGGATCCCATAGCTCCTTGAATGCTTTCTTCTGGGCTGCAGACTGTATCGATGGCATTTGCATCTTGGAGAACATCTGCGAAACCCGTTGGGTAGTGTACTCCAGGCCTGTAATTGGCACCATCCGGTTTGCGGTTTCTTCAGGGACCATGCAATCTTGATCATCTTCTTCGACTGCCTCCCCGGTGTAGAATATAATAGGGGGTTCGCAGAAGCGAGGGATTTCCATAGTCTTTAGTGGCAGCACCGTCTGGTATTCTATGCTGGCTATGGGCTTGACTAGACCCTGAGGAACTTCCACCTGTGTGTATTTTTCTTTCATTTTTTCTTCAGTATCATCTGGGTGTATGCCAGGAGGAGTGATCCGAGCAAAATCACCAGCATAAGAGATGTGAGATACTCCATGCTTTTTAATGTAGCCTTTTGGCGGCGGCGGAGACCAGTTTCTTGTCTTCGTCGTCGGCTTTTTCTGGCTGACCACAGCTTCTTTTCCTTTATCCTTTTGTGACACCTCAGTGTAGTAGGATGCATCGAGCATATGGCACTCGAACACTTCGAAGGGATGTAGGTCTGCAAACACCCTTTCTTCTTTTCCTTCATGGCAGTATTTTATGCATTGGTGTAGTGTGGATGGCACTATCTGATATTCGTGCAGCCACGGTCTTCCCAGCAGGGCCTTATACGTGGTGTTGGAGTCGATTACATAGAATCGTACCACGGTAGTGAGGTCGCCCAGTGTGAGGTTAAAATCAGCCACCCCCAGAGGTGTTTCACATTTCTGATTGAACCCTGCAATCTTCATATCTCTGACCTTGGTAAGCTGCAGATCAAAGTAGTATTTCTGATAAATGTGATAGGGAAGGATATTTACAGCAGCCCCGGGATCTATCAGTATCCTGCTCAGCGACTGACAGTTCAGGGAGCCCCTCATATACAGCGGTCTGTTGTGACCGGTATTTGGGATTAGCATATCATCTTCCGTGAAGGTGACCGATGGCCCAGCATTCACTTCTGCCAGGAGTGCTTCACATTGTGCCGGAGACTGCAGGGCATCCACGATTGCTTGGCGAGCTTCTTCGCTCAGAGAGAGAATTTCCCAGATGGAGAATCTGGTAGGGAGCTTCTTCAGCATTTTCATGACTCGACTGCCCACCCGGACATTAGATAGTCTCATCTCCTCTGCCCATCGGGGTCTTGGAGGTTCATGTGGTGCCTGTGGCCTTTGCTGCCCAGTCCCAATTTCATCTTCTTCATCGGTCTCCCAGAAGGCTTCTTCTGTAGCGACTGCCCTGGTTTTGCTATAGGGTTACTTTCTTCATTTTCTTCATGCTGTTTCTGCTTTCTAGCTGCTGTCTGCTGGCATTTATTGCTTTTAGCTGGAGCAGTATGAGCCGGTTGCTCATTCTCTAAGCTGGACAGGAACTCCAGGAATGAAGGGGCTTCATCTGCCTTCTTTTTGTCTTGGTACAGACTGACAGGGGGAGGAACCTGGGCACCTCGTATCTCTGGTTCCGGGATTTGATAGGGTTGCTCCCCTCTGAACATAATATTATGGTTGGCTGGTGGTGGGCGCCCCCATTTTCTCCCAGAACGTGTTGCATGGGCCAAGGTGGAGGCTTCGGCATGGTTAGCTTCTAGCGGGGCGTCGGATGCTTCTGGCTCATCATCCTCCCCGGGCAAGGAAAAGAGTACCGACAGAGTGTTACATTGTACTGTCGTGACCTTCTTTCCCTTCTTGGACTTGGGTCGTCTCCTCTTCTTCTGGGAATTTGGCTTTGCTAGCTCCTGCCCCCAGAAGGGTTCATTCTCAGCTTTTTCTTGTTCTGCCTCTGGCTGCTCTTTGATTTTCAATTCTTCGAGCTGTTCCCAGAGTATACAGTCTTTCATCAGCAGATGCTTGGGCTTCTTCTGCTCGTACTCATCAAGCTCATTAATATATTGCTGCAGACGCCTGGCTGCAGGGCTTACTTCTTTATGTGTAGGGAGGGGAGTTTGTTTCCTCCGGTTGTGAGTAGGGATCCGGATGACTGGTCCAGTCTCAGTTGTATGCCATATTGGCTTTATCGGAGGCGGCTCGGGCCTTGGGGTAACACCCCGGATAACTGCTCCGCTGGTACTGGCTGCAGGAGTCTTCTTTCTGCTTTTTATGGGTATCATCTGCCATCCTTCCTGATCTTTCTGTGGGGTGAGGAAGCAAGCTTCATAGGTATGCCTGGTGCATTCTTCAACGGCTTCCTTGGGCAACTGTTGGTAGACTGAGATCATATTGGCAGCCATTCTCCAGGGTGGAGGCTCATGTGGATGGGGCGGCTTTACCTGGTAATCTCCCAGCTGCAGCTCACCTTTCTTGACCATTCCTTCCATGATATCTTTGAAGACATAACAATCTTCAATTGCGTGCCCCAGCGCACGGTGAAATGGACAGAACAGCGGATCATCTTTCTTTGCTGCATCTGCTGGTCTTTTGGGTTCAGGTAATGTTACCTTATTGAACTTGTATGCCCAGTTGAACAGTGCGGCCGTCTTATCTTTTGGGAAGGAATATGCTTTTCTCATCATGTCTCTCAGAGAGACTTTATCTTTTCTTTCTGCTGTATCTGCCAGCGGGGGAGCTTCATCTGCCCCTTTTTTCCCCTTCTGTTGCTCGAAGGTTCTGAAATCGACGGTGTTGGCCTCAGAGTGTGATGGCCGTCGCTCATTGGATTTTCCCTTCGGCATGGTGGGGACATTGGTGGTCGGACGCTTGGACAAGAACGTCTCAACTTCTGCCACTATATTGTTCAGTCGGTCAAATGTTCTGACATCTGCACCGATCATTTTTTCTAGCACCTCCCTCCTGAGGCTCTGCTTGCATATCTGCACCGCATCTTCTTGATGAGGAGGTCTTCGGCATCTCATGGCTAAGTTCCTCCACCTTTTGATGTAGTCCAGTGCAGTTTCATCTTGCTTCTGCCTGGTTGCATATAGCTCTGCTATCGTGATTTCCCTTTCCGTGACATGAAATCTGTCGCGGAATTTTCTCTGCATATCAGGCCAATCAACCACTGACCCAGCTGGCAGGCTTGAGTACCATTCAAAGGCCAACCCAGTGAGGGATGAGCCAAAGAACTTGAGCAGATAAGCTTCATCGACTGCTAGGTCGCCCATGATTGTAGTGTAGTAGGCTATATGCTCCCTAGGGGAGCCTTGGCCATTAAATTTCTCGAACTTCGACGGCTTACTGACGCCTGGGGGTAGTCTCTTGGCAGCATACTGGGGAGGATACGGTACCTTGTACACATCATAGGTACCAGCATCACCACCAGTCTTTTCTGACAGCTTCATTTCCATAATTCTTTCAATCATCTGCTTGTGGGCTACAGCTGGATCTATGTCTTCTGGAAAGAAGTGAGCTTGTTGCTGGCTGTGAGGAGTTGTCATCACAGTGGCGCGCAAGATGGGCGCGGTAGGCTGTGTCTGAGACACAGAGGGCTGAGCTGCTGTTTGCTGTGGAATAGGTTGGCTCGGTGTCTTGCCCTTATCAGCTAGGAGAGGGTTAGCTGGGATAGCCGTCTCTGCTGAGCTGGATGTCTGCCCCGCAGGTTCAGCTTGCTTTGAGACTGATGTAGCTTCATGTCTCTCATTGAGCTGCCTTCGGAGAGCACTGATCTCCTGCTGGTATCTTCTGAACATCATCTGGACCATAGGATCCAAGGCTGATGGGATTTGCATATCTTCAGAAGTCCCTTCAGCATCATCAATAAGGGGATTGTCCTCATCCTCTGTCGTCACCACATTGACTGTCATGGTGGTGATCTTGCGGGCTTCATCATATTTCTTCATCTTATCTTTTGCGGCCTGGCCTCTTCTTGTGACAGGACCAGGTCTAGTATTCAACCTGAGCAGTTCATCTGGCCGAGTTGGTAGTATATCTTGCCCCCTGGCAAGTCCAGCCATGTTGCAGGCGAAGATTTGCATTTTTTCTCTCCGCCTATAGACCTTTCTTTTCACCTGGTCGGGATATTTGAGCCGGTCAAAGACCGATATTCTTTCTTTGGCTTCTCCCGGTACAGGTCTTCTTTGTCATATCCGGCCCTGAGACCTTCTTCATAGTGATTTGAATCGGAGGAAGAGGCTCCGATCATCGTTTCTCGAAGTGTTTCTTCTTTTTCTTCACCTCTCGTGCCCAAGGCACGGGATAGTCTTTGTTGACCGAGGGCAGAGCTCCCCAGGTAGTGGAAGTAGTCTTGGACTATCTGCTTCATCTCTTCAGAATTGTGCCTCTGTGGCTCAGGCTGGAGCATTAGTCTTTCCTGGCTTCTCTGCTGATAGGCCAGTCTTGTTACCTGAGCATTCAAATGCTCGGCTTTGGAATATTTGAACAAGTCGGCCTGTCTGGCACAGGCCCTCGGTCTTCTTGGGATGGCGACCGTGATTGGTTCGCTCATTCCCACATTGCCGTTTCGGCGACAGTTGACAGCAGCATCATATTTCTTTCTTTGCCATCTTCTGCCCCCAGCCCTGGGACGGGTGACAGTAAGGTCTTCCTTCCTCTCATCCCTTCTGCCCCTCATCATGGTGCGAGCAGCAGTCAAATATCTTTCTTCATCATTTCTCTCATCTCTTCTGCCCCAAGCTTTGGGGCGAGCAGCAACAGCATTTCTTGTCTCTTTTCCCTCTCTTCTTCGGCTTTCTGCCCTGAAGCGGGCAACAGCATCTTCAGCAGCCTTCTCCTCATCTCGAGCTGGAACCCAGCTCTGAATCCTCTTCGGTCGCCAGACCTGTTTGTATTTTCCTGGCTTGGGCGCCAGCGGCTTCCTCTCATCAGCCTCCCAATTGGCCTGCCTGGCGGCCAGAGTCTGGAATCTGTTGGTAGTGGGCACCATCGGGATGATCACGTCCGGCTTGACCTCCCTTGGGCAACCATTCATGTTTGCCCGGACACCTCCAATCATCATGGTCTTTCCGGAGTTGGAAAGACGACGGTCAACAGCATCATACCGGCTCCTCCGGTTGGTTCTTCTCCCCTTCTGAGCAGCAGCAGGGACCATGCCCCTTTTTTGGACATGATGGACGTAGCAGGCGACGGCCGTGGGGACCGTTTTCTCTGGTAAGATATTCTTCTGGTTAGTGATCTTCACCGGGGCACTTGCAGCAGTGCCTTGCTCATTGTCATCGACCTGCAGAAGGTCAGTGAAGATGACGCCCAAGCAGTTGGGCAGCCCAACGGCAGGCGGCATCGATCCGAACGCGAGAGGTACCGCCAGGTAGCCTTCTCGCACATGCATGTCAATCGGCTGCTGGTCGAAGCAAACGGACATGATTCCGGCTGTCATTGTAGATTCCTGAAAATGAGGAAAGTACACAGAATCAAAATTTTGAGGGGGGCCCGCTGGGCCTCCTACTTTAGCGTAAAGATGAAGGGAGACTAAGTCCCACCGGGCGTGCCAGACTTGTTTGACACATTTTTTCTCTTTATTATTTTAATCCTTATGTTTTATTTTATCTTCTTGGTTCATTGATTTATTGGCGTGCCAGTCACCGAAGTGACGATTTCATTGTGCGCTCGATCTGACTTGATCAGTCGATTGTGAAGTCCGAGTCGGGACCGGAAGTTCGCCATACCATAAAGGCTATGACGTTAATTACATCCCCCCTAAGGAGGACAACCCTTGATTAAACGCTAAAGGTAGGAGGCCTCGAGAGGCAAACATATATTCATGTGCGCAAATGGAACTTCATACCGAAGCCAGGAAGGCGGGCAAATTAACAACATCAACCATAGAAACAGATGATATCGTTAGGTCAGCGATTCAAAGATCGGGCTTAGGGGGAAAGGAGGATCTCAGTCACAGGTAGACTGAGCCGTGACCATGATGGGGTTTAAAGCATCGATCGGTATTTCGACAGCATTTCTCCTTAATCTGGATTATGCCCAGGGAGAAATAGGCTATCACCCACGGAGTGCCGGGATGAAAGCCGGGAGAAAGAGAGAGGCCAGACCTCCCTACCCATATGTATACATATATGCCATGGGGCAATGTTTGATATTCCCTATAGAAGTCGGCGGAACTCATGCAATGGCAGAGTCCTCCCGAGCTAAAGGGGTTACTCATCAATGCAGTTCAAGTGTACATAGGTTCCCGGCGTGAAGGCAAGATGGCCGATGTTCCCGACATGCCAACTGGAGAGCTTCTCGGCGCGAAGGGGAGATGGCCAGGAGTATTCTCGGCCTGGTTGAAGGGAGGAGGAAAAGGATCTCGGCACAGCTGAAGAGGAAGAGGAGCTCTCGGCGCGCTGACAAGAGGGCCAGGGGGGGTTTTCTCGGCGTGAGGGTTCCCGGCGCGCCCAGGGCCGCGCCGGGAGCCATGGCGCCGAGAGAGTGTTGGTGTTCTGGCGCCGTGAGGACCCGAAAGGGGTTCCGGAGGCTCTGCTTTGGGTTTCTTGGCGATGCAGGACAAGCCAGATAGGTTCTATGAAGTCAAAGTGGATCAGTTCATCAAATCTGAGCTGGATTAGATTTGGGCTTTACAGGAGCATCAGGATAGAAGAGGGATTTAGGAAGACTAGGGTCGAGGGAAACCCTGTCACCATTATCATGCAGAGCCTGGGGGACAACCTGATGTCGACCTTCATCTTCATGAGAGAATTTTGGCAGCACCTCCCCTGGACCGAGCATTTGCCAGAGAATGGTATAGGCTGACATCCACGGAGTGTCGGGATGAAAGCCGGAAAATGAGTGAGCACTAAGGCTCGAAGAGACTATCCATGTCTCTGGCATCGGTCACTATTCCCCTTCTCGGAGACTGACGAAACTCATGTAGAGACAGGGTTCGTCAGACCCACGGGGTGGCATGTGAATCCTGTTAGGGACCTCAGAATATAGGGGAGGTCAATCCCCAGTTAATTTATCCCCTAGGGTGCATATGATGACTCACGAACGCCCTAGAATAAATGGACGAAGAGGCCAAAGGAGTGGACGAAGGAGAGGCTCTCAGCATGGTTTTCATTGGCAAGAAGATGGCTCTCGGCGTGGGATTATAGGTTGGCCAAGGGGGGTTCTCGGCACGGGTTTAAACTGGACAGAGGGGGTGCTCTCGGCATGGGATTAAATTGGCCAGAGAAGGAAGGAGGGAGGCTCCCGGCGTGGCTTCAAATGCAAAAGAAGGCAGGAGGGAGGCTCCCGGCGTGGCTCCAAAAGCAACAGAAGGCAGGAGGGAGGCTCCCGGCGTGGAGGCTTCTCGGCGCGCTCCTCATCGCGCCGGGAGGCTGGCGCCGAGAGGCCAAAGGCAAGGGGAAGGTCTCGGCCAGGGGCTTCCCGGCGCGCCCATTACCACGCCGGGAAGGTGGTGCCGGGAAGCGGAGAGCTGGGGGGTTCACGTGGAAGCGGCCTGGAGAGACTTTTATCGGTTTGCTGAAGAAGGAGGTCTCTCGGCAGCGTAGTTCTCGGCGGGGAATGTTGCACGCCGAGAGGATGGAATTGCTACAGGGTTTCATGATTCACAGAGCTGAAACGATGCTCTGTTTGGGGATTTTATGAGATTTCTGGCTCGGATTGAGGTTGGATTTAGAGTGTAAGCGAGAGATTACACAGATATGGGTTTGATTTGCCAAAGATGGGCTGGGTTCAAAGGAGAATCGAAGGAATCACTGCAGGATGGGGTTCTGAATCATCATATTATTATTGACCCTCAGGGGCTCATTTGCTGGCATCTTTGGTCGCCTAGGAGCCAAGAGATGGCCATCTCTGACCCCAGGGGCGACCCTGATGTAATTGTTCGGACTAGAGCCGGATTAGAAACCATCGGTATTAATTTATTGAAGCAGCTTACTTACTCCTGTGAGAAGAGGATCTCGAGCAAACCCTCGGAGTTACTGCCAATATCGGTAGCAGACTGTCCCAGAAGCCAAGAGATGGTCTGTCTCTGGCCCTAGGGCAAGCCTGGGAAACTTTATGCAAACGATGATGAATCGGAGAGGGACATCGGCTCATTTAGAACGACATTTATTCTACTGCAGACAATTGAGCCCGAAGACCCACCGAGGAATCGGACGCACTTCAGTTGGACTTAAAATGAAAACGTATAAAGGAAAAGCATAGCAGCAGACGGAGAGATAGCGGGCAAATACTTCACTCGCCTAGCGCCCAAATGGGCCACTGGAACATTTCATACAATTACATCATTCCGGGACTCACCCCAGCAACATAGAGGGAACGGAGGAAAGGGAGATGAATGGTGGCCGGGATATCCCAGTTATCACTGATGAATCGAGATAAGACTCGCATGGTTACATAAAGAAGAAAACAGAAACAAAGAAGATGAAAAGGGGGGGGGAGGGCGGAGCATTGACTCCTCTCCCTCCCCGGCTGCCCACCTTGAGCTTCTGCTCCTTCGTCTCTTCTCAGATATTCCTTCGCTTCTTCGAGTCTCTCCTCCTGGAGCTCTCCTTTTCTTTTTCTCTTCTCTCTTTTTGTTCTTCTATTCTGTGTTTTCTTGTGTGTCTCTCCTCTGCCTCTCCTTTTCTTGTTCGAAGGGAGGGTTTTTTATAAGCGTTTTCCCCCTCTCGGCAGGCTTCATCACCGCGTGAAGAAGGCAGCTTCCCGGCGCGCCTCTTTCAATCAGGGTGGCCTCCCGGCGCCAAAGGGCATGGCTTCCCGGCGCGCCTGCCTTCAACTTCTCGGTGCCACCCTTTGGGCTTCAGCAAGTGCCTCTCGGCGCCATTCTCTAGAGCTCATTCGACAGGCCCATTCAGGGCTTTTAAACTTCATATGCACTTTGACCTCTCTTAGTTCTTCCAGTATATCTTCCAGAACCGAGGAAGGCCATCTAGTGGTGACATAGCTTCTATTTCATAGATTTTCATCAGTCTGCAGACAGGGGTTTCATCAGTCCGTAGACAGGGGTTTCATCAGTATTGCCATTTGAATGGTGACAAAACCGGGTATTATCTTATCGATATCGTCACTTGAATGGTGACGAGCTCGGACATCAGCTTTAGTCTGGAAAGACTTCAGCCGGGTGTATAGTCTGTGGAGACGATTCTTCTTGTGTTTTGACTTTACAAAAGCCTTTACAATCTTCATCTGCCGGCACCGGCTTCATCCTTATATTTTATCACATCTATCAATAAGCCGACATCTGGCCTATGCTGACATGTCATCTGTGGGCTCTTGGATGTAACAGTAACATAGCTCTTAGTAAAAGTGTGCTGGGAGGTCCCATCAGTCGAGTGACTGCTGCTTTATCAGTGTTGTCGTCTGAATAATATCGGCACCGGGTATCGGTTTGGCCGACAAAGGCTTCAGCCGGGTAAAAGGTTGGCGGACTTCATCATTGGCCTTTCACTGTTGGTCTGATCCTCTTTTCAACTGTGCTTTCACCCTTGTTCATTTTCAAGGCGTCAACAGGTGGTCAATCTGTTCATGGCCAATATATGCCGGAACTGAGGGGTTGCATTGGATATAATCATCTTAACATGTTCCGGTTCAGATAAGATATCTTTCAACTTTTCGGCCATTGACCGCCATCTATCAGCAAATATGATGAAGTCCTCCTCGGGCTTCATTTTCTCTGCAACCAAGTCTGTAACAGATAAAGATGGTCCGACCTGGTCCCTATACTTCTGCAAGAATTTCTTCTGAACCACATCGAAATCACTAGCATCTGCCGGATCCAGGGAATAGAACCACTCGAGGGCTGGCCCCTCTAAAGATCTTCTAAACAAATAAGCCAATGAGGCTTTGTTGCCCTGCCAAAAGGACGTTTCATACATAAAATCCTTCAGATGGATAAAAGGATTACCAGTTCCATTGTATCGCCGAAAGTTCGGCATCTCAGAAGGTGGTAAGTGAAAAACTGGCAATGTAAGCAGAGAGATTTCTGGGGCATTCTTGGCAGCAGTAACCTTGTTGAGTTTTTCTTCCATGCTAGCCAATTTCTAAAGGAGCAAAGCATTAGTGTCTGACTCGACCGGGGCCAAATTTGGAATGAAGGTATTTTGCACAGGCGTCCTTAGAATTTGGGGAGGTTGAAAAAATTGGGGCCTAGCCGCTGAGTAGCTTGCCTGTTGGGCCGGCATGGCCGCACCAGGTGTCGGTGGACAAGAGGGGGGTTTGTGCAAGACCGCTTGGTCATTAGTGAGGTGATGGCCACTTTCGGCCGGAGGGGGATTGGAGGATGAAGAGGGAACAGACTTCCCTTTCAAAGCGGCCTGAACTGCCTGCCGCTGGGAGTCATCTAATTGAGATAGAGCATTAATCAAATCGGTAACATTGAAAGATGGGGAGGAGTTCCCCGAAGTGTTGGAGGGTAAAGCCTGAGAAGAGGGCACAACCTCTTGAGTAGTGGTATCAACCACATGAACTTGAGGATAATGAGAATGAGGAGGAGGGTAATTCCCCTCATGATAGATAGAATCTTGGGGAACCTCATATGATTGACCAAAAACGTTCTCCTCCACATCATCATAGGAATATCCGTAGCTTGCCATGTTGATAATCTTACCTGAACGGAGTTGCATGCTTAAAAAGAGAGAAAGCTTTATTAAGGAATTATCACACAATCAATCACCCAATTGAAACAGGCTTAAGCAAATCAACCCAACCAAGTTTATGCAATCAAGTTGAGATGAACGCAAGATTTTAGTGTTATGTTTGAGATTAGAGTGAGTTAAATTGCAGAATAATTCACTCCTCTTTGCAAAGTGAAACCTAGTTTGGATCCAAGTGTGGCCTCCGGGTTAACTAGGTTCTCTCTCTTCTTTCCAACGATAGGTTCTCTAAACTCCGGGTACTTCAAGGGTACAACCAGCCCAGCGTCCGTGAGGGAATCCACGTGTGCGGGGACTTACGGAGGTCTTGGAAAAGGGATTTCCGGTCCAAAGAGACGGAATGCTCAATGGAGGGTTGTCCCGATTCCAAGAGAGATGTGTGGAATCCTAGTGTAGAGAGAGGAGGTCTCTCAACCAAATGCCACAAAATGCAGTATAAGATAAGCCAATCACAGCAATATAATCAAATAATCAATGTAAGTATGAATCCAGCATGAAGAGACAGAAACAGTAAGGGTCTGTAAACACACAGGAAAGAGGCGACGTAGCGGCAGTCGCTATCAATAAAAGAGACGACAACGTGGCTGTCGTGAAACGTTGTGAGAGGCTCACAGACAATGCAAAAACGCGCCTTGATGTGGGGCGCTAAATATGATAAAGACGCCTTCGACAGAGGGCGTCAAATGTGAGTGGTGCGCACAATCGAAGAAAAATGCGCCTTGGTGAGAGGCGCTGCCAAATAAAAAGACGCCCGAGGGGAGGGCGCAAATTCACAGAAGCAGCAGATATGATGAAAGACGCCTTCGTGGAAGACGTTAAACAGGAAACAGACGCCCTGGATGAAGGCGTTAAATAAAAAGGCACCTTTGTGAAAGGCGTTAATTCAAAAACAGCAATAGATTAATCACAAGATGGCTGATCCCGGGGAGTGTGCAGTGTGCACAGTGGAGGGTGCCCGTGGGGCACAAAGGAGGGGTACCGTGGGTACCAAAGGGAAATGGCACGCGTGGGTGCCAAAGGGGAAAAGACACACGTGGGTGCCAATAGGAAAGGGGTAATCAACAGAAAAATAGTGGTTGTCCCACCGTGATCGCCAATTTGTGAATCATGGAAAATAATCCACTCTTAAGAAAAATAAGAACAATAAGCATATACTATGCATAAGAAGAATAATGAAAAAGGGAGTAAAAGAGCACGTGGTGCTACTAAGGAGAGTGATCGCCAGAGGGGTTACCTCAATAAGAAGAAAAGATGATCGCGAATACCTGGTGATAATAGGATGCGGGATGGATGTGGGTTCCTTCCTCCTCCTTCTATCGGCCGGCCGATGAAGGGGGTTTTCCTCTTTGATTACCCTTAAACAAGAACAAACAAGTAAAAGAAAAGAAAATCAACCAAACGTGAGTGTAATATCAATTCCAAGATGAAAGATGGTGATGAAAGAAGAGCATAAAGTATGCACCTTTTGTTTGTTTTAAAACCCCTAGAGAATTAGGGAGAGGAAAAGAGATGCAATGAAACTAATGCAAGAAAAAGGCTATACGATGATGAGATGAGACGACAAACAACAAATGAAGAGGAGAAAAGACCCCTGCTGTTCTTGTAAACAGTAAAGGGAAAAGCACTTTGCTTCGGATGCGGCAGCAGGAGGAAGCAGAAGAGAGATCAATAGCTCTCAATCTCGATCGCCAGCACCCGTTAACCTCTGTGATAACAACAGCTCTTCTTCTAACTTCGCGCGAGATCAACCAGGGGACTCTTTTATAGGGTTTCGATCACAGATAGACACAGATTTGGGAAGATAAGAATAGGTAGTGGTCGTTAACGGCAAGGACTCTAGTTCCCAGATCGAGCAAGGTGACCAAGAAAGGCAGGGAACTCTTCAGGAAAGGCGAGTTTAAGCAGGACACGAAAGGGTGAGACACGACCTACCAACGGGCGTCAATTCAGAATTGACGACCTGCTCCAAGGGCGTTAATTCAAAACACGACCAGGATCAAGGCGTCTCTTCCTGGATTCAATTTTGGTAATAAAAACCTTCTTTATTTAAAAATTATAAAAAGCCGCCTGAAGCAAAGGCGTTAAACAAAAACATGCCCTATGGAAGGACGTTAATCATTGATTTCAATCGGGGTGGAACTCGTAAAATACCAGGAATTGACGCCCTTATCTGTGGTCGTCCTTTCTTAAGAACACGCCCCAGATTAGGTCATTATTTAAAACACGCCCCTCTTCAAGTTGTGAATTCTAAAAAATGCAAGAATAAATCATAAAAACACACAAAAATAGAAAAACTTTATATTATAGAAATATTGAAGTTCACTTGGGGACGTTAATATAGTGACATGAGATTTGATCAACAAAGCGTCAATTTTGGCGTGTCTACATTGACTTCACTGAAATTTCCTCTCCAGTAGTAAAACATTGTTCGATTAGAGTCATGCTAGGTATGGTGGCTATGTGGGATTTGGAGTTAGAGCAGCTTGATGTGAAAACAACTTTTCTGTATGGTAGTTTAGATGAAGAGATCTATATGTTGCAGCCAGATAGTTTTACTCAAGAAGCCAATGAGAAACTGCTGTGCAAATTGAAGAGGTCTCTATGGTTTGAAGCAAGCTCCACGTCAATGGTATATATAAAAGGTGTGATACCTTTATGGTGACACGGCTATAGTAAAAGTAGGTATGACAATTGTGTTTATTTCCATTTCCTCCATGATGATTCTATTATTTTACTGATGCTTTATGTTGATGGTATGATTATTGCTTGTAAGCATATGTAAGAAATTGCTAAGCTGAAATAGAAACCCAGTACAAAATTTGAGATGAAAGACCTAGGTAGTGCCAAAAAAATCCTAGGTATGAAAATCCAAAGAGATCGGCATAATGGGAAGTTGTGGTTAACCCAAAAAGGTTATCTTCAAAAGGTGTTGGCCAAATTTAACATGAAGGAGGCTAGGGCTGTAGGTACGTCTCTTGCTCAGTAATTTAGATTATCATTATAATAGTGTCATCAGTCAGAGAAAGAACATCAGGAGATGCTCAAAGTACTATATTCCAGTGCCGTTTGATGTATGATGTGTGCCATGGTTTGCACTAGACCTGATATATCTCAGGCAGTTAGTGTGGTTAGTAGGTATATGGCGGATCTAGGAAAAGAACATTGGAATGCAGTGAAATGGATTTCGTGATATCTGAAGGGCTCATCAAATGTTGATTTACTATTTTAGAATAGCACTAACACTGATGTTTTACTTGGATTTGTTGACTCTGATTATGTAGGTGATCTTGATAGGAGGAGATATACTATAGGGTATCTTTACTCTAGGTGGAGTTCCTATCAGTTGGAAGACTATATTACAAGACTTCATGGCTTTGTCAACAATAGAGATAGACTATAATTGTAACGACCCAAGATCTGGATACCGGGTCAAACTCGATATCACTTGGATTCTACGTCACCACCCACGAGCCAGGAGGCTCAGAAGGGTTAAAGGGATGATGTGGTCATGCATTGAAATTTCAAACAAAGCAGGAAATAATCTACAGAATTAATAATTAACTGACAGAAATAAAATTAACATTTTATTTCAATTACATATAACTACAGAGTCCAGTCCACAAGTACAGTCTAAAAGAAAAGAAACGTACACTGCCTCGGGGCATACCTCGGCACTGGTGAGCTGGCTACAAAAAGACCTCCGATCGAGACGCACCACCTTGAGGAGAAGTGCTGCACCTGAAAAAGTAGGGAGTGAGCCTCATCTCATTGGCTCAGTAGGGGTCCCGCGGATCCCTACCACAAGGAAAGCGGTAACAAGACAGCAGTAGAAATAACAACAATAAAGGAAAGCAGTAAAAATAACAACAACAAGAGCAACAGTAGTGGCGAAGTGATTAAAATAACCTCAGCAACAACAACGGCAGTGGCTAATATGATAAAGTAGTAAACAGTAGAACCACGGTGTCTCTACACTACTCCTACCCTCATGAGGGAACCACGATCTTGAGGCGGAACCACCGATCCAAGGAAGGTTGCGGTCACACTGCCGAAAGAACCTACGGAGCCTCTAACGTAGGAAAAGTCCTCACGAACAGGAGCCACTACAAAAACCACACCGCCGGAACATCCTATCAGAGCTACCGGAAGAACCCTGATCACGCTGTCGGTAAATCTCGACCTCGTAGGTGAGAAACCATGCTAAAGTCACATGATTAGAGCACACTACCCATACCCCAGAGAAGCACGGCTCACGGTTGTGGACTGCCGAATGGAGATCCACTCAAAAGGGAACGAGAAACGCGAGAGACGGGCTACAAACTCGCAATAACTAAAAGCTAATGGGGGAAGGGGTCATGCAACATGTCAACAGAGAAAAGAGCATACGTAGGATGCCAAAGGGATGTGATCGCCAGAGGGGTTACCTCAATGAAAAGAAATGATCGCGTGTACCTGGCACGAGGCACGGAAACTGTGAATCATCGAGAGCGGGAAATGGTGGGTTGCTTCTTCCTCCCCCTTCGGCCGGCCGACGGGGAGGGCTTTCCTTGGGTACCCTTGCAAAACAACGACAAACAAATAACAAGTGGATCAGAAAGACGAAGGTGCAGCAATCAATTCTAGCGATGCAAGTAATGAAATGACGGCCGGACACACACCTGGTTGGTGTTGTCTTTTAAACCCCTCTCGAACACGAGTAGGAGGAAAATGCTTATGATGGATGGTGATTATACCAACGTAGGAACAGGAAGAGACTCCCCCAAAAGGGGGTGAAAAATGCGATATGATGAATGCAAGATATCTAAGGAAAAAGAGAGGAGAATGGCTTATTGGATGGCCGATGGCGAGATCCGGCGGAGCCTCGGTAGCGTAGGGATGACGTGGGAGCGCGACGGGCGAAGACGACCTTTCTCCTGCGAGCACGGGCACCCAGGAATCCGACAGAACCTCACCTACAAAACACCTACGGGTTAGGAATGGAATCCGACAGCCTCCCGGCGCTCTTTTTTTCGACCCCTGGACTGAGGGGGGTAGGCCTCTATTTATAGAGCTCTGGAGGATGGAGGCGTCCAGGGGCCTGGACGCCTCCATGATTTGGCTCTTTTTTAAACGACAATCTGACCGGCTGACGGATGGTCAGTGGCCAGGGGCACCCGTGACCTGAGTGATGGAGGCGTCCGGGGGCCTGGACGCCTCCATTGCATTGGATCCCTTTTGAACTACAATCCAGCCAACGGATAGTCGGGGTCTGGGGTGCCCGTGAGCTGAATGATGGAGGCGTCCAGCGGCCTGGACACCTCCATTATTTGGATTCTTTTTAAACGACAGGCTGAGCAACGGTCGGGCAGTGGCCAGGGACGCCCGTGAGCTGAATGATGGAGGCGTCCAGGGGCCTGGACGCCTCCATGATTTGGATTCTTTTCAAACGACAGACTGAGCAACGGTCAGTCGATGGCCGGGGCCGCCCGTGAGCCGGATGATGGAGGCGTCCAGTCTCCTGGACGTCTTCAAGAATATATATATTTTTTTATTTATTATTTTATTATTTTTTTCAATTTTTTGTGTCATTTATGGAGCCGTCCAGCCTCCTGGACGCCTCCATGATTTTTCTGATTTTTTAATTTTTTTAATTATTTTTATTTATGGAGGCGTCCAGACGTCTGGACGCCTCCATGATTTTTCAATTTTTTTATTATTTTTATTATTATTATATATATATATGAATTTATGGAGGCGTCCAGTCTCTTGGACACCTCCACGATTTTTCACGAAAAAATTCAGAAAAATGTAAAAAAAATCAGAAAAATAGGAAATCACCAGAGCAATTAAAAATGTGAAGGTCGCCTTGGGGTATCATAGTGTAATATGAGATTTACTCACTGTAACGTCAAGAACGGCGTGTCTACAGCTGCCCCGCCTTGGCGTCTGCTTTGCAAGGGAGTGTCACGTAGTGAAATGGCATTGAAGTGGAATGGAATGGAGTGAAAATAGACTGAAAAGTAGATGCCAAGGTGTGATGAGACACGCTTTCAACATTACGATTTTTGGAATGTTTTTAGAGTTTTCAACGAGACGACCTGGGAGAAGGTCTTTCGAATTCAACAATTGTTTGGACGGAAATCAAACAAGGAAGGAGAAGATGTGCGCTCAGGCATGAGTAAAAAAAAAGGGGACCAACTTCTCTGTGTGGAAGTACCTGGGTCGTAAACCTGCAGGTTTCACCTTGGGGAGCGGTTACCAGTGAATGTGGAAGTGCTGCAGCCAAGATGGGTCAAACGGAGCAAAAAGGAATATTTAAAGGATCAATCCAAACAAGGGTCTCCTTTGGAAGAACAGCGTGGGGCTGTCTCAAGAAAACTTAGTACTTCATTCGGAATGGAATATCTCATATTATCGGAATTTAAGCACAGCGACCTTCGCAATCGAATTACTTTGGTGATTTTCTGCAATAGACTCAAAGTCCTATATGAATGCATGCTGGGTTTAAAGAAAAATTAAAATAAACTAAAATAAAAAATTGTCAAGGATAATATTATCAACTCGTTAAGAATGGGTCAGGATACCAGTTCGGTGAGCCGATACTGAGCCGGGGCCCGTTTGTCCATGCACCAACTCACCGAATGGAACCGTCGTCCCCACGCTATCACCAGCTAACGGCCTATCCATGCAACCCGAATTCTTCTGGAATCATCACTGGTTTTGTTAAAGGGGAACTCAAATCCCAGATTTGTTCAGGTCGCAAGGTCCTTGACATGTTCTAATAACGTAAATATCGTATAGTACGATGCATAACACGGAGGACCAAACATTAAAGGATGGCGTACAGGATAGCGTGAAAAAGCGTCCGTTGGCAAAACCTGCACAGACCATCATAGATTAAATACATCAGAAAGCACAGAAATATCACAGAATCGTACCACAGTACAAGGACAAAACATGACTTAACCACACATGTGAGACGTCCCGTCTCGTAGCACCTCCCATTTCCTATAAGTATCACCCCATAGGCTAGTTTATTCAAATGCACCAAAGGGGGATTTTGAAAATTCAAGAGGAGGAGAAGAGGAGGGTCTAGGGACTTCGGGATGGAAGGAGAGTCTTCCCGCGTCATGAAGAGGGGCAGGCCTAGTAGTGAGATCAGGCGACTTTCCGACCTCGAGGGTCATTTGAGTGGGGCGATCCAGTCACATATGGTAAATTGATTTATTTCAAATTTTACTGCATGAACTCTCTTCTCACTTTCCCTCCTTTCTTTTTTTTCTTTCCAGCCGTATCCGCTCTTTCCGGGCCCGAGGAAGTTTTCAAAACTGCCATGGCTCTCAGAGCTAACCTCTAACATCTCCATTGGCATGAGGGCTATACTCTCGAAGTGGCATCTTCAGGGGCTCCTTATTCATGCCAAGCACTACGAAAGAATCCGCATGGACTGGGCAGCTATGGGCGCATTAGTGGAGATCTGGCATCCCCAGACCCACACTTTCATCTTCCCCACGTTCGAGGCGACCATTCTCCTCGAGGAGGTGGAGCTTCTGCTTGGACTGAAGAAGTTCAAGAGTGATGGGAAGACGAAGCCGATGCGGATGTTGACAAAGGTGACTTCCGAGAGCGTCCTTGGAAGCTTCATGCTGCCCGACGCAGTCAGAAAGGTCCGCACTCAAAAGGGAATCGACTTGCGAAGGCTCGCGGTATGGGTCATGGATGCCTTGAAAGGCTCACCAGATGATGAACACTTGGAAGGAGTCATGAAAGGTTTTACCATCTGTCTGGCGGGGGCTCTTCTGTTTCCTTATGCCGACAACATAATGGAGGAGGACCAACTGAATGCTATCCATGGGTTTTGGAGCGGCAAGAGGGTGGGGCCGGCCGTCCTTGCCTATCTTTACAGCGGCCTTACTGCCTCGAGCATGGGTAAGCCTCCTTATGGTTGCGCACTTGTTTTGAACTGCTGGATTGACTTGCACTTCAAGTTCGACCACCGTGAGGGGATGTCGACCGGTTCGAAGCTCTTTCAACAAAGCCCCCTTTATCACATAGCCGACGTATTAGGCTTCGGTGGCACCGTGGCGAACCGAGTTCCATGGCTGAAGAGGCGTGAAGACTGGCGGTCTCACTTTCGAATCATGGCACAAACTCTCTTCACTTGTGCTCCGGCATGTCTCCTCTCTCTTGAACTTCTCATGAGGCCTTCTCCCGGAGCCGAGCTCCAACTGATCGGCGCGACCGAGTTCGTCCTTTACAACGCGCATCGGTGCTGCCTCCAGATCGGCCTTCCACGCCACTCGTTCTCATCACTGACCGGGATCGTTCCTTTGAAGAAGAGGGAGTTAGGCATGGAAGCGGACGCGAAGGAAGCGAAGGCTATTAAAGCGCCTTGGAAGATGAGCGTTGCGGGAAAAGCCTTAGCGCATGTGGGGGAGAAATGCGAGCTTTGGAGGGCTTATGTAACCGAACTGGGGAAGTTAAGACCTAAGGTGCCTAAGCCCCTGATCTAGCTCATGCGGCTTTCTCATGGAATAAAGTGTGGCTTTTGGATGTTTTGGACCCCTGTTCCCCTAATTATTATTTTTGTGATTTTCATTTTTCTTGGTGTTTTTGTTTTTATTTTGTGCTTTCGCTTGGATTGTACACTCATCTCTCTTTTTTTGTATTTTTGGTTATTATTATTATTATTCAAAAAAATTATTATGGGGCCGTCCAGGGGCCTGGACGCCCCTAAGTTCTTTTATTTTGAATTTTTTTGTTTTAATTTTGGGGGCGTCCAGGGGCCTGGATGCCCCTAAGTTTTTTTATTAAAAATTTTTTCATTTTTTATCTTGGGGGCGTCCAGGGGCCTGGACGCCCCTAAGTTTTTTTTATTAAAAATTTTTTTGTTTTTTTTTTATCTTGGGGGCGTCCAGGCGCCTGGACGCCCCTAAAATTTGAATTCTTTTGAAAAAAAAACAAAAAAGGTGGGGGCGTCCAGGCGCCTGGACGCCCCAAAGGAAGTTGATTCTATATATAGGGGGGCCTCACCCCCCTGCTCACTTACACTGTTCATTCTGACGATCCGGCCATTCCAGAAAACCCATTCCCAGTCCCAATGGAGCAAGGAGGCCCGAGCCAGGATGGGGAGAGGCGAAAATGATGAGCTCGTCATTCGAGGGGGTGGAGAGATCATGCCGAGGCGGAGGAGATTGCCGTGGAGGAGGAGATCGTTGCGGAGGCACCTATCCTGGCCGTGGAGGGCCCTGCGGGTGCTGGCGACGTGGGGGAGGACGAGCACGATCCGGTAAGCCCCTTCAGAACTTTAGTTTGTTGGTTTCTTAGTCTAAATGGGCGGACAAGAGGCTGTATGGAGAAGACCGGGGAGCGGGGGAAGGAGGCGTCCAGGGGCCTGGACGCTTCCACATCTTCTTTTATTTATTTATTTATTTATTTATTTATTTTGGGTTATTATGTAAATAAACTAAAATTAAAAAATAAGGAGGCGTCCAGGGCATTGGACGCCTCCAAAATAATATATATTATTATTTATTTACTTATCATTTTTTTGTCTTTTGTGTTAAAAATAGGAAAAAAATAAAAAAAGAGGGAGGCGTCCATGAGGCTGGACGCCTCTAAAAAAGTATATATATGTATATAGATAAATAAAATAAATATTATGTACATTGTTATTTGTTTATCATGATTCTGATGTGTTGTTTGTTTTATGGTGTGCAGGGGGTGATGAAGAGCCGGATCAGCTGGTCTCTAGTGGTGGCTGCGTACCGGGGACTGCCCGACTTCCAGAGGGCGCGTGTAGACGCCATGGGTTTTGGACCCTTTCTCAGGATCGAGCCCTTCCGGCTCGACCTTCCTCTCATCCAGGCGTTGCGGGAGCGGTGGCACGCGCCGAGCCGGGCATTTCTGATGCCCTGGGGGCACATGGTGCCGACACTAGAGGACGTGGCTCGGATCACTGGGCTACGAGTGGACGGCGAGGCAGTGAGTGGGGTCACCTACCCTGACTACCGAGAGAGTGCCCTGGACCTGCTGTGGTTGGAGACGAGTGTGACTGATAGAGACAGCAGGATAGTCGGTCGAGTGGAGATCATGGAGGCGCTTGGGTTCGGTGACCCACGCCAGCGGGTTAGCGAGACTGGAGCGGAGTTTCTGGCACGACTGGAGAGAGACGCCCGCGCAGCTTTTACCCAGGACCCGAGCGAGCGGGAGCTGGTGGATCTAGACCTCTGGAGGTTCCTCTTCTTCTTCTTGGGCCGCCTTCTGCTGGGGACGAAGGGGGATGGCATCCACTGCCGCTTCCTCGGGATCCTGGCGGACCTTGACAGAGTGGGGCACTACGCGTGGGGAGCGGCTCTGCTTGCCCATTTGATTGTTGATCTCTCCCAGACTTCAGAGAGGGAGACGACAGTCAGCGGCTTCGCACCTTTTCTCCAGGTACACAATTTATTTATGCATTTTACCGTAGTTAAATATGCAATCACTCGTGCTAATGATGTATGATGGATGCAGGTGTGGAGTTATTACTACTTCCCGATGGGGAGGGCCAGGCAGGGGAACAGGAGAGCCGTTCCTCTAGCGCGACAGTGGAGGCCGGTCGTGGTAGCGGCACCACACAGCTACCAGCTGGCGTCACTTCGTCGGGAGCTAAGCGAGTATCCCGAGGCCATGGTATGATGCGTATGATTCTTTGTGTTTATGCATGTGACTGAATGGTAACTAACATGATGTATGTATGGTGATGCAGGTGGTGTGGAGACCCTACCTGGGCATCGGCGACGCTGGCCAGCCTTGGGTTGTAGCGGGTCTTCCTCGTTTCAGGCGGGACGTGTGGGTCCATTGCCTGAACGAGATCGAGCCGCTTCGGCTGAGGCTGGTTATGAGGACATTGGGGCTAGCCCAGGAGTGGGTTGATGTAGATGAGCCGGCCCGCATCGGGCGGAAGACCAAGGGGAAGGCAAAGATTGTGGACTGGCGCACGCGCTTCCCAGCACAGTACCAGGACTGGCAGCAGGGCGGGGTCCCAGTGGTGTCCCATGTACAGGATAGCACAGGCTATATGAGACGGTACCGAGCTACGTACGGGGACCGCCTCTCCTTGGGTGGTATGGCATGGATAAGTGAAATGAAACTGCTTCACCCTTCTATATGTATATGCATGTGGCACTAACTTATGTGCAATGCAGGATGCTCGTGACAACATGATCGCCGACCTGCGGGCCCAGTTGGCGGACGCCAGGCGGCAGTTGGTGGCCATCCGACAAGAGTTGGAGATCCTGGTGAGTCTATGCAATGCATTTTTTTTGTGACCTAGATTTTTGATGCTTAGCCTTTGACTGACGTTTGCCCCGTGTTTCAGCGGGCCCACCAGACGGTGGTAGCCGGGATGGCTGGTGGAGCGGGTTCTAGTTCACGGGACCCTCCTCCAGAGGTTTCTGCCCTCCAGGAGCAGCTGGCGTATGCGGTGGCTCGGGCTGAGGAGGCCGAGCGTGACCACGAGGCTCGAGTGAGTGCTTGCTTGGCGCTGAACCTCTTCTAGCTGCTTTCCTTCTATCACTGTTCTCTTACGGTGCATGCGTGCTTTGATAGGTGGCCGAGATTCGGGAGGCCCTGGCTCGTGCTGTTCGTGCCGAGCAGGAGCGCGACGCTCGGGTGGCGGAGCGTGACGCCCGGATTGTGGAGCTGGAGGAGGAGCGTCGACGGGAGGCTGAGGAGCTCCCTCGTGACGTGCTGGATCTGGGGATCGCCCTCGAGCTGTCGAGGAGGGAGGCGGTGAGAGAGAGAGAGGAGAGGGAGAGAGAGAGGGAGGAGCGACAGCGGGATCAGACCGAGAGGAGGGCTCTGGAGGCCCAGCTGCTGGAGCTCCGATTGAGTCTCGGCACGGCGGAGGGGAGGCTTCGGGAGAGCGAGGAGCGGTACCAGAGGGAGAAGGAACGCGGGGCGCGACTTCGTCAGTCTGGTTCTTTTTCCATGGGCAGCTATTTGGTTTCTTCGACCGAGGAGCGTCGTCGCGCCTTCGAGGCTAGAGTGCCACCGCAGGGCGAGGCGAGCACGGCTTCTCAGGGTTCGCAGAGGCCCCCTAGGGATCCCCGGCAGAGGAGGGAGGAGAGAGATGACCAGGAGGGTGGCAGCGATAGTTAGAGAGTTGCTTGTACACGTCACCCTTCTCACTGTATGATGTACTTTGACTATTATATGAAATGGATTTCGTGTGGCGTGCCCTTTTCTTTCCCACACTTTCTTTTGCACCACGTTATTTACGCTTCACGAGACTTTTGCTCTGGACAGAAGGGAACTACTTTGCACGGGGGGATTATGTTCCTTTCTCCATTTTGGGCGCGTCCAGGTGCGAGGACGCGTCTTAATCCTTGAATTCGAATTTAAAGCGTCGGGTGGCCTTTCTTCTCCCATGCCTTACCCGCAAACGAGCCCGCCTTCCGCCGAAACTCTTTTGCCCCCTTTTCCGTCTTCCTCCTCTTTTGATCGATGGAGTTCGGTGGGCCCGACCATGGTGAAGGTGGAGAGGGACGCGGGACCCCTCGCCCAAGGAGGGACGCGCCAGAGCACGGAACGGCGTCCATGAAGGAGGAAGGGCCGCTTCGGGCCCCCGAGGGACCCGAGGGGCCCGATGTCACGGAGGGAGGTGAACACGGTCTGGTAGGTCCTCCAATCTCTTCCTCTTTGATCCATTTTGAGTTTTGAAGCAAGGCGTGCGAGGGGGAAAGGGTTCGGCGAGTGTTGCACTCAAGTGATGGACGCGTCCTAGACAGGGGGCGCGTTCTTTGTTATGAAGCGAGGTCCTCCTTCCTTGGTGCAGGACATGGCGAGGACCATGGGCCTGGCCGATGAGTGGGCGAGTGCGGACGAGCCGAGCCGCGTCAGGAGGGAGAGTCGCGGCAAGGCGAGGTTCGAGGACTGGCACGTACGTCTCCCTGGACAGCAAGGGAGTGTATTGGTGCAGGACAGCGCCGACTTCCTGCGACGGCAGAGAGAGAGTTATGCGGGGCTTCCCCAAGCTGGGGACATGCGTGGCATCGGCGGCTCGCGCGCCCAACTGTCAGAGGCTAGGCGGCAGCTGGCCGTCGCTCAACATGAGCTGTCGCTCCTGGTAAGTTACGTGCCGCACTTTTATCTTCAGATTTTGGAGTTTCACTGACGGCCATTGTTTATTTTGTTCCAGCGTGCCCAGCAGACAGCGACGGCGGGGATGATTGGTGGCGCATCTTCCAGTTCCTCGGCCCCTTTTCTCGAGATTGCCTCCCTCCGGGAACAACTTGTCGGTGCGATGGCCCGCGCGACCCGGGCGGAAGAGGAGCGTGATGCCTGGGTGGCGACTGTAGCGGAGCTGCGGCATCATGTTGAGGAGAGGCCTTCTCCAGACATCCTGGAGTTAAGGGTTCTTCTGCAGATGATGAGGAGAGAGGCAGAGAGAGAGAAAGCTGAGAGAAGGTCCGAGCGTCAGCGGGATCAGACCGAGAGGAGGGCCTTGGAGGCCCAAGTGAGGGAGCTCCAGCTGGGCCTTCAGGTCATCGTGCAGAGGCTAGGAGGGATGGAGACGCGCTACGAGAGAGCGCGAGAGTTCGGGGAGCGACTCCGTCAGTCCGGTCGCTTTGCCGCTAGTGGCTTCTTCGCCACGCTAGGGGAGGAGCAGCGAGTCACTGCTGCGGAGCAGGCGCCAAGAGGCGAGGCAGGTGCTGCTGCACGAGGATCCCAGAGGCTTCTAAGGGACCCGCACCTCAGGGGAGAGGAGGGGAGCGCCCAGAGAGATGAGTGATGGTGAGGATCGGCGAGCTGGTGGACTCGCCACCTTTCTATGATTGTAGTGTTTATGACAGCTTATGTAGAATTATGAATGGAGTGATTTGATTTTCTGCTGCTCATTTGTTCTCTTGTGCATTCCTTCTTCCCTACACTTCCTCTCCTTTGCACTGTTCCCATGTGATGGGTCTGCCGAGACTCCACCCCAAGCAGAGAATCGCGTCTTGTTGTGACCATTTTCCACGGGAATCTACCGTCGAAGTCAATAATGACGGCCCTAGTGCCTTCTCCCGGATGTTGCGTCAAATTTTGCGGACGTCCTTCAAAACATGATAGGGTATCCCTAGACAACATAGGGTGCTAGTTGTCATATTCTTCGTCCAATCAATCACCCTGTGCGAGCGGTGAAGTGACACACGGGACCGCATGGTAGGTGCCTCATCGCGAGGGCTATTATTAAAGGTGATGGAGGCAATCTTGGCCTGCACTCCTTCCATTTCTATAAATTCTTGTCCCTTTTATCCTCCTAGGTATATCGAGAGCTAACTCGAGGAGCGCAAGTTTTCACGGGAGAGGAGGAGTTCAAAATTCCGAGAGTTGGATGGAGGGCGAATCTTCCCACTCCTCGAAGAGAAGCAGGTCCAGTGGTAGTAGTTCTCGGAGGCTTTCAGACCTCGAAGGGCACTTCAGCGAAAGGGCCCAATCACAACTCGTAAGCCAAGTTTTCCTGCCCTTTTTTCCATTCTTTTTTCTTCCTTTCTTTCTGACCAAACCTTTCTCCATTTCTTGTATGCGTAGAGTGTGATGAAATCACAGATCTCATGGGAGTTGGTAGTGGCAGCATACCGAGGTCTCTCAGATTTTCAGAAGGCCAGGCTAGACGTGATAGGTTTTGGCACCTTTCTTCGGATCGAGCCGATCCAGCTCGACCTGGTCCTAATCCAAGCCTTGTGTGAGAGATGGGACCCAGTGAGTCGGGCATTCCTGATGCCCTGGGGACACATGGTGCCCAGCCTGGAAGATGTGGTCCGAATTACGAGTCTCAAGGTGGATGGCGAGGCAGTGACCGGAGTCACTTACGCGGACTACCGAGAAGGTGCCCAGAAGCTACTGGGTTTGGACCTAGATGGTCGGAAAAATAGGTCGGTAGCTAGGGCGTCTCTCATGGATGCATTAGGGCTCGCCGACACTCGTCGGCGGGACGAAGAATCCTCAGAAGAGTTCATGGAAAGGATGGAAATAGGATGCCGTGCCGTGTACTGCACAGATTTCGGCAACTGGGAAAGATGCAACATAGATTTGAGGAGATTTCTCCTCTTTCTTTTGGAGAGATTGGTACTGAGCTCGAAAGGGGATGGTATCCAATGTCGCTTCCTGGAGCTGCTGTCAGACCTTGAAAGAGTAGGATACTATGCCAGGGGAGCTGCCATGATGGCGCACTTGTTTGCAGGTCTGTTCCAAGAAGCGGACCGTGAGATGACTGTGAGTGGTTTCACACCATTCATCCAGGTATTTTTGGTTTTGCTTGTTTTGTATTATTTTTTGTGTTTTTGCAAGGTACTAATGACCTGCGCCGAGCAGCTGTGGAGCTATTATTACCTCCCGATGGGGAGAGCTCGACATTGGTGACCCGCGATGGTGCCGCTAGACAGGCGGTGGGAACCCATCATGAGTGCGGCACCCCTAACCTACCAACTGATGGTGCTAAGGCGGGAGCTACAGGAGTTCCCTGCAGCGATGGTAAACTGGAGACCCTACTCAGACATGGTCGATGCCGACCAGCCGTGGGTTCTAGCAAGTCGTGACCGGTTTGGACAGGAACTGTGGATGCACTGCCTGAATGAAATCGAGCCGCTTCGGCTACGATTGGTTATGAGGACTTTAGGACTGGCTCAGGAATGGGTGGATACGGCTGCGCCACCTCGTGTCAGGAGAAAGACGCGAGGACCGGCGACCTGCATTGACTGGCGCGTGCGGTTCCCTAAACAGTGTGAAGACTGGCAACGGGGTGGCACGATTGTAGAATCACATGCGCGGGATAGCGAGGATTACCTGCGTCTATACAAGACAAAGTACGCAGAGCGGTTCCAACCCCAGGGATTTGTAGAGGTAGGTTTCCCCTTTTCCTCTTTTCTTCTTTCTCTCTTTTTTGGTTTTCTGGTGGAAATGCTGACTCGTATGGCTGTGGTGTCCCCTCGACAGTCGTTGTTAAAATTGCCATGCCACACAAATTTCAAATATTTATAACCGCACTCACTCACTTATGGATTTGAAAACATGAGTATAATGGTAAGTACGGGTCGATCCCACGGGGAAGGAATTTGGTTATTTTTCTTAGTTGGAAAATATTCTTGTGTTTTGAAAAATCAAATTTTTGTATTTGGAGTGCGATTAAAATGACATGGAATTGAAATTGCAACTTTAAATAACAAGAGATAAGTTAAGGAAAGTTTAGCCTATTGATGAAGAACGCCGTCGATTCCTCGCCGAGCCTTTGATGAAGATCGCTCCGCCTTGGAAGTCGACGCCGTGAGTTGATTTGAAGAAGACTTACCGCTTCGGGTATGTGTGAGGGACTTATGACGGAATGTAAATAGAAACAAACACAACTTGAAAATGCAACAGAATTTTGTTGAAAAAGGGGTTTGGAAGAAAACAAATAACACACAATCTAGACGGAATTAGAAGAAATAGAAAACATGAACGTTGTAGAGAATTGAAAGATAAAGAACTTTTATGAAGAACACAGAAACAGAAAATGAAAGGAAGATAAGGAAAAACTTGAAAAACTATGACCTATTGGTTCAGATGAACAATAATTGACAGAAAACTAGCACCTTGAAAACTTAATTCTAGAGCTCAAACGAAGAGGAATTTGACAAAGTGCAAGAAGAATAAAACTTAGATATATAAGAGAGGAACAACTCTTATAAAGAACTTAGAGTTATTTGAGGACTAGAAAGACTTCAAAACATAAGAAAACTAGAATGTCTCACCACGGATGAACAGTAAACACCTAAAACAGCACTTAAGAAAACGGACCAGAACTCTATGAAGTAGGAAGAATTTGAAGAAATGATCAACAGAGAAGTTGAAGAGCACTTGAAAATAAACAACTTTTGTGAAGAAAGCAAATTGAAATAAAGATTACAACCATGCGAAATAAGGCTAAGAATAGGCTGAATTCAAAAATGAAACTTTTATTGAAATAAGAACAACTTACAACTTTGACTTCAAAAGCTTGGAAAATACAACTTGATGCACTCAACAACTTCAGAAATGCAAAGAACAACTTACATTACAAGTGACCCAAGCTAGCTCTCCCCCTACTCAACCTTCTTGACATCTTCTATCACTCACTCACTAACTCTACTTACTAACTCTATTCATTCAAGACCAATGCACCCTTTATATGGGGGTTACAAAAAACACTCCATCAATACAAAAAAGTGTACCCAATTTTAGCCTAAAATGGTAGGCAGGTAGGTTCTGCCCACTTTGCAATTTTTTTCGGATTTTTCCAAATTTTTTTGGAATTTTTCTAGGCCTTTTCCTCTCTCTTTCTCTCATTTTCTCTTTCTGCGGGCGCAACGCGCCGACCGCCGACTGGTTAGGCCGCCCGCTCTGTAGGCCCGCCGTGCGCCCACCTTCTCCACTGTCGCCACGCGTCGCACGCGGTGCACGCACCTTCGCGCGCAGCGTGTCGCCTTCGCGCGCCGCCGGCCCGCGTGGCCCTGCCGGGAGCCGCCACGTCCCCCCCCCCGCCTTCGCCTTTCCTCGCCTCGTCGCCCGTGCGGGCGGCGAAGGCGGGAAGGGGCGGGGGCGGGCTTCAAACATTTTTTTTGTTTTTTTTAATATATATATATATATATATATATATATATATATATATAGCTATGTATATATCTATAAATAGTTAGAAAATTCTAAAAAATAGTAAATAAATTTATTTTTTGTTCTAAAAATTTTTTCTTTTCTTTTTGAACAAGTCCTTGGGCTTTTGGCCCATTCAAAATAATATTTTTATTTTCTTTATTTTCTTTTTCGTGGAGCTTTTCTCGTACTACGTGCCTGCATAAATACATAAAAATATAATTAAAATTTATTTAATTTCAGAAAAATAAATATTTGATACAAAATCAACAATAAGTGTGAGAAGTGTATATTGATCATAATTTAAGGTCATAAAAATGTGAATAATTATGAATTAACAAGGAAAAATACACACTTATCACACCCCCCAACTTACTCATTGCTAGTCCCTTAGCAATACACATAATGAAAAATTTAGGACTAACAAGAGTTTAAAGATATTCATGCCTCATTTTCAGTTCATCTTTCATAGAGTCAACTAAAGATCAGGAATCTGGAGTAATTATCACAGATTAGCCTTATGTCGGAAATTCAGGTACATGATCAAGAATCTAATCAAAATTCAGTAGCACTTGTGCATGTGTAATTCTAAGTCCACAGTGAAGACAATTGCATCCTCCACTTGCTATTCTGAACAAATGTCTTTCAATTCTACACTTCTTACTTAGAGCGTTCAATGCACAATAGCTTTTTGTCTGCCTTATTGATATGTCCCTTTTTGGGATCACTATATATATTTTTTTCCTTTTCTTTTTTTCTTTACACACATGATGCTGCACTACCCTTCACTGTTTTACGCGAACCTCAACATGTCTTAGGTGAAGTAGGTCCGGTGCCACAGATCAAAGTTCCCTTTTCCTTTTGACGCGAACCTCAACACGTCTTAGGTGAAGTAGGCCCGGTTACTCAGAATCGGAGCATTTTTCATGGTGCTTTATTTTTTCTCATACTTTTCTATGGCAGAAAGCTTATAACAAATCTCATTTTCAAAAGTGCAGAATATCAGACAGTATATCTAAAATAGCAGAAGGCTTGTCCTTCTTGTTTCATTAGCGTGCATCGTGATTTTATTTTTTTGAAAGTGCATCTGAACTTTAAAGAGATTCTTTAAATCAGTTTTCCATGGCTAGAGTAAATAAATTATCCATCATCATTTTCCCAGTTGTTTCTATTCAGAATCACTTTTCATGCGACATGAATCAAGAAATTCAACTCGGGGAAAACTGTTGTTTAACATGACAATTTCAAGAAAGTAAGAAAAATGTTTGTTGAAATTTGTAGAAATTTTTGAAAATTTTGAAAATTTTGTTTTTGAAATTTTATTTTTGACAATGTTGTTTTTGAAATTTTAAAATTTTTGACATTTATCTCCCCCCCCAACTTAAATGACATTGTCCTCAATGACATAAACAGTAGAAAGATCAGAGGACATGTAAAGAGATAATATAGTTGGGATGGAAGGATACAACCTGATGGGTCGGGCGAAGTGATGAGGGCTTCATTACGTTGTGGCCTGGGAACTGTAAAAGAAACACACTAAAACAAATCATCAAATCACAAAAACCGTGGGTGGCCTCCCAAGAAGCCATTTATTTGCACACCAAACTGTGAAAACGTTGGGCTGCCTCCCAAAAAGTACTAAATTTAACGTCTTCAGCCAGACGCACTGTAGCTCAACAACCAACAAGTTGATTTTAAAATGAGCCACCAAAGAATTTTATCCTTGCCAAAATTGTCTTTTTCATGCCCTGAAGAAAATGAATGTGGTTGGTGAATGCAAGGGCGAGACAGAGATCGAGATGGAGGTAGCTCAAAAGCATTATCCCGAGGAAAGAATAGAGGAGGCACATTGGGAAAAATCATATCATGAAGTATGAAATATTCCTCCTGAGATTCCTTAGGATCAGATAAATCAGCATGTAGAGCCAGGGTGGACCAATGAGTTGGGAGAGTTTGAAAAGAATCACCATGGTCCAGAAGTGGCACAAGCTCTACCTGCTCCTCTAGATTGAAATTATCATGCGGCATACTCGAATCATTCAATTCCTCATTTACCCCAACTTCATTATTCCAATACATATTTAATTCTAGATCCATCTTCACTTCTTCTTCCTTCCCATCTTCAAAGATAATTTCATCAAAGTCATGTCCCATCTTCACTTCTTCTCCATTCCCATCTTCAAAGAGAAGGTCATCATGATCGGGGAGAGACTTGTGATGAGGTTCAATATATTCATCCTCTCCCTCTAACTGAAGATCATCCACCTCTCTTGCATTTCCCTCATGTTGACAAGCAAGCACTGGCTCCTCAAATTCCTTTGTAAGAGGGGGAATATGGTCATTTATCAGTTCATCACCTTCATCTATTGCATTTCCAGTCAAGTCCGCAATCCCCTTAGAGTTCTCATGTGAATTTTGCTGACACGACCCCTCCATAATCCCGTTATCTACTAAATTAAGAGTGATAAGAGTGTGGTGCTCTTGGGGAATTATAGATTGATCGTAGTCAGTGTGAAGAACTTGATGAGGATTGGGTCCAGAGGAATCAAAGAATTGCTCTCCCTCCATGGTTTTGATTTCCTCAGTAAGCCTATTGATGTGCTGTTGGATGGATTGACTATGGAGAAGTAACTGAATGAATTGATCATCAGAGGCATTAGGTGTGGGTGGAAGAGATGAATAGTAATGATTTGTCTGTTGGGCTGGGTCATAATGGTCATCAGAGGTTTTGGCCCAAATACGATTTTCATCATTCCCTTCTTCTCCCCCCGACGACTCAAGATCATCATAATCCTCTTCACAAATGGAATGGGGTTTAGGCTCCTCAGGCTGCTCTTCCGTTACGTCCTCCGCATAAGACTCTTCCATGATTCCCTCAAAATCAACAGTGATATGAGTGGTAGATTGTGGGATCATAGGTTGAGCATATAGACTTTTATCATTATAACATCCAAGAAGTTGGTCCTCAAGACTTGTGGAGTTGTTAGGCATTGGATCCACTTCCGGTTCTATGATGTTTTCAGCAATCCTACTCACTTGGGCCTCAAAGTTTTGCAGTTGTTCCTGAAAGGCTTGTTGTTGAGTCTGGAAGAGCCGTGTCAATTTATCAAACATCTCCTCCTTATGTAAATCTGTGTATAGAGGAGATAGATAAGTGGGCTGAGAGTCAGATTATGATGGATAGTAATTTGAAGGGCACTCAGTCTGAAAATCAGGAGAGTGTATTGGTTGCCCTCCATAATAGGGTTGATCATAAGAATGGACTTGATTGTAAGGATCATTGGAATATGAATCCCAATCTGCAAAGTGTGGATTTGAAGGACGTTGAATGGGGTCTTGGTATGGTTCCCAAGAAGAAAATTGTTGATTTTCCCATTGATTATGTGGGTTTGTGTAGGAGACAGAGGTGGAAAAATCCGATGACCATTGATATGGCTCTTGGGTGAAAGATGAATTATGAACCCCATTATGGAAGAGTGAAGGAGTTTGATGATAAGGGGTAAATGGAGAGTTGGAATTCACATAGCCTGCATAATTAAACATCAAAGAATCTATTATTGGGCCTGAACAAAATTAGATGTGGAAATGAAAAAGACCCAAGAAAGAGTGATGATTTTTCAATGAAATTTTTTTATATTTTGATTTTATTATTTTTTTTTATGCAAAGATAAACAAGTTAGCACACAAATGACCCTAATGACCTAGATGTGACTTGGACCTATAAATAGGGTTTCACAAAATGATTAAAGTGAGACTTAAGTTTACCCTCAATATGACCACCAGCCAGGTAAGGGGTGGGGAAGTGGGAGGTTCCCCCTACTTTCGTAGGGACCTTATTATGCAAAACCACTAACCCGCTTAAAGCGTTTGTTGTCCGACCGTCTTGCCTTAGGCACCGGTTTTCATATGAGGATAAACCTAAATAACACAAGAATCACAGTGTGATCCTAGGGCCAACGTTTACTGACTTTTATTTATGGCAGAGGTCATGCGAAGATGCAAGAGAAATATGGTTTGTGGGTTAAGGAAGGGTGATGAAATCCCCACCTTATCTTATTAGGGGTGTTGCCCTTAGAATATTTTGAAATACAATGCACACCACAATTTCAAACAAGGGGTTCTTTATGCAAAATGAATGCCAGAATATGGTGAGTAGAACGTACCTTGCCCCTCGCAATCTTCAATATGCAATTGACAGAAATGAAATAAAAAAAAGTTCTATGCTAAATGATGCATGTCCTAAAACATGATGTGTGGTTTCTAATCTTGAAATGCATTTTTTTTTAGATTTTGGTGCAAGTATATTTTTTTCATTTTTTAGTTAATGAACCTATCTAACCAGCACAAAAATTTCTTTTGTTTTGATTGTTTTATGATTTTTATAGAGTTTTCAAGAAATTTTCAGATTTTTGTAAAGATTTTTCAGAAAGTGGAAAGATAGAACCTGTTTCTTGATTTCAGCCCTTTAGCAATGCTTCCGGGCTATTTAACGACGTTTCATATCCTTGGAATTTTAGGTTCGATCTTCCTCTTTCTTTGATTTTCAAATTTTTTTCTTTGTCCTGCACAAGTAAAAAGAGCAAAATGAATATTCACATATATACACCAAACACAAGAATATCCAACTATCATCACAATTCACTCCCCGGCAACGGCGCCAAAAATTTGGTGTCGTCTCGACAGTCGTTGTTAAAATTGCCGTGCCACACAAATTTCAAATATTTATAACCGCACTCACTCACTTATGGATTTGAAAACATGAGTATAATGGTAAGTACGGGTCGATCCCACGGGGAAGGAATTTGGTTATTTTTCTTAGTTGGAAAATATTCTTGTGTTTTGAAAAATCAAATTTTTGTATTTGGAGTGCGATTAAAATGACATGGAATTGAAATTGTAACTTTAAATAACAAGAGATAAGTTAAGGAAAGTTTAGCCTATTGATGAAGAACGCCGTCGATTCCTCGCCGAGCCTTTGATGAAGATCGCTCCGCCTTGGAAGTCGACGCCGTGAGTTGATTTGAAGAAGACTTACCGCTTCGGGTATGTGTGAGGGACTTATGACGGAATGTAAATAGAAACAAACACAACTTGAAAATGCAACAAAATTTTGTTGAAAAAGGGGTTTGGAAGAAAACAAATAACACACAATCTAGATGGAATTAGAAGAAATGGAAAACATGAACGTTGTAGAGAATTGAAAGATAAAGAACTTTTATGAAGAACACAGAAACAGAAAATGAAAGGAAGATAAGGAAAAACTTGAAAAACTATGACCTATTGGTTCGGATGAACAGTAATTGACAGAAAACTAGCACCTTGAAAACTTAATTCTAGAGCTCAAACGAAGAGGAATTTGACAAAGTGCAAGAAGAATAAAACTTAGATATATAAGAGAGGAACAACTCTTATGAAGAACTTAGAGTTATTTGAGGACTAGAAAGACTTCAAAACATAAGAAAACTAGAATGTCTCACCACGGATGAACAGTAAACACCTAAAACAGCACTTAAGAAAACGGACCAGAACTCTATGAAGTAGGAAGAATTTGAAGAAATGATCAACAGAGAAGTTGAAGAGCACTTGAAAATAAACAACTTTTGTGAAGAAAGCAAATTGAAATAAAGATTACAACCATGCGAAATAAGGCTAAGAACAGGCTGAAATCAAAAATGAAACTTTTATTGAAATAAGAACAACTTACAACTTTGACTTCAAAAGCTTGGAAAATACAACTTGATGCACTCAACAACTTCAGAAATGCAAAGAACAACTTACATTACAAGTGACCCAAGCTAGCTCTCCCCCTACTCAACCTTCTTGCCATCTTCTATCACTCACTCACTAACTCTACTTACTAACTCTATTCATTCAAGACCAATGCACCCTTTATATAGGGGTTACAAAAAACACTCCATCAATACAAACAAGTGTACCTAATTTTAGCCTAAAATGGTAGGAAGGTAGGTTCTGTCCACTTTGCCATTTTTTTCGGATTTTTCCAAATTGTTTTGGAATTTTTCTAGGCCTTTTCCTCTCTCTTTCTCTCATTTTCTCTTTCTGCGGGCGCAACGCGCCGACCGCCGACTGGTTAGGCCGCCCGCCCTGTGGGCCCGCCGTGCGCCCACCTTCTCCACTGTCGCCACGCGTCGCACGCGGCGCACGCACCTTCCCCCGCCGCGTGTCGCCTTCGCGCGCCGCGTGTCGCTTTCGCGCGCCGCCGGCCCGCGTGGCCCTGCCGGGAGCCGCCACGTCCCCCCCCCCGCCTTCGCCTTTCCTCGCCTCATCGCCCGTGCGGGCGGCGAAGGCGGGAAGGGGCGGGCGCGGGTTTCAAACATTTTTTTTGTTTTTTTTAATATATATATATATATAGCTATGTATATATCTATAAATAGTTAGAAAATTCTAAAAAATAGTAAATAAATTTATTTTTTGTTCTAAAAATTTTTTCTTTTCTTTTTGAACAAGTCCTTGGGCTTTTGGCCCATTCAAAATAATATTTTTATTTTCTTTATTTTCTTTTTCGTGGAGCTTTTCTCGTACTACGTGCCTGCATAAATACATAAAAATGTAATTAAAATTTATTTAATTTCAGAAAAATAAATATTTGATACAAAATTAACAATAAGTGTGAGAAGTGTATATTGATCATAATTTAAGCTCATAAAAATGTGAATAATTATGAATTAACAAGGAAAAATATACACTTATCAGGCTGCAGGATACCCGTGATACCATGATAGCGAATTTACGAACTCGCTTGGCGGAGATGGAACAACGGTTGGGCGATGCCCGCGGAGCTACGAGTGCCTTGGTAGGTGTACAATGCATTCCTAATTAAAACCCCAGATTCCAGATGTTGGCTGCTAATTCACACGGTCGTAGCATGCCCAGATTGGCGCGGCTTCCCCAGCGACAGGAGTAGGTGGTGCATCTTCCAGCTTGTAGATTCCCACCTCCGAACTTGACCTGCTTCATGAGCAACTTGCTCACGCCACACAGCGTGCTGCGGAGGCAGAAGGGATGCTCTGTATACAGGTAAAAGTTTCAGTATTGAGTTCTCTTGGTTTACGTCTTATCGCGTATCTGAGATGGTACACTCGGCAGGAAAAGGAGACGGAAGAAGCGCTTGCCCAAGCTACGCAGAAGGAGGCTAGGATAGCAGAACTGGAGAGGGAACTGCGGCGTCATCCTGATGATGACTCCTCTAGGGATGCAGTGGAACTGAGGATCACTCTCCAGTTGGAGAGGGAAGACCGCGAGAGAGAACGTGCAGAGAAAGAAAGAGACGCAGAGAGAGAAAGAGCCAACATATTGACTGAAAGGGAGGAACGAAGGGCCATGGAGGCCCAACTATTCGAACTCCGAATCAGCCTTGGTTTTGCTGAACAGTGGCTGAGAGATGGTGAGGAGCGCTACCGAAGAGCACGAGAGCGTGGCTTTCGTGTTGGTAGCTTCTCTGCTGCTTCCGTGGATCAACGTCGGGATGTAGGAATAGGAAGGGGAGTACAGAGCGGTAGGAGTACTGCTTTTCCTAGTTGGGTAGTACCTTTGAGAGCGTTTTGCCTGGAGACTAGTGGGACGAATAATGCAGAGAGAGAGGGCGGAACTTGATGTAATTTTTTTTGGTTTTTGGAATAAAATACAAGGTTCAGTTTGTTTGATTTTCACCTTTGCTTCTGTTGCCTGAATCCCTGCACACACACTGAAACAAACAAATCAGAATTTCTGTTCTGACTTGGCCCCTTGCTCAATAAGCAAATGGTCACTGTGACTGTCCTTGATAACTGGTCAAGGGGCCAAGCCTTTATCAACGAAGGCGAGGGAAAGATGTGGTGATGATAAATGCGACAGGCAAGCACACGAATGCAAGCGGTATTAAAAGCGAGATGCAGCACGTAAATGCAATCATGCAAAATTAATTTGTTTTCTTTTTATATTTGGCATTTTTTTTATTTTATCATAAAAAAGATTTTTTTTACTTGCAAATATGTACATTTTCTCTTTTCCATTTTTTGTTGTTTTTATCAATTCAATTTTTTTTATTTTTTGCTAACGCCTGGCAAGCACCCAAATGGCACCTAACCTACGTGAGACTGGGATTTCTTACTAACCTCCCAGGTATCCTAAGTGCACATCTAGGTTGATTTGGGCCTCTAGACCCCTCGAATGATGATCCCGCCGGCTAAGACTTACCCTGATGACAATACCGTCATGCCATGCTTAGGCTCCCAGTCGCTTCCGACCACAGGGATTCACCCAAAAGGCGTTCGAGGCAAATGATTTGCCCGACCCGGGTCTGTTTCCTCACAACTCTAGATGGTATATGATGGAACACCCTGGAACCCTAACGACCAACCACGCGACGCTGACCCGGAATCAGACGTCGTCGCACCCATAGGTGACGCGCTTGCATTGGCCTAAGGCCGGGGTTAAACAAGAAGACATCAAGGTGGTAAATAGGGGTCTTGACCAGCCAGAAACACGGAGACTCCTTCGCAGCGATAGCTTTTGCTTTTCAAAGTAGGCAACCAAATGTGTATATTAAAATAAGGTCACAGACCCTGGGCAGTTTTCACCCTTCAGAAACTCCATCGAACCTTCATCTTTAGAGGGAGAAGGAAGAGTGTAGGGGATAAACCTCCTGAGAGGACCGGCAAAGCCGTTAACCCGACGAGCGAATAAGGGCCCATTAACTCTTTCCCTTCGGACAACTTCAGACCAAATCTCGAGCATTTACATTCCACGGCCCCTTTTATGGATTCATACTTTTATTTTGAGGGGTTCCGTTTATCGCAACAGGCACGGTCACGACCAGGCTTTTCTCTTGATTTTAATTTTGTATTTCTTTTTGTGAGGGAGATATAGTCGTTTGACGTTTATGGGCTCCCTTTTCGTATGCCTGCAGGGACACTGCCCTCTTCTCATGCTCTGATCGATGCTCAAGGAAATGGATCCTACACTTACTTTTGGGGTTCAAGTTTCGATTTCTCATGCTCAGCGTTTTAAGGGCGCCGACTGTCTCATTTGGTCGAAGATAAGAGAATAAAGATTACAGCTTCCGGAGATCTTCTGGGTGGATTCCCACCGTAGGCGATGCTACCAAGTTTTTTTTTTTTGAATAAAATACATAAGTGAGCACATGTTAGCTTCCTTCGAGCGAGCATAGGCCGACGTGGCCAGACAGGGATCTTCCACGGTTCTGGCAAACCAAGACCCGGTGCCTACCAAGCCTTAATGGGCCCTATCCTATCATGAAGGTTAGATGCAGTGACTTGACTACATGGTGACCACCAGGCATTGGCATTTTGAATTTTCCATATTTTTAGTGGTTTTCAATATTTCTTTGTTTTTGATGTTTTTTATCTTTTCATCATTTTTTTATTTTGTGCTAAGGGTAGTATTTCTTAAGATAAAGTCCATTCCAAGGGTGGGATAACTCGGTCCCTTCGGCGTTGACTAGCTTGTAGGCGTTGCCAGGGTATATGGCTTGAATTACAAATGGTCCTTCCCAATTGGGTTGGAGCTTAGAACGCGGCCCTCCAGGTTTGACAAAAATTCTTTTTACGACCATCTCACCGACTTTGATTTTCTCTCAACGACTTTCTTTTGGTAAAAGCGAGCGAGTCTATTTTGATACACACGCGCGTGTTCAGCAGCGGCCAGCCGCTTCTCATCCAAGAGTTCCAACTGGGCGAGGAGTGAATTACGACGATCGTCGAGGGGAAATTCCTCGTCCAATTGTACCCTGAGAGAAGGGATCAGAGTTTCGTACGGGACTACCGCTTCCATACCATAAGTAAGGGCAAATGGAGTCTGCCCGGTGGGGGTACGGATTGAAGTGCGATAGGCCCATAGGGCTTCGATAAGTTTTTCTGGCCAGTCTGAAAACTTACTAGACTCGCAGGTTTTTTTGATGATTTTGAGCAATGTTTTATTGGTGGCCTCCGCTTGGCCGTTACCTTGTGGGTAATAAGGCGATGAATGATGCAATGCAATTGCGTACCTTTTGCAGAGGTCCTGTAGGTCCTGAGAAATGAACTGTGGCCCATTGTCGGTGACGATTGTGCTCGGGACGCCGAACCTGGCAAGGATGTTCTTCGTGATGAACTTGCAGACTGTCGATGCCTTGATTTCCGCATAAGCTTCGGCTTCGGCCCATTTGGTGAAGTATTCCGTCGCAGTAAGGATGAATGATTTCTGCTTAGTGAGGGAATTGGGATCACCTAGGGGACCGATGATGTCGAATGCCCACATGGAGAAAGGCCATGGGGAGGAGATTGGATGAAGTGAGGAAGATGGTGAATGGATTTTATCGGCGTGAAGTTGACACTTGACGCACCTACGAACATAGACGGCACAATCCTCCTCCATAGTGGGCCAGTAAAAGCCTTGCCTAATGATCTTCTTGGCGAGCATCTGACTGTTCACATGGCCACCGCACACACCCGAGTGTGTCTCCTCTACACATTTCCAGACCTCATCGTCATCAAGACATCTCAACAGAATGCCAGTAAGGCTCCTTCTATAGAGTAGACCCCCAACCAATGTGTATTTCTGAGCCACTCTCCTTATGGCCTTCTTATCTTCTGTGGTGGCTCCTTCGGGATAAGACTGATCTTTGCAATATTTGACGATCTCGTAGAACCATGGTTTCTCCTCGTCGGTCAGCTCTTCTTCTGCCTCTGCCAACATGATTTCCCTCTTCTCACGGATTTCTTCCTGTAGGATCTTCCTTGCTATCCTGTCTTTGATGTTCACGTAGGAAGCGTCATCAATTGCAGGTGCGTGAAGTTTGTAGATGGAAATGGACTTAAACCATCTCCCTAGAGGGAACCTTATGGCCGAAGCCAACGAGGCAAGGGCATCAGCGAGGATATTCTGATGACGAGGGACATGAACAAAGATCAATTTGGTGAACAGTTTGGCAAAGGCAGCAGTGAGTTCTTGGTATGGTTTGAGCTTAGGATCGCGAGTGCGATACTTAGTGAGCACCTGGCGAAGAATGAGTTGACTGTCACCCACGACTCGTAATTCGGTGACACGAAGAGAATGAGCGAGTCCCAAGCCAGCTAGAAGAGCTTCATATTCGGCTATATTGTTGGTGACTGGGAATTTGAGTTGGTACGCTAGTGGGAATGTGAGGCCTTCAGGCGACAGGAGGGCAACGCCGATTCCTTTCCCTTGAGAATTCAGAGCTCCATCGAAATATAACGTCCACATGTAATCATCTGATTGGTTGATGGACATTAGTTCCTCATCTGGAAACTCTGATTGGACAGGATCAAACTTGGGAAGAGGATGGTAAGCGAGATGCTCGGCTATGGCATAACCTTTAATTGCCTTTTGCTGGATATAAGTGATGTCAAACTGAGAGAGAAAACTTTGCCAGCGTGCTAGCCTGTCCGTCAGGACGGATTTCTCCAGAAGGAACTTGATGGGATTCATGCGAGCAATCAAATGGACCTCATGAGCCAGGAAGTAGTGTTTCAATTTCTGCACTACCCAAACGAGGGCAGCACAGGTTTTCTCCATGATTGTGTACTTCTGCTCACAGGAGTTGAGGAGTTTGGAGAGGTAGTAGGTTGCCCGTTCCTTACCTTCTTCATCAGCTTGTGCGAGGACGGCTCCCACAGAGTCATCCAAGACTGAGATGTAGAGGATCAGAGGTCTCTCCGGTTTGGGTGGGATGAGAACGGGCGGACTAGCCAAATATTCCTTTAACCCTTCAAAAGCTTTCTGACACTTAGAATCCCAGTGGAATTCTACCCCCGGCTTGGTCAACTCGTAGAAAGGTCTACACCTTTGTGAGTGCTGAGACACAAACCGACGGATGAACTGCAGCCTCCCAATTAGACCTCGAACTTCTCTTAAATTTCTAGGGGGCGGCATATCCCTGATGGCTTTGGCTTTGTTGGGATCTATTTCAATCCCTCTTTTGCTCACAATAAAACCCAGTAATTTGCCTGATGACACACCAAACACACATTTTTTCGGGTTCATTTTCAGTTGGAACTCCCTTGATCTTTGCAACACCTTAGCTAAAACCCTTGGATGTTCTTCCCTGGTTCTTGATTTCACCAATAAATCATCCACGTACACCTCCAGATATATGTGCATCATGTCATGAAATATGGCCATCATGGCTCTTTGGTAAGTAGCTCCAGCATTCTTTAATCCAAATGGCATGACCACGTAACAGTATGTCCCCCATGGCGTAGTGAATGACGTTTTCTCCTGGTCATCTTCTGCCAACCGAATTTGATTATACCCCGAAAATCCATCCATGAATGAAAGGGTCTCATAACCTGCGGTGTTATCAACTAACACATCAATGTGAGGCAAGGGGAAATCGTCCTTTGGACACGCGCGGTTAAGGTCCCGGAAGTCGATGCAAATCCTGACTTTGCCATCCTTCTTCATGACTGGGACAATATTTGCCACCCATTGGGGATAGAGGACGACTCTAATGAACCTGGCTTTGTGGAGCTTGTCGACCTCTTCTTTCATTTTTAGAGCCATTTGAGGGTGGAAACGTCTTAACCTTTGTTTTACCGAGACGGCCCCTGGTTTTAAAGTTAAGCGGTGTTCGACCAGGGTGGGATCCAGCCCCGGCATGTCCTCGTAGCTCCATGCAAACGTGTCCTTATACTTTTTAAGAACTTGGACCAATGCCTCTTCTTCAGAGGGTGGCAGATTATCACTTATGAGGATGATCCTAGGGTCTTCCTCAGTTCCCAAGTTCACTTCCTTGGTGGACTCTTCTACCGCGGCTGACGGCCCGTCGAATCTCCTTACTCCACTAGCATATGCGGCAGCCGCATCCTCATATTCTTCACCCTCATCTTCACTAGGGTATTCCTCATCTGTGATCTCATAAACTCCATACCCTTCATCAATTGCACAGTTATCCTCGCATTCCATTTCTGGTAACTGGATGGGATCTTCTAATAACTGAGGGATGGCAAGGAGGGCCTGACACCTAACGGCTAAATCTAGAAGGAACCGACGAGGGATCTGCCTACCCTTGGATTTCTTCCTAGGTACTACCCTTGACCTAGACTGACTGACATTATTTACAGAAGGAGAGAAGGTTGAAGGGGATGGTGAAGAATGTACAGGGACAGGCCCCTCGAAGGAGGGGTGAAAAAGGTCGCTCATCGGACCTTGGACGGGTGGCTCGCGAAGCGAGACGCACCCATGTGAGATGTAGGAGGTTTCCTCAACAAAGATGTGTTGCTGGGGAGTTTGAAAATTGACGTTTTTTTTTCATTTTCATTTTTGATGACAAAACAACGAAAAGAGATCGTAGGGGAGAGGAAGGTAGTTATGGCTAGAGGGTTGGGAGGCTCATGGAGCAGATCGTGATTGAAGACCTGACGTGGGTCGAGAAGTCCGCGCAGGTATGCGAGAAGAGAGGGGGACCTGGGGAGATCATCAGACAATCGTCTGGCCCAGGGAGAAGACAGCAACGGTGGCTGTGATGAGTGAACGGAGAAGATGACGGCTGATAAACCGTCGATAGTGATGGTGACAGCGGATGAAGATCCGCCGATGACCAGGTCCTTCTGGCGAGGACAAGGATAGCTTGGAACCTTGGCAACAATGGTGGTATTCTCTGGCATTCCGGAGGTCAATGACGGCCCCTCGAGCTGCGGAGGCGAGAACATCCTTCCTAGCGCAATAGAAACATCCGGTATATCGAACCATTTGTCCCATTCGCATTCTGGATCTTTGATCTTGCCTCTTTTGGTAATCCTGGAATATCTTTCAGCTGAATACACAACATGTAACCTCCCACGTGCTTCTAGCGGATAATCCCTCATCTGAATAACGGGCCCTTTGTTGAAGTGGTTTGTTAGGGTCCATGTGAGGGGCTTCCAATCCGCCTTGAATGGTCCTTTGAAACCCAGACCAAACCTGTGATTCGGCTTAACTTCTGTTGGCGGCTTCAGCCTACCTTGCAGTTGCGCGCCCAAACCCCTGCCCTGCTGATAGCCGATGTTCCTCATAATCTCCCAACCTTTGGAGTGAAAGGGGAGATGCGGTGTTGTTACCTTGACCAGCTCCTTGGGCGCTAGCGGAACGTGAGATACATCATGCACATCCAGCAGCGACAATATGGGCCGGTGAGACGGCCAAACGGAGGGTAGAGAGGTGTTGATAGCATCCACCGTGGGAAGGACAGGCGTACTTACCACCTTAATAATTCTTCCGTTGTAAGGAAACTTCAAGCATTGATGGTTGGTGGAAGGTACGGCATCTGCGGCTTCAATATAAGGGCGACCCAGTATGGCCTTGAATGTAGGGTCCATGTGGAGAATATGGAATTCCGTGGAGACTGTCATAGGGCCTAGCCCTACTCTCAGAATGATCATCCCCTGTGGTGGTCTTTTGCTATTGTCATAAGCTGTGACCGTGATCGAGGAAGGTCTGATCTGTTCCTCGTCAACCCCGCACATCCGAAGGGTGCTCATGGAGATCACGTTTATGGATGCGCCTGTGTCTACAAGGCACGGGTTTACGGATACCTCATTAACTTTTATCGAGACACACAACGCATACTTCCGAGCTTCCCTGGGAGCGAGCTCATAGTTGTGGAATATGATGGCTGGTTGTGTGTCCGTTGGGGTCAAAACGGCCGAAATCTTTTCTGCGGGGAGGTCCTCATTTACCATGACCCTTTGAAGATATTGCATCAAGGCCGCCTGATGTGACGTGGATCTTTGGAGCAGCTCGAGGATGGAGATCCGAGCGGGCGTCCTATCTAGGTGTTTCAGCAAATCATATTGTGTTCCAGGGACGGACTTTTCCAACTGCTCTCCATCCTTTTCTTGCTGAGACTGCTCGGGATTCTGACTGTCCTGGGGGAAAATCCTGTGGAAAATCCTTCCACTTCGGAGCACCATTGCCTGTGGCTTTTGTACCTCTACAGGGGCAGCAGTGGATTGCAGCAGAGGTTTGAGGGGCAGTGACGGGGGAATGGTTGGTAGAGCAGGGGTGATGACGGGAGCAGGGGTCCTGATGAGGGGCTTACTAGGCGGAGGTATGGCGGAGGTAGGGGGAACACCATGTGGGTTACGACGGATGAGGGGCTTGGAAGGTGGAGGTAAGGTGGTGGTGGGTAAGGCTTGAGATGGGCGGCGGGTGATGAGTGGTTTTGAGGGCATTGATGGCGGTGTTGTGGGGGCAAAAGGGGTTACGCGCGGTTGACGGGTGATAAGGGGCTTAGAGGGCATAGGGGCAACTGCGGTGGAGGTGGGCGGTGGAGTGGAGGAGTGAGAGGAGATGGGAAGGTGTGAAGGCGCAACGGGGGGTGTCGGCTGATAGGTTATTGGGGTGCGAATAAGGGGGCACGATGGCAGTGGAAATGGTGAAGGCGATGCATATGCGGGTTGGTGGGAAAGAGGTGCTACCCGGGCGACACAAGGGAGTTGCATGATGATAGGGTTGGTGGTGGAAAGAATAGAGGCATTTTCCAGGTGCCATACCTGCTCCCTCCCGACTTCCGGGAAGGAGGAGATGGGGTTCACCTGATGATTGGGCTGCTGGTGCTCTGGTAGTGGATTTTGGAGGATGCCCATGTTTGGCTGCTGTTGTGGTACCTGCTGAGGCTGTTGTTGTTGTTGTTGCGGTGCTTGTTGCTGTTGTTGTAGCTGTCGTTGTTGCTGTGGTTGCTGCTGTTGTTGTTGCTGTCTAGGAGGAGGTCTCCTGGCCTTCATCATGGTGACGCATCGCCTCATTTCGTCCCAATCTATTTGATGTTCATCGTTCATATCATAGATATAATCTCTGAAATGAAAACAGTTTTCCACTGTATGACCCGGCTGTCTATGGAAGACACAATATCTGGAAGTGTCGACGTTCGTGGGCCATATGGCTCTCTCCTTAGGCAAGGTGAGGAAATTAGCAGCCATGAGAGCATTGAAGATATCTGATAACGATTCCGGCAAAGGTGGGTAATGAGCTCTCCTAGGTCCAAGTGGCCTCCTCTGTTGTTGGGGGCCATAATCCCCGGGTGGTGGAACCTGATTATATTGAGGAGGTCGCTGTTGTTGTTGTTGAAGATGGAAGGGTTGAGGCATATTGTTCTGGAGGAGATTGCTTTGCGGTGGAGGATGAGAAGGGAACGAACCTTGTTGGAGAGGAAGCAGAGGCATTTGTGGAAGCCTGGGGTTTGCCACATAGTTAGCGTCGTTGACCGCATTCACTTGCTCATTCGTCACGACCCCTTCTGTCGTTCCGCCTGGGACGCCAGTGCCCGGCTTCCTAAACACCTTCGGCTTTGGTGGCTCGAACATGTGCATGAGAGGAGAATCTTTCAGTTGCGTCTGGACATACCGAGCCCTCTCGTACAGTTCCTCCATGGTGTTAAGCTTGTTCATTGCCAGGATATGCCTAAACTGGGGGGTAGCATTTGATATAATCATCTTCACCTGCTCTGGCTCTGAGATGGTATCCTTTATCCTTTCTGCCAGGGATCTCCATCTATCAGCGAACTGGACGAAATTTTCGTCCGGCTTCATTTTTTCGGCGACCAGGTCGGTGATAGAAAGAGACGGGCCAACTCGGTCCCGGTATCTCTGTAGGAACTTCCTCTGAACCACGTCGAAGTCCTCAGCCTCGCTTGGCTCTAGGGCGTAGAACCATTCCAACGCAGGGCCATCTAATGACCTCCTAAAGAGGTATGCCAGAGATCTTTTATCATTTTGCCAAAACGAGGACTCGTACATGAAGTCCTTCAAATGGGTAGAGGGGTTGCCAGTGCCGTTGTACCTACGGTACGTGGGCATCTCAGAAGGGGGAAGGCGAAATATTGGTAGGATAGGCAGAGAAACCTCAGGGGTGGATTTCACATCCACCCTTTTTTGTAAGTTCCGGAATTGCTCGTCCATCTTATTCAGTTTATTCAAGAGGGACTGGGTGAACGGGTCAATTGGTGAAGGTGGCACTTGCCAGGCAGAAGCGGTAGGCCTCCCAGAGGCCTGAGAAGGAAACCTAGGACAGGAGGGATATTGGGGTCTACCAACGGGTAGGCCCGGTGGGATTTGTGTTTGAAGGGTGGCTTGCGCCGGAGATTGGGAGGGGAGTTGGAAGGAGGGAGGCTGGTGATTTGCCTGCCCGAGAGGTGAGGAGGAGGGAATGGCCTGCATAGACTCTTGGACAGGGGTTGTAGTCGGACTCAGCTCCGCAGGAGGGGGGGGGACTGACTTCCCTTTTAGAATGGCCTGGAAGGCCTGAAGTTGCTCAGGGTTGAGTTGGGTGTTGGCGAGGACACCTAACAGAGCGGAGATGTCCTGGGGGGAAGATGTATCCCCGGCAACATTCGGCACTTCATGTGAGGACTCGTGGGATGGACCAGCGTCCATAGCGTAGACATGAGGCCCGCCTTGGTAGCCCTGGTCCGGGCTGTATTCTACGTAAGAGTCATGACCCGAGTCATGCATTTGAGGCTCATAGCCGAAGGCGTTAGCCTCGAAAGCATCGTAATCATACTCGGCCATCCTTAACACTTTTCAGAACGTAATAACATACACCAGCACACAAGCAGCAGAGATTAACACACAAGTGGATGCTTTACGTCTTTTTTGTTTTTGTTTGAACTCTTTTTTTTTTTAACGATTGTAAAAGTTCACACAAAATGTGCAAAAATCCTAGTTGCACCTTTGTTTTACCGCCGTGTGAACTAGGGACACTCGACTCACCGCGAATGGGGTAACTAAGCTCCGGGGAACTTCAACGGTACAACCTGCCCAGTGAACGAAGGGGAATCCTTCGCTGTCGGGGACTTATGGAGGTCCCAGTGAAAGAGATCCTAGTCGTCGAGAGGAATTCCCGACGGAGAGTCCTTCTTTCACCAAGAGGGGGTGATCCTAAGAAAGAAATAGAAAGAAAGGTAGAAAAGAGGGATGGACGTATGTGATGAAATGCTGACAGATATATAGAGCATAACAGAATAACAAGACGATCAAGGTATAACAACGCACAAGAGATGGTAAGGCAAACTACAAGAAGGTGCAAGGGTAACACACAACAAATGATAAAATGAATCACAAGAAGCTGCAAGGGTAATTGTAAGAAAGCAACTGAGAGATGAAGAACACGTAAAAGATGATAAAGCAAGTCAAGGGCTGCAAGAGTAACTAAAAGAAAGCAACTGAGGTCCCACCGTGATCGCCAATCTGTGGACTGCCGAATGGAGATCCACTCAAAAGGGAACGAGAAACGCGAGCGACGGGCTACAAACTCGCAATAACTAAAAGCTAATAGGGGAAGGGGTCATGCAACATGTCAACAGAGAAAAGAGCATACGTAGGATGCCAAAGGGATGTGATCGCCAGAGGGGTTACCTCAATGAAAAGAAATGATCGCGTGTACCTGGCACAAGGCACGGAAACTGTGAATCATCGAGAGCGGGAAATGGTGGGTTGCTTCTTCCTCCCCCTTCGGCCGGCCGACGGGGAGGGCTTTCCTTGAGTACCCTTGCAAAACAACGACAAACAAATAACAAGTGGATCAGAAAGACGAAGGTGCAGCAATCAATTCTAGCGATGCAAGTAACGAAATGACGGCCGGACACACACCTGGTTGGTGTTGTCTTTTAAACCCCTCTCGGACACGAGTAGGAGGAAAATGCTTATGATGGATGGTGATTATACCAACGTAGGAACAGGAAGAGACTCCCCCAAAAGGGGGTGAAAATGCGATATGATGAATGCAAGATATCTAAGGAAAAAGAGAGGAGAATGGCTTATTGGATGGCCGATGGCGAGATCCGGCGGAGCCTCGGTAGCGTAGGGATGACGTGGGAGCGCGACGGGCGAAGACGGCCTTTCTCCTGCGAGCACGGGCACCCAGGAATCCGGCAGAACCTCACCTACAAAACACCCACGGGTTAGGAATGGAATCCGACAGCCTCCCGGCGCTCTTTTTTCGACCCCTGGACTGAGGGGGGTAGGCCTCTATTTATAGAGCTCTGGAGGATGGAGGCGTCCAGGGGCCTGGACGCCTCCATGATTTGGCTCTTTTTTAAACGACAATCTGACCGGCTGACGGATGGTCAGTGGCCAGGGGCACCCGTGACCTGAGTGATGGAGGCGTCCAGGGGCCTGGACGCCTCCATTGCATTGGATCCCTTTCGAACTACAATCCAGCCAACGGATAGTCGGGGTCTGGGGTGCCCGTGAGCTGAATGATGGAGGCGTCCAGCGGCCTGGACGCCTCCATTATTTGGATTCTTTTTAAACGACAGGCTGAGCAACGGTCGGGCAGTGGCCAGGGACGCCCGTGAGCTGAATGATGGAGGCGTCCAGGGGCCTGGACGCCTCCATGATTTGGATTCTTTTCAAACGACAGACTGAGCAACGGTCAGTCGATGGCCGGGGCCGCCCGTGAGCCGGATGATGGAGGCGTCCATCTCCTGGACGTCTTCAAGAATATATATATATATATTTATTCATTATTTTATTATTATTATTTTCAATTTTTTTGTGTCATTTATGGAGGCGTCCAGCCTCCTGGACGCCTCCATGATTTTTCTGATTTTTTAATTTTTTAATTATTTTTATTTATGGAGGCGTCCAGGCGCCTGGACGCCTCCATGATTTTTCAATTTTTTATTATTTTTATTATTATTATATATATATGAATTTATGGAGGCGTCCAGTCTCCTGGACACCTCCACGATTTTTCACGAAAAATTCAGAAAAATGTAAAAAAAATCAGAAAAATAGGAAATCACCAGAGCAATTAAAAATGTGAAGGCCGCCTTGGGGTATCATAGTGTAATATGAGATTTACTCACTGTAACGTCAAGAACGGCGTGTCTACAACGGTCAGGAACCAAACTGACGGGTGACTAAAGTACTCTACCACTAGCACCGGCTGGATGCATCCGTTGACGAATTACACCACACCGACTCTCCCTAACCTGGCCACCTCTCCCAGAGAGTGAGGCAAGGGAGTGGGTCAGATGCGTCCCAGACGCCTTACACCGCCCACTACGCTCACGCCTGGCTGCCTCTCCCAGAGAGTGAGGCAGAGTCACAATGACAAAAGGACTAACTGGGGTCACGCCCGTCGGCGTGGGTCCACTGTCCCCAACTACATGTGCACACACAGACCATGCCCCCAAGGTCGGGTCATCTAACTGGTTTTCCCCTCAGTTGGACTCAGGCTGCCAAGCCGAGGGGCCCTACGGTAACCAGTCTAAAAATCGTCACATCGGGTACAACTCTCGACCACACGGTCGGAACGTGTCGGCACTCAGTAAGCAACCGCTCTCGGCCCAGCCGGTATGTGCACGACACTCGGTAAGCTGAGCCTAGTGGAATACTACACAGAAGAAAGTCCAACTCACACACGCCTGAAACCACGAAGTGGCACAGCTCGGTATAGGTAAACCTCCTAAGGCCGGTAATGAGAACCAGCAGACGCCGGCCTACTAACTCGTGCGGGAAAGGACCTCAGTTCACGGTAACCCCAAATGGGGGAGAACACTCTCTACAGACACAATTCTCACAGGGATGGCCCATGAAGACATATACAGAAATCCCGGATCACGAAGAATCACGCGGACACCTCCTCCACCAAACCGTATCGCATACGGACACATCGGGGTAAGAAAACACGAAGCACAACACCCCGAGGCCTGAATGGGCTGGGCGGCCAGCACAGGGCCACCCTGTGGTCTAGGTGGCTACCTCTTTGGCCGCCCAAGAGGCTAGGCGGCCACCACTTTGGCCGCCCATACCAGGGCTTAAACAGAGCCTGGCGGCCAAAGAGATGGCCGCCCAAGTACAGGGCATGAACAGAGGGGAAATAGAGGGGGAGAAGGCAGGGGAGGGCGGCCAGACCTTTGGCCGCCCAGTCCACGGTGCAGACGGCCACCTCTTTGGCCGTCTCCTGCCGGATTTGCGGAAACAGGCCAAACTCCATGCGAAGTTCGATCCATGCCCCATTCGCCTCGCCGCGAAGGGAAAAACAAGGGGAATCTATCCCCAGGCATTCCTACCACCTGAAAACCAAATCCAAACCACGGTCGGGGCCCAAATCGGCCGAAAACCGCTACTCGTCCCAAACATGCATTTCCCCCCAAATAGGCAAAAACACCCTCTCTCGACCTCGCCAGAACACAGAATCGCGAGGGAAAACCCACGATGGTGCCAGGGATCCGTCCCCCTACCTTTTAGAAGCTTTACCATCGAAAAGCCCCGCGAAGATGTCGATCTCCCGCGTGGTCGCCTCCCATGGCCGCAAACGCCTCCGCCTCGCCGCATGCCATGTCCCTCGGGTTCGTCCTCGCCGCACGCCGCCGCCATCACACAGCCGCACGTCCCTTCGCCACCTCCGTCGGCTGCCGGGGTGAGAAGGGAAAGGGAGAGGGAGAGGGAGAGTGAGACGGGAGAGAGTGAAGGAGAGGAGAGATGCGAGAGGGAGTGAGAGATGAGGGATCGGAGGGGGGAGAGGGCAAAAAAAGGGGTTTAAAAATTTTTTTATTTAATATATAATTTTTCCATTTTGTTTAAAAATTTTGCATGAACCCCAAAATTCTCGAAAAATCAATTCGGACTCCGAAAAATTCCAAGAAAAAGCCAGGCCGCTCCACGCGTCGGCACAGACCTAAAATAACTCATGAAAATATCGAAAATTGGGTCCAAGATCCCAATATAAAAGTCTGAAACTCACTCAGACACGATCCACGGCCCGCGGAAAAGGATCCGAAAAATCAGGGCGTTACAATATTGCTGCAGTGGAGACTACTAAAGTGGCAATGTGGTTGAAAGGTTTGATGAAAGAACTCGATGTTACTCAGAAAGGTAGTAGTCTGTATTGTAATAGTTAGAGTGCTATCTATCTTGCAAAAGATTTTATATATCATGTAATAACTAAACATATTGATGTTCGATATCACAAACTCAAAGAGTTTGTTGCACATGGTGACATTCGACTTTGAAGGTGTCTTCAAAGGATAATATTATTGATACGATGATCAAGTCATTGTCAGTAGTCAAGCTCCAGCGTTACTTGAACTTGGTTAATGTCCGTGTTTGCTGAGATGTGAAAATTCTAGGGAAAGGGGATATTTTTCTGTTTGCAGAGAGATTTTCTTTTGTTTATTGTAGAAGAGAGTTGGAGTAATTATTTTTTATTTTTTGACCAAGTTAATATGTGGAGTATGTAATTTTAATTTGGCTAGGTCCAAGAGTCCACTTATTGTGAGACTCTTGTTGCCAACGTAAGTAGAAGAGAACCCACTCACCCACGTGACCTATCCCTCTATTCGTGAGATGCCCTATTCGTGTTCGCAAGGACGTGACGACGGTTGTGCGACTATGTGGGGGTTTTGGCATGTTTTCTTCTTCCTCCTCTATATTCACTTCGTGGAGCTCGCGAGTGCTTTCGTTCGGACCTCTACAAAATTAAGGAGCACCTTGATAGAAAGAAGATTGTGTGGAGATTGCTTGATCACTCGACGTCGGTACAAGAGTATCTCTTCACTTTCTTCTTTCTTTTATGTTATAGTGAAGACTCTCTGCTCTATCTGTAGACGTAGGTGATCTTGCGCCTATGAACCACGAAAAATTCTGCAGTCTTATGTGATTTGATCTATCTATTTTGTTGTTCAATATTCTCATTTTTCATTGTTGCACACTTCTCTTGTCCGATTCATACGTGTGTCATTCTGTGTTACTGTGAACATATATTGTCCCTAATTTCATAACATAAAACTTGCATCATCTTTAGGTGTCATGTTGTCAACCTACGCCTAAAAATCAAGCATATGCATATCAATAACGATGTAGAAATTATAACTAGACTTCTAATGATCTTCTATGGCTGCTACGTTCTTCCGATTGTCATTTCCAATCGTAGCAACTAATGATCTTTAGTCTCCCTTTGTTTTGGGATTAAAGGTAATCCCATTAAATTTATTTGAATTTATTTTATCCACTTTTATTTTTTTTTATTTTGACATGACATCGGATTAAATTATCTCATCTGTGGAGGTGGGATAGGTTAATCTGACTTAACTTTTAAGCGAATTATCTAAATCTGTTCCCGTCAAAGTAAAATAACTTAAATTTGGAATAAAGTGAGGATAATCTTAGGATAAATCTTAAACAAAGTGGAGCTTAGTATATATAGAACCTCGAGATATTTTTAAGGCTGACTTTGGTATCAATTTTTAAATGAATTTCAATTATTAGAGAGTTTAAAGTGGAGAATATGAAAGAGACAAATGTATTTAATAAACTTTTTCATAATCCAATGCAGTGGTATCAGAATCGGACCGGACCGATCGGTCGGAGCGGTCCGACCGTGAACCTGTCTAAGAATTGGTCCGATTAACGCCGATCCGGTCTAATGTTAAAGAATCAGACGAACTACGGTTCGACCGGTGAACCGGTCCGATCCGATTCACCCTTCAAAATAAAAAAAATAAACGTAAAAATATTTAAATATTCAAAAAGATATTTACGTGTGAATAAAATTATCTTATTATTATTAATTTGTTATTATTTATCATTTTATTTTAAATATATTTGAAGTTTAAAAGTTTAAAGGAGTATAGATGTTAATTGTGAAGAGTGAAGATCAATAAAATATTATAAAATTGTAAGGTCAATTTATTTAACCATATTATTGTTATTTTTTTACTTGTATAGTTACCTAATAATTATATATGTATGTTTTTTTATTTTGATCATTATATCTTATTTCTTATTATCTTGGGTTATAGAATCGGGTCAAACCATGTATCAATATTATGATGGCGTCACGGTTCAAACCGATTAGATTGAACGGTCCAACCGATTCGAATCAAACTAATTCGTTGACCGATTCAGACACCGATTTGGTTCGGATAACATTGATCCAATGTTCAAAATCTACTCTCTATGTTCTGGAGAGAGATAATCATAAAATTATATTTTTCTCTCTCTTCACAAAAATATTATTTTAAATTATTTTTAAAAGAAAAGTGAATTCTCAATGATTAAATAGAGTCTATATATTTTCACAATTCTGACGTCAAAATACTTCTTTTCTCGCTAAATCTCACCGAATGCATCTTAAATATCACACCGTAACGGTGGTGTTTCAACTTTCCTCTACTCAGATCATTCACGAGTTTATGTGTGATGCAAAAAGGGTACGTTAACGAATTATTCTTAAAGGAAATAGAGTAGTATTACTTTCCTCTGAAACTTGGAATTTCTCTTTTCTTGATTATCCTGTCCGTTTGGCACTAGCATCGAAGAAAGTAAATGGGCCAGCCAGTGTGGGGAAATCCAAAATTTCTGAGGAAACATTAAAAAGAGCGGCTGCCACTTTCTACGTGGAAGCTGGCGCGGGTCACCTTCGACATTACATCACATACGACGGGAATCCGTGCCCTTTGTTCCCTTGCACTGTGAAACCTTTTGTTTGTAAAAGTCAATTTTTTATTGGACCTCTTTTGTCTCTTTCAGGAGCACAGTGATGCCTTCCTAATTTCTGGAGGCGCAGGACACCAGCAGGGCGGCCGCGTGGGGCTTGCCAGCGGAGACGACGTCGCTGGCGGCGGTGGTGGAGGCTGCAGACGGCAGCGGTGCGGTGCAGGCTGCGGAGCAGGGCGCCGCACCCTGTTATGGTGGTGTTATGGTGGCCGGGATAGGCCGTGCCAGCAGCAACGGCAGAGGAAGGCCAGCCGCGGGCAGCGGCGGTTCCAACCGGCGGCACGCCGCAGCGACGGTCGGGTGGTGGTTGACGGCCTCGTGGGTTTCTTCCTTGGCGGCTAGGGTTTCACACCCTTTTCCCATCGTGAAGAGAGGAAAAAGAGAGGGTCAACAGAAAAGAAAATAATAAAAAAACAGATTTTCTTAAATTAATTGGATCCATGGTTATTGGGTCTTAGTTTGGATCTAGTTACTTGGTGAGCCCGATACACCTATTGGACCTAAGTCAAGGTGAGGTCTGGGTCTGGAAACGGATCCGTTCATATCCGTTTGGAAGATTCATCTCACTAGATTAATTGGTGGGCTGACAATCAAGATTATTTTGCTCAGATCAGAGGTAATCAAAGGCAGAATTGGGTGATCCAGGAGTCCATCCCTAGGTTTTGGATGGTGTGGATTGGACAAAATTCTCTGATTGAGAGGTTTGTGTGGGAGGGTGTGGAGATCATCAGAGATCAAGGTGATCGAACAGATCAAGACTAATACAGAGCGTCAATGAAAGACACTAAGAGTACACATCAGAAGATAGCAAGGAAGGCTATGAGCTTCTTCATAGAGCCTTTCAATTGCTATAATAATTTTACGCTATGGCAATAGCGCGTAAAGAACATCCTAATGTCGGAAGGACTGATGAAATCTCTCAACAATAAGACTGAGAAGTCAGAGAAAATATCAGCTGAGGTATGACAGGAGATGCGAGACTTGGCAAATAGCACCACACAGTTGTTCATGATAGATAATACACTCCGGAAGATGATCGGTTTGGATGATCTGGTAGCAGTATGGAAAAAATTGGAGAGTAGGTGTAAGTCAAAGTCATTGACAAAATAGTTGTTTCTCAAAAAGAAATTGTATGGCTTGAAGATGGAGGAGGGAGTACGATTGGAGGCTCATCTCGATGAGCACAACAAGATTTTGATGGAGGTGCTTGACAAGGCACTTCTGTTGTTAACATCATTGCCTGCATCATATAATCATATTGTGACTACACTGGTGTTTGGGAAAGATACTCTCAAGTTAGATGATGCAGTTGCTTCATTACTCATGAACGAGTTGCGACGAAAGAGCGGCAACGATCAGGCATCAACTGTGGGTCATCGTTTCGTTGCAGATGGAGGTTGAGAGAGATAAGATGAGGCAAGGGTCCATAAAGAGTAGGGGTCATTCTGAGTCACGGGCTGCTCAAGCATGTTACTATTCTGACCAAGAAGGCCATATAAAGAGGGATTGTCCAGTGCGAAAGGAGGACACAAAGCTATGGAAGGAAGAGGCATCATATGTTGGGGCAATTGCAAAGGATATCGAAGAGATATGGTCTTCTACACAACATTTGCGATTGAGGGAGATTCATGTTGGATTTTAGATTCTGGTTGCTCGGTTTATGTGTGTTCGGACAGGAAGTAGCTTAGCACATATCAGACATGTAATATGGTGGCTCAATCTAGTTGACAAACAACATGGAGTGCACAGCTGTCAGAGTGGGATCAGAGTGAGGTCGCATGTTTGATGGAGTGGTGCGTACACTGATGAATGTCCGACATGTGTCAAATCTGAAGAACTCGA